>CM021109.1:526277769-526410487 GCA_007115665.2 Sequoiadendron giganteum | reverse complement strand
GTTGAGGGATTAAGAGGGTATAGGGGTTGAGGGATTAGGGTTTAAGGGTTGAGGGATGAAGAGGGTATAGGGGTTGAGGGATTAGGGTTTAAGGGTTGAGGGATTAAGAGGGTATAGGGGTTGAGGGATTAGGGTTTAAGGGTTTAAGAGGGTATAAGGGTTGAGGGTTGAGGGTTGAGGGATTAGGGTTTAAGGGTTGAGGGTTGATGGATTAGGGATCTCCCACTCTCCCCCTCTCTCCCTCCCACTCTCTCTTTCTCCCACTCTCAAAAATATACTAAGAAAACCAAATTTCACATAACACGCTCGCGTTAAAATGCGAGCGCGTTATAACGCAAGCGCATTTTTGACTCCACTAAAATGGTAAAAAAATCTATATACCCATGATTAGAAGGCCCACTATCTGCATATTCCCCTGGTTCTGCACGTGCTCCGACAAAAAATAGCTTTTTGATGATGTTGTGAAGTGTGCAAGCATCTTTTTCACATTCCATCACCTTTTCCATGATATTTTTACCACCTTTGCATGAAATAGCAGAGTTTCCATGTTGAAAGACATGTAATATCAATTGAAGTTTGAATTCCATTGAAAACTGATATACAATTGAAGTGTGGAAGGGAACAAGCTTTTGAACAAGTCAAATTGTTGTGGATTTTGAAGAAAGAAGAAGCTAAGGCTACATAATTGGGTTGAACTCCTCCATTTGAAAGTCTGGTTTTTAATGTATGTGAATTCTTTACACGTTTTCTTTCATTCTATTATGGATTTCTTTCATTTTTGTTTGTCATTATAACCTTAATTTGTCAATGCACATTTTAAATTACCATTATATACACAATTTTATACACTTGCCAATTACCATTTTAATCTTGATACAGAGCATCTACCAGGATCCACAAATCATCAAGGGTACTTCTAACCCTAACTTAAATTGAAGAAGATCAACAAACAAACTCAATAGATTAACCATCATAAAATTGATTGTAACATAGCATAAAGCTGATTAGAATCTCAGAACCATTCACGAAAATTCGTCCTTTAAGACAACTCCAAGCCTCTCCCATTCCTCCAAAGGGTCCAAACACCTTCCAATACCTCTGCACAAACTGATGCAGTACAAAGGAAGAAATCAACACCTTTCTTGACACACTTATTCAACTATATTTCCCTTCACAAAACATTTGATTCGTATACTCAAATTAGCATTAAGAGTTCCCAATTCCTTAAGGACCTTCAAAACACCTTGAAAATCTTGAAAATAACTGATTACAATCAACTAGGTTCCTCAAAACATCAACCAATGATTATGTCATTCACAAGTTGTCTTAAATCTTCCATAATGGCACCATTGTTTACAAACACAAACTATAATTCTTAAGGCACAACCAAACCATTATTTGCTTAATAAATCTTTGTTTGAGTTAGTACAACAAAAATGAAACCTTTCAAAAGTCTGCCCTTACACACAAACTTAGTTCCTTTGTTCACTGTCCACATTACTAGTAGCCAAGCATCTGTAAACTGTCACATGTATCTCCTAAACCATGCACACACTTCAAACTGTGATACTCATTTTTGATGTAGAGTTAGAGGACCCAAAACCATTGAAGATGTCAACTTGCCTTCAAGAGGCATCTAAGAAGATTAAAAAGGCATAATGGACCAATCCCAACACTCCTCCAAGCTGGACAACAAACAAAAACATTATTTCCCACATTTCACCCTTGGAATCTAGTTACTATGCAAAACCAATTTTGGGCCCTTAACTCCAAAAATTTCCAAAACACCAAGAAAATAAAAGAATGATTGTAGCACCAATTTTAGAGTTGCAAGACATACCTTAACCCATCACACGACTCCTTTGGGACAACTTTAAGAAAATTGACCTTTTCACTATTTTAGGCCTCCAAGTAGGCCAATTTTACAAAGGAACTACCCTTAGATCTTCACACCAAACTTCCAAACCCAAAAATAGTCTTTAATTAGGTCTCAAAACAAGATAATTTATAGGTATTAGGACCTTACCCACTCAACTAGGCTTCCAATACAAAAACCCCCATTTTTCAATGCAAAGAGGGAGGGTTTATAGAAACTCCTATACCCGGGCCTTCCCAAACCATTCCAAAGCATCAAACATCTTCAAAATACCCTAAACAAGGTCAAAAGTTTATTACATAGACCACTCCTTCAACACTTTTTCAAAATCACTCCTTGGTTCCTCAAATTCTCATGGACAAGTGCTTGTTTGAGCTAAGAACCTCATCCTATTGTTAAATTTTGTACACGATGATTGTAAGTATTATTAAAATCAAGCCTTCAATGAAATATATTTTTCAATTAACTTGAATGGATACATTTTTTAGGAACTAATATTCATCTCATTACCATGGTATAGATAAAATTATCCGCCATGCCAAAGAAAAAGATAAAGAGGAAACTAACAGACGAAGAGAACGAAACCTTGAAGGAAAAGGAGAGAGTTCAGGTGGTGGCATATCATGAAAATAAGAAATTGGAAACGATTGATGAAAACAACCCGATTGTAGAGGAACCTCAACCGTCAAAAAGAGAACGGGAATTGGCAGCACAACAGGCACAAATGCGAAAGCATCATCGTAAGATAGATTTAGATACTGTAGTTGGAGACACACCCTTTGCGACAAGTGAATATGAAGGGACACCATTAAGCACAAGCGAATATGGAGGGACACCATCTAGCACAAGTGAATATGGACAAACACCATCTACTGCAAGTGAATATGAAGGGACACCATGTACCACAAGTGAATATTGTTGGACACCATCCAACACATCTCAAGTTGAGAGTACATCATCACTCGGAATTGACGAAGAAGGTATGCCATCGTCCCCATGTGAACCTCAAGGTATGTCTTCTTCTCCACCCTCGATCGAAGGTACGCAATCTAGCCCACCTTAATTAAATATTGATGAAATTCCTAATGTTGAGATGTATGTACCTAGGAGAACACCACGTAGAATTTTGCGTAGAAAGCCAAAGTATTTGATTAATATTGATGATGAGATTTTTCAGCACATGGAAGGTAAGATTTCAAGACGTACTTGTAGAAGATATGCTGATAAGATTTGGGAACGATTCTTTGAAAGGCTAAATGAGACTGCACCATATGATACTAATATTGCACCATATGAATACTGTTGTACAATAATAGGATCGAGTGAGGTACACTCTTTCCTTAGCTCAAATGCAGATTCATGGAGTATCGATACACGAAAGATGGCATGCTTTTGTTCTTCATGTACAATGTAAAACTGGAATGATTGCGAGTTAGGGGAGTGGGTTGACAAATGGTTCACAAGTTATCTTAGCCCACTTCACACGTATTGCCCTCTGACGGCATTGGAACTGACACAGATAGAATCATCAATCGACTTTGACCATATATCAGATCTAGTTCAAAGAGGTGATATATCTACTTTCTTAGTTGTTGAAATTCCATATCATGAGATCTTACTTTGTACTGTATTCATAATGTTGACAAATTTTAAGAGATTTTTTGCACATATCAATGCAGGGCATGTTTATACAGTTATTGTTGATGAAGACAATGAAGAGGGAACAGACTATTACTTGTGTCATTGTGTTGAGACCAAAAATAAATTTGAGGCTCTAGTTATAGATGGAGAAAACATCGAATACCCTACAGGCTCAGCTGTGGTTACTGGAACATGGCTTAGAAGGTACCCACATCCAAGTGTTAAACATTGGCTATTTTAGGACTTTGACATGCATCGTAAGATTCTTCATTACTCAAACCTTGTTGTGGCATCCAATGTTCATTTGACCAAATATCGGGGTAGACCTTTGAACAAGATGTTATGGAAGGTCTGTGAGTCTGAGCATGAGGCAATACTTGACACAATAAAGAGTAGAGCAGACCCGGATGGTTCGTTGGATTAATTTGTAAGTATATGCACATTGGTTCTTATTAATTTATACTTGTATGCACATTAATTTGTTTGATGCCAATGATATCATCTTCTATTATAGTGATTGGTGTCCCCTTGCAAAAAATACAGATATATGAGCCATCCAAGAGAATGTCAACCAAAAAAGAAATGCAACATCTGTAAGTGCCTTCCATATATTTTTATTTCATTTCCATTTTGGATGCTCTTTCTTTTTCTCTTTTACTTTGCGTATTTGTAAGTAAACTACTAAGGGTTGATTGATCTTTCATTGCAGAAAATGTTGATTTAAGAGCCATCAAAGAGAATCTCAACCAAAAAAGCAATGCAACATACTTATTTTGATGATTTTGACAAATCTCAATTTTGATTTCAAGCCATTATAAGAGAGCATGTGAAGCTTAGTGAGGGAATCTCAAGTTACTCATTTGAAGTTAACCTCATAATGAGCACCTATGATGTAGACATTTAAAGAGAATCTTGAATGTATGAGTGACATTGTAAAAGATCTGAGAGAATGAAGTGCCAGAGGCATTGTAATAAGATTTAATTAAATAATGAGATATACTCAAATATTGTAAGGTTGGATTTCATGTTTGGTGTAGTACCACCTTGTTCTATAAATGCCTTGAGTAGGAAAATTTGCAAACTTTGAATTTTGAAATGTAAACAATGTGAAAAAGGTCATATAAAGGTCATGTAAACAATTTGTACACATTTTTTTGCAACTCGTGTGACCAAGTGGACTATTCCAACACGTTGGAATAGGTATGTTTACTCTAGGAATGGTCCTCTTTCACACCGAAACACGTAGAATCACTCTGACCTATGTTCCACCAGATCGATCCCTTAAGGGTCCAAAGTGCAAAATGGCTGCAAACTTCAACATGCTAGTACTCGGATACTGTGACACTTAGAAACTTTTCGTCTGATCCTACAGAAAGGCATTGGGCCCCTCTAGAAAAATCTCTCTCGATTTTGGCTATCTTGGAGTGGTTTTCTCATGGCGGCGGATTTTCACTTGATGGAAAAAGTGTCAAATTCAAGCAGTGCAAAGTTGCAAAGTGGTGCAGCTTTCGCTCTGCAACTCGTGTGACCAAACTAACTGCTCCAACGAATCTGAATAGGTATGTTTATGCTAGGTGAGGTTTTTTTTGCACTGAAACACGTGGAATCGCTCTGAGCTATGTTCAACCAGATCGATCCCTTAAGGGTCCAAAGTGCAAAATGGCTGCAAAATTCAGCATGCTATTACTCGGATACCGTGACACTTAGAAAATTCTTGTCTGGTTCTATAGAAAGGCATTGGGACCCTCCAGAAAAACCTCTCTCAGTTTTGGCTATCTTGGAGTGGTTTTCTCCTGGCAGTGGATTTTCACTTGATGGAAAAAGCATCAAATGCAAGCAGTGCAAAGTTGCAAAGTGGTGCAACTTCCATTCTGCAACTTGTGTGACCAAGCGAACTATTCCAACATGCCTGAATAGGTATGTTTACGCTAGGAATGGTCCTCTTTCGCACCAAAACACGTGGAATCACTCTGAGCTATGTTCCACCGAATCGATCCCTTAAGGGTCCAAAGTGCAAAATGGCTGCAAACTTCAACATGCTAGTACTCGGATACCGTGACACTTAGAAACTTCTCGTCTAATCCTAGAAAAAGGCATTAGGCCCCTCTAGAAAAATATCTCTTGGTTTTGGCTATCTTGGAGTGGTTTTCTCGTGGCGACGGATTTTCACTTGATGGAAAGTGTCAAATTCAAGCAGTGCAAAGTTGCAAAGTGGTGCAACTTTCGCTCTGCAACTTGTGTGACCAAACTAACTGCTCCAACACGTCCAAATAGGTATGTTTATGCTAGGCATGGTATTTTTTCGCACTGAAACACGTGGAATCGCTCTGAGCTACGTTCCATCGGATCAATCCCTTAAGGGTCCAAAGTGAAAAATGGCTGCAAACTTCAGCATGCTATTACTTGGATACCGTGACACTTAGAAAATTCTTGTTTGATCCTACAGAAAATTGTTGGGCCCCTCTAGAAAACCCCCTCTTGGTTTTGGCTATCTTGGAGTGGTTTTCTCGTGGCGGCGGATTTTCACTTGATGGAAAAAGCATCAAATGCAAGCAGTGCAAAGTTGCAAAGTGGTGCAACTTCCGTTATGAAACTTGTGTAACCAAGCGGACTATTCCAACACGTCTGAATATGTATTTTTACACTAGGCATGGTCCTTTTTCGCACTGAAACACATGGAATCGCTCTGAGCTATGTTTCACCAGATTGATCCCTTAAGGGTCCAAAGCATAGTAACGAGACTCAAAATCGGCTCAGACTCGGCTAGGGTGACTTGACTCGGGACTTGGGGACTCGAGACTCGGGACTCGAACTCGGCGTAGACTCGGAAAAATGAAAAAAAGTTGAAAAAACCTAGAAATTTAGAGATTTTTAAGGATTTAAAACTTGTTTCAAGCACCCTTTATTGAATACAACAAAAATAAAAGAAAATTTGATCACATACACAAGTATACAATGATCACATAAGTATAAAGTACACAAATTGTAGTTGTGCTGTTGAAGGAAATAACATACTTAGATATATAAAACTTGTCAAATGTATACAAAAGTCATGGAATATGAAATCCATAATATCAAATGTTCCATACAAATATGAAATATCAAAACAATAGCTATAACTCTATGACTTTATGGCATAGTGGAGCCAACATCCTTCCTATGAAGGCATCTAATGGTTCTGGATGATGTTGCAGCTGCAGCCATAGTCTCTGCCTCTGTCAAACTCTCCATGCCACTCTCACCAACAACGACTATGTCTCCTCGTGCTCTAGCCTCCTCCTTAGCCATGGCTACAACCTCAGCCTCTCTCTCTACTTGGTCCACCCAATCAAGGTCCTCGTCACTAAAGACTGCATCTATAGCCTCAGTGGTCCACTCAGATTGTGGATCAACCTCATCTAGATTGATCGGGGTGTTGTCGTGGTCAAAAAGCTTCATGTATCTGAGCCGAAGGTTGTAATGAACATAGACCAAGTCATTCATCCTCTCCATTGTCAATCTATTGCGCTTCTTGGAGTGTATGTGCTCAAACATACTCCAATTGCGCTCACAACCAGATGAACTGCATGGCTAGCTCAATAGATGAATGACAATATTTTCCAGGTTCCGTGTATCAAGACCAAACAACCCCCACTAGCTATTTGAGATGAGAAAAAGAAACAAAATCAATCTCATTTGAAGTTTCAAGTTCAACATTTAATAATAAAATACAATATAAAAAGATGACAATTATGCCCTTAAATATATTTTTACCTGGTAGTAATGTTGTCCTACTGTCTTTGGTCATTTGATGTGAAAAGAAGTCTCCTTGTGCCTTAGTGAAGGCATCTATCTCCTACACTATCTGTGTAGTAACAGCGTGCAACATTCGCTCTATCGTCGAGTAGAGCCCACTAAGAATTTTTCTATCTCCATGGATATCACGACGGAATTGGAAGGCCGGATTTAGGAAACATGCGGCTACATGGATGGGCCTATGAAGTTGGTTTTGCCATCTCCTATCAATGATCTCCCAAATGGGATGATACTTCTCCTCAACTCCACCATAGATTGATCTAATGGCCTCTTTGGCCCTATCCATGCCCTCATATATGTAGCCCATTGTGGGCTTCTCCTCATCTGCAACTCGTAGGAGAACTAGCAAGGGCTCAATAAACTGCAAAGGGAAAACATGTTTCACAAATAAGTGTGAATGAAAATAAACAAATAAAAGATATGATTAAAAATTAAAACATAATAAAGAATTAAATTTTGCCTTCACAATCTCCTCCACTGGTGTCCAAAACCCTTGCTCATCAAAAATGCAATCAACCACACCAATCCCTGCAGTGCTTGTAGAAAAGGATGAGGAAGACCACTCCTCACCAACAAACATGCGCCTTAATGCTGCCTTTGACCGAATCAAGGATTGCAACGTGATAAAATTTGTTGCAAACCTAGTGATGCTAGGACGAGACAACTCCCTCAACCCCGTGTATTGCCTCATAAGGTTAAGCACCCATGTGTGATTGTATATAAATTTGCAAATGTTTCTTGCTACATCCACACATGTTTTGATCCACGAGAGCTTGCCAAGATCCTCCATCATGAGGTCAATGCAATGGGCAGCACATGGAGTCCAAAATATAGTAGGGTGCCTCTCCATCAATAATCTACCAGTAACAACATAATTTGCTGCATTATTTGTCACCACTTGCACTACATTCTCTTCCCCCACATCAGCTATCACCTCCTCTATAGCCTCACACAAATATGTGGCATTTTTGAATTGGGCAGAAGCATCAATAGACTTAATGAAGATGGTGTCACCTGAAAGAATAAGCAAAACCAGTTATTCAATAAATTAAAAAACAAAAATCAGCCATATTAAATTATTAATCACTAAATCAAATTCAAATTTCAATGCATTGAGAGAAGTACAATTACCTCCGGAGGACACTAAAAAATTAAGCAGTGTCCTATTTCTCCTATCGGTCCAACCATCAGTCATGATGGTGCAACCAATCCTCCTCCACTGCACATGTTTTTCCTCTAATTGTGCTTTCACATCAGCCACTTTTTGAGTCAAAAGTGGGCCCTTTAATTCATCTTCAGAAGGGGCTTTGAACCTTGGCCCACATATTGTTATGGCATCAACCATGTTTTGCCAAAAAGGTGACATGAAACATGTCATAAATAAATTAAGAAGTTACTTACATAAGTATTGTAAAATGAAAAGTTTTAAGATTTTAACTGCACTAAATTTGAATTCGATAATGAGATACATCTAGATTCTAAAATAATAAATTTTAAAACAATTAAACAAAAAAGAATTACCTAGATACATGGAAGGGAATGGTGCAGTAGTACCAAAAGTCTGCAATTGTCTTTTTTGCTGCATCATGTACGCCCTTGTTCCAACCCATGCTCTAAAGTGACGGTTGGGAACCAGGAGTCGTGTGTGGTACAAAATATGAGTCCACCCTAGATTTACGAACTCTAGGGCCAATGCTAATACTGTCACTACCACTACCACTTGCAGCACTAGCGCCACCAGTAGTAGGAGTATGCACAGGGATAGCTGGTGCAGAAGTAGTACCACTAGCACAAGCACTAGCACTAGGATGGTATGGAGGCATGGAAGAAGCATCTCCAACAACACCAAGTCCATGTCCAACTCCCAAACTCACCAATTCATGCTTTTGTCTTTTTTTCATTTCTTTTTGCAATTCAAAAGTTTCTAATTGCACCTGCACTTCACAGATAGCCTCAGGAGGTGCTATAGGGAATCCCACTACATCATGGATGGGTATGCGTGCAATATGGTATTTTAATCTATTTATGCCTCCATGATATATTGTTTTGCAGTATTTACATTTTGCTTCTCCTTTTTTCATTCCGAGAAAGATTTCAGCATGTTTCCAAGTAGGATCTTTTCTGCCTGGGGTTTGAGACATTGTGAAAATAATAATATGTTTTGATTTGCAAATGAATGTGGCAGCAATAACAAGTAGGGTTTATAAAATTATTTAAATTGCAAGTAGGGTTTGTAAAAAAAATGCAAACTAAAAAAAACAATGATTTTTCAAATTACAATGAATTATTTGTTAAAAAAACACAAAAAAAATCAATAAAAATCAAACTTACCTCTTATATTTGGCTTGGAATGCAATGCAAACTCCTCCCAATCACTGGTAATGAGCTCTCAATGCACCTAATTGCTGGTATGAAGCTTCCCAAATGATATATGGCCCTATATTTGTCTTCAACAACTTGCTGGTTGCCCTCTCTTGTCCTATTTTTCTTCACAACTCTCTCTTCTCCTCCTATTTTTCCAAATGAATGAAATGAGGTTGCTTTTAGGGTTGGGGAGATAATATAAGGCAAAAAAAAAACTAACTTAAAAGTCAATTTTTTGTTTTTTTGATGACTTAAAATGCTGCTGTCGTCGGCTGCGTCCAAGGCTCGGGACTCTCCGGGAAGTGGCGAGTCTAGCGAGTCTAGCCAGGACTCGGCAAGACTCGGCCGTGCCCGAGTTCGGGCTCCCAGGACCCGGCTAGGGGTGGTCGTCTCGGGACTCGCCGAGTTCGGGCAAGTCCCGTAACTATGGTCCAAAGTGCAAAATGGCTGCAAACTTCAACATGATATTACTTGGATACCGTTACACTTAGAAACTTCTCCTCTGATCCTAAATAAAGGCGTTGGACCCCTCTAGAAAAACCTCTCTCGGTTTTTGCTATCTTAGAGTGGTTTTCTCGTGGCGGCGAATTTTCACTTGATGGAAAAAGTGTCAAATTCAAGTTGTGCAAAGTTGCAAAGCAGTGCAACTTTCGCTCTACAAC
Source organism: Sequoiadendron giganteum (assembly GCA_007115665.2). Taxonomy (NCBI): domain Eukaryota; kingdom Viridiplantae; phylum Streptophyta; class Pinopsida; order Cupressales; family Cupressaceae; genus Sequoiadendron; species Sequoiadendron giganteum. Next base: position 526,400,149 of record CM021109.1, on the reverse strand, counting down.
TCGTGTGACCAAGCGGACTATTCCAACATATCCGAATATGTATTTTTATGCTAGGCATGATTTTTTTTTGCACCGAAACACGTGGAATCGCTCCGAGCTATGTTCCACCGGATCGATCCCTTAAGGGTCTAAAGTGCAAAATAGCTACAAACTTCAGCATGCTATTACTTGGATACTGTGACACTTAGAAACTTCTCGTCTAATCCTACATAAAGGCGTTGGACCCCTCTAGAAAAACCTCTCTTGGTTTTGGCTATTTTGGAGTGGTTTTCTCGTGGCGGCGGATTTTCACTTGATGGAAAAAGTGTCAAATTCAAGTTGTGCAAAGTTGCAAAGTGGTGCAACTTTCACTCTGCAACTCGTGTGACCAAGTGGACTGTTCCAACACGTCCAAATAGGTATTTTTATGCTAGGCATGGTATTTTTCACACCGAAACACGTGGAATCTCTCTAAGCTATGTTCCATCGGATCGATCCCTTAAGGGTCCAAAGTGCAAAATAGCTGCAAACTTCAGCATGCTATTACTTGGATACCGTGACACTTAGAAAATTCTCATCTAATCCTACAAAAAGGTGTTGGACCCCTCTAGAAAAACCTCTCTCGGTTTTGGCTATCTTGAAGTGGTTTTCTCGTGGCGGCGGATTTTCACTTGATGGAAAAAGTGTCAAATTCAAGTTGTGCAAAGTTACAAAGTGGTGCAACTTTTGCTCTGCAACTCGTGTCACCAATCAGACTATTCCAACATGTTTGAATAGGTATTTTTACGCTAGGCATGGTCTTATTTTGCACCGAAACACGTGGAATCGCTCTGAGCTATGTTCCACCGGATTGATCCCTTAAGGGTCCAAAGTGCAAAATGGCTGCAAATTTCAACATGCTATTACTCAGATGTCGTGATGCTGAGAAAATTCTCGTCTAATCCAATAGAATCATGTTGAGCCTATTTGCAAAAACCTCTCTCGGTTTTGGCTATCTCGGAGTGGTTTTCTAGTGGTGGCAGATTTTCACTTGATGGAAAAAGCATCAAATGCAAGCAGTGCAAAGTTGCAAAGTGGTGCAACTTTCGTTTTGCAACTTGTGTGACCAAGCGGACTGTTCCAACACATCCAAATAGGTATGTTTACGCTAGGCATGGTCCTCTTTTTCACTGAAACACGTGGAATCGCTCCGAGCTATGTTCCACGGGATCGATCCCTTAGGTTGGAGGAGTCTTAAGTTGCAAATTTGTAAGTTGCTTAAAGCAACAAATTTGAAATGATATTGAATGGCCCACTTAGCACTCATTGCATCTAAGTGATGCTCATAGAGGTGAGGCACTAGGCCGTCCCGGGAGGTCACCCATTCCAGTATACTCCAGCTCAAGCGCTTAACCATAAAGTTTTTTCCTGAAGGTTAAGCCCACTTAGCTTGCAACCCCATTTGCAAAACCTTGAGCAAGTGTTGTGCCTTATGAAACATTCATTATAGAGCCCCTTTAGCTCATTAATTGATAAGTAGGAGGTATTTTCTACAATGTGTCAAATTGTGATATTGCTATCAGGATTCCATTGAGCAGTCATTTGTAGTATTAGATATAGCTCTAGCTTCTATAGTATTGCACATGATTGCAGATAGTTTCAAAGATCTAGATAAAATCAATAGTTCACATTACTAAAAAAGGATGAACATCTTATAGACATTTACAGAAATCAGGACAAGTAACCTTCTTGTGGACTTAGGGTTGCAATATTTGATCTACAACATGTTCCACCATTTCTTCAGTAGGATCAAGAACACACATAATGAAGGTGTGTTTGTAGCCATGAAATATTATGGTTCGAACTATCCAGGAGAGTGATATTTTATCTCGACCAACCATATCTATACCATGGTTTGTTTGGAAACAAGGATGGGTTCTCTCTTCATCGACATATACATTATTCCTCAATGTGTTCACACCAGTGTTACAAGACTAGGACTCACCTCAGACTTGACAAGCCATTTTTTGACTTGGACTCGGGTTCGGAGCCCATACTCGATAAATAGAAAAACCTAAGAAATTCAAAGATTTGTAAGGATTTAAAACTTGTTTCATGCACCCTTTAATAAATAAACCTTAAAGACACAATAGCATCATCAAATAGAAATTACTATGATCCCATACACATACATCAATCACATAAGTATAAGCACAAATTTTAGCTGAAGGAAATAACACATTTAGATATATAAATATTGTGATATTGCTATCAGGATTCAATCGTGTAGTTTTACAAGTCAAACTCATTGACCCATGATTCATCAGTAGTGGTTCACAAGAACCCATCTCTCATGATAATGAATGTTATATAAGGAGGAAGATAAATCTTCATACATTTCTTCTATCACAAATGAGATAAGTGCTTGGTTTCATGAAGGTCATGAGACAACCATTAATGGGGAGTGGATACATGAAGAACTGATGGAGAATGATAATGGCTTCAAACTTGCTATAAAGGAAAAAAAAAATCGTTTCAATGATGCAAGAGGTTTTTGGTTTCACTGCCAAAATGAGCCTATGAAGAATGCATGTGAAACTCCTTTTGACCTTGAGGGTGTACTTACTCCATCTCAAGGATCATGCATTGAGGATGGCATAGATCAATGCTAGGGCTAACCAATTAATAATTATACACATGAATAAATCAAACATGTACATGTCAATAAGGGAAGTAGAAGTACTCAAAAACACGTAAGCCTCAAAAAGTATACACAAATTAAAACAAAGTATATGCATGAATACAAGGTATATGCATGAAAAATTATAAGCCACAAAGTATACACTCAAATGCACATAAGTCAAAGTATACACGTAAGTTGTAAAGTATACACTTGAATACATGTAACTCATATCTATTGAACCATCAATTTAGAATGCAAATATGGACATGCATCGATAAAAGATATTTGTATTAACCAAATAGCCATGTAGGCATACATCAATATATGTCGATATAAGTATGAAATATATGTACAAAATAGCCATATAGGCTTACGATAATGCCATCTAAGCATACAATGTCAAATATGTCCAATAAAAAATATGTACAAAACTGCCATGCAGGCATACAACAAAGGACTCTAGAATCAAAAGTCATTGCTCTCCATGCGTAGGAAATAAAATATTTCCCTTTCCTTTTCGCTCGGATGGCGATAGGTCTATCACTCATTTTTGTTGCGCTCATGGAGTGCTCCTGCTACTCCTCCTAGGGTTTAGTTCATGGTGAAGTTTTAACTGTTACAATAAGAAGTAAAGACATGAATATATAGAAATTACATTATAAAAAAATGATATATTTGACAAAATAATCACTTACAACTATCTCACGATCTCTCTCCATGAGGGAAATATCCTCACGCCCATGCTCAGGCATGCTCAAGCCCTGTATAAACCATACAAATAGACAAAAACTATGTGAATCAATAATGGTTTGATTTTTCACTAACTAACATCTATAACAACAAATGTAAATTAAAATTTACTAATTTGCCTCATACCTCTTATGTCAGAGCTATCGAGGATTGTATAGCAGATGTCACACCAATATCCATTGCCCTCGTCACATTCAGAGGTGTATCGTCTCGCAACAACTTAAAATAAAACAACAAATTATTCAACGTAATCAACGATGTGCATGTATAAACTACACAAATCTATTAAGTACTTGATTCATTAGTTAAACTCTTTATTCTATTACCTGCGTGAAGTTTTGAGTAAATCCACCGCCACTAGGAAGTGTTCCATCAAAACCTCCAATATTAGTCTGTTCAACATCCAAAATTGCATATTAAATTACCATTCGTAAAACAATGTCATTAATATGCAATAAACTTATAATTGTTTACTAGTTACATACCCTAGCATTAGGTGTACTACAAAAATAGGTTGGTGGGGGGCCGGTGTATCCAGTCTCAACACTGTGACCCTGCAATTTTATTAAAATCATAAAACATTTTTAGTTAATCTTGCATTTCAAAATCGAAATTTAATAAATTAAATTCAATGAACACATGCACTAACTTTTACCTGACTATCAATGCCATATGCCTCATGCAAAATTTCAGTTGCCCTCTCCATCTCCATAGCTGGAGACGGATCTTGCGTACCAGTCTCCCGAGGGTTGGTGGGGTCATGTGAACAAGTAGCCCCACAAGATTGACACACATGTGTTCGAAGGCCACCACTAGAAGACTCCCCTAGATGGCGCTATAGAATAGGGCTAGTATGATGGATGACACTCTGGGTCAAAGTGTTGATTGCCTGCAATGTCTCTATGTCAGCACTTTCCTTCATGATGGAAGGCATAACAACATGCTCATGAGGTGGCCTAGCGAGAGCTCGTCTACCTTACCGCATAGGATCCGGTTGTCCACCAAGTCTATCCTGAGCTGACCCCCCGCCTCTCCCATGGAAATCCCTCATATCAAAATAATTTGGGATTTTATTCAATATGAACTCATTGTATAGTTTCCTAAGGAAATATTGCGGGACCTCACAATTGTTGCACGGTGGGTAATCGAAGAGCATGTACCACCTATCATAAAACCGATCCTTCATCTGTTGGTGGTGGCACCAATGGATAGGAAACCTCTTCACATTGAGGGTAAGATTTTGATTTGTGCGTGGATCGGTGAATAATGAGCACAAATCACCTTTTATAATTTTTAAATCTTTCACATCCTTGTATGATAGTTTATTTGCATAATAGTCCCTAGCCGCCTACCTCCTATCTTCCCATCCAGTTATTTGTTTACTAATTGAATCTATGTTTGTTAACATATATTTCAATGAATTTGCTAGGGTCATTCTTTCTGTGGTTGAACCATTTGGATCACTCAACCTATTGATCAAATCCTCAATTTGTTTTTTGTTGTTCTCAATTTCACTCATTAAATTTTGTTGAGTGTTGGGAGGGGGTTGAGTGATTGGTGGAGGAGGTTGATTTTGATCTTGAGGATTTGGTTGGTCTTCCTATTGAGGATTTTGAGGGTTTGTAGGTTGATTTGCATCTCCTAAAAATTCAAACAAATAGATATCAAATTCAACCTAAAACTAACAAATTCAAAACAAAAACCATAGAATCCTTACCTCTTACAGCTCCTCATCGTCGTGGCACCATCATTGTGAAGAAATAGGGATTCTTGATGAAGAAATTCTCCTCCTAGAATGTGAGCGTGATATTCTGGGATTTTTTGCCGCGGGTGCAACAAAAAAACCAGTCGAAATGCAAATGAGAGATTTGCATTTGTTTTTTTGCTTTTAACAATTAATAACGTGAGTGTGTTATAACGCGCTCGCATTATTTGTTTGTAGTTTTAGCCGTTGAGACCTTGCCTAGGTTTAACAGAGACATAACGCGCTCACGTTATATTTTTCAACCCTTTTTTTTTAAGGGTGTCCACGGAATTGCTACCCATTTCCATGCACCCGCCCATTGAATTGATCAAAGGATGAGGACAATTCATAAATATACATAATTTGCTTATGTTTATATTAAAGATTCATTATTACTTGTAAGGATTAATAATTGTTGCATGCATCATTATTGTGTATTCACAAGTAATTCCCACATCTACCTATACCTACATATATTCATATCTACATCTATTATCTTTTCCTTCCTTTATTAATATATATGTAATTATCATTTCTTTACATTAATTGGTACCCATACTTATATGCCTTTATATAATTTGTTTTTACTTATATTTATTAGAATTCATACCTACACCTATATATATTCTTCTTTAGGTTCTACACTTACCTCCCATAATGTTCTCCAACAACAATATTTTTTTACAATAGATATCACGATTTATTCCCTTATCTCCTCTTTTTGAATAAGACAAATTTTGTCTTATTTGATTCCTCTCTCTCTCTCTCTCTCTCTCTCTCTCTCTCTCTCTCTCTCCTTCCCATTTCCCATTTGTTGATCTTCTTGTTATTTTCCTAACTCTCTGATGCCTTTATTTCTGTATTTAGAAATATACTACAAACTTTTCTATTTATTTTATTCTCCCCTATTCGATGCCTTTTCCAAACTTGTTGTTTATCTCTTTATACCCTTTGTGCTGATTGGGGGATTATGTCTCTTAAGGGAGAGATGTTGCCTTTTGGGGAGACATACCTTTATGGATCGATTCCTTTCACAAATCAACCATTAGTTATAAATTATAATCGTTGCCTATAGTTATGGCTATATGAATCGCTTCACTTTTATTTAGTTATGTTAGGAATTGTTGCTCTAATACACCCGTCTCTTTCCTATGTTTTATGCCATGGTGCTGATAATGTAATCTATATTACTATTATTTTTATATTAGTTTCTTTTAAACTGCTAGTATAGAATTGTAATATGTATTTAATTATGATATATTTGTATATTACAATGGTTAATGATATTTAAATTGGCAATTATATTTATAATTAGAAATGGATGATATTTATATTATAATTAAATTGTTATCTATGATAATTTATAATCATAATATTTAAATTGTAATTTTTCATATTTATAATTTAATATCAATTGACTTTGTTATTTGTATTATAATATTCCATATTTGATGTTACAATTTCGGGGGACATGACAGAGAAGGCTACCCAGATAGCTCAACTCAAATTAGAGCTAGATAAAGAAAAAGTTGTCCTCTCCCAAGAGCTCAAAGAAATGGAAAAATGCTTGTCATTTTGGTCACAAATGAAACAGGTAAAGCTCAGTAAACTGGTGGAAGCCGAGGTTATTCCTGACAAGGAAAAATATGTTGAGGTAAGGGAATCATTGAGGCATCGTATTCAGATGATCAAATCTCTTACAAAAGATCTCCACCAAGTTCAAGAAGATGTGGAATAACATCGGGTTATTCTTGAAAAAATAATTAAAGAGTTGCTAGGCAAGCTTCTCGAAGAAGACCCTATCTTCCTTCCGACCTCAGAATTATCACAGACCTTCAAAGAATCTGTCATGGATCAAGTAGAGAGTGCAGACTTTTCAAATGCCTCCATAGACAATATTTGTGATATAAGGCTCACCCTTGATAACCTTAATGCACATCTTGATAGGCACAAAAAGGTTCTTTCATCTGCCAAGAGATCAGTCACGAGGATTCACACCATTGTGGATTATACTGCTGGTCTGAATGATAAATTCATGCAAGAGACCAAGAAGAAATATGAATACTTTTGCGCCCAAGCAAGCAACCATGAAGACCCCTGATCTCTCAGCGTTGAATGTTTTGATGCATTCCCATATGCATTTTTTCAATAGTTTTTGGCATCATTAAATATCTTTTTGTAAAGTGTAATTACACCAAAAATATGAGATGTAACTTCTCAGAGAAAAATTGCACTTAGTTAAATTAGGGTTTCCTATTTTTGCTCACCTAATTTCCTAGATTAACTCATTTGGACCTTTTCTATATATATGAGGGATTTCTATTGTAATATTTACCTTTTGATATTTTGCAACGAAGTACCGCCCTTTTGAAACAAGTATTGAAACTTTGTGTTCAATTTTGCGAAACTGAGTTTAATCAATAAAGAAGGAAGTTGCATGCCAGAATTTGTGTTGGAATCAATTCTCTTTGGATTTGGGTAAGATTGGTGGTGATTAGCGAATGGTATTTGAAGGCCTTCAAATAGTTCATGTAAACTTTGTGTTGCATATATTGTTTGAAATTGATTTTATGTGTGGATACTTTGGTTGAAAGATCTACAAGACTTTGTGCTTGTAATCGTTCATGTCGTTCGAGGAATTGTTGCATCTAAGAGGACTTTGTGCTTCTAGTGCAACAAACGATATGTTTTCTAAAGATCCAACATTGAAAAAGCTACGGAATGACTTTGTGCCTTCGTGAGCTTTCCCTTTTCCTTTACTTTTGTTATTATAGATCACATCTGGTATCTCTATGCTTTGCTTTGACAAGATAGAGATATTGGCATTACTTCTTTTTGTCACGTTTCAGTTATTAGATCTAGAACTTTCAAATCGTGAAGCATTGTAAACATCTTCTCTGAAAAAAGAGAGAAGCATGAATGTAACACCCCCCATTTCGTAAGTGTAGTGTACATTTTGTAAGTACTTTATTAGTTTTACTATAGCTTCTGTCAACAGTAAGAAGGGCACCTCCCCTTTCTGAGAGGAGAGATTATATCTCACATAGCTGTGGTTGAAATCTAGATAGCATAATCTATTAAAAAGTTGATTACATTATTTTCACCCAATAGATGGGAGGTTGTTCCACTCAAATCTCTCAAATTTTCAATTATTGTTTCAATTTCTTTCTTGTTGTTTTTTATTTTCCCTAAGATGTTTTATTACATCCTAAGAGGATACCAAGGCATTATTGGAGGGGTTTTTAGTGGTTGTTCTTCACCAGGGTTTTTGTGAATTGGTGAATAGGTGTTTTCATGAATTGCTAGGAGATTTCTAATTCTTGGAAATTAAATAAAATTCACTCAAAACTATTTCTATCTTTCTATTTAATCATTTTTTTACACTTAAAAACTAACAAAACTTAAATCTTTGACCTTGAGGACATCGTGGCATCATTTTATCGATGATTTAGCATCAATTTGGCAACTTCACAATTTGAGTACACTCTTGGATGGTCATTGTTGACTATTTTTTAGGTGAGAGGCCGAGTTCAAGTGAGCTCAAACTCTTTGCTAGTTTGTTTTTATGTTTTACATAATGTGAGAAAGTTGTAACGTGCTCACATTATATCTTCTTGTATGGGACCAAAAACTTGTGTAGCCACATTTTAGTTCCCCATCTTTCTACATTACCCCAAACCAATATATATTTTTATGAGTTTATGAATATTTACATTTCATGTTAGTTGATAATTTTTGGTATTCTTTGAAATGCATACTCATGTTAGATTCACATGCATGTCAAATTTGGGACAATATGTAATAGTAAAATTAGTACACCATCCCATTTCTCATTTAGTGTTGTGCCCACATTAATTAGAACATCTTAATGCAAAACCATATTGACAAGTGATGTTCTCTTGTGCTAAGTTTGACTAATGGCTTGATCCATATACATATTCATTTTAGCCTTATATTACTTATTCCCATGTATTCACTATCTACTCATCCTTATGTTATCTTCATTAACACTTATTTCCATACATCATTTCCCACCTCAAAATTAACATCTTATTCTTGTAGATCATTTTTGCATGGCTCAACATTGATATAAATCAAACCTACAAAGCACATGAGTGATCCATGAATGCCAAAGCATCGAATCTAAATTCAAGCTTTCTTACCCCTTTCTACTAGTTGTTGTGGGCTAACCTAACACACATTTATGCAACACGTTTATTTGTCATAGAATTTAAAGACATTCATTGCATATTTTAGTGGATTTTTATAACATACTTCAAATCTAAAGGACAATAGTATTACCATCATATAAGGCACCTACATGTTTGTGAATGTTTTCTTCAATATATATCATCACCATTAATTAAAACGCCATTTTGTAGGTTTATAGCAATCTATTACAACATAAGAAAATAGATTCCAAAAATCTCATTTTTAATAAATATAATATATTTTTTAAAAGAAAAAATTTTAGACTTGATAATTTGAAATTAAACTACTAATTACAAAATAACATGTTCTCAACAACATGAATCCCGCTCCAAAAGAAACAACCAACACATTAAACACAATGAACTAATTATTTAAACTCAACCAACTTAAACAAAAGAAATACATTAAATTAAATAAAAAGATTCTAGAAACGTGTCCCCAATGAATCCAAATCTTCTAAGAGGCAAAGAAAATTAAAGTACATAGTTAAGTATATCTTGTTGACAAATCATGAGTTGTAAAGAAAAACTAATAATTAGACTCACAATAACTGAATAAGCTTATTCCTGCTTTATATAAAGATAAAGAGTTCTTCTAACGAAAAAGAAAAGTTAGGAATCATATTCATAATTTTATATATATATATATATATAATTTTTTATTGTTTTAAATATCATAATGTATGTAAATGGTGACAACCCAAGAACAGGAATAAACGAACACAAATTAGCTTTGTTCCCACTGATCACATGTACAAAAGGAGTGAGTTATGATTTTATACTTGGGCATATAATCCAAGTCACCTACCAACCTTATAGAAAAATCTACAAAGCTTGAAATCCATTGTCGTTACGTATGCATGTGCATTTGGAAGAATCAATCTAGAGCTGTTCAACATTTGTCAATATTAGCACAGAACTTGTGCAATAATGGGCATATTAAAATAGGGAACTGTTCTTGAATTATTGTCTAGCTGTACGATTTGGAGGTTCTATGGAGTTTTCAGTATATAGCTTCGATTTAGTCAGTCTTTCTAGTGTGGAAGTCCTCTGCAATATACAGTAGACTGGTTTATTTGCAGTTCAGGATGATGAAAAGTGCTCTTATGTTGGGGACACTTGTGTTAATGGCGTTGCTGCCACCAATATGCCATGCTGCCTGTAGTTTTCCTGCCATCTTCAATTTTGGAGACTCCACATCAGACACAGGAGGCCTGCACTTTTCTTTCCCCTACAATATGCTTGCTGAGAATCCTCCCTATGGACGGACCTTCTTCGGAAGACCTGTGAGTCGCTACAGTGATGGAAGACTCTCCATAGACTTTTTCGGTAAGAGAAAAAAGGACTTGATTCACATGGAACTCTTTGTTGTAATGTTTATGGGTTTAACATTTCTAAGCTTGGGTGTTCAGTCAAAATTGAGTTAAAGATTTGAAAAATTTCATGTTTGGGTTACATTTGTGGATTCTGATGATAGGTCGGAGGGTGTTCTGTGGTGCATCTGTTGGGATAAGAGAACAGAGATAGAATAGTAGAAATCTTCAAGGGATAGCCATCCATTCAATTATATGATCACAACTACATTGGGCCAAACTTGTTGAACCAGGAAAATAGTCAATTAGGCCCCAGAAAAGGAGGATGACCTTGATTGGAGCTGTTACTTTGGATATTTATAGTACTTTTATTGGAGTTTCTAGTTTGGCTTAGATTTCATTTTATTTTCCATGATTGGGTTCAAAGAAAATCTACAGGGGATTGTGGATTACAGTGAATTTGCATTGTTTGTTGATGGGAATGTGGATTATAGAGCTATTTCTGATGGTCACATAAGATCTGAAACTTAAATCTTGAATTAGCATGTTGCCATGTCTGTTCAGCCCTGCTAAACAAATTGGGTAAACTTTAAAGAAAGACTGTTGAACTAGTCTTAAACATAATCCAAAACACAAAGATGTGAGGAGACAGTAGCTCAGTCATAAAGCAAACTAAAATGCCAGTAAATGTGTCATATTGAAATTCTAGTTGATCTGTACTGGTTAATTAAAACTTCTTAAATCTTTTAGACTTCAACATGTTACTATTATTGTACAGCAAAGGCACTAGGATACCCTTTCCTGAGCCCATACCTGCAGTCGGTGGGATCAAGTTATACAAATGGAGCAAACTTTGCAGCTGCTGGTGCAAGCGTACGAGGCACCAACTTCATTGCCCCCCTTTCTCTTACTGTTCAGATCAATCAGTTCAAGATCTTCAAGCAGCAGGTTCTCTCTACAATCCAGAACCGGGGTATGTGTTCTACATACTTTGATGTCAGAGTGGTTTGTTTTCAGTGCATTAATTTCCAAGATTCTTTTGGGTTAGACTGCTGGATTGCGCCCTCTTTAATAGATCTGCATTAATGTTTTACGCTCTTCTCATTTTAACAATTTAGCTGAACTTTTGTCATTGTTTTTTTGTGCTTCAGGTCCTCAGAGCTTTCTTCCAAGCGAAGATGCATTCAGGTCTGGGATTTACATGATAGAAATAGGGGGAAATGACTTTAGTTATAGCTATCAAACTCTCAAACTCACCATAGCCCAGGTCCAGCAGACTGTTCTTCCTAAGGTTGCCAGATCCATCGCTGGATCTGTCATGGTACATACATCTAACTCTAAACAATAAGCTAGCTATGCTTATTCTTATTTTTTGCTAGTCCAAAAATCCAAACGAGTTAAAACAAATCAAGTTTATAAATAATTAAGCATAAAATTCAAAACAAGATGAGAGATATTTTGCATTGAAAAACAAATTAAGTAATATCTGAAGGTGGGATTGACCGGAACTATACAATGAAGGAGCAAGGACAATCTTGGTGAAGGATGTTGGGCCCCAAGGGTGTGGTCCCTTTTGGCTGACCTATTTCTCTCCCACAGACTTGGACCAACATGGGTGCTCTACATCCTTCAACCAAGCAGTGCAGTTGTATAACAGAATGCTTCGAGCAGAGCTGGCCAAGGTTCGCAAACAGCTCCCACAAGCCAACATTGTCTATGTCAACACCTATGACATTCTTTATGACTTCATCGCCAACCCTTCTAACTATGGTACATACAACATCTTAAATACGCTCTGCCTAAAATTTCTTTTGTTTTTTCTAACTATTTTTAGATTTGATGAATACTATATTTTATGGTAATTCTAAAATTTTGTCAATTATAACTATTTACTTCTTTAATTAAGAAATATATAAGGTTGTATATATAAACATAATCTAAAGATTCTGGTTTCAGGTAAATTCACTTTCAATAATTTATAGTTAACAATTCATCGTCATGAGAAATTCATATTCACCACCAGCAATTCATCACTGTGGAAATTTACCACCAACAATTTCCTATTTGTCTATGCGATGAATTATCCAGAGTGATGAATTGCTGGTGGTGAATTTTTTATGGCGATGAATTGCTGGTGGTGAATTTTCCACGACGATGAATTGTTGGAAGTGAATTATTGACATTGAATTGCTGACGATGAATTTTCTTAGAACCAAAGATTCCAGACCTCATTTTCCTAATTTTCAACCTTTAATTCAAAACCTCAGATCAACACCCTCACTCGCGTTTTAGACAGATTTAAAGATTATGTTGTTACAGATTGATCTTTTGGCATGCATTTGTGTGGCAGGATTCAAGGCAACTACATCAGCTTGCTGCGGGATAGGAGGGAAATATAACTATGACTATGCTGTGCAGTGTGGAATAAGTGGAATGATCCATGGAAAGAGTGTCAAGGCAGAGTCCTGCTCTGACCCTGCATCTTATTCAAATTGGGATGGAGTGCATTGGACAGACCAGGCCAACAGGCTTCTTACTCAGAAGATTTTGGAGGGCAAATTCTTTGAGCCATCTTCCTTCTCCATTTCTAGAACTTGCCAACTCCAACCTATTTGATAGTTCACTTGTTTTCTAGCCCGATTAATAATCAGAACAATGTAATATTATGTATTGTTTTGTCTATCCCATATGCTTTGGAGTCTTCCTCGTGCCAAATGTAACGACATGATAAATAAAAAATATGTTATTATTGTTGAGTTTTCAATGTATTAACTTCTCATTAAGTTATTAGTTCATTTTTCAATGGTTCTAATACTTTACCCTACAGTGTTATTGTGGGTGTTTTGTGACTCTTAATTTTAACTTTGATAATATATTTAATTTCCATGAGTTAAATTCAAATCTAAAATCTCATTTACATTATGGAATGCTCCACTGCTAAACTATCAATCCATTTTCCTAACAATTATATTAAATACTTTGTATGAGTGACAATGAGCAAGACCCACAAGTATGTATTGAAAAACAAGTTGAAGAAAACAAGACACACGTATGAATGGAGAAAAAGAAGTTAGTATAATCTCTCAAACATTCCTTAGACAAGGGCAACAAAGACAAATATTCCCCACAGCAACATACTAGAGAAGATCCATGCAATATGAGTGAAGTCAACACTACTCTTGTGAAGAGAAGAGAGGGAAGGAAAGGTACTTACAGATTAATAAAGTGGGGGGCCTAGGATAAGGTAAAATCAATAAAAATAATGAAATTAATGGGTCATCATTTTTAAAATTAAAGTTGGAAAAGATAAAATTGAATTCAAGAGAAAAAAATTCTAATATTACAAGAGGTAGATGAATTTTAAACACCTACTAATTATTATAGTTTATTATAGAAATAAAGCTTAAGCAGTATATTTATGAAATTTTTAATGTAAAATATTTAACACAATATAAATGACAAAAATATATGATTATATAGTCTTTAAAGGTATAAAGGTGAAAAGTGTATAAATTTGGGTGTATTTTGATTGTGTTTTTTCTAATATAATGATTAGTGTATAAGTGATATTTTTTTATAAATTGATAATTAATCTAAATTTAATTCAACTTATGTCAAATTTTTTAAATTATTTGTTATTTTTTAATTTGAATACAAAAATGTTATACTTGTTTATTAGAGTTCAAATTGTATAAAAAAACTCTTAATTTATTTTAAGCATCTAGATTTTAGATGAAAGAACATCAAGGAATACTATTCCATTGAAATCTACACATTTGTATTAGCATGACATCACCATTCTAGCCATATTGCATAAAATCTTCATTTGTCTTTGAATTTGTCAAAACCATTAAATAAGCTCTAAGGGCTTGACTAAAGAGAAGCTCTCTACACAAGTTCATAAAAGATATCAACACCATTAGTTTTTCAAACATAGGTTCAAATATTTAAGTAGATTTTGTGTGCCTAGAAGCACATATATCTTTTTTGTAGTCAAATATCATTTTCATAGTCAAAAGGTCATTTCTATTGGAAATTTGATGTGTGATTCACCTACATAGATTTCTTTGTGAGAGGAGTTGGTAAACTTGTTTTAATTCATGTTGATAATGTTTGGTCGTAGACATGTAAACAACTACACAAACTGTTGTAATGAGTTGTGATAAATTGTGATGAATTTTAGATGTTGTGGTTTAACATGAAAGATTTTCTACGTCTAATATTTTTATGGTTGCAACCATAATTTATTTGGAGAACTCACAATTGCATCTTTGACCAACTAAGTTATTAGAGTGTTTATGATAGTATAGGTGTACATGCAATGTTGTTTCAATAAATCTACTGTAAGGTTGGAGCATAGAGATGTTTCAAGGGATGCTTAAAGTACCATAGATAGCTAGAAGCAATTAGATGTTGTCTCTTTTACCACTAGTCATAATTGGTGTTTGGTTGTAGTGTAGGTAGACATGTACATAGTTCAAGTATAGATGGTTAACAACATTTGATCAGATGTGAGCAACAACAAATTTTAATGTGTGGTGATTATCCATGTGGAGAAGTCGTGTTTGACATATAATGTATGATATATTGATGTTTTGGTAGGGTCATGGTATATTTATGTAACTATCAGTATTCTACATTGTAATTAGATAGTTAAGATAATTGATTTTCCATAAGAATATTTTAACAATTATATCTACTTATTTATATAAATAAAATAAAATTTAGTAAAATGTGATAAACCTAATTAAAAATTGTATGTTGTTATTTATATATTGAAATACTACGCGAGAGAAACTTATTGTATTGGTATTGTTTTCTTATGAATATAGGTAATTGTAACTGATTTTGTTGCTGGATTATTCCTTAACTTTCCCATCTAAATGTGTGTCCCATTTGTATTTATAGTTGTCACAAGCCCCACGTCAGGTACCTTCCACAGTGGACATTCTTGGAAAAGAAGAAAATTAAATTTGATTTGAAAAAAATTGGTGGCTTCCTGAAAAAGAGGGGACACAGAAGGGACATAAACAAATTTATGGTGTATGGGCCGCAGGAACGAGAGGACGAAAGGCCTGCATTCGCTGCCATTATTTCGGATAAGACAGGTATTGGGAGGATGGCATGGACATCCATCATCGCATAGAGGTTTACAAACCTTCAAGCAAACGCAATCAGCAGGTGAATAGCCAGACTCCACCAACTTCGCCGACATCCTCCCTGCTTGTATTGAAACGAGAGCTTTTGGATAGGTTATTACAAAGATGGGGAATATGAAAATGGGTGTCATAGCAAAGTTCTCTTTTCAATTGGATAGATCCCTCCATCTTTTGGAGAAGTAGATGTATACCCATTTTATACCAAGAATGAACAATTCGAGGTCTCCTCGTTAGTTGAACATGACAACCAGATAATTGGCAGGCGATTCCAAGCAGCAGAAAAGACAACCTTGTTTGTGTGCAAGACAGTATCTATCCAGATGGGATTTACTACGTGATCACGTTTATTGGTAATCTACCCAAGACTTATTTTCTGGATGTACACTAATGACTTAATATGGCCTCAGTGTAATGCCCCCTGCCAAAGTTGTGGCAAGAAACCCCATCAATAATATTATGCAAGGATCTTCTGTGTGCATCTGTGGAGGCAGCGACTCATGAAAGACATGACTGTAATCTCATGTTTTCATGCGGCTGCTTAGTTCATTTTGGTTAGCAGCCACTGCTCAACTTATTTAGGAGTTATTTGTGAAGCTGATGACCCCATGGATGCTTAATTCTTCTGCTTATTTTTAAGCAGCCAGCTTAAATTTATATTAATAGTATTAATGGTAATTTGTACAATAAAAAATTAGAAAAAGAAAAAGGAAATCAAATATTAAAAAAGAGGGAAAAAAATTTGTGGAGCCATGTGGATTTTTAGCAATATGCAGTTGCTGCATATTTTCAGCCCCCCCTCTTTTTCCACAGCTTATTTTCAATTCTTAAACAGTAGCTGCTCCATTAAAATAGGAAAAGATTTCAAATTATCCTTTCCCAACAACAAAATTTATGCATGGGAACACCCCTACTGTTTAAATTTAAGTAGAAAATGGAGTTAAGCAGTCGCATGGAGACATGAGGTAAGAGTTCTTCCTAGCAGTGTGATTATGATATTAGGTATATTTATTTGGGTCTTGTATCGGAATTCTTGTTGGGGATAGTGTCGTGACTAAACTCATCAATGGCATTGACATCAGGTTCAATTCTATATTTGGGTGTGGATATTGTTGAGTAAATTTTTCAATCTTGCTTTGTATTTAATTACTAATTGATAATTTGTAATTATCTTTTAGTTGTCATGAAAATTGCTAGATATAATGATGACAACTTGACAACTTGCAAAGTGTTTTTTAGCTAAAATTAGAAAGAGCATGAAAAAGGGAAAATTAAATGTGAGTGATGGGTCTCAAAAATATAGGTTTTAACCAGAAGAGTTTGTCAGGCTCTTACTACACTTTTGGCCAACGTACAAGGCCAATTGATGCAATTGTACAACCTTCTGCTCTTCAGATTCTGCTAGACCAAGGCAGATGTACCTAAATGAACAATGCAGATTGAAATATGTTTCCTGGTTGATCAATCTATCCACAATGGCAAAGGGTAGTGGACGATAAAATTACTACACCTACTCCTACTACACAAATGAAAGGATTTGAATAATTTGTTTGTTTATGAATTTTATCTCTGGGTTGTGAAAGACCAGTGCCTTCTA
Source organism: Sequoiadendron giganteum (assembly GCA_007115665.2). NCBI lineage: Eukaryota > Viridiplantae > Streptophyta > Pinopsida > Cupressales > Cupressaceae > Sequoiadendron > Sequoiadendron giganteum. Next base: position 526,382,737 of record CM021109.1, on the reverse strand, counting down.
TCCACATGGGCAACAGAGTCAAAATTAAGAAGAATTGTGTGTTTCCTTCTCTGGTTTATTTCTAGTTGTTAGGCACTTTATAAAATGAAATCTTAATGGCTGGCATATAACTTCATTTATTTATGTCTGGCATAAATAGTGCTGGATTGTTTCTCTATCAGGTTCTACTTTAACCATCCAAAAGAAATTCTAAAATTACAGTGACTTACTTGAAGGGATTTAATTCTGACTTACAAAAACCAACAAATAAAAATCACACAAAATGAGAATTCATTTTAATAAATCAAAGATTATACTTGATATGTTGATTTAAAAAAATTAAAGGATCTCAAGTTGGAGAGAACCAGATAAAAGAATGTAAATTATTGCAACACAATAACTGAAATAGGAAGGTTTTCACCAGTTAAAAACATTAATCTCCATTGCTTTGTTTCAAGAAAGATCTGTCCATTTTTACATTCCCCAGTCAGAAAAAATTTGACTCCTATTCTCTAACTGCCCCCGCTTGCAACTGATTTTTTCAAGTAATTATACATTACAGATCATGGGTCACAACCCTTCATTCTACCCGTTACAACTGTTTGAATTCTTTGATAGAGATTAAAATATTTAATTATATTGTCTCTCGGCAAATTAAATATTTTTTACAATAGTTCTGCTTTTTATTTTTCACTTTATAGCTTTTATATTTCTCTCGCCTCTATTTACTTTATTCCCCATGGCTTTCTTTATCTTACCACTTTATCGCATTCTTTGTTCTTTGTTCCTGTGGTATTGCGATGACAAGCATTCACTGTTAACTTCGTTGGTATCTCCCATCTACCGCAAACACCGCGGTCTATCATGGCCGCTACCTCCAACGTTACCGTGCTACCGCGGTCTTTATGGTGACCGTCTGTGGTACCACAATAGCTAACTTCTTTGTTGCCTCACCACCGTCTACTAACTGTTATCGCGTTACCGCGGTCTCTCCTTTCACCTTGAGCGGTACCGCGGTGACTTCTTTGCTAACCGTTGACTGTTCACCTTGCTATCTCTACAAACTGCTTCCCCCCATCCACCATTTACCGACTGCCACGTTGCCATTGCCAGCCTGCTAGCCCTTTACCATGCTACCGCAGTCACTGGCCTGATTGCCAGCGGTACCGTGGTAGTCATCTCTTAACCGCTTGGTTGCTACCACAATCACCGCGATACCTGGCTGCGGTGACCCCTCTGCCGAGAGCTCCACTAACAACTTGACCGTTACTGTTATACCGTGGACCCCCTTGTGGGAGACCGCAGTAAAGCGATATGATATAAAAATGAATGTTATAAGGGCGGTAGGGAGTATAAGGTGCATGAAATGTGATTGATAGGGTTTTATAAAAAGCAGTGAATGATATTTTTCATGGAAAGATAGAGAAAATATAATGGAATTAAATGGGGGAAAAATGTAAGGGTTAAATAGGCCAAAAATTAAGGTGATGTAGCAAGGAAAAAACATTTTTAGCATTGTAGAAGGTAGTGAATAATGAAAATATTAGATTCAAGCGAGAAAAGACCCTTAGGATTTTAATGGAAGTTTTGGGTTCTAACAGTGGCTCCTATTGGGGATGAGTGATTTGCAAATCACTGCAAGAATCCAGAATTCTATGGTAGAGCAGACCGAGCAAAGGATATGAAAAATGAAGGCAATGGCAGCTTGTGTGAATGAACAGAGATGGAAAATGGGGCAAAATGGAGAAATGGAAAATCCTAAACTACTGTACATGGAAAGAAAACCAATGTTTTCAACAAGGGAACCTTTGGAAATGTCCATGTACTGGCAAATCTAGACCCTTCCTAAACTACTGTGCATGGAAAAGAATTTTTAAAGAGGTTTTCTTAAGAATTGTCCATGCACTGGCAATCCTTATCCTTTGTTTCTGATATGGTTCAAGAAATCAAACCATAAGGGATGGCCCCAGGCCACCCCAAAAGAAAAAACCTACACTTTCCTCTGTCATAGACTTTGTTCTGATTAAAGCTCACTAGGTTTCTTTTGAAATTATCCATTCCACCTGCCCTGCAACATGCACTGTCATTAAAAACTTTTAGGAACTCATTGTGTTCGACTTGAATTGTACTCATTTCACTCCTCTGGATTTCATCATTCTTATCATCATAAGAAAAATATTTATCACCTTCAACACACAAAGTATATCTATATTCAACAAAATATTGCTCATTATCATATGTTGTTGAATGATCCAGCAGTTGTACTAGGACCTGAAAATCTAAATGCTTCTCGCAGGAATCAAAAAAATTGTGTCATCAACATCCTTTGAATCAATCAAATCAAAAATACTCTCCAGTTCTTTTCCATCATCAATTGTCATTGAAACATACTCTTGATCAAGACAGTCAGCCTCACATATACTTGAATCAACAAATATTGAACATTCATCATCAATGATATGCAAACCAACATCCTTTTCTTGCAGGCAAAAATCATTCAAATCACATACCTCTTCTTGGACACAAATAGATCTTTGATCAGCTTCAAAGAACTCCTCATCATTGTGAGAGATGCACATGGGATCATATGAATTGTCACACACAGTATCTTCACTGTCAAAGCAGATAGAAGTTGGAGCCAAAACTCTGGAATCATCTTTATGTGCATACTTCTAGTATTCAAGAGTTAACAAGTCTGAAACTTGCTCATTGTTGAGTGAACATGTCTCTGCTTCCATATCTTCTACCATGTCTCCAACCTCTCCATCTTCATAAGAACTGCAAGAATCACCTTGTTGAAGATCAACATCCCCAATTTCATCTTCACAATTTGACTCACCATATGTTATGCAAGAGAAACTCTCCACATCTTCACTATTGGACAGCATGATAACTTCTTCTATTGTAGCTTCTGAAGCACTGTTTGTAATATCTGCATACCTTGTCCCAAGTATAGAATCAATAAGTCTATTCACTGCATCCAAGGCACACTGTTTTGATGATTCTGGCCAATAAACTGATTCAGGCTCTGATGCTCTTAGAAGTTGTGCAACAAATGTGGGTCTTGTTGGCCTAAAATGAGGAGGTAATTGCATACAAATTTCTACCATCCTATTGTACAAAGAGTTTACATCTTCTCCCTTATATCTCCTTATATCAAAAAAGGCATTCACAAGATTCTTGCCTCTCTCTTCAATTTGAATATACTCATAAAAAATATTTTGTTGTGAATAGAGTATATATTACCTTTATTATCAAAATTCTCAGTTGCATCATGGGGCACTTGTGGTGTCCAAGATCTCTTGGCACTTGTGTCTTCATTCTCACTATATGATGGCTTGTTTGGTGATGTATTTTGAGCAGCTTTGACTCCTAATTGCAACAATTGTTGGTTCACTTGTAGCATCTGTTGGTCCAATTGTAGCCTTTGTTGCCTCAATTCCTTCAACTCTCTTATTGACTGTTGTCTTCTTTCTGCTTCTGCCATCTTGATAAAATGTTACTGCTTCACAACACCCATGCATTATTTATCAGATAAAATAGAGTCGCCACCTAATTTTCCAAAAGTAGGAAAATGAAAAAGATTGTTTTGGTTTGCCCCAGCGGAATCTCCAAAAATGTAAAACTTTGCTAACTCTATAAATGGAAAGGCTAAAAAATTTCTGGAATGTGTCCCCAGCAGAGTCACCAAACTTTTGTGTGTGTGACTAAGATGGGGAGCTACAAATTACACAATTGTGATTCTCTGATTGAAGACCAATTTTGAAAACCGTATGACTCTGTAAATGGAAAGGTTGGAACTAAATTTTTTGATGTTTGTCCCCAGTAGAGTCACCAAACTGTTGGGTCTCAAAAATGCAGTTTTTAACCAAAAAAGTTTGCCAAGCTCTTACTACACTTTTGGCCAATGTACAAGGCCAATTGATGCAATTGTACCTTCTGCTCTTCAGGTTCTGCTAGACCAAGGCGGGTGTACCTAAATGAACAATGCAGGTTGAAATATGTTTCCTAGTTGATCAATCTATCCACAATGGCAAAGGGTAGTGGACAAATAAAATTACTACACCTACTCCTACTGCACAAGTGAAAGGATTTGAATAATTTGTTTGTTTATGAATTTTATCTCTGGGTTGTGAAAGACCAGTGCCTTCAATCCACATGGGCAACGAAGTCAAAATTAAGAAGAATTATGTGTTTCCTTCTCTGGTTTATTTCTAGTTGTTAGGCACTTTATAAAATGAAATCTTAATGGCTGGCATATAACTTCATTTATTTATGTCTAGCATAAATAGTGCTGGATTGTTTCTCTATTAGGTTCTACTTTAACCATCCAAAAGAAATCCTAAAATTACAGTGACTTACTTGAAGGGATTTAATTCTGACTTACAGACACCAACAAATAAAAATCACACAAAATGAGAATTCATTCTAATAAATCAGAGATTATACTTGATATGTTGATTTAAAAAAATTAAAGGATCTCAAGTTGGAGAGAACCAGATAAAAGAATGTAAATTATTGCAACACAGCAACTGAAACAAGAAGGTTTTCACTAGTTAAAAACATTAATCTCCATTGCTTTGTTTCAAGAAAGATTTGTCCACTTTTACATTCCTCAGTCAGAAAAAATCTGACTCATATTCTATAACTGCTTCCGCTTGCAATTGATTTTTTCAAGTAATTATACATTACAGATCATGGGTCACAACCCTTCATTCTACCTGTTACAACTGTTCGAATTCTTTGACATAGATTAAAATATTTAATTATATTGCCTCTCGGCAAATTAAATATTTTTTACAATAGTTCTGCCTTTTATTTTTCACTTTATAGCTTTTATATTTCCCTTGCCTCTATTTACTTTATTCCCTATGGCTTTCTTTATCTTACCGCTTTACCGCGGTATTGCGGTGACAAGCATTCACTGTTAACTTCGTTGGTATCTCCCATCTACCGCGAACACCGCGGTCTATCCTGGCCGCTACCTCCAACGTTACTGTGCTATCGCGGTCTTTATAGTGACCGTTTGCGGTACCATGGTAACCGGCTTCTCTGCTACCTCACCACCGACTGCTAATTGTTACTGCGTTACCGCGGTCTCTCCTTTCACCTCGAGCGGTACCGTGGTGACTTCTTTGCTAACTGCTGACTGTTCACCTCGCTATCTCTGCAAACTACTTCCTCTCATCCACCGTTTACTGACCGCCATGTTGCCACTGCCAACCTACTATCCCTTTACCGCACTACCGTGGTCACTAGCCTGACTGCCAGCGGTACTGCGATAACCGTCTCTTAACCGCTTGGTTGCTACCACAGTCACCATGGTGCCTGGCTTGACTGCCAACAGCACCACAGTGACCCCTTTGTTGACAGCTCCACTAACAGCTTGACCATTACCGTTATACCGCGAACCCCCTTGTGGGAGGCTACGGTAAAGCGGTATGATATAAAAATGAATGTTATAAGGGTGGTAGGGAGTATAAGGTGCATGAAATGTGATTGATAGGGTTTTATAAAAAGCGGTGAATGATATTTTTCATGGAAAGATAGAGAAAATATAATGGAATTAAATGGGGGGAAAATGTAAGGGTTAAATAGGCCAAAAATTAAGGCGATGTAGCAAGGATAAAACATTTTTAGCATTGTAGAAGGTAGTGAATAATGAAAATATTAGATTCAAGCGAGAAAAGACCCTTAGGATTTTAATGGAAAGTTTGGGTTCTAATAGTGAGCTTGGAGAAGATAAGGAATATTTTTTAGTTTCCATGAGCACATTACTAAAAAATGGATAAAATTACAAGTTGGAAGAGGAAGTTTCTTATTTTTGTGATTTATGGCTAAATGGTTTTAGAAACTGTTGTGCCTATTGCACACACGCCCCGTTTGGAACGGGTACCCTCTCTTCCCTCTTTTTTGATTGTCGGGCCCCTTTTGCTTCGCCTCATTTTGCGTGTCCATTTTTGTGCCCTGATAGGTCAACTCACATTCCTAAAAGTCACATACTGGGTTTGACCGGACTTGACCCCTTTGAAAAATACTAAGTCTAAAGTTAGTTCGGGTTCCCCTTGTCAAAATGACCTTTCTGTCGTCCGTGGCCCTTCTCGGGCCCGAACCCTTGGGTTTCCTCCTCCGGATTTCCATTCCAGGATTGCTGTTGTCGGCATCCGACGTTCGACGTCCTTCCGAACCCCGGACCCCGAACCCGAGGTTTCCTCTTTTGGAGTGTCGCTTACGTTTTGCCGTTTTGAGCGGTCGTGGTTGGACGTCTTCCCGGTCGTTAGGCCCCAGGTCGCTTGCCACCGCCTGTGAGATTTGAAATCACCAACTTCCCTGTCACCGTACGAGGCCATTAAATATTGTGTTAATGGCAAATTGGGCTATAAATTCGGATTTTTCGATTGTCATTTTCACCCGATCGACTGAAGTTATAGGAATTTGGAGAGCTCTGAGGCATTTGGCGTTTCTCGCCACAAAATCCGAGTTATTTTCCTGACACCCTCCGCATGTCTAGCAACAATCATCTTTGGGATCTTGAGGTATGCTCGCCGCCTGTGCGCCTTGTCCTTTATTTTGTGAAATTCCTAGCCTTAAGCAATGTAAAATGCAAAACAAGGATGAAATATGGTAGGAAAACACCCTCCCCTAAAAACCCATAAGTTAAAATATGGAAAGTCGATTGTTTGCGGCCTCGAAGTTCAATTCGGAACTTAAACTTGCCGCGACTGTTCTTTGGAGTAGTCGCTGGCATCTCCCGGGCCAGGACCTTCCCACAGCCGTCTGAAAAACTCAAAACCAAACTTCAAATTTCATGCAACCAAATTCGTAGTGGACCCCAGCCTTTGGATTTCCCCTTGTGGGTCTCCATGTCACTCCCATCATTCCAAATGGCCTGTCCCGAGTGTCTTCCTGACCTCCAAGCCCCAGGCACATGATGTCCATGTTGAAACCTACAAAATGAAAATTGTCAAAGGGGAAACAAACTGTTCCCGAGATCCACTCTTCGAAGTTTCGTTCCCAAAATTTCGTGGCAACTTCGTCATTTTGACGGCTTGTCTTGAGCGTCCTCCCAAACCTCGGATCCCGACTGCATCAAGTTCATTCAATTCCTAAGGAAGAACCAAAATCTGAAGTGTCTCCAAACCCTAACCTCCAGAATTCCCTCCTTGGAATTTTGTGTCATTTTCGCTGTTTTGAACGGTCGCTCCGAAGCGACTTCCGGCTCCCGAACCCCGGTCCGCTTCTCGCCCAAACTAAAAGCCAAGTAAAAATTTTAGGGCCAAGCCTCTTTCGGACTACGGACCCCAGACTTCCCCTCCCAAGATTTTGTTCCACTGTCGCCTTTTTAACGACGAATTCTAAACGACCTTCTGACCTTCGGATCCCAACCCATTGTTTGCCGTCTAGCTTTCTCGAATCCTCAAACCGTCTCCAGAGATTGCCCTCCGAAATTCCACACCCAGATTGCCACCTCCATTTCACCATTATGAACAGCTAGATCACAACGACTTCCTGGCGACGGCCTTCGAAGATCCGGATTTTGGCACCCGAAATTCCGTGTCCCCTGCATCGTTCCCAGCGGTTGTCCTACAGCTGATACCCAAACTAAAAAATGAAGGCTCAAATGACCTCCAAATCCAAAATGGACTTCAACCTACTTGCTAAAATTAGGTCTTCCTTCACAAAAACCTTTAATTGACCAAATCCAACATCGACAAACACCTTTGGGAGTTCCATGCCTACTTTGCCATTCCGAATGACATTCTGCCAAGGGAATTCCGACCCTAGAAACCCGAGTTATCTGCCTTGCTTTCTAACAATAAAGTATCAAGTGTTATGTGATTATTGAATATGAATAATGATTGCAGGGCTAAATTTGATGTGCAGGGACTTGTCTGAGGCTATTTTTTCATGTTTATTGTTACTGATTCACGTCTTTTGTTCAGGATTTATGGAATCCCATGCAGAAACTTCTGGTGCCTCCAAGGAGAAGGGGAAAGGAATAGCCAAGACACCTCGAGGCAAAGAGGAGAATGATTTGATGAAGTACAAATTTTAGGGGGTCCCCTTACGATCCAGAATCACCACTCTTTGGAGAGATGTCACTGATACCAACATCGGTCAGGTCGATGTTGATGAATTTAAACAGAGGGTCAGGTTGAACCCCAAAACGGAGAATGCAAGGTTGATAAGAAGCAGCGGAATTCACAAGGCTGCACGCCGGCCTTGGTGGCTTCAAAAATTGGTAATGGCATGCATTGAGGCATACCAACTTGAGACCCGAACTATAGTGGATCGAGACGGGAATATCCTTGCAAATATGTCCCCGTTGGGCATAACGACAACCTTCGACATTCCTGCCTTAAAGAGCATGGAGACCTCTACCATGAAGAATGCAAAGAGCTATGGGAGCAGGATCCGTTGAAGTGTAAGAAACTGATCAATCAGTATTGGTTAAAGGACAAATGAGGTAGGGTTGGAAAGCTCCCTCAAGAGCTTTATCGCAGTGATTTCTTTGAGGATTATCATGACCTCATGACTTTGCTAAGCCGAGTGATGGGCCTTCTTGCTGCGCCCTTCTTCCAAGAATGGATGTTCTATTTTGTGGAGTAGATTCTCCGTGGTGATGGCACCGCCTTCTATTGGGGGGAGATAATCAGTGACTGCTTCCACGAGCAATTTACAACCGTGAAAAAGACCTCTAAGTTTTTCATGACCTCCTACTTGGTGTATTCCCTTGCTAATCAGTGGCATTATCAGGGATTGACTGCGGTACCCAGTGAGACATCGGGGGCAGATCCCAAGCCATATGATAAGTACCCTCAACTGCAGTATCGAAAATTCAAGAGGGATTACTGTAGGGTGAATGATGCATTCTTCGCCCACATCATCTAATCTCTAGGTGGCGACTTTCAAAGAAGAGTTTCCCACAGTGCCAGAGCCCTCCTCAAGTAGTACGCCTTCCTCGACATACAATTCCCAAAGTTCACGTACCTCCGTGCCCAGGGATTCACAGAAAGACCAAACAAGCTACCCCAGTACCCTAATGACCAGATTATATTATTAGAGCTGACTTGGAAGTTATGACACATCCATAAAATCTTGAGCAGTAAGCATCTGGTGGGCACACCTTATCCTATTGGCCTTGGTCAGGGAATGTACAAGATCCACACATCCCAATGTGCAGGTTATTCGAAGAAGGAGCTGGTTGAATACTAGTTCAAGCAGTACACAACTCAGCTGAGAATGGACCCCTACGGTCATATCAGAAAGGCACTGGGACGTGAGTATGCCCACCTCCACAACGTTAAGGATTTTTGGGCCAATTGTAAAGATGATCTTGAAGTGCGGCTGCGGCACTACATGCGGATGACTGCCATCTACGTGCGGAGAATAAATTTGTCCCCGGTTCTTGACCAGCTTGAAGAGGATGAGGACACGGTGATCGATCCAGGATATGATGTCGTCGCCAATTTTTCACTGCTCGTGATTGAATGGAATGAGAAAGAACTTGATGACATCGACGTGCTCACTAGACCCGTCGAAGTCCGAACAAGGGCATGGATCGACCAACAGGTGGCCCGATTGAGGCAGCAGGGGGTGGCCTTGACATTCAAGGGACTGGAAAGTGAACCAAGTGGCTCCAATGGTGGGGAAGCTACCACTACAACTGGAGAAATATCTAAAACCCCACCATTAGTCAAAACCAAGAAGAGAAAGGAGGCCAGTGAACAGCTGCCCAAACCGAAGGTCTATGCCTGTAAGGCTTCTGAGCCTGAGCCTTCCCAAAAGAAGAGAAAAACAACTGGGGGCACAAAGACAACTGTGATGCCCAAAGGTCTGCCCCTCAGGATCAGAGGAGGAGGATCTAACTCGCCAAGGTCTCCGCCTACTACAATCGTTGCCATTTTTGCTATTGTACTGGCCCCGCATGCTTCGCTCGCAGTTTTCGCTTCCTCCCCGCCTGCGATGGATATCTTCGTCCACCTTGCTTCCACCTCTCCAATCATGCAGATTATTCCCATAGATTCATCATCCACCACGATCTCACCAGTCTCCTCTTCTTCTATGTCTTCTTCCCTCCCCTCTATTTCCGTTGCTACGATGCCTGCCCTTAGCCTCTCAGAGTCCTTTGTGAAATACATGCAAAACGTGCCATCCAAGCTCTCGGGGATGCTCAATAATCCAATGGTTCAAGCTGCAATAGCTTAGGCTATGGCACACGCTCTAGCTCCCCCTCCCTCTACCGAACCATTGAAGATGGAGGTGACAATGCAAATATCAGATGAGCTTGAGCGACAGGAGCTAGAGGCTGCGAAGGCACCCGAAGATGAAGAATTTGAGTACCACGAGCATCCGTTGTTCAAACGTCGAGAAATAGACAAGGTAGCCTACGAGTCTTCTAGTGAGAGCAGTGAGGAGCTAGATGCTGAGCTAATCAGAGAATCAAATGACCCTGAGCTCAATGCAGAATGGGGCAGGCAGCTCAAGGAGATTGAGGATAAGGAAGCCAAGGACCGACTTTTACAAGAAGAGGAAACTTCTACCCCAAAGACTGAGGGCAGCAGGTCTCCAAACCGAGGGGCATGACCAAATCCTAGAACACGATAATGAGGCATCCCTCCACGAAGATGAGCAAGAGGAGAATCCCGAGGAGCATGAATACAATCAAAACAAAGAAGAGAGGGATGTTGAAAGAGAAGATCTACCCAAAGAGCAATTACACGCCGAGTCCCCCGCTAAACATGAAAGGCTCGAGCAAGACTCCGATGAGGAGAAAGAAGATGTAGGAACTAGGGAGAAGGCTCTTGTTATCAGAGCCACTGAGCTTGAGAAGGAGGACAGCGAGGGTCAAAGTGAACCACCTAGGGAAGAGCCCCAAGTACCCGATTGGTTGCAGAGGCAGCTAAAGCAAAAGACTCCCACCGCAAAGGATCCTAAGGCAAGGCTGGAAGCCATTCTGGCCCAGGCACGAATAAGCACCAAGAAAGAGAAAAGGCCAAAGATCATATCAAAGATGACCATGGATGCCTCAAGATCTAGGGTGGTACAGATAGCAACACCGGTGGTTGGAGAACAAGGTATAATCTATAACTTCTCCACCATTGATTTGGGAGTGGCTACAAGGGAGAAAAAGTTCGATCACCTCCAGGAATCGGTTGCCATGGTGGTACATCTTACCCAACAAGATAAGGTTTCTAAGGAGGAGCTCAAGGAACAAGTGGCCAATCTGATGACTTATATTCAACAGTGGTCATCCCTAGATGAGCATCCCACTACATCATCAGCTCTGCCACAATTTCTATCTCAGGAGCAGATTAATAACTTAGAAAAGAGAAGGAACTTGGACAAGACTACAGAAAACTAGTTTCGACAAGTCTTGGACATAGGAAACACGGGCATCAATTTGGTCGTCTGAACAACAAATAAGTTCCTTGAAGTGCAGAGAACCCTTGAGGGAACGAGGCAGGTCTGTGAAGGGTTCCCAAGAAAGTACGAGGCAGCCTACCCAAAAATTGAGGCTATAATCACATTGCCAAGCGAGGTTTGGGAGAAGGACCTGGCCTTCAAAGACGATGACCACTGGTTAGTGGATATATGGAAGTGAGATTACGATCACCGGAAGAGAAGGCTAGAGAAGATCTTGGAATGGATAGCACCGGATATCGAACGGGCAAGGGATTCTAGAGAAGAGTGCACTCGGTTCCTCAAACTAATGACAAGGTATCAGCTGCCCGCCATTGAGATAAATCCAGAAAGCATAAGGCCCCACTTCTTGAAGAGCATGGAAGATGTGATGTCAGCTGAAATCACCATAGACTTCATGGGTTTTGTGGCCCGAGCCTTTGCGCAATCAAAAATCTTCAAAGATAGTGCTACCAAAAATGATGATGACTAGAAAAAGCTTGTTAGCAATTCCCAGGAATGGAGCTACCAAGTGCTGCGATCACATATCATGGAGATGGATAAGCTCTAGGCACTAATCTTGAGCTTCATGGAGTATGCTGCGTTGAAGAAGCACGGGGGCAACCCTGTCATCGCCGAAGAGTTCCTCAAAGAATAGCTACAACAAAGGGCAAATAGCTAAAAGACAAAATTGCTACAGTGATGTCACTAGATGACGAAATAGGGAAAAGCCAAGAATTGATTTATAAATGTAATATATTTGGGGGTAGGTGAAACCCTAGTGTAAAGTGAATCTTGACCACACAATAGAATCCAATCTTGGCCACTCATTTTGCTTTTTGAAATCTATAAATAGGGCTCTCCTCCTCTCATTTTAAGAGAGTTGATTTGTTGTAAGGCATGTTGTAGAAATTATAATAGAAAATGCAGTCATTTTTTGGTGTATTTATGGGTTTCTCCACATGTTTCATGATTCTTCTCCCTTTAGTTAAAAATTTGCTTCAAATTACTTTTCTGTTCTAGTTTCCTTAGTTAGCTGTAGTGGATTTAGTATGATGTCTTTGGTTTTGAAGATTCATGTTGTGTGTATGCTTTCCTTGTCCATAATTTTGGTCGTTTGTTGCTGGTAAATGACTATGCAAAGTTAGCCTAGACTATAATTTCATTGCTACTCATTAAACTTTATCTTTATTCACATTTCCATGGTGAATGAATGATAAATATCTACAGTCCTTAAAAGATGGCATAGATTTCATGACATTGTGAGAATTCAGATTAAGTGAAAGTTTATTTAAGGAAACTGTCCACAACAGGAACCTCCATGATCATTGTTCATCGGTAGTTGCAGGTTCGGGAACCATCCTTCTTCCTCGCCCTTTTCCCCTTTTTCTTAGAAATAACTAGTGTTAAGGTTCATTGCACATTGTAAAGCCAAATCTGACGAAACAATGGAGTCCTAGACTGCAATCCAAGCCTACAGCACAGTGCAATAATTCTAGATTCAAGGAACTCCATTCATTGACCCAATTCTCCTACAACTTCAAGCCACGTAAGATCGTCTTGTGATTCCAGCAAAATTACATCAAACAACTGATATATTCCAAGCATTGTTATGACCTAACATCTGAGAGACCTTGGGATAGTGTTCTGCAATTTGATTGTGGAAGATTGTATTTCAAGAGAGTTAATGCACCTATGTATTACCTGTGTTGAGAAGTGCATAAAAACACCATCAACAGAACTGGCGCTAAAAGGAGGGCAGAAAGGCAAAGCTGGATCGAATTGGGTCATTCTCCCCTGAAATATTCCACCAAGTCTTGAGGTATGCACCAAACAAGGGAGAGTTATAGGAATTATAGCCCCCTGTCCAAGCTAAAAGAGCTAAACGAAGGGAACCATCCATCACTGATTCGCCAGAGCAACTCGTTGCCCTCTCACCTCTGTCCCCTCCACCTTCATTGGCAGCAACACCTTCTGCACATCTAATCTATACAACCTTCCAGGTTGCCGCTCCATCTGGGCTGAATACTGCATTTCAGTCGAACACAGTCACCAGCCCTGCTGCTGCCCTCCCGGTTGCTGCCACCGCATCACAATTACAGACCAATCTGGCGCAGCCACCTCCACCACCTTTCCCAATGGCGTGGCTGGGTAATAACCCGTCTCCTCTCGCTTTCAAACTCTACGATGATATGCCAAAGAATCTTGAGAATTTTTGCACTAAGTTCAACTCCCGAGATCCATAAAGGACAGTTGAAAAACATGTCAAGATTTTTGAGATTGCCTTGAGGACCATGCAGATCATATACGAAGATGTGGCTTGCAGGCTCTTTCCCTACTCCTTAGGGGAAGAGGCATTCTACTGGTACGTCAATTTTCTAGCCGAAACTATCAACACATGGGATCTACTAAAGAATGCATTTTTGCAGAAGTTCAAGACCCTTGTCAGCCCCGCATATTCATATTGGCACTTTATGTCAGTTCAAAGGGAAATTAATGAACCAATCAACTCGTTCAATGATCGCTTCCACAAAGCGTAGACTCGGCTGCAGGCCCCGTACATATTTTAACGATGATGTTGTCTTTCCTGTTTACTATGCAACATTGGACAACCTTACTTTGGCCTTGGTGAAAAGAATGAGACCACTGCTAGCTAGGTTGGTCGATGCATACATTGAAGCCATCATCACCAACACGGATTTGGGACAAAACTTATCCAGTCCACTACCTTCTCTCAGGAAAACCGCACATCCGATGCAAATACAGGGACTCACGCAAGCCTTGCAGCATCAAATGCCCTTGCTGAATCTAGTATCACAGTTACCTTTGGTTCTGCATCCTGGGCAACCGATGAACCAGACATATCCAGTACCTCACTACTTGTAGCCCCAGCAGCAACAGTCGCATCCTCAATAATCCCAAGTGCCTACGTACCTTCAGGCAATAGAATTCCCACCCGCTCACCAAAATCAGTCGATGGCATAACTTGTGTTCCTTCAGAATGCCACGCCACAACCAAACAATGTTGAAAAGGATAGAATCGACGAGCTCACATAAATGATAAAGAAGATGTCAACTGAGATGATGCATTTAAGGAATCAGAATAACTAGCTACAGGCGTCGCAAAAAACCATCTAGGCCAACCTTAACAGGGAAAACTGAGATCAACGTGAAAATCGGGACAACCGAGAGGTTAGCACATCGTCGGGGCAGAATTATTACAGAAATCAGAACTCGGGTCAGAACTTTGACAGAAGACCCTTCCAAAGGTAAAGCTGGACATGGAATAGACACCCCAACAGCAGTGGCATTCCCATGCCTCTTGATCAACCCAACAACAATAGTCATGAGAACCCCGCAAGCGAATTTTACTTGGCAGAGGCTACCTTATCGGGTCGGTGCCGCATTCACAAGATGAGTTGCCATTTCGAACTGGATTGTCCAGAATTCCAAACCGTCGCCGATATTTTCCAGGTAGAAGTTCAGAATGCAGTGGACAATTTGGGATGCAGGGACATTGTCCCATCCGATCCGTATGATTCTTCAGTGCTGGTGCTAAACCAGGCTCCTTTCCCAAGCGTAGAATGTAACTCACTTGAATTGGAGAATGTTGGTTCGAACAACAATGATAAGGTGGAAGAGGTAAGTTCTGAAAGTCCTTTAGCTCAGCTTTTCGATTAAGTAGATAATGGTCCTAAGGATGACGAAGAAGAGCCTAGGGAAGACGAAGTCCAAATGTTTCACCAGCGGACTACCCCCTACAAACTTAGAAAAAGACAAGACGAAGGCCATGCTGGAGGTCCATTTATGACCTCCACGCTGCCAAACAATTTTAGTACCCCTCCTGATCCGAATGCAAATAATAATTCGGGTTTTACCCATACACCCACGCGATATCTCAGTAGAAATAAACAACAAAACAACAACCAAAGCCAAACCGCTAGCTCCTCCCAAAACGTTTCCCATGATCAAGAGATTGAGCAGATGGGGGAGTATATTGTTGAGGAGTTTAAGAAGGTGAAGTTAAGTTTGTCGGCATTTGAACTTCTAAAGGTGCCTGCCATCAGGAATGCCTTTTTTAGAATGATAAATGGGTCTTTGTCACAAGGGTCAGCTCAAGAAACTCCAGTAAAAAGGGTCTCCTTTAATGATCATCCAAGTGAACCGGTTGTTAAGCAAATCTTTAATGATAAGGCTGACTTGCCAATAGGTCAGTAGGCAAACAAGCAACCCAACAGGGTAGCTAGTCAAATACCAACCCAAAACAAGGGCAACGAGAAAGACAAGGCCCAAGTCACTTAGGTGGACATTTTCGGAGGGTTGTTTCGAGGGAAATTCGAAACTCCTCCCTTTTTGACCACCGTCTATGTGTTCGGGAAGAACATCCACAATTGCTTGCTTGATTCAGGAGCCTCAGCTAATGTCATGCCCCTGAGCATGTGCAAGGCACTTTGGATAACGCCAACTCCTTCCCGGCAGAAGGTGACACAACTTGATAAAACTGAAATCAGCATAGTGGGGGAGATCAACAAAATACCTATGCAAGTTGTTGCTAATCCCCGGAACCAATAGACCATTGAAATTTAGGTGGCTGATATCCCAGATACATACGACATAATCCTAGGAAGGGATTTCATGAGGGCATTGAACAGATACGCCGCAACTGATTACTCTCACATGTGGCTGTCATGGAAAGGAATTCTCAATCAGATCCAGATTGAAAGAGAACCACAGATGAAATTTATGTTTACTGAGTATAACAACACGAATGAGGTGTTGTATGCTAAAACAAGTCTAGGAAATTATTCCCCAGTAGCGTATCATAATGAGCAGGAATACCGTGAAGACGAAGGAATGAACGAGGTTTTACTCATACTACGCAACCCGCCTGCTAATTTGGCCAATGTTTCTCAAAGCACCGAAGTGCTCATTGAATCTGATGACGAAGAGCTGGGAGAGGACGAAAGTCTTGGATTACTCAATGGTTTCTAGGATTTCATGGAGAAAAGTGTGCATGACCAGCTCAGTTTGGGAACTTCAATGGACTTCCAGGAACTCTTGCTCCCTAATTGGTGTTGGGTGCGTAATGCTGCTCACTCAGAATTCAACTGCTACTTGTGCCAAGCAGTAATCGAACATGTTAGGAAACAGGCTGCTCCAATGGAGAAAAAAGGATTTGCACCAAGTGAATGAACATGTTTCGTCCTTGTAGTTCCTAATCCAGTCACTAAAATGAAGGCCCCACTGAAGGTCAAAGCCAGATCTGTCAGCCCTACACCTAAGGATTCTCCTAGATTCTGGACGTTGCACTTTGATGGTTCTAAATCCAAGCACGGAGCTGGGGCAGGTTTCAAACTGATCAGCAAAGGTAATCATACTTTTCTTCTCATAGACTACATTTTTATTGTACTAACAACGTGGTAAAGTATGAGGCTTTGGTCTTGGGCCTCTTAATGGCATTGAGAAATTATGTCAAGATGCTCCAAGTGTATGGAGATTCCGAGTTAGTTGTAAAATAGGTCAAGAAGCTTTATTCCTTCTATGATCGAAGACTCACTAACTACCGGCACCGCATATGGTATCTGCTAGAAGGGTTGGATGCATTCAATATTTAGTTGATCTCACATGCTCAGAATCACGTTGCCAATGCCTTGGCACAGGTGGCAAGCACACTGCAGTTATTATCCTTGTCTGGTCTCCAAAGATTCACGGTGGAGTTTATCTTCATTCCGCCAGTACCAAATAACGCAGCTAATTTCCAAGTATTCAATGACGACAAACATATCCTGGATTTCATTACCAATTTAGATGTGTTTGCTACACAAATAATCGACGAGGTCGAACCCCAAGAGGCGGACCTAGATATAGAAGGGATAATCAATCTGAAAACCAACACCATCCCCAGGGGAATGGTTCAATTGGAGTGAATCTTTGACCTTGATCAGATCAGAGACCAAGATCAGCGAGCTAAGAAGGATACCATCAGCGATCAGTGTGACACTCACAACCTAGAAACAACTGGGAATGCTAAGAATGTGTTCATAGGTAAGGTGTGCACCCACGAAGAAAGAAAAGGGATAATTGAAGCTCTGCGAAAGTATCACAATGTCATCGCCCGGAGCTATGACGATCTCAAGACATATGACACGTCGATTATCATGTACACTATTCCTCTTAGGCCAAATGCAAATCCGTTCCGACAGTGGTAGCACCCTATCAACGCTCTATTGGAACCAATAATATATAAGGAAGTGCAAAATTTTATATCATCCAGGATCATCTTCCCGGTCAGACACTCCACATGGGTGGCGAATTTGGTTCCTGTCAGAAAGAAAAATGGGGAAATCAGATTATGCGTAGACTTCCACAATCTTAATCGGGCCTCAGAGAAAGACAACTATCCTGTACCCTCATTGGATGAGGTGTTACAGGTAGTAAACGGATCCTAGATGATGTCCTTCCTGGATGGATATTCAGAATATAACCAGGTCATGGTGCAGTACACAGATCGACACAAGATAAAATTCACCACTAAGTGGGGGACCTTCGCATATAGAAGAATGTCATTTGGACTCATCAACGCTGGCACCACTTTCCAGCGTGCCATGGATATTGCATTCAAGGACCTAATTGGCAAGTGCATCATCAGCTATATGGATGATTTAACAGTATTTTCAGAACAGTGAGGTGATCACATCGCTGACTTATGCAAGGTCTTTGAGAGGTGCCGCGCATTGGGGTTTCCCTTAACCCGAAGAAGTGCATCTTCGGGGTCACTGAAGGGAAGCTCCTTGGACATGTCTTATCAGAGCGGGGAATTTCTATTGACCCCGAATGTATCCAATCTATCATGAAAATCCAGCTGCTAGGTAGCAAGAAAGAATTAAAATCTTTCTTCAGAAAGATTAACTTTGTTTGCAAGTTCATCACCGGCTTCGCCGAAATAGTCAAGCCACTCAATGCCATGCTGAAGCAAGATGACAAGTTCAAGTGGACTCCCGAAGCAAAGCAGGATTTCGGGGAAATCAAGAAAGCAATCGATGATGCGCCTGTGCTGGTCAACCCCAATTACCTGAAGCCTTTCTACATATATTGCTTTGCCTCGGATCACTCCTGCGCCAGTATTTTCATGCAAAAGGATGACGAGGGGAGCGAACACCCAATCACTTTCATGAGCACCCCCCTCAAGGATGCTGAGCTATGCTATCATAGCATTGAAAAATAGGCCTATGCCCTCGTTAAGGGAGTCAAAAAGTTTTGGCATTACATCTTACGCAGCAAAGTGTTTGCTATAGTTCCCGACCCCATTGTGAAAACATTACTTATGCAGAATGAGTTGGGGGAGCGAAGGGAAAAGTGGATCGCATTACTGCAGAAGTACAACATGGAAATCCAACCGATGAAGCTGGTAAGAGGACAGGCACTCGCCTGAACACTCGGAGAGGTAGTTATTGATGCTAGACCTGAACTCACTGTACAACAGTACCAGCTAGAGGATGTCTCCCCAGGGGAGTGGTACGACAACGTAGTTTACTACCTACTGAATCACAAATGTCTATCTCATCTGTAGGGAGTCCAAAGATGAGCCCTTAGGCTGAAAAGCAGCAGCTATATGTTACAGTGTGCCACATTATACAAGAAGAATCACGAAGGTATCTATTTGAGATGCCTTGGTAAGGAGGAAGTCGAGCGTGTTCTTAAGGAATTCCATTGCAAGTTCGAAATCGGTCATGGTTCAGGTCTATCGACTGCACACCAAATATTGAGAGCTGGGTATTATTGGCCCACCATTTTCAAAGATTCTCACAGTCACGTTCGTACCTGCCACGTGTGCCAGACTGTGATCGCCAGGGAAAGGAATGTTGTTGTCCCATTGCAACCTATTCTGGAGGTAAGGTCTTTCGTGCAATGGGGTCTTGATTTCATTGGTTCAATAAGTCCTCCATCATCTATGAGACACAGGTACATTCTAACCGCTTCTGATTACTACACTAGATGGACAAAAGCAATAACTTGTAGGTAATGTATGACT
Organism: Sequoiadendron giganteum; assembly: GCA_007115665.2. NCBI lineage: Eukaryota > Viridiplantae > Streptophyta > Pinopsida > Cupressales > Cupressaceae > Sequoiadendron > Sequoiadendron giganteum. The sequence continues at coordinate 526,363,323 of CM021109.1, read as the reverse complement.
GAAGTAGTAACCAATTTCTTAGAAAGTTTCATTTTAAATCGGTTTGATTGCCCATATGCTCTGGTATGCGGTAATGGCCCTGCGTTTGCCTCATTGAAGTTCACGAGTTGGGCCTTTGACTATGGCATTGCCCTCAAATTTTTATCCAACTATTATCCTCAAGGCAATGGCCTTGCTGAGTCCACCAACAAGAACTTGATCACGACGATCAAGAAGCTGCTAGATAGGAATCCCAAGGATTGGCATACCCAACTTCATTTCACCTTGTGGGTAGATCACACTTGTCACAAGGCTGCCCTTGGAGATTCCTCATATCATCTCATCTATGGCTTAGAGCCCTTCTTTCCCATACACTTGAAAATTCCTACCCTCCAGTTTTTCAACGACTTTTATGAAGGAGGAGACTGCTAAGAAGCTTTCCTCACCGAGCTATTGCACCTCGAAGAAATATGAGACCATGCAATAGAAAATTTTGCTAAACATTAGGGCATAGTCAAAAGATAGTTCGACCATCAAGCCAAAGTTAAGGCCTTCCGCATTTCTAATCTAGTCCTTTACTAGGATAAGGCCCATGAAAAGAAAGGGGGACACAACAAATTCAACAAGCTTCGGCTTGTCCCCTTTCAGATTGCTGAAATTCTTGGAGATAATGCCTTCCGCCTAAAGACTCTCACTGGTGAGGACATCCCGTTACCTGTCAACGAGAAGCACCTTAAGCATTACTTCCAAGCCTGAGCTCTTTTGGAGCCATTTGTGTAAATACCTATACATAGGTTAGAATAGGTTTCCTGCTTTGTCCTCTGTTTGTGCTCGTTGTCTCGACTATTTTGGTCTTGATCTTGGAAGAGCCTTCCTATTCTGATGTGGTGGTCGTGCTTGGCCCGATAGGTGGTTTTCCTCGCTGCTCGCTCTCGTGTTGTTCTCTAGATAAGCTCGCATTCCCTACTGCTACCCTCTGAACGCTCCTCAACATCCTTTTTCAACTTCGAAATCTGAATTAACCTAGGATGGTCATCTACTTGAATCCTTGCGTTTGTCATGGAACACACAAAAACACATTTTAATGTTTCCAAGGAATGGTATGGTGACTACTGGAAGGAAAGGATGAGTGAAAAATCTAAAGTCTGCTCCAGTGACCATTGTGATTCCCAAGCCCATTGTGAGTTTCATTGCTTACACGATTGAACAAAAAAGAGAAAGATATACTGCAAAAGGAATATCAAATAAAAGAATGGACAAAGTGAAAATAACAACCGTATGGGTGTGCAAATATCTCTACCGGGGCTATGGACACCTGGTTGGCAGTAGAGCTATGTCCTTAGGGTCACAGTGACAACTCCGTTGGGGCTATGGACGCTTGACTGGAAGTAGAGCAATGTCCAGGTTACTTTTGGGGTTAGGCGAACTACGTAGCTTATCTCTCCCAACCAGTGGTTACTCGTGCTCTCTCTGAGGAAAGGAAATGAACTCACCATGCACACACCTCCATGATGATGTTGTAGTTTGATTCAATCCCACTTTCCTTAAAATGTTCCTAGCTCAGCTTTGAAAATCAGCTTTGGTCTGTGAAACCAGAGATCATGGGTTTAGAATGAATATTTATCTCTGGAATGCCAAGAGCGTTCTCCCAGTGGAGTCACCATTTGTTGTGCCTATTGCACACACGCCCCGTTTGGAATGGGGACCATCTCTTCCCTCTTTTTTAATTGTCGGGCCCCTTTTGCTTTGCCTCGTTTTGCATGTCCATTTTTGTGCCCTGATAGGTCAACTCACGTTCTTGAAAGTCACATACTGGGTTCGACCGAACTTGACCCCTTTGAAAAATGCTAAGTCTAAAGTCAGTTCGGGTTCCCCTTGTCAGAATGACCTTTCTGACATTCGCAGCCCTTCCCGGGCCCGGACCCTCGGGTTTCCTCCTCCGGATCTTTGATCCCGAATTGTTGTTGTCGACGTCCGACGTTCAACGTCCTTCCAGACCCGAGACCCCGGACCCCGAATTTCCTCTTTCGGAGTGCCGCTTACGCTTTGCCGTTTTGAATGGTTGTGGCTAGACGTCTTCCTGGCCGCCAGACCCTGGGTCGCCTACCGTCGCCTGTGAGATTTGAAATCACCAACTTCCCTATCGCCATACGAGGGCATTAAATGCTATGATAATGGCAAATTGGGCTATAAATTCGAATTTTTCGGCTGTCATTTTCACCCAACCGACTGAAGTTATAGGAATCTGGAGAGCTCTGAGGCATTCGGCGTTTCCCGCCACAAAATCCGAGCTATTTTCCCGACGCCCTCCACGTGCCCAGTAGCAATGATCTTCGTGTTCTTGAGGTACGCCCGTCGCCCGCACACCTTGTCCTTTATTTTGTGAAATTCCTAGCCTTAAGCATGTAAAATGCAAAACAAGGATTAAATATGGTAGGTAAAAGCCCTCCCGTAAAAACCATAAGTTAAAATATGGAAAGTCGATTGTTTGCGGCCTCGAAGTTCAATCTGGAACTTAACCTTTCTGTGGCTGTTCTTTAGAGCAGTCGCTGGCGTCTCCCGAGCCCAAACCTTCCCATGGCCGTCTGAAAAACACAAAACCAAACTTCAAATTTTCTGCGGCCAAATTTGTATCGGACCCCGACCTCTGGATTTCCCCTCGTGGGTCTTCGTGTCGCTCCTGCCATTCCAAACGGCCTGTCCTGAGTGTCTTCCCGACCTCCGAGCCCCAGGCACATGATGTCCATGTCGAAACCTTCAAAATGAAAATTATCAAAGGGGAAACAAACTGTTCCTGGGATCCACTCTTTGGAGTTTTGTTCCCGGAATTTTGTGGCAACTTTGTTGTTCTGATGGCTTGTCTTGAGTGTCCTCCCGGACCTCAGATCCCTACCGCATCAGGTCTGTTCAATTCCTAAGGAAGAACCAAAATTCGAAGTGTCTCCAAACCCCAACCTTTAGAATTCCCTCTTCGGAATTTCGTGTCGTTTTCACCGTTTTGAACGGCCATTCCGAAGTGACTTCCCGGTTCCCAGACCCCGGTTCGCTTCTCATCGAAACTAAAAGCCAAGTAAAACTTTTAGGGCCAAGCCTCTTTTGAACTCTAGACCTCGGACTTCCCCTCCCAAGATTATGTTCCACTGTTGTCATTTTCTGGGTCTTGACTCATTGTTCGCCGCTTGGCTTTCCCGAATCCTCAAACTGTCTCCGGAGATTTCCCTCCAAAATTTCGCACCCGGATTGCCACCTCCATTTCACCATTATTAACGGCTAGACTGCAACAACTTCCCGGCGACGACCTTCCGAGATCTAGATTCCGGCGCCTAGAATTTCGTGTCCCCTTCGCCATTCCCAGCAGTTTCTTGTAGCTGATATCCGAACTCAAAAATGAAGGCTCAAATGACCTCCAAATCCAAAATGGACTTCGACCCACTTGCTAAAATTAGGTCTTCCTTCACGGAAACCTTCAATTGACCAAATCCAACATCGGGAAACACCTTTGGGAGTTTGATGCCTACTTTGCCCTTTCGAACGACATTCTGCCAAGGGAATTCCGGCCCTGGGAACCCGAGTTGTCTGCCTTGCTTTCTAATGATAAAGTATCAAGTGTTATGTGATTATTGAATATGAATAATGATTGCAAGGCTAACTTTGATGTGCAGGGACTTGTCTGAGGCTGTTGTTTCATGTTTATTGTTACTGATTCATGTCTTTTGTGCAGGATTTATGGAATCCGACGCAGAAACTTCTGGTGCCTCCAAGGAGAAAGGGAAAGGAATAGCCAAGACACCTTGAGGCAAGGAGGATAAGGATTTGATGAAGTAAAAATTTTAGGGGGTCCCCTTAATCTAGAATCACCACTCTCTGGAGAGATGTCACTGATACCAACATCGGTCAGGTCGATGTTGATGAATTTATACAGAGGGTCAGGTTGAACCCCAAAACAGAGAATGCAAGGTTGATAAGGAGCTGCGAAATTGCCAAGGTTGATAAGGAGTTGCAAAATTGCCAAGGTTGTAGGCTTCCCATCAGCCTTGGTGACCCCGAAATCGGTAATGGCGTGCATTGAGGCATACCAACCTGAGACCTGAACTATAGTGGATCATAACAGAAATATCCTTGCAGACATGTCCCCGTCGGGCATAACGACAACCTTCCACATTCTAGCCTTAAAGAGCATGGAGACCCCTACCATCGAAGAATGTAAAGAGCTATGGGAGCAGGATCCATTGAAGTGCAAGAAGCTGAACAATCAGTATTGGTTAAAGGACAAGTGGGGTAGTGCTGGCAAGCTCCCTCAGGAGCTTTATCTTAGCAATTTCTTCGAGGATTATCACGACCTCATGACTTTACTAAGCCAAGTGATGGGCCTTCTTGCTGCGGCCTTCTTCCAAGAATGGATGTTCTATTTTGTGGAGTAGATTCTCCACGGTGATGGCACCACCTTCTATTTGGGGGAGATAATCAGTGACTGCTTCCAAGAGCAGTTTACAACTGTGAAAAAGACCTCTAAGTTCTTGATGACCTTCTACTTGGTGTATTCCCTCACTAATCAGCGGCATTATCAGGGATTGACTATGGTACCCTGTGAGACATCGAGGGTAGATCCCAAGCCATATGATAAGTACCCTCAGCTACAGTATCGAAACTTCAAGAGGGATTACTGCAGGGTGAATGATGCATTCATCGCCCACATCATCTGATCTCTAGGTGACGAATTTCAAAGAAGAGTTTCCCACAGTTCTGGAGCCCTCCTCAGGCAGTACGCCTTCCTCGACATACAATTCCCAAAATTCATGTACATCCGCACCCAAGGATTCACAGAAAGACCAAACAAGCTGCCCCAGTACCCCAATGACTGGATTATATTATTAGAGCTAGCTTGGCAGCTATGACACATCCATAAAATCTTGAGTAGCAAGCAACTAGTGGGCACACCTTATCCTATTGGCCTTGTTTAGGTAATGTACAAGATCCACACATCCCAATGTATAGGTTATTCAGAGAAGGAGCTGGTTGAATACCACTTCAAGCAGTACACAACTTGGCTGAGAATGGCCCCTACAGTCATATCAAAAAGGCACTGGGACGTGAGTATTCCCACCTCCACAACATCGAGGATTTTTGGGCCAATTGTAAAGATGATCTTGAACTGCGGTTGTGGCACTACATGCGGATGACCGCCATCTACATGTGGAGAATAAATTTGTGCCCGGTTCCTGACCAACTTGAAGAGGATGAGGACACGATGATCGATCCAGGATATGATGTCGTTGCCAATTTTTCGCTACTCGCGATTGACTGGAATGAGCAAGAACTTGATGACATCGACGTGCTCACTAGACCCGTCGAAGTCCGAACAAGGGCATGGATCGACCAACAGGTGGCCTGATTGAGGTAGCAGGGGGTGGCCTTGACATTCGAGGGACTGGAAAGTGAACCAAGTGGCTCCAATGGTGGGGTAGCTACCGCTACAACTGGAGAAACATCCAAAACCCCACCATCAGTCAAAACCAAGAAGAGAAAGGAGGCCAGTGAATAGCTACCCAAATCGAAGGCCTATACCCACAAGGCTTCTGAGCCCAAGCCTTCCCAGAAGAAGAGGAAAACAACTGGGGGCACAGAGACAATTGTGATGCCCAAAGGTCCGCCCCTCGGGATCAAAGGAGGAGGATCTAACTTGCCAAGGTCTCCACCTACTACAATCGTTGCCACTACCTTGGCCGTGCATGCTTCGCTCGCAGTTTCTACTTCCTCCCTGCCTACGGTGGATATCTTCGTCCACCTTGCTTCCACCTCTCCAATCATGCAGATTATTCCCATAGATTCATCATTCACCATGACCTCGCCAGTATCCTCTTCTTCTATGTCTCCTTCCCTCCCCTTCGTTTCCACTGCTAGGATGCCTTCCCTTAGCCTCCCAAAGTCCTTTGTGAAATACATGCAAAACATGCCATCCGAGCTCTCGGGGATGCTCACTAATCCAATTGTTCAAGCTGCAATAGCTCAGGCTATGGCACACGCTCCAGCTCCCCCTCCCTCCACCGAACCACCGAAGATGGAGGCGATAATGCAAATATCAAATGAGCTTGATCGACAACAACTAGAGGCTGTGAAGGCACCCAAAGACGAATAATTTGAGTATCATGAGCATCCGTTGTTCGAAGGTCGGGAAACAGATGAGATAGCCTACAAGTCTTCTAGTGAGAGCAATGAGGAGCTAGACGTTGAGCTAATCAGAGAATCAAATGACCCCGAGCTCAATGCAATGCAGGAGGAGTGTGAAAAATCATCTAGAGCCATTTGGATTTGATCTGGTTGTTGAAAATTTAGTTGTGCAATTACTCCAAGTCCTTTTGCAAGCACGACGTGCTTAGTCGTTGGACTTTGAATTCAAGTCATCGATCCTCATCATTGTGCATAATCTAACGCTTCCCATTCATCCACTTGAACCTTAAAACATGGCTATCAGATTAGAAACCTTTTAAATCTATGTCATTGATCCCTATCACATGCCTTATACCTATCACACTTTATTGAGCACCTTGCCAAATAAAACTTGTGATGCGAAGAACCTTGGCAATGAAATCATTTATCACCATCTATCTTTGAGGACACCTGTCACAATACTGTACTCTCACAGGGAAAAGTTGAGGACCCACCGCCACATATCGCTTTCATGAACATGTGTCATCCTCCCGCATTCCTGCAAGAAATTGATGAAATCACCCTCTGAGCAGTGTAGGCGCACGAGAGCCGCTCAATCATTAAACACCGATCTAAACCATTGATCTTCATGGGAAAATATTTGTCACCAAACTTTAGGAAATAATAGTCTTTGATACTCCACGAAACTGATAATTACCTAGGTTGAGGGTCCGGTCACCATGGTGACTTCGAAGGCTTGTCATAACTTAAGCAATCTTCAATTGTCAATAACCAAATGCTACTTGATCAGTCAAAAGAAAAGTTTTAAAAACCTTGTCGATGGCCCAAAGGGGTTTTGAAACCAATATGAAACATTAGAAACCCTTTATCTTATGCTTTCAAAGCTTTTATCATTATAGGGCAGAAAATAAGAAATTTCGAACAACCTTGTTGGAGATCGACACAAGTTTCGAAACTTGAGCAAAACTTCAAAATGACTCAACCTTACCTAGACAAGGCATTCAAAGGTTAAGACAACATTTAAAGATACCGAAACACTTTAGAACTTTGAAAAGATGAACATTGTGTGATGCGTTGAGAAAAGGAAAGGTTATGAAAACCAAGGTGGTGACCGATTTTTTTTTAAGAATTGACCAAAAGACCGACGAATTTGAGACAACCAAATTTTTGAAGGAAGGAGTGAAAGTGAGAAGGAAGAAAGGAAAATGATGAAAGGCGAAAGTGGGAAGCCTGATCTTTGACCACCAAAACATGAGTTCGAGGATTAGGGGTTAGGGAGAGGGGTTACCTCTTACCGAGTAAGAAATAAGATGAAACCCCGACATCTTATGCTTGAAGGCAATCATTGGAAATCAAAGGTTAGAAGGAGGAGATGAGTGAAAATCAGAAGAATAGTAAGTGATAAGAGGGGAACCCTGCCTTTGAATTCTGAAATGCAACACTTAGGTAAATCTTTAAAGGACTTAGTTGGACTTTGGGGGTCAGGTGGGCGGCTTATGACTTACGAGGAGGGAGAGGTAAGGCCTTACTAGTAAGGCCAAAGAATGACACCTGAAAACCTTAAAAGGAAAAGGGGAAGAAGGTAGAAGATTGGGGGCAATGAGGGAAGCATGATGGGAAGGAGGGAAGCAATAGCTCGAAAACCCAAAGCACCTATACCTAGCCAAATTTAGGACATTTTAAGGGAGACCTATGCAATATGACCCATGTGAGATCTCTCAGATTAGTTTTCAATGATGGGTCATAAGGATGGCATGAAATGGAAACATTCTTGGTGACTTTATGGGATGATTGCCTGCTAATCATGGAATCCAGGGGCCATATCAGTCCATTAGGCACAAAGTCGTGAGGGTAAAACTTCATAGCTAGTCCTTCCAAGGGGAAAAATAAAACATGTGCAGGCATGTACTTGGAGGTAAGAAAAAATATTAAAACATGTATTCCCTTAAGGAGAATGCAAGGTGTACAAGGCACTTCTTGGAAAGTAGAACAACTAACTAATATGTACAAAACATAGAGAATAGGTTTTTCTCAAATAAAACCATTAACTAGTTCTTTGAAATACCTTCCCTTTCTCATTATCTTGCAATGCTTCATGTGCTTTTGAGCACCTAAGAAAAGGTGGGGGTTGGACACATTCTCAACCAACTATTGCAACAATTCATGGAGGAAGAAAGTAAAACCACTTACCTCTTCATGTTAGTCATACATACAACTTCTTTGAAATGCATAAGTAGGATTAATGCATTCCTCCTCAGTTGGAACCTCATGCTTGGGTGTAAGCATGACTTGTGGTACTTTGGTGGCTTCCATCCAAGAAATATGTCTAATAGGACATCCTCTCAAAAGGATAAACACTAAGCTCTCTTTGCTAGTTTCTTGACTGCACACTGCTTCTTCATTTCGTTGGCCTATGGAAAACACCTCTTGTGATTGTTTTGGAAAAAATCAAAGAGATTTATGCCTTATGTTCCTGCTACTCATGATTTTCCTCTTTTTATAGGTGCTAACTTGTCACCCAAGCTTGAACAAAAGGCCTCTAAGTCATCCTAAAATAATTCCTCTTCAACCTCCTTGCATTTTTGTAAAAGAGGATTGAACTTGGCATCATAGAAGCTCTCCTTGGGTGTGTCAACCTCCTCATTTTTTAAAACAAGGCTATCATCATTTGTCTCCTCATATTCTAGCACCTTTTCATGCTCATTTTCATCCTCGATCTGCTTCAAAATCTATGAAGTTATTAAAGCTTGCATGCTCTTTTCATCTTCATCAACAAAACAAGTTCAACAAACAAAGATGCTAATTCTTCATTTACATCACCTTCTCCTTTATTGCTACCTTATTGTCACAATTGATTTGTTGATGTAGGGATAGATACATTTTCTTCATTTTCAACCAAAAATGAGAGTTCATCAAATAAATCAATAAGAGCCTCATTCGTAACACCAACTTGTCCTTTAACATGCTACTCTAGTTGGTCATGCTCATCAACCTCTGACTACATGTTAGACTCTTCCTCTTCCATGCCGTGTTCAACTGCACCACCAACAAAAGGAACCTCCTCCTCTTGTGCACTAAACTAGCTATCCTAGTAAACAATGGGCCCATCTTTGAAAAGACAGATGACACTAGGATAAGAAGGCTAATTATAGGAATCTTGTTAGGCTTCTTGAGGAGTAAAAGGCTCCTGAGGAAATTACTCTTGAGGAAGAAAGGGGGAAAAATTGTACAGTCACAGCCTCTTGCAAAGGATGAAGGTCTTTAAATCTTGGAATCTCAAGCTCAAAAGAATTACATGAAGACATAAGAGGCTTACCTTGCTTGAATCTTGGAATATTATACTTGGGAGGCTCCTCCTTCATAGGCTGATTAGAAGTGCAAGTGGATGATTGGCTTTCCAACCTTTGCACTTGAGCAAGGAAAAGCCTCATATGTTCTTTCTTAGTAGAAAATTCTTTTGCAAGTGAATCTTCATATTATTACCTTTGTATCTCCATCTCTTGTTGTTGTTGGTAGGCCTGATAAGGCAACTCCTCTTGCTGAAAGTCACATTCTTCAAATCCTTCGATTTTCTTCATTTTCCTTTGGAAGTCCAACAATATATCTTTGATGTTCAAGTTATCAACATTTGAAGGTTGGATATGAGGATGGTGATATTGGTTGGAGACAAAAAGGCCTTTTGTGTTTGGGTTTGAACATATGGCTACCATGAGACTTGAGCAGGGGTGGGTGGGTGGCAAGTATGTTGAACATGTCGGTGTCTTGATGCAACAAATGTGTTCAGGTAAAAACTAGTTGCATGCTTATAGTGATATGGCTGAGAAGTATAAAAATGGGCAATATTTTCATGGTAAGGAGGGTGATATTACATATCTCCATGAAATGAAGACATGATGTAACATCAAACAAGTTGGGAATTCATGAAAAAGTTTTAAACCAAAAAATGAAGTTTGATTTGTTTGTAAAAAATGAGAACATACCAACACCTTATCTTCTTGCAACCAGAAGATAGAACTTGGATTTGCTAGGTGTGTGAAGGTTTTTCCATCAAAGGTAGATATCACTGACATACACACCAAATATTAGTAATGATAAGAGATTTGTGTCCCACCCGATGTGCTAAAAAATTTTGTCACGTGAAATTGCACCCTGTTGAACATGGGGTTCAACATTCCAATGACACAATGGAAATGACATCAAGGTGTGGGACCTTGCATAGTGAGGTTGAATCTTCAGAGAATACCGACTTCCTCTTCAAAACTAGATGCAACAATATTGGTCCAACCCAACATTGGAAAACTCTATACTAAACCTAAACTACGAAGTGCAGGAGGAAAAGGGAGAAGGATGATGTTGAAATAGGGAAAACGGTGATGCACCTAGCTTTAAAATGTTTATTCCTACTTGTTGCACAAGATATCAACAAAACCATTCGAAAAAATCACATGGTTCTCTATTTCACTAGATATATAAGGGAGAATGAAGGGCTAGGAATCAAAAAGATCAAAGGGGTAGAGATTACCCACAATCAACACTTATATAAAATTAGTACCATCAAGAAAATTGCTGAATAAATGAGATCTCATGCATGCATAGAGACACTAAGTGCTACACAAGATACAAGCATTGAGAAGAGGTAGACTATTGATTGATTTATTAACACAGAGGCATGAAATCCAATCTTATAGTTGTAGAAAATGTGAAATATGCATAGCCTACAAGAGAAAATATTGGGCCAAACCCAAAAGGAAGAACCCCCAGAAATATTACAAGTGTTTCTTTTAAAGTGTAAGCATAATTAAAAACCACAAAACAAACCCTAACCCTAACTCGGATTAGCAAGGTCCTATTAGGGAAGATCGGGGAGATCAGTCCATGAAATTCATGTCAAAAAGAGAGCCTGGAGAATCCAAGACTTGCAACCCATACCCAACAATGAATTATTTGCTTAAAAGTGCATCCAAATCTCCCATAAAATTAGGGATATGGGCATGAATCCGTTAGAAGGGACAAAGAAACAACAACAAATGAGGATGGGTGCCACAAAATCCACTTGTAGAAGTCAAAGAAATCATGCACCACCATAGCCATCAATATAGCGTGGGAGGAATGTGAAAAACAATCTGGAGCCATTCGAATTTGATCTAGTTGTTGAAAATGTAGTTACGCCATTACTCCAGGTCCTTCTGCGAGCACGACGTTCTTATCCATTGGAGGTTGAATTCAATCTGTCAATCCTCATCTTCATGCATAATCTAATGCTTTACATTCATCCACTGGAACCTTAAAACATGACTGCCAAATTAGAAACCTTTTAAATATATTTCATTGATCCCTATTGCATGCCTTATACCTATCACACTTTACTTATCTCCTTGCTAAATAATATTTGTGATGCAAATAACCTTGGCAATGCAATCATTTATCGCCATATATCTTTGAGTAAACCTATGACAATACCACACTCCCATAGGGAAAAGTTGATGACCCACCATCGCATATCGCTTTCACAAACACATGTCATCCTCTTGCATACCTGGAAGCAACTAATGACATCACCCTCTGAGTAGTGCGGGTGTGTGGGAGCCACCGATTATTAAATGCCAATCTCAATCATTGATCTTCATGGGCAAATATTTGTCGCTAGACTTTAGAAAATAATAAAGTCTTTGATACTCCACAAAACCGGTAATTGCCTAGGTCGAGGGGTTGGTCACCAAGATGACTTCAAAGACTTAAGTCATAACTCAAGTGACTTTCAACTTCTAGTAACCAGATGCTACTTGATCAGCCAAAAGAAAAGTTTTAAAAACCTTGTCGGTGGCTGACAAGGGTTTTGAAACCAATATGAAACATTGAAAACCCTTTATCTTATGCTTTCAAATCTTTTATCATTATTGGACGGAGAATAAGAAAGTTCAAATAACCTGGTCGGAGACCAACACAAGTTTCCAAACTTGAGCAAAACTCAGAAATGGCTCAACCTTGCCTAGACAAGGTTTTCAAAGGTTAAGGCAACATTTAAAGATACCAACACACTTTAGAACTTTGCAAAGATGAACATAGTGTGATGCATCAGGAAAAGGAAAGGTTATGAAAACCTAGACAACATTTGAATTTTTTTTTAGAATTGACCAAAAGACCAATGACTTCAAGACAACAAAATTTTCAAAGGAGTGAAAGTGGGAAGGAAGAAAGGAAAAGGATGAAAGGAAAAAGTGGGAAGCACGATCTCTGACCATCGAAATGTGAGTTCAGGGATCAAGGGTCAGGGAGAGGGGTTACCTCTTACCAGGTAAGAGGTAAGATGAAACCCCAACATTTGATGCTTGAAGAAAATTGTTCGAAATCAAAGGTTAGAAGGAGGAGATGAGTGAAAAGCAAAAGAATGATAAGAAATAAGAGGGGAGCCCACCTTCAAAGTTTGAAATGAAACTCTTAGGGAAATATTTATAGGACTTAGCCAAACTTCAAGGGTTGGGTGGGAGGCTTACGACTTACGAGGAGGGAGTGGTAATGCCTAAAGGGTAAGTTCAAAGGTCAAAACCCGAAACCCTTAGAAGGAAAAGGGGAAGAAGAAAAAAAACGTAGAAGATCAGGGCGATGAAAGAAGCATGCTAGGAAAGAGGCAAGCGGCAGCCCAAAACCCAAAGCACCTAGACCTAGCCAAATTTAGGGTTTTTAAGGGAGACCTATGCAGTATGACCCATGGGAGATCTCTCAGATCAGTTTTCAATGATGATTCATAAGGATGGCATGAAATGGAAACAAGTGGGAGTATGTTGTGTTTTCTTGTAGTTTTAGATTCAGTGTGATAAGAGATCATGACTAGCTCATCTTGGTTGGACATTGAAAAGTTCAACAGTACTGGGTATGAGCTTTGGAAGTTAAAGATGGAGGATATATTGGAAGAAAGAGATCAATGGACTATTGTTAATAAAGAGAAGAAATCATATAGTGCATGTCAAATGAAGAATGGATTAAATTAGATAAAAAGGCTTGCGACACTATTCATTTGTGTTTATTTAATTATTTTCTATTAAATGCATCTAATGAGACTAATGCATATAAAATATGGAATAGAAATAGGAGAGATATACCAAACTAAGATTCTCATTAACAAGTTATTTTTGAAAAGAAATTAATATTCCCTTAAAATGAATAATGGAGAATCGATTGCAAAACACTTGAATTCATTTAATTTAATCTTGATTTAGTTACAATAAATTAATGTAAAGATAAATGAGGAGGATTTAAATCTATTTTATTATTATATTCGCTATGTGAATCTTGGGATAATCTTATTGTTGCAATCATTAGTTCTTTTTTAGATGCTCTAAAGTTGGATGCCCTCGTTACCACTCTACGTTCAGAGGAAATTAAGACTTTAGAGTGGTCTAAAGATGCATTACACGTACGAGGTAGATATAAGGAGAAAGGTAATGACAGGAACAAAGTGAAAAGGACAAGTATAAGGATCATTCTAAGTTCAAGGGAAGGTCAAAAACACCTGGTGAGAGTAGATTGAGGTGTTGGAATTGTGGTAAATGAGAGAATCTCAAAAAGGGATGTAAGAATATAAAAAAAAAAAAAGGATGATTCCTCTATAGATAACTCCTCTGATGATGAAGATATTGATACTTTTATTATTATACTAATATAACTTATGATGACTCTTAGTTAATAGATTCAGGTGCATCCTACCACATGAATCCTCACAAGGAATATTTTTCAACATATTCAACTTATTATGGTGGGGAATTGAACACAAAAAATTGTAGGCCGAGGGGAGGTAAAATTATTTTTTTAGTGATGGAATGGTTAAAACCCTCAAAAGATGTATTGCTAAAATGAATCTAAAATGAATTATTCAAGGGTGCATGTTAATTTTGAAAAGCGTGGCAAGTTAAGTAGAGGGAATTTGGTTTTAGCTAAGGATAATAGGTGTGGCACCCTATTTAGACTTGATGCTTCTACTTTATGTAACTCTATTAATGTAACTAATTAATTCTATATCATGTAAGTTATGGCACCATTAGATGGGTCATAGTAGTGAAATGGTCTCAAAACCCTCATAAATAAACAAATAGCAGATGGTTTGTCAAGTTACTCTACTGATTTTGATTTTTGTGAGCACTGTGTGTATGTAAAGCAACATAGAGTATCATTTAAATCTAAAATTACCAGAGCTAAACAAGTTTTGGAGGTAATTCATAGTGATTCTTTGGTCCTATGGATGTACTATCTATTGAAATTTTTTGCTACTATGTTTCCTTTGTTGATGATTATTTTAGATATTCATGGGTTCACTTTCTAAAGGACAAATCTATCATTTTTTCTATATTTAAAGAATTTAAAACACTTGTTGAGAAACAAAACAATAGAAAAGTAAAGGTTTAAAGAATAGATAATAGTGGTGAATTTTTCTCTAGGGTCTTTGATTACTATTGTATGCATGTAGGAATTGTTAGAAAAAAAACAACTCCATATACCCCACAAAAAAATGGACTGACAAAGAAAATGAATAGAACTTTAATGGATAGAGCTAGATGCATATTGAGGATCTTAAATCTTGAACAATGCTTTTAGGCTGAAGTAGTTCACACTACTTGTTATTTGGTTAACAAGTCACTTACTTTTGCTCTTGTTGATAAAACTCTTTGTGAGGTATGGATAGGTAAATGACCATCAATTTCTCATTTCAGAGTTTTTGGTAGTGAGGCATATGTTCATATTCCTTAAGAAAAATATTTTAAACTTGATTTCAAAGCTAACAAATGTGTTTTTGTGGGTTATGAAAAGAACATTAAGGTTTATGAGCTTTGGGATCCTATAGCAATGAAAATGATATATTCTAAGGATGCAATTTTTAGGGAGCTTAAGGAATTTAAAAATGATGAACAACCTCAAGTAAAGACTAATGAAATGGTACATTGTAATCTATTTTCATCTATGATTTATTGTTATCTATTTATTAGGATGCATAAAATTATCTACATGTGTATCTTTATGTAGTTCAATCTTAATATCAAAATGCACCATTTTGTTGGGATTTACATGAGGTTGTTCATCATTTTTAAATTCCTTAAGCTCCTTGAAAATTATATCCTTAGAAAGAGACACAAACTACAAATGATTTTTTGGTTTTGAGTAGTAGTGTAACAAGTATTCCATCTAAATGGGAAAAATGGAGTTTCATCAAGAATGTTGTAGGCATGTGCATTGTTGGAGAACAAAAAAGGATATACATGTTTTTAGTTCAAAATAAATTTGAAGGTGGGAAGTTTGAATGAGCTATTTGAGGAGACAAAAGGTTTCACAAAAAAAAAATTCCCTTGATCAAGATTCATAATAGAAGAGTTGATATCAAAATAAACTTGAAAATGTGTTAATGTTGTGTTCCTAGGTCCCTTAGGTTGCTTGGTCTCATGGATGCCATTAAAATTCCTTCATTCATTTATTCAATGATGATTTTTTGCCTACCTTGTCCATGAACTGGGTTCATGTGCTTGGTAGGCCATCCATGCATGGATCAACCCCAAGTACAAGAATGTAGAGCATCACCTTATTTATAAAGGGTGGAGGGATGAAAACATCTATCTAGACATTAGGATGCATATTTGATTATATTTATTAATTATTTGAAAGATAAAAACTCATTGCATTATAATTTTTAATTAATTAATAATTACTTGGTCAAATGTGTATTATGATTTTTGGATAGATAGTATGTCTTTTACCCACTCCAAATTTAAACATGACTTTTAGTAATTTATGATCCAAAGAGAAAAAAATTACATCATTGATAGTTAGGTAAGTGTATGCTTTAATACTTGAAATTATGGTATTTATTATCCATGACACCAGTAATATTAAGTGATAAAAGGAAATTCATTTGAATAAGAAAAGCTATCATCATCATCACATCCTATATCAAAAATTGGTTAATTTTCATATCTTTTAAGGTATTATTATATGGATAAATTATGGAGCCCATATTATCATGGTGTTTGTGAATAATAATATGTAAATGGATTTGTATGTCAAGTACAAATTTTATTAGATTAAATAACATAGTCATATTGGCCATTGCCCCTTAAAATGATGCAAGTATGTGTGACTCCACTACCAATAATTTAACTTACAAAATTGAATATTTTTCATACCAAAACACATGCAATGATTGATCATGAACATGATACTCTTATTAAAACCTTATGAGTAGTGAAATGATTAAATATAAATAGTTGTTAGATAGCGGATATGTGTTACACCCCAGTTGCGCAATTACTATTTACTATTACTATGTAGGGTAAAATGTGAATGTAATGTGAATTTTGGAGATGAATAAATTGTGCTTGTGCCTTGTTATCAATATGAATGTTGTCTCATCTGATTTTGTCTCATTTGATGTTATCTCAGATGATGTTATTCATGGTGAAATATTGCATAAAATTGAATGGATGGTTATTGAATTATTATTCTAACTTTGAAGATGTTTACATATACTACTTATTGTTGTGAACAATTGACTGCCAAGGCATGCATTAGTGGTTGCATGTAAATGTTCATTCCTCCAGGTGGAGGGGAAGTACCACTCGGGAGAAGATCTTGGTCGAACAACCAGTAATGTAAACTATCTGAGCATACACACACCATAGTAGAATGGTCAAGTCTAGACATAGAAGTGAGAAGTTGATAAGTCATCCCTAGTTTGAAATATCTGCATTAGTAAAGGTCTTGTTTAATTTGGAGTGCATTATTTGGTGATGTGTATTTGTTTGAGCTTTTGAATCCTTCCTTAACCTAGTGTTCTTGTTTGTGTGGTTTATTGAGTCTTTGGCCTTTTTGAATGGTTACCTATACATCATTTTATATGAATATAAATTGTAGCATGTATATGGGAAAATCTATATATGTACATATGCATAGACCCGTGTATGAGAGCATTAGCAAATGCACATGTATGTAAGTATAAATACTCACAATGATACATACATGGGGAAACAACTATATGTATATATGTGTGTGTATGCACTTGTTGAATATGCATGTCAATGAGAATGGGAACATATTTGTTTTGGAACTCATGTGACCTTCCTTGTAAGTGTATGTATATCAGATGTATATATGTATATAAGATGAATAGAAACTCATGCATACGATTATATAATATGCTTAAGGATTTGGTTGCACGTTTATGATACATACATATACCTACACACTTTGTATCTAGTTATCAATGAAGAAGAATATGTATGTGTCTAATATTATAAATATTAGATGATTCCAATCTATTAATATATATAAGTGCATATGCATGTATTTGATAATGTATACATACAAACGCATATATATATATATATATATATATATATATATATATATATGATTTAACTTGAACATATATAGTAGTATACGTATATGAGTTAATATATGATATACTAAGGATTATATAAATATATGTGGACATGATTTAATATCATAACATGTGATAACACATACAAACCTATATAAATATATATGTAAATTATATACGTGAGTATGGTAAAATAATATTATATATATACATGCTAGCTTTCATGCTATGGAAGATATGTGTATATATACATATTGTATATTGATGAAATAGATAGGGGGTTGCGGCCTTAGACTAAGAGAGTAGACCACGCATGAGCATGGCACGAAGGAGAGAATTTTGTGACAACATAGTAATGACTAAGTCAAACATTGCATAAGACATAATGGTAATGAATGAAGAGGATAGGGCACTTAAACTATGTGTAGAAGATAGGAGAAAATTTAGGGCCACATATGTGGTACATTCTGATTGCATTTTAGAGGCCAATCTATAAGGCTACTTTAGACGTTAATGACCATGGCAATAAAGGTCGATAATAGTCATCAACGACTATGAAATTGGAAGTCGATTTGGAAATTCTTACAGTTGTGTAAGTAAAGCCGTGTTTCACTTGCCATCTCACGTATGTGAAAACATCTGAATACATTTTAACTGTTAAACTTTGACTTGGTCAACGTAATTAAAAAAATTAATGTGGAATTTGTGCAACATCTTTAAATGATTAAATCAATTCATCCCTTTAATTTAGTCGATACATGCTAAGTGTTGTAGATTTATTATTGATTGTTTCACTCCTTCTGAAACTATGCCAACTTGATATTAGAAGAGAGGCTTTGGCGCCACCTCTTGAACAATTTCATGTAGATGTCTTCTCTAGAGTATATTTCAAAATTCTCCATGTGCATTTTGAATTGGTTGTTGAATTGTTGTCAAAGATGTAAGCTGATTTGTAGGAGGTTTTTTTGAGTTTGAGCTTATTTGATCACCACCTTATTGTTGAGTTGCTTTGCATGAAGCTTGTTTTCATTTTACATGCCTAAACTACAAGCTTTGTGATTGCTTGGTTGCTCTATAAATAGTTGAACCATTTCACTCGAGAGGGACGTATTCTTTCCCTAGAGATTATACATCTTTTGCAATTCATTACTTCTAAATTAATACCAGCCATACTTATCTTATTTCATGAGAGATATAGAGAGTTATATTTTCTAAGTGAGGTATTATTTTTGTTTGAGAGAAGTAAGCTATGAACAAGTGAGATAAAGTTGTTTGTGAGAAGCTGATTATCAAACTAATTGTTGTTGGAGAGGGTTGCAATGTTGTTTTTGGTTTGGATAAACGATAATAGGCATGGGGATCTCTTCTTCTTTGATTATTTTACTTTTGAAAGATATGTCTTGTATAAATGGTTGAGAGGTCTTTTCCAGTATATGTATTAGAGAATTCATATTATTTTGAAAAGGAAGTTGAAGCTTTTATGTTGTTTTCTTAATACATTTTTGTGTACTCCATGATAGGAGAGATTTCTTGACACAAGTATTTAATTATACTAGATATGTCGAAGAGATTGCTTGACATAAGTATTTAATTAAACTAGATATGTCGAAGAGATTGCTTGACACAAGTATTTAATTATACTAGATATGTTGAAGAGATTTCTTGACATAGGTATTTAATTATACTAGATATGTTTGTACATGGGTTGCTTGTAGCTGCTAGCAGATATGTTGAGACCATTCATTGTGTTTGTATTTACTCCATACTAGGAGATGGGTGTTTATCATAAGTATTATATACTAGTTATTATTGAACATGAAAGGAACATATGGTACACTTAGCTAAGTTATTGATTTAACTAGGAAAGCTTATGTTTTACTCCTAGGAGAGGTCATCCAATATGGGAGATAATTATATATACTTACAAGTAAGTAGGGTTATCCAAGTTTATAGGCTATCTTTGAAATGATGGACTATCCATAGAAGGAAATACCTAGCTTGTGTACTTACTAGTTAAGTAGGCATATTTTAGGTATATTAATATGTTGTAGGTTATTTGGGATGATGGACTATCCATTGAAGGAAATACCTATGCATAGCTTAAGATAGCCTTAATTTAAATTGACCCTAAGTAGTGTATGTGATAGATGCCTCTTAGTTGTTTACTAAATGAACTCTTTGATCATAGTGTGAATGTCCAAAACTCCACTCTAGATTATGTGACTCCACTTTAGATTGTGTGACTACCGAGACTAACACTGTCAATTCACCATGATCCAGTATTACATGCTAGTTTGGGATTGTTGGATTATAACAAGTTCTAGTTATGTAGGATACAACACTATGCTTATTTGGTTGTCATTATCAGTTACTCTACCAATCTTTTCATTGAAGGGAAGGGCCATCTATTGAATGATAGATGTGTGGGGGACCACATTATGAGTCCGCGGTTGGCGAAAAAAGCACCTGAGTGATGATTCTCCTCCACAACAGACGAAAAAGAACCAAGATTTGAAAGGAAGGATCCTGGACCATCTTATAGTTATTTGTTCTAAAGCTCATTGGAGCTATGTATGCAAGTGTATGTATTCTTGTATAATTGTAACTTGTGAAGTTATTGTAATGAAATTGAATCTTTATTGTAATTTGAAATGGCATCTTGTTCATATATTATCAATAAAGAAAAGAAATTTTTTATTGCACTGACTTGTTACTTAGTTTATGTACTCGTATAGTGTAAAATTATAAATTTTTAAGTTATCGAAGGGTTAGTACGTTACAATATGATTTCCTTTCTTTATGGTAAGTTACATAGAATAATGTGTTGAGCTATTGTATTTGATTATGTAGTTCTCTTCTAGTGAGATTCATGAGGTCACTACAATATTATAGAATATCATGTTATAATATCCCCTTGTTTATAATTAACACTATACATTACATAGTTAACCACCATATAATGTCTTCTTGATCTAGGCGAAAGTGATAGATATATGTAGGGTGTTATCATCTATGAATTTGAATTTTGTGAGATTTACATGTGTATTAAGACATATAAGGTCACATATATTACCTCTATAAAAAATGTATGTCTATGACTAAGCTAGATACAATACTAGTCAAAATATTTTCTTGCAAACAAATAGAATTTCTTGTTGATAAGTAATCAACTTGGTCTTGGTGTCAATGAGATGAACCTATAATATATTTTTGGATGCCCATGTTGTATTATGAATAATAAAGGTGGTGAGATGTAATATGATATTTTGATGTCCTTAAATGGAAGTGTCGTAATCTTGGCTTGCTAATTGGGGATAGGGTTGGATTTCCATGCTTATCATTAAGCAGTACTAACTATTTGGAATCATTTAAAGGAATCCCATTTTGGGGTATGGTATATCAAAACACTCATTACAAGTTTAGTCGTCACTAGAATGGCTTTCATCAAGCATCTGATAGTGAAAGAGGTGCCAAGGTAGCACTATACAGTGGAAGATGGATACAGTCATGAAGGACAACAATGAATGAAGGAAGTTCACAGTAGGGAAATACAAAAAAAAAAATTCATATGATAAAGGGAAAAATGCACTGTCAACTAACTCTTAAAGGATATTTTAATGATGCTCAAACAAGAGTGAAAGAGTAAGATTAGATCTTCATTATTGAGGATAGTCCTTGTTTGAGGCATAGGAAGTGATTTTTTTTACAAGAAGACAGTCATGAGTTCACTATGAAAATACAAGTTCCTACATGGTGGCAAGATAATAGCCAATAAAAGAATGAATACATTACCAGAGGTAATAAAGAGAAGTACAATGATCCTTTTGATTGCGTAATTCATGATAGTTTTGAAGACCTCAAATAGGAAAACTTGCCATAATGGCTGGCTTGATAAGGGTTTGAATGCATAATGAAAGAACACATATTGCATGAAAATCCATACAATGAGGATCCATTTGAAGATCAATCTCCAATTAAGATGATAGTCACCTCTCAAAAGTCTAGGACAATATTTCAAGAATGAAAAGGGCTAAGTGACTATCATTTGAGTGATGAAGACATATAAAAGAAGTTCTTAAACCTTTTATTATTTGTTTTCCAAACCATAAAATAGTAGTATGTTAACAAATGGATGCTATAGGACAATTAAAAGACACGTGATGCAGATCTAGGAAGACAATGAATCAAGGGACACACAGTCATCATTTACTTAAAAGGATAGTCATGCTTGACATGAAGACATTTTCAACCAAGAATGGAGTTGCCTTAAAGGTAGTGCAGAGCTGCAATTTTTATGGTGACCAACTTGCATCCATTGTACATTGAACTTTTTCAAAAGATTCAAAATCAATGGCATCTCATTGTCATGAAGTAATGAGAAGTTTATGGATAGTTGCAAGCATCTAGGGTAGTTGAATGAGTTGTGAAATTGGTTGAGAGAATATAGGAGGAAATTTTGACCTCATTTTGGAGCATTTACTGACATTTAGGAGTTGTTTAAGGAGCCTTGATAGTAGACAAGGTCAAGGCATGAATTTTTCATCACTCAAAAACCTTTTTGGAGCACTTTAGAGGACTAGAGAGTAGGGAAAACAATTTTGGATGCCCAAGAAAATTTTGACCCAAAAAGATGAGGTGAAGACTTATCTTTCTTTCCTCAACACATGTTCCTATTATGTAGCAGTTATTGAGTATCATAAAGGCAAGCTTAAGGGTAGATTTTAGACTAGTTCTTTTCTCTCTTAGCATTTTATTGTAACTTTATTGAGTTCCTTCAAGTTGGAGCAACAAATGTAACTCATTTTCAGACTTATACAACTATGTAATACTTCTTTTTATCAATAAAAGATAAGAATTTTTCCTTCTCTAATCTATATTCTTGTCTGCAAATACAAATGATTGATGTATTTTTCTATTATTTTATGCAAATCCTCAATGTATGTATCATTCCTTCAACACCTTTAAGCAAAGATTCACATACCTTGTAGGTCATAGGTTATGACATTAGTTTGAACAATTTCTAATTGTGAAAATACCTATTTTTCCTTTTAGGATTGTTGAAAACTTCATCTTTCCTATGAAATACTGATGTATAAGTATGTTAAACCTTATTTGTGCATGAAACAATTTTCTCATTTTGATCATAATGTGAGTCTAAATAGCAATGTAGGTTTGAAAGTCATTTTGGTCACCTTTTTAAGTCATAGGTTTCATTTCATGTTTCATTTTCGCCCTTTCCTCAACAAGCAACAGTAGCATAGATTAGATTAGGCGAAGTTCCAAGGGAACTAGCCCTCTTTGGAGATTGATCTCCAAAATTTGAACCCACGCTCAAGGAGATCATCCCATGTTTCACAAGGTGGATTTAAGTGATTTTATCAACTTAGCAAGGGTGCACACTTCCGTGACAAAAGAAGTCTAACATCAAAATTTGTCTTGAAATGGAATGATATATAACATTTGATATTTTTTCCACCCACACTATGATTTTTATTCACATACAAGTTTAATTCTAATAGCATAAGAGAATTATTGAATTGTTGCATTAAAATAACATAGAGTTGAATTGTTACATTAAAATCACATACAATAAAGAGTAATAATATTAACTAATAAATTAATAGATATAATATAAATATGCATATCAATATTTACATCTTTGATAATGTAGTAAATATAAAGGTGTTTGCAAAATGTAGATACAAAAGTTATAGAATCCTACTCATAGTAGAAGGCAATATTCACACACATTTATCAAAATTATGCAAAAAAAATCACTCCTTACTCTTCCTAATCATATTGTAAAACTTCATTATTGATAAAATCATGTCTGACAAGACCAACTAACAATGTTCTACTAAAGAGATATTATGGAAATTTTACACAAAAGGATGCCAATTTATAACAACTCCTTCATTTAAGAAGTGTAGAATAGCCCTTAGCATAGGGATTCCCACTCTGATGTACACAATAGAAAAAAAATCACTTACACCTCCTAGATAATCCTCTTAAACCATAAGATTCACCGGGGATAACACATCAACTTGCAGAACTCCATTATCTAATAAAGAAGCCACAAACTATGAATAAATATCAGTGTTCACTCGATATCTATCTACAAATTCTACAAATTTGAAGCCCAACACCATTGAGGATAGGATTGGATTTCCATTCTTATCACTAAGCATTGTTAACTATTAGGAATTATTTAAAGGAATCCTATTGGGGTATGATATATCAAAACACTCATTAGAAGTTCAGTATTCACTAGAATGTCTTTCATCAAGCATCTAATAGTCCAAGAGGTGCCAAGATAGCACTATACAGTGAAAGATGGATACAGTCATGAAGGAAAAAAATGAATGAAGGAAGTTCATAGTAGGTAAATACTAAAAACCAAAGTCATATGATAAAGGAAAAAATTGCATTGTTAATTAACTCTTAAAGAATAGTTTAATGATGCTCAAACAAGGGTGAAGGAGTAATATTAGATCTTCATTATTGAGGGCATACCTTGTTTGGAGCATAGGCAATTGATTTTTTTTACAATAAAACAGCCATGATTTCACTGTCAAAATCCAAGTTCTTGCATGGTGGCAAGATAATAGTCAATAAAATAATGAATACATTACCAGAGGTAATAAAGAGAAGTACAATGATCCTTTTGATTGCATAATTCATGATAGTTTTGAAGACCTCAAATCAAAAAACTTGCCATAATGGTTGGATTGATAAGGGTTTGAATGCATAATGCAAGAACACATATTGCATGACAATCCATACAATGAGGATCCATTTTAAGATCAATCTACAATTAAGATGATAGTTGCCTCTCAAAATTCTAGGACAATCTTTCAAGAATGAAAAGGGCTAAGTCGAGTGATGGAGACATATAAAAGAAGTTCTTAAACCTTTTATTATCTATTTTTCAAACCCTACACAGTAGTGTGTTAACAAATGGATTCTATAGGACAGTTAAAAGACACATGATGTAGATCTAGGAAGACAATCAATCAAGGGACACATAGTCATCATTTACTTAAAATGATAGTCATGCCTGACATGAAGATATTTCCAACCAAGAATGGAGCTACCTTAAAGGTAGTGCAAAGTTGCAATTTTTATGGTGGCCAACTTACATCCATTGTACATTAAACTTTGTCAAAATATTCAAAATCAATGGCATCTCATTGTCATGAAGTAATGAGCAGTTAATGGATAGTTGCAAGCATCTAGGGTAGTTCAATGAGTTGTGGAACTGGTTGAGAGAATATAGGAGGAAATTTTGACCTAGTTTTGGAGCATTTACCAACATTTAGGAGCTGTTTAAGGGGCATTAATAGTAGACGAGGTCAAGGCATGACTTTTTCATCACTGAAACACCTTTTTGGAACACTTTAGAGGATTGGAAAGTAGGGAAAACAATTTTGGATGCCCAAGAAAAGTTTGACCCAAAAAGATGAGGTGAAGGCTTATCTTTCTTTCCTTGACACATGTTCCTATTATGTAGCAGTTGTTGAGCAACATAAAGGCAAGCTTAAGGGTAGATTTTAGACTAGTTCTTTTCTCTCTTAGCATTGTATTGTAACTTTTTTGAGTTTCTTCAAGTTGGAGCAACAAATGTAACTCATTTTCAGACTTATACAACTATGTAATACTTCTTTTTATCAATAAAAGATAAGCATGTTGCCTTCTCTAATCTATATTATTTTGTGCAAATACAAATGATTGATGTATTTTTCTGTTATTTTATGCAAATCCTCAATGTATGTCTTATTCCTTCAACACCTTTAAGCAAAGATTCAAATACCTTGTGTAGGTCATAGGTTATGACATTAGTTTGAACAATTTCTAATTGTGAAAATACCTATTTTTCCTTTTAGGATTGATGAAGACTTCATATTTCCTATAAAATACTGATGTATAAGTATTTTAAAACCTTAGTTGTGCATGAAAAAACTTGTTCATTTTGATCATAATGTTAGTCCAAATAGAAATGTAGGTTTGAAATTCATTTTGGTCACCTTTTTAAGTCATGGGTTTCATTTCATGTTTCCTTTTCACCCTTTTCTCAGCATGCAACAATAACATAGATTAGATTAGGTGAAGTTCCAAGGGAACTAGCCCTCTTTGGAGATTTATCTCCAACATCTTAACCCACACTCAGTGAAATCATCCCATGTTTCACGAGGTGGCTTTAAGTGATTTTATCAACTTAGCAAGGGTGCACACTTTCGTGAAAAAATAAGTCTAACATCAAAATTTATCTTGAAATGGAATGATATATAGTATTTGATATTTTTTCCACCCACACTATGATTTTTATTCGCATACAAGTTTAATTCTAATAAAATAAGAGATTTATTGAATTGTTGCATTAAAATAACATAGAACTGAATTGTTACATTAAAATAACATAGAATAAAGATGTAATAATATTAACTAAAAAATTAGTAGATATAATATAAATATGCATATCAATATTTACATCTTTGATAATGTAGTAAATATAAAGGTGTTTGCAAAATGTAGATACGAAAGTTATAGAATCCTAATCATAGGAAAAGGAAATATTCACACACATTTATCAAAATTATGCTAAAAATTCACTCCTTGCTCTTCCTAATCATATTGTAAAACTTCATTATTGATAAAATCATATCTGATTTGACCAACTAGCAATGTTCTACTAAAGAGATATTATGGAAATTTTACACAAAAGGATGCCAATTTATAACAACTCCTTCATTTAACAAGTGTAGAATATCCCTTAGCATAGGGATTACCACTCCAATGTACACAATAGAAAAAACATCACTTAGGCCTCCTATATATTCCCCTTAAACCATAAGATTCATTGGGGATAACACATCAACTTGCAGAACTCCAATATCTAATAAAGAAGCCACAAACTATGAATAAATATCGATGTTCACTTGATATCTATCTGTAACTTCTACAAATTTGAAGCCCAACACCATCTTGATAAAGAATCTATGTTGTGTATCCTAAAAATATTTCTAATTCTATAGCTAGTAATTTATCCTAGGAAGGTTGATTGTTGTCAAGGATTGGTTAGAAAAATTTGTATATCCCTTTTGATTTTTGATCCAGAGCTTTAATCAACATTATGATGAACATCGGTAGTGTCGACTGAATTTATAGAAAATTTTGGTTTTGTGTCCCGCTATGGTGAAGCATGAGCCAATAGTTAAATGATTGAATGCAAAAAATATTGCACAATCTGATCAAGTATCTTCATCTTGTTATCATACCTTGATGTACATGTTTTAAATTTAAAATTATGCAGAAGCCTCATATAAGTTATGATGCTTTTCCAAAAACTAGAATGAAATGATTACAAATTTTAAAGGAGAAATATAATTTTTTCAGAAGAATAATTAAATTCATGGGTGGGTGCATGGAAATGGGTAGCTAATTTGTGGCCACTTTCAAATTATTTGTTTTGAAAATTCATAATGCGAGCAACCAAGAAGAGCAACCAAATCCTCAAAATCCTCAAGAACACAATCAACCACAACAACAACCTCCTCCACCAATCACTCAACCCCCTCCTGGCACTCAACAAAATTTAATGAGTGAAATTGAGAACAACAATTTTTTTTTTGAGGATTTAATCAGTAGGTTGAGTGATCCAAATGGTTCAACCACAAAAAGAATGACACTAGAAAGTTCATTGAAATATATGTTAACAAATCTAGATTCAATTAGCAAACAAATAACTGGATGGCAAGATAGGAGGCAGGCGGCTAGGTATTATTATGCGAATAAACTATCATATAAACATGTAAAGGATTTTAAAATTACAAAAGGTGATTTGTGCTCATTATTCACTGACCCACGCACAAATCAAAATCTTACCCTCAATGCAAAGAGGTTTCCTATTCATTGGTGCCACCACCAACAGATTAGGAACCAATTTTATGATAGGTGGTACATGGTCTTTGACTACCCATCGTGCAACAATTGTGAAGTCCCGCAATATTTCCTTAGGAAACTATACAGTGAGTTCATATTGAAAAAAATCCCAAATTATTTTGATATGAGGGACTTCTAGGGGAGAGGTGGGGGTCAGCTCAGGATATACCTGTTGCATAGCCGGATCCTACGCGGCAAGGGAGACGAGCTCTCGCTAGGCCACCTCGTGAGGACGTTGTTATGCCTTTTGTCGTGAAGGAGAGTGTCGACATAGAGACATTGCGGGTGATCAAAATTTTGACCCAAAGTGTCATCCATCATACTAGCCCTATTCTACAGCACCATCCAAGGGAGTCTTTGAGTGGTGGCCTTCGAACCCATGTGTGTCAATCTTGCGGGGCGACTTGTCCATATGACCCCACCGACACTCAGGAGGCTGCTACACATGATCCATCTGTAGCTATGGAGATGGAGAGGGAAGCTGACATTTTGCATGAGGCATATGGCATTGATAGTCAGGTAAAAGTTAGCATGTTCATTGAATTTAATTTATTAAATTTTGATTTTGAAATGCAAGATTAACTATTTCTTTTTTATGATTTTAATAAAATTGCAAGGTCACGGTTTTGAGATTGGATACACCGGCCCTCCACCTACTTATTTCTATAGTACACCTATCGTTGGGTTATGTAACTAATAAAAAATTATAAATTTATTACATGTTAATAGCATTGTTTTACGAATGGTATTTTAATATGTGATTTTGGATGTTGAACAGGCTAATATTGGAGGTTTCGAGGGAACATCTCCCAGTAGTAGTGGATTTACTCAAACCTACACAGAGGTAATAGAATAAATAGTTTAACTAATGAATTTTACTTAATAGATTTGTGTAGTTTATATGCACATTGTTGATTACGTTGAATAATTTGCTGTTTTATTTTCAGATGTTGCAAGATACACCTTTGAATGTGATGAGGGCAATGCAAATCGGTGTTTCATCTGCTATACAATCCTCGATGGCTCTAACAAGGGAGGTACAAGGCAAATTACTAAATTTAAATTTACATTTGTTGTTATAGATGTTAGTTAGTGAAAAATCAAATCATTATTGATTCGTAGTTTAATTTCTATTTGGATGGTTTATATAGGGCTTCAGCACGCCTGAGCATGGGCGTGTGAATATTTCCCTCATGGAGAGAGATCATGAGATGGCGGTAAGTGATTATTTTGTCAAATATATCATTTTTTATAATGTAATTTCTATATATTCATGTCTTTACTTCTTATTGTAACAGTTAAAACTTCACCATGAGCTAAACACTAGGAGGAGCAGTTAGAGCACTCCTCGAGCGTAGCACAAATGAGTGATAGACCTCGCCATCCTATCGACAAGCAAAGGTAAATAATTTATTTCCATAGCATGGAAAGCAATGACTTTTGATTCCAAAGCCCTGTGTTGTATGCCTACATGGCAGTTTTGTACATATTTTGTATTGGACATATTTGACATTGTATGCCTATCTGGAATTCTCGTAAGCCTATATGGCTATTTTGTACATATATTTCAAACTTATATCGACATATATTTATGTATTCCTACATGGCTATTTGGTTAATACAAATATTTTTTATCGATGGTGTCCATATTTGCATTCTAAATTGATGGTTCAATAGATATGAGTTACGTGTATTCAGGTGTATACTTTGTGACTTACGTGTGTTCCAATGTATACTTTTTGACTTATGTGTTTTCATGTGTATACTTCAAGGCTTACGTGTTTTTGAGTACTTGTGCTTCCCTTATTCACATGTATATGCTTGACTTATTCACTTGTATACTTATTAATTGGTTAGCCCTAGCATTGATCATTGTTGCCCTTCATGGTTTGTCTTGAATATTAATTGATTGATGCTAAACAACTTTATCTAAAAGAAAAAAAACACATTTTCAATTGGTATTCCATGAAATGATTCTTAAAAAGATTCCAATATGTTCTTGATGCGTCACCATATAAACACATCGAAAGATTTATATGTCAACTTTTTGCAATATTATTTCTTGTATACGAAATGGACTCGAGAGAAAGGAAGTTATAATTTATAATACAAATAATAAATGGACTCAACGTTGTCCTAGACCCTCGAATAGGTCTATTTAACAAAGCAACACGCTCTCAATCACTCTTCCAATTGCAAAACACCATTGGGCAACATTTACCAGTCTACAAATCCACAAAATCCACAATTTTTAGGGTGTGATTGGCCCTCTAACCCCACTATCCTCTAAACCCTCACTTTTCTCAAATTTCACGAGGGTTTATTGAAAACCCCATATCCAAACATCATACAACCTCAAAACCTCTTCCAACACTCTTCATTCTACCTGCACAAACTTAATTGACCACCAAATTATGTTGCCCCTTGACTTTACCCACTTTTACTCCCTCAAACCTCTCTTTTTCATTCAGAACCCCTCTATTCCCTATTAGGGTATCATGTCATAACATAATTTTGACCTCCCTTGTCCTTGCAGACCATTTGAACACATCAAACTCCACAACCTCACCCTATTTCCAACCTATTCTAACTTATTCTTAAGCAATTTATTCTTTTCACCTCATCTAGCCTTGCTTTTAAGGCCTAAATTTTGAATTTTGAATAGGGGCAGCATTAGTAATCTCTTCCAATGCCTTTACCAATGCTATTTTTTAGTTTGTACTTACATAATTGACTCAAATGACCCCACATTAACTCAAAACTAAAAACAAGATTACAAAATGGGCTATCATGGCCTTATTTGACATTATAATGACTAAAACCATTGAACTAGACCTTCTTCATCAAATGGAGGAATAAGGTGCTCTGCACCAATGATCATACACTTTTTGTGTGAAATACTTGAACTTCTCAATCTTCATGTGTATGTTTCTCTTTTCCATTGTTTTGCATGTCATCATAAGGGATCAAGCCGATTGAACGCAACTCAAATCAATTCTTTGTGTTTGGGTGCGAAAGAGGACAATGCCTAGCATAAAACTACCTATCGAAATGCATTGGAGTAGTTAGTTTGGTCACACGAATTGCAAAACAAAATATGCACCACTTTGCAACTTTACACTACTTCCATTTGACACTTTTTTCAACAAGTGAAAACTAGACACCACAACAAAATGACTCCCAGATAACAAAAATTGAGAGAGGTTATTATAGAGGGGTCCAACATGATCCCATAGGCTCATAAAGAGAGTTCGTAAGCGTCACGATTTCAGAGTAACAGCCCATCAAAGTTTGATTCCCTTTTCCACTTTGAACTCTTAAGGGATTGATCTGGTTGAACGTAGCTCAGAGCGATTCCGCGTGTTTGGGTGTAAAAGAGGACCATGGCTAGTGTAAACATACCTATTCAGACGTGTTGAAACAGTCTATTTGGTCACACAATTTGTAGAACGAAAGTTGCACCACTTTGCAACTTTGCACTGCTTGCATTTGACACTTTTTCCACCAAGTTAAAATCCGTCGCCATGGAAAAACCAC
The DNA here is from genome assembly GCA_007115665.2 of Sequoiadendron giganteum. NCBI lineage: Eukaryota > Viridiplantae > Streptophyta > Pinopsida > Cupressales > Cupressaceae > Sequoiadendron > Sequoiadendron giganteum. Next base: position 526,332,341 of record CM021109.1, on the reverse strand, counting down.
TCTGAGATAGCCAAAACCGAGAGAGGGTTTTGTAGAGGGTCCCAACACAATCCTGTAGGATCAAATGAGAATTTTATAAGAATTATGGAATCCGAGTAACAACATGCTAAAGTTTGCAGCCATTTTGCACTTTGGACCCTTAAGGGATTGATCCGGTGGAGCGTAGCTCAGAGAGATTTCGCGTGTTTGGTGCGAAAGAGGACTATGCCTAGCATGAACATACTTATTCGGATGCGTTGGAACAATCTGCTTGGTCACATGAGTTGTAGAATGAAAGTTGCACCACTTTGCAACTTTGCACTACTTGCATTAGACACTTTTTCCATCAAGTGAAATTTTTCCGCCATAGGAAAACCACTCCGAGATACCCAAAACCGAGAGAGGTTTTTGTAGAGGGTCCCAACACAATATTTTAAGATCAGATGATAAGTTTCTAAATGTCACGTTATCTGAGTAACATGCTGAAGTTTGCAGCCATTTAGCACTTTGGACTCTTAAGGGATCGATCTGGTTGAACGTACCTCAGAGTGATTTTGCGTGTTTGGGTGTGAAAGAGGACCATGCCTAGCATAAATATACCTATTCAGATGTTTTGGAACAATCCTCTTGGTCACACGAGTTGCAGAATGAAAGTTGCACCACTTTGCAACTTTGCATTGCTTGCATTTGATGCTTTTTTCCATCAAGTGAAAATCCGCCACCACAGGAAAACCATTCCGAGATAGCCAAAACCAAGAGAGGTTTTTGTAGAGGGGCCCAACATGATAATGTAGGATTAAATGATAATTTTCTAAGCATCACAGTATCCGATTAATATCATGTTGAAGTTTGCAGCCATTTTATACTTTGGACCCTTAAGGGATCGATCCGGTTGAACATACCTCAAAGCGATTTCGCGTGTTTGGGTGCAAAAGAGGACCATGCCTAGCATAAAAATACCTATTTGGACACGTTGGAATAGTCCACTTGGTCATACGAGCTACAGAATGAAAGTTGCACCACTTTGCAACTTTGCACTGTTTGCATTTGACGTTCTTTCCATCAAGTGAAAATCTGCCGCCACGGGAAAACCACTCTGAGATAGCCAAAACCGAGAGAGGTTTTTGTAGAGGGGCCCAACACAATCTAGTAGGATCATATGAGAATTTTATCACTAAAATTGAATAAGTTTTAGGGGGTTTGTGTTGCTGCCCGTGTAGATTTTGATGGAAAAGGGCATGAAAAATGAGGTTTCACCCTAGGGTTTAATAAAATATTGCATGTAGAGGTTGGGTGATTGTATTTTGATTTTGTGTAGGTGATTTTAAGAAGGTCTAAGGTGGTGGAATGTTCTGGTAATTTGTGAAACCATTCCTTTCAATAAACCCTCCTCATACTAGCAAAAAATAAGGATTTTGTGGTTTGGCATGGTGGAGTGAGTTTCGCCTGAGAAAAATTGTGGATCTGAGGGTTTGGATACATGATAATTGCTTCCCTAAAAATTTTAGGGGGTTGTTGAATGTTTACAGGTATGTTCCTTTGTAAATTACACCTAGTTAGCCTAATGAGGACATCGAAGGTCATTTTTGATGCACATGTTCCAAGACAGTCACTATTGATTTTGAAGTATGTGTTGTAACTCAATAATATCTATCTGGATCATTCATTTTTTGTGAATTCATTTGAGATTGTTTCCTCAAAACACCACTTGGAGCCACACTTTTCACTTGGAAATTCATCATAAAACCCTGTAGTAGCAACTCCACCTTTGTTTCTTGAATTTGTCTGCATAGATAAACACACACACACCTAAAAAATCTTAAGAACAACTTACTCCAATGATCTAAACTATCAAATTCGGTGGAGTATTCATTATTGGTTATCTAGACTCTCAAAACCCCAATCTTGAGGGTTGATAGACCGAGTTGAGAAAAATCAGTTCAAACTAATGATAAACTCAATGGATACCCTCCTAAATAGATTCAAATAAAATCTACTTCACTATTCGACCTTAAAAAAAAGATTGAAGGTCTTAAACTATTGTACAGGTCATACAAGTTAATGAAAATTGGTAAAACTCATAAAATCACTAAAATAGGGACTTTATTGATTGTAAATATTCAAGGATACAAAAGATCTTTGTTTTGCTCGACCTTACATGTTTTAGTTCACTTCTCTAATCACCTAATGACCTCTTTGAGACTTTGAATACATTACATATGACCTTCACATGACCTTTTTAACACTGTTTACATTTCAAAATTCAAATTTTGCAAATTTTCCTATTGAAGGCATTTAGAGAACAAGGTGCTACTGCACCAAACATGAACTCCAAAATTATAGTATTTAAGTAAATCTCATTAAAATTAAATCTTAATATAATTCCTTAGGTACTTCGTTCTCATAGATCTTTTACAATGTCACTCATACATTTGAGATTCTCTTTAAATTTCTACATCATAGGTGTTCATTATGAGGTTAACTTCAATTGAGTAACTTGAGATTCCCTCATTAAGCTTCACACGCTCTTTTATAATGGCTTGAAATCAAAATTGAGATTTTTCAAGATCATCAAAATAAGGATGTTACATTTTTTTTTGGCTGAGATTCTCTTTGATGACTCATAAATCAACATTTTTTGCAACAAGAGACAAATCAATTTTTAGTAGTTTACTTACAAATACGCAAAGTAAAAGAGGAAAAGAAAGAGCATCCAAAATGGAAATGAAATGAAAATAGATGGAAGGCACTTACAGATAGGTATGCAGGTCTCACAACTTATTCACTCTTGGCCATACATCTTCACTGGGAATTCCAACATACCTATTGCACACAATACCTCTCATGAATAGAGTAAGTTGAAATTTGAGATTATCTTATAATGTCTACATCATATCTTCCCATGACAAGGTTAACTTGAAATTCCCTCATCAATCTTTGCACAAACTTTTCTAATGCCTTAAAATCATGATTGATATTTGTCAAGATTGTCAAAATAAGGATGTTGCATTGCTTTTTTGGCTGACATTCTCTTCGATGGCTCATATTCCTACATTTTTTGCAAGGGGACACCAATCACTATTTAGTAGGTTACTTACAAATAGGAAAAGTAAAAGAAGATGATAGAATTGGCATCAAAAAAATTAATGTGCATACAAGTATAAATGAATAACTTGAAATTCCCTCACTAAAATTTGCACACACGTTTCTACTGGCTTAAAATCGTGATTGAGATTTGTCAAGTTCATCAAAATAAGGATGTTGCATTGCTTTTATGGCTGAAATTCTCTTGGATGAATCATATATCTGCATTTTTTGCAAGGGGACACCAATCACTGCTTAGTAGGTTACTTACAAATAGGGAAAGTAAAAGAAGATGATATCATTGGCATCAAATAAATTAATGTGCATACAAGTATAAATTAATAAGAACCAATGTGCATATACTTAAAAACTAATCCAATGAACCACCTAGGTCTTCTCTACTCTTTATTATGTCAAGTATTGCCTGATGGTCAGACTCATGGACCTTCCACCAGGTCTTGTTCACAGGTCTACCCCCATATTTGGTCAAACGAACATTGGATGCCATGACAAGGTTCGAGTAATGAAGAATCTTAAGATGTGTGTCAAAGTCCTAAAACAACCAATGTTTAACACTCAAATGTGGGTACTTCTAAGTCACGTTCCAGTAACCACAATTGAGCCTGTAGGGTATTCGATGTTTTCTCCATCTATAACTAGGGCCTCCAATTTATTTTTGGTCTCAACACAACGACACAAGTAATAGTTTGTTCCCTCTTCATTGTCTTCATTTGCAATAATTGCATAAACATGCCCTACATTGATATGTGCAACAAATATCTTGAAATTAGTCAACATTACAAATACACTACAAAGTAAGATAATGATATGGAATTTCAACAACTAAGCAAGTAGATATATCACCTAGCTGAGCTACATCTGATACATGGTCAAATTCGACCAATGATTCCATCTGTGTTAGTTCCAATACTGTCGGAGGGTGATACATGTAAAGTGGGCTAAGATAAATTTTCAACCATTTGTCAACCCACTCCCCTGACTCACAATCATTCTAGGCTTGCATTATACATGAAGAACAAAAGCATGCCATCTTCCATGTATTGATACTCCATGAACCTGCATTTGAGCTAAGGAAAGAGTGTAGCTCACTCGATCTTGTTAGTGTACAATAGTCCTCATATGGTGCAATGTTAGTATCATCCATCAACCAAAAAAATCTATGAACTGAAGACATACCTTCATTACGTGGACCCATCGAAGCATTACACCACTCGATTATTGATCTTGCATCTATCAAATTTGCACTGTCTTTATACTTTAACTCTTCTCATGTTAATTCTCTTTTCATGCATGCTCTTGTACCATCATGCTCCCCCTTTCCATGCTTGGCCTCACAAAATTTCCACATATATTGAACACATGTAATGGCATGCATCCTGCACAACCAATAGAACATGTGCAAGCTCTTGAACTGTGTTGCACAGTTATCCGACCATATTATATTTCGGTCATATGCTATGCCTCTCTGATCCAAACCACTGTAGAACATCTAGAAGCAACCTTGCACGAACTCTGGAGAATGTGTGTGATCATCACTAATGTAAAAGTGGTACTCCCTCAATACCTTCCTTTAGTCCTATGTATTATCAGATGCATGAATGAATGCTAGGTGCACAAATATCAAAACCTGTGTGGAGTTGTAATATTGTGACTACACCTCACGTTGTGGTTGTAGATTGTATTTCTCCACAAATTCAACCATTGATACTATGTTGCCAACTGGAAAGGTGTCCTTGCATAGCTTGAATTTCATGTCCAACCATCGGGCTCTATGGGTATGCATTGCATACTCAAATAGTATATTATCACGAAACATGGACATAAACTCGTACACTAGAATCTTCTCAATAACCAAATCACACCTTTTTTCTTGAGAGCCATCTTTTGTAGCATATTCCACTATTTTATAATTCCCGAACTCTACTAGTTTTTGTCCCACCTCATTTGTGCTTTCCATATGTTGACATACTGGCATACGTTGGAAGCCACCACAATGCTCACATGAACCATCCAAGCATGTTGTCCTATAGAATATTTAGCCATCCTCTATTTCACATAAATTTTTTGATAAGAACTCTCTTGAAGATTTTGGTGGGGCTTTTATGCCACAATCCTACAAAACATCATTAGTATGCAAATCTAAACATATAGAACGATAAACATCATAATGGTTAGAGAATTCAATATGTAGTCTACAGCAACAAGTAGTGCGTGTGTGATTTATCTTGACATAAAAAGGTTTAAGAATTTCAAAAAATCTTTGAGAAATACTAATTTGAGGATAATCATTTTCAAATTTACGAAAAAATTGGGTTTGAGTCATATCCAAAAAATGCTTTGGATGTGGCTCACAGTTCTGAAAACCGATTCTCCTTCTTACCACATCCATTTGATTCAGAGATGGCCTTATGTTATTCTTCCAATAATATTCAATTAGTGTTCTCAAGGCTTCGGTAAATTCTTTATCTTTTCATGACAGTCTCCTCGAGAATGCCCATAATTCATTTGAATTAGTGCCCTCAATTCTTTGTCACCTTTGAATGGCTCTTGATAAAAAATTTCTACTAATTCTCATTTGTTCACTCATCTTTCTAATGATATGAGCTCTCTTTGTTTAACAACTTACCAAACTCAATGTAATGACACGCCAGGTGACATTACTATCCTTTGAGCGTGAGGTTTTACCCACACTCTCATAAGAGTCCATTAGATTCTTCACATTAGTGTCTTCACTTGATGCATTCAATGTTCTCAACCCAAGAGTCTTCATGATGTTCCTATACTTTACCGCCCACATCGTTTCAACAAATACTTGACATCTTGCAATCTCATTTATCCTTTCAAAGAAGAATTTCCAAATCTTATCAGCATATCTTCTACAAGTGCGTGTTGAAATCTTACCTTCCATGTGCTGCAAAATCTCATCACCAATATTAATCAAATACTTTGGCTTTCTACGCAAAATTCTAGGTGGTGTTCTCCTAAGTACAAACATCTCAACATTAGGAATTTCATCAATATTTAATTGAGGTGAGCTAGATTGTGTACCTTTGATCGAGGGTGGAGAAGAAGACATACCTTGAGGTTCACGTGGGGATAATGGCATACCTTCTTTGTCAAATCCAAGTGATGATGTACTCTCAACTTGAGATGTGTTGGATGGTATCCAACAATATTCACTTGCAATAGATGGTGTCCCTCCATATTCGCTTGTGCTTAATGGTGTCCCTTCATATTCACTTGTCGTAGAGGGTGTATCTCCAACTATGGTATCTGAATCTGTCTTACCACGATGCTTTTGCATTCCTACCTTCTGTGCTACCAATCCCTTTTCTCTTTTTGACGGTTGAGGTTCCTCTTCAATTGGCTTGTTTTTCATCATTTGTTTCCAATTTCTTCTTTTCACAATATGCCACCACCCGAACTCTCTCCTTTTCTTTAAAGGTTTCGTTTTCGTTCTCTTTGTCTGTTAGTTTCCTCTTTGCTCGTTTCTTCAGCATGGTAGATAATTTTATCTATAGCATGGTAATGAGATGAATATTAGTTCCTAAAAAATGTATCCATTCAAGTTAATCAAAATATATTTCATTCAAAGCTTCATAAATAATACGTACAATCATCCTGTACAAGAGTTAACCTAGGATAGACAATTTAGGTCACATGATTTTTTCCAATCCAAAATGCCTTAAAGAAATGTGGTAATGTGGCATGCCATGATTGCAAGATAGGCTCAAAATGGAAGCATGGACAAGCATACAAAAATGTCAACTTATGCCATATATATATGTATACAAAATGTGGAAGCATACATGGTGCAGGAGAACCATTGAATGAAAATTGTCAATTCAAGAAGTTGTTATCTAGGCTTTAGGAGAACATCGATGCAAAGACTGATTTAGAAGATTTGAAGGAAAATTGAATTGAAAAATCACTATTTTTTAGATTTTATGTATTTATTTGTCTTTTGCAGCCTTGGTTTGAACCGTACAGAGAGGTTTTGAATATAAATCTTCTTGAATCACTTTGGGGCATGTGTTAACATTGTTTTGCATTTGATTTGAGACTTTAACTCTAATTCTATTGGTAGTTTGGATTGAATCTCTTGTTGCAGGTTTGTGTGCCTTGATTAAACGGTTTTGAAGGTCTCAATTATGTAAATTGGCCCATTCCACTCACTGTGATTAATATAATTGGTGGAATGGGTCTGCATCATCAATAAATAGGTGAGGGAATGTTGTTTGTGTGCAGGGGAGGTCTAAAAGGGTGTTGGGCATGAAGCCCTAGAGTGAAATTTTGATTTTTCCATGAGATTTCAAGTGGTTTTGATATTCTAAAGTGTGTTTTTCATTGGGGAAGCATGGTTTCTTGGTTTGTGCAGGCCATTTTAGACCTGCTTGAAGTATTCATAAGATTGTGTGAGGGTTGGATGAGTGTTTTTCAATAAACCACTAGTTTCTTGGGTAAAAAGGAGGGTTTTTTTGTGCAGGGGCACCTACACCTTGGGGTAAAGGTAAAATGAGTCTTGAAGGACCAGTAGGATTATTTGAGATGTCTTTTGGTTAATATGCAATGAGGAAGTTGCAAAATATGTCAAATTAGGAAAAATGCAACACATTGTTAGTCCATGTCAGGATGGGTAAAAACATGGTTCTTTTTGTTTTTGAGTCTAAGATCTTGATCTATGTTAAATAAGGTCTATGATACCACTCTTAATATTTATTTAGTTCTTTTGAGTCATTCTAGGTGTTTAGGGGGGAGATTTGGCTTGACATTTGCAAAAAAATGCATTTTTGGCAAAGTTGTCAAGAGATAAATTAGTTAAGAAGCTAAAAAAATAGTTAGATACATTGGGGGAGTTGAGTTTCAAGGGAAGCAAGATAAATATCATGTAAATTCTTGAATGGAGGCTGCTCTTCAAGATTTGAATAAAATAAAATAAAGGAATTCTCTGATTTTTGTGATTTTCCTGTGTTTTCCCATGTTCTTTCTCTGTGTATCGACCCGTACAGGTGTGTGATCCCTTGAACGTTTTTGATATCATTGATGCATTAATTTATCTTCACTTGAATCATGTTTTGTGTCCTAATTCCATTTTAGAAGAGAGTTTCAGTCGTTTCTCCAAGTCTGCCCTGTTTTGACAGTGTAAGTGTTTGAGGCTATAATGTATTGATTTTAACCAATCCACCCACTATAATGTATCTTTAACTTAGTGGATTGGTGTGTAACATAATAAGGTAGATGAAAAATGTGTTTGGGAGTCTGGAAGATCATGGGTTTGGTCGGTGGAGTGATGCACTAGGCTGGGCAGAGCACATTTCTATGTGAAAGTGAATAACCATGATGGTGATTCTGAAAAATAATGAGTGTAATGGAATTGTGAGTGTTTGATAAGTTTTTGAAGAGGTATTGGAATGTTTTTGGACCCTTGGGAGGACTGGGAGAGGCTTGAAGTTGTGAAATCCTTGAAAACCCTTGTTTTTGCTTATGTTTTGGAGGGTTTCTTGGGATAGTAGGGTAGTGACCTTATGTGGGAAAAGTAATCATGAAATTGGTGGTTTGGTATCATGAACATTGACTTTTCTTGGTGTTTGAGTGGAAACCTCACCTTTAAAAGGTACTTCCTTTGCAAATTTGGGCTAACTGGGAACCCTTTTACTAGGTAGGATTATTGGAAGTCAAGCATAGTCCAAAGAAGTCACATCTAGTTCTGATGTATGTTGTGTGGCCCTGAAAAGGGTATCTTAATCAATAATTTATTTTCCAAGTGTTTTGGGAAGTTCTTGAGAAAAGTGCCTAGAACCGGGTTTGGAGTACTATTAGGGGAAGCATGCTCAAAGGGTGAATTTTGGTGAGATCTTTGGAATATGTTTTAGAGTTTGATCTGAGATCATTTATTTGTCATTTGGAGTAGGTCTCCATCCCTCTCTGCATTAGTTTTGTGATTTGGCACTTTGGTGAGTGTTTTTATGAAAACAAATGGTGGAATCCTTGGTTTCATAACATATAGACTGATGCCCTATTGAGTTTGGTGTTTTGGAAAAGGATTGAAGATAAGTTCCTTTGTAAAAGAGGCCTAATTTGAGGCCTAGTTGGTGTATAAATCTAATTTTGATGAAGTTGTAACAAAGAAGCCTATTGTGGATTGTATGAGTTGTTAATTGTGAATTATTGTTGTTGGTTGATTTTGTGTTGAGTTATGTTATAGGACCTCCCCTAATTGCATCAATACACAAGGTAAGTCAATTTTTAAATTAAAAAATGCCTCAAAGAGATGTGGTTTTGGTGCACTAGGGGGATTTGAGAGTGTAAGAAGGTTCATTATGACTACTCCACGATCTAGGTAGTTCAGTGGAGTAGGTTAGTTTTGGGCTATGTAAGGTGTGTGCATATTATTTTGTGTAGGGGAAAACAAGAATCTATCATTTGGTTTTTGTCCTCTCAAGATACAAAAGTTGACTCCTTGTGCAAACTGATGCTATGACTGTAAGAATTAAAGATCTTGATGGATCAGTGGTTTGTGAATGTGTATTTGGTTTATTTCAATCAATAACATGTTGATTATAGTGTCTTGGATGTCTGGATAAAGGTTGGTAGTTACCTTCCATGATTTGCTGTTATTTTCCATGTAAGTTACAGTATTAAGTTCTTGAATTAGTGACTCATGAACGAATTGAATGGTTCTAAGTTTCTAATTAAGTTTATGCTATGTTACAATCAATTTTATGATGGTTAATTTGTTCTTGAGTTTGACAAAGAGTTGAAGCCAAGTTCTAATGTTTTGTGGAAATATTAAATCAAGTGAAATTGAAGGATTTTGATGAAAATATGACTGAGTTTGTTGGTTGATTTTCTTCAATTTAAGTTAGGGTCAGAAGTACCCTTGATGATTTGTGGATCTTGGTAGATTCTCTACATCAGGTTTAAAAATGTAATTGGCAAGTGTATATAATTGTGTAATTTAAAATGTGCATTGACAACCTAAGGTTATAATGACAAACAAACAATGATCAACATAGAATATGCAAAATAACAAAAATGAAAGCAAGCCATAATAGAATGAAAGAAAATGTGTAAATAATTCACATACCTAAAAAACCAAACTTTCAAATGGAGGAGTTCAACCCAATTATGTAGCCTTAGCTTCTTCTTTCTTCAAACTCCTCAACAATTTGACTTTTTCAAAAGCTTGTTCCCCTCCAAACTTCAATTGTATATCAGTTTTCAATGGAATTCAAACTTGAATTGATATTATATGTCTTTCAATGTGAAAACTCTGCTATTTCATGCAAAGGTGGTAGAAAGATCATGGAAAGGTGGTGGAATGTGAAAAAAATGTTTGCACACTTCTCAACATCATCAAAAAGCTACTTTTTGTCAGAGCATGCATAAAACTAGGAGAATATGCAGAATGTGGGCCTTGAGATCATAGGTATATTGAGTTTTTTTACCATTTTTAGTGGAAGACAAAATGCACTCACGTTATAACACGAGCACGTTATAACGCGAGCGCATTAGCGCGATTTATAACGCGAGCATGTTATAACACGAGCACGTTATTTCTTTCTAAAACAGTCATATCTCCACTTCTTCAAAACATGCTTGCGTTATATGAAAAATGGTTTTTTTAATAGATTTATTTTCTCCCTCTTTGTCTATACCCTCTATCCTAATTCTATATCTCTCCCTTGTACCCTTATATTAGAGGAGATAGAGGTGAGTGTGTGTGTGTGTGTGAGAGAGAGAGAGAGAGGTAGAGGGAGAGGAGAGATATATAGTAGAGAGGGAGGTAGGGTTGAGGGTTTAAGGGGTCAGGGTTAAGGGTAGAGGGTGTATGGTTGAGAGAGAGAGAGAGAGAGAGAGAGAGAGAGAGAGAGAGAGAGAGTGGGAGAGTGGGAGAGAGATAGAGGGTAGAGGGTTAAGAGTGAGGGAGAGAAAGAGAGGGAGAGAGGGAAGGAGAGGGAGAGAGGAGAGGGAGAAAGAGATAGTGGAGAGATGGAGATAGAGAGGGAGGGAGAGAGGGGAAGAGTGGGAGAAAGAGAGAGTGGGAGAGAGTGGGAGAGTGGGAGAGAGGGAGAGTGGGAGGGAGAGGGAGAGTTAGAGATAGATAGAGGGTAGAGGGTTAAGAGTTAAAGGGTTTAAGGGTTTAAGGGTTAAGGGTTTAAAGGGTTAAGGGTTAAGGTTTTAAAGGTTAAGGGTTTAAAGCGTTAAGGGTTAAGGATAAGAGGGGAGAGAGAGAGGGAGTGGGATATAGATAAAGGGTAGAGAGTTTAAAGGGTTAAGGGTTAAGGATAGAGGGGAGAGAGAGGGAGTGGGAGAGAGATATAGGGTAGAGAGTTAAGAGTTAAGGGTTAAGGATAGAGGGGGGAGAGAGAGGGACTGAGAGAGAGATATAGAGTTAAGGGTTTAAGGGTTAAGGGTTTAAAGGGTTAAGGGTTTAAGGGTTAAGGGTTTAAAGGGTTAAGTGTTAAGGATATAGGGGAGAGAGATAAGAGTGAGAGAGAGTGGGAGAGAGGGAGAGAGAGGGAGAGGGAGAAAGAGGGGGAGAGAGGGAGAGAGGGAGGGAGAGGGAGAGTCGGAGAAAGAGAGAGTGGGAGTGATTGAACAATGAGAGAGAGACCTAAGAGAGGGAGAGTGGGTAGGAGGGAACCCTTAAACCCTAATCCCTCAACCCCCATACCCTCTTAATCCCTCAACCCTCAACCCTTAAACCCTAATCCCTCAACCCCTATACCCTTTTAATCCCTCAACCCTCAACCCTTAAACCCTAATCCCTCAACTCTTATACCCTCTACCCTATACATTGGACCCTCAACCCTAATCCCCTAACCCTATACCCTCAATCCTCTACCCTCAACCTTAAAACCTCAACCCTTAAACCCTCAACCCTATAACCTCTTAATCCCTCAACCCTTAAACACTAACCCTTAAACCCTCTACCCTCTACCCTCAACCCTCAACCCTCAACCCTCAACCCTAATCCCCCAACCCTTAAACCCACTTAGTAAACTCTCTACCCTAATCCCTCAACCCTCTTGACCCTTAATCCCTCAACCCTTAAACACTAATCCCTCTACCCCTATACCCTCTACCCTATACATTGGACCCTTAACCCTAATCCCCCAACCCTATACCCTCAATACTCTACCCTCAACCCTTAAACCCTCAACCCTCTACCATCTACCCTATAAACTCTTAAACCCTAAACCCTCATCCCTTAAACCCTCTATGCTTTACCCTCAATCGTTTACCCTCTACCCTATACATTAAACACCCAACCCTCAATTCTCAACCCTCAACCCTTAATCCCTCAATCCTCAACCCTCAAACCCTAAACCCTCAACCCTGATACCCTCTACCCTATACATTGGACTCTTAACCCTAATCCTTCAACCATATGTACCCACAACCCTAATCCATCAACCCTATACCCTAAACCCAATACCCTAATCCCTCAATCCTATAGGTTTTCAACCCTATACCCTCTACCCTATACATTGGATCCTCAACCCTCATATATCTATGGCTCTCCCTCCTCTTCTCTCCTCTCTATCCATCCATCCCTCCCTCTATACCCTAATCCATCAACCCTAAACCCTAAATGCTTAAACCCTCTACCCTCAACCCAATACCCCCTACCCTAAACCCTAATTCATCAACCCTTACACCCTTAAATCCAAGAAAAATCTCTACCCTAATCCCTAAACCCTCAACCCTTAATCCCTCAACCCTTAAACCTTCAACCCTCTACCATCAACCCTTAAACCCTAATCCCTCAACTCTAATCCCTCAACCCTATACCCTATACCCTCAATCCTCAACCCTCAACCTTAAACCTTCAACCCTCAACCCTCAACCCTTAAACCCTCTACCCTATACATTAAACCCTCAACCCTCAATTCTCAAACCTCAACCCTTAATCCCTCAACCTTCAATCCTTAAACCCTAAACCCTCTACCCCTATACCCTCTACCCTTTACATTGGACCCTGAACCTAATCCTTCAACCATATACCCTCAAACCTATACCCTAAACCCTCTACCCTAAACCCTTAACCCTAAACCCTTAAAACTTCTACCCTATACCCTCAACCTAATACCCTCTACCATTGACCCTATTCCATCAACCCTCAACCCTTAAACCCTAATACCCTAGAAACCATCAACCCTATAGGTCCTCCACCCTAATCCTCTAACCCTTTCTATACCTCAAGTCTCTACTTTCACTTCTCTCTCTATCTTATACATCTCACCTCTCCTCTCCCCTCTCCTCCCTCTCTCCTACTCCTCTCTCTAATTGTTCCCATTCCTACCTCTCCTCTTTCTTGTTTTGTAATTCCTCTCTATTCCTTAATCTTCTAATCCTACCACTCCCTCTCTCTCTCAAGCCTCTATCCATCTCTCTCTATGTCCCCTGGGCTTCTCTCCTCCTACTCTCCTGTTTTAATTCTCTCTCCTCTCTCTCTCATTTCTCTCCCTCCTGTTCCCTCTCTCTCTCTTCTCTCTCGTCTCTCCCTCTAGCAACCTACCTAGGTAACTCTCTCTGTTTATCTCCCCTCTCTCTATCTATCCCTCCCACCCTACCTAGACAAGTCCCTCTCACTCCACCCCCTTCTTTCTCTACCTCTATCAGGTCACTCCCTCCCACACCCTCTCCCTCTCTCAAGTATCTCACTCACACTCCCTCTCTCTCTCACTCCCTCTCACTAGCTATCTCTCAAGTCTCTCCCTCTCACCCCATCACACTCTCAAGTCTCTCCCTTTGACACCCTACCTACATAACTCTCTCTTTATCTCCATCTCTCTCTCTCTCCCTCTCTCAATTCTCTCTCCATCCTCTCTCTCTCTCCCTCCCTCTATCCGTCCCACCCTACCTAGCTAAGTCCCTCTCACTCCAACCCCTTCTCTCCCACTCCCTCTCTCTTAAACTCTCACTTCCACCCCTTCTCCCTCTCTCCGGACTCTCTCTCTCTTTCTTAAAATTCTCCCTCCCTCTAAATACATATGTAAATACATACATACTTACATACATACAAGCATAATACATATGTACATACAATCCTGCATCCACACAAGCATACATACATACATGTGTAGATACAATCTTACATACATATACGCATACATACAATATACATGCATTGATACATACATGCATACATACATACATACAAGCATGCATACATGCATACATGCATACATACATGACATACAAGCATACATGTACATACAAATATATCAGCATACATTCAATAGACTGGGATTTAACATAAAGGAGGAAATAACATGAGCGTGTTATAACGTGCTCACGTTATGTCTTGGTTGACATGTTTCCTATAGAAGCAAAAAACCATGCCAAAACTGAGATATAACGCGAGTGCATTATAATGCGCTTGCGTTATATCTTGCTTTGGGAATACCCAAGCCTTAGGATTAGTAATTTACTTGGAATACCAATCCAAAGGTTTGGAGGGCATTCCCAACGACTAGAGACGTTTTTTTGCAAATTCTATAATATTTCACATAATCGAGTTCGTGCTCATCGTCAGGATTGCACGTGGTTCAATATCAAACAAATGAAACATCTAGGTAATGTTACGTTCTCTCTTAGCTATCCAACAATGTATTTTTTTTTCACTTTTTCATCCATAATTTCTTTTGTATGTATGTCTCTTTTTTGGCAAAAAATAGTGTTTGGTGTTTTTTTCGTTATAAATTAACCGCTTATCGAAATTTCAAATAAATTAAATTTTTAGAAACTAGACTCCATTCTACAATTTTTTATTTAAAAAAAAAAAAAATCAATTACTTTCCAAAATTTGTAGGGGTAGCACAGCCAAAATTCTATTTTTCAAAAAGTGTCCACTTCGAAAATTAGTAAAAAATCAAATATTCATTAAAAAAGTATTAGAAAAATCGTGCATCAACTACATACTATTAGCTAACTTCTGACTGCTGTGATTTTAAAAATACTAAAAATAAGTTCACTGTATGAGGGTCATACAAGAGTTGCTATGTTATGTTTTTTTGACAAAAACAACACCAATTTGTGTACATCCCTCTTTTGAACCCCTTAATCTCAACCATTTTAAAAATAAATTAGTAGTTTAGAAAGTAGACTCAGAGCACTTCGATCCTTGTTTTTGTTTCATCTCAAAAATTTGAGTGTAACTATCCTCAATTTCATGTCCAAGGTTAGTATTTCCTGATTTTAGAAAAAAATTGTCCACTTAAGTCCCCTTTTTGGGAACCATCTTGGTGCACTTACCTTCACATCAAAGGGAGATCCATTACAAATATTATTTGGACTGACATCTGGCTTCAGGAAGAATATTTCAGAGCATTGAAAAGATTAGAGAATTAAATGGCTTTTTGTACCTTAATCATTATCAATATTGACTCACAATAAATTTTGCTCACTTCTAATTAGAACTCATAAATTCGCTAAGTAAATTATTCGTTATCATTTAGCATTTAATATTTTTTTCATCCATACTATGATTTTTATTCGGGCCATACAAGTTCAATTCACCACAAAAATATTTTATTGGTTTGAATACAAGTTTAATTAGTTAAAGAAAATAAGCTATTAGTTTGAAAACAAGTTCAATTCACCAATGAAAATATTTTATTGGTTTGAGTACAGATTCAATTCACCAATGGAAATATTTTATTGGTTTCAACAAAGGTTTAATTTTCCAACAAAAATATTTTACTGGTTTTGATGCAACTTTAATTTATCATGAAAATATTTGATTGGTTTGAAAATAGGTTTAATTCACCAATTAAAATATTTGATTGGTTTGGAAACAAGTTTAATTCGCCAATGAAAATATTTGATTGGTTTGAAAACATGTTTAATTTTCCAAGATTTTCTACAAACTTAGATAGTGATTACAAAAGATTCACCAATTAAATTTATGTTTTTTCTCAAAAAGCGAAAAAAATCACCAATAAAATTAATATTTTTTTTAGAATAATATAAGATTTTCTAGGTTTTAATACCTTTTCCTAGGGGGGTTTCTTAAAGTTATCCCTGACCCAAGCTTCTCCTCCTCCTCATCCTTGTAACATTCATGTTGTGGCCCCTTTTTTCCTCTATTGGGAACTAGACATGTTGAACCCTAAAAGGGAGTAGGTGGTCTTGGCATTGTCAATAGATCCTCCCCTCATCCCTAAGATTCCTAATATTCCACCCTTTTTGGTGCCCCTAGACATTCCTAGTATTAGTGTTATCTCTAGTGCCACCCTCACTTCTCTCATACCTTTTCAATTATCTTTTCACCATTAGATTTTTCCTAATGTTCTCCATCTCACCACCATTGACATTGATATCCATTACCTCCCTCCAAAGAGAATACCAAAAAAATATCCCACACCACTCTCCCATTAGAAAAAAGATAAATCCACCTTTCCCACCATCTCAATACCACTCTTCAATATTTCTTTTAGCAAAGGAAAAATTTCTTCTACTGTTGTTCCTGCTCCCATTTCAAGGTTTTTAGTTGTCAACTACTATAGTTAGCAACATATCTTGATAGTGCCTCACATGTTACTTCTCCATAATATTGAATTTAAGTCCTTTATGGATATCCTTTCTTTGTCATTAATATTTACGAGATCAATTGACCTTCACTTTGTAAGATGCCTAGAGGTGATTATACTTTCAACTACCTCTTTATATCTTGTTGCAAGCAAGTCTCTAAGTATAGCTCTAATTGTTCTTCCTCTCTCAACCTATCCTCTGTCCCTTTATTTTCAAGTTTGGGAGGATGGTTGTTTGTTTGAGGATGACCCTTAGGCTTGTATCATTGTGTGATATGTTTGTTTGTGTGTGTGTTTGAATGTCTGTATCGTGATCTTTATACTTATGTAAAGGGTGATTCCACAATAGTTTTTCCCACTTTTTGGCCAAAGTGGGATATTGAAATCAATATTTTTAACCATATTTCCTCTTTCTAACACTTATATCAAATGAACTATTAATCTAATTTGAAGATAATGCAAATTAGTGATTTTTGAGATTTCATATGTAGATTATAAATGTATTTTTTAATTAGAAAATAAATTAATATGATTTTTTACATATTATTTCCATACAACATTAATTATTTGAACCCCTAATAATGGGGCTTCTAGTTCAGGCTAAGATAGCCCTTAGAGCCAATATAGCTTGGCAACCACCCGAAGAAGGTTGGGTGAAGTTGAATTTCGATCGTGCCTAGAGAGAAAGTCTGGGTTCATCTAGCGCCAGTTGCATATTCAAAAATAACAAATGGGAAGTATTAAATAATTGAAAACTAACCTATTGCATCGAACGAATAATGTAGCTAAAATGTGCACTCTTTTGTACGGCCTAAAAGCAGCCATCAAGAAAAATATAAAGAAATTGAAAATTGAGGGTGACTCCCAACTCATGGATAAATGCCCTAGCCAAACAAAAAAAATGGCTAATTAGAAGTTGGAAAAATTACTAATAGAATGCCTAGATCTCTTAGGTAGGCTCAAAGATTACAAAATTTCCCACATATTCAAGGACAAGAATAAAGCTGATAAACTAGCAAATGAGGCAATTGATGAACTCACAATAGCGATAACATCATGAACAACTAAGGTACAAGGTGACCACGCAAAGGGAGATAACCTCTCCTAACATTTGAACGAGTGGCAAATGTGTGAAATGTACATCCTACATGCCAAATAGTGATAAAAGTACAGTGTGAAGGAACTCACATGTTTTTGGTAGTCAAGTTTATTCTGGTGCACGAGAAAGAATGGAGAAGAGTAAGGGCGAGATTTGGTGAAGATATCCACCCTGTGCAAAGAAAGGGGATGGCTTCACCAAGGGCTATATCTTCCCAGCTGAAACAAAAGTGGCTGTAGGAATAGCAAGTTGCAACTTTTGGTGCTCGACAACCATGGACACCCTGGTAAGATTGACAAGTTCGTGATGACAAATGACCTTTCTGGGAGATATCTTAGAATAGTGCTTGAAGGTGATTATGAAGGAGCATAATATTAGGTCATTAAATGTGGTTAAGCTAACATTGGGAGCAGATTTCCAAGTGGAGGATGGATGGTATAGAGTTTATTCTGATATCACCTCCTGCTTCATCGCCTCTCTGCTCGAACTTGGAGAGCTGAAGGAAATGGTAAGGGAAGTCGCCTATGTGCTCTTCAAGAAGCACAACCTGGGCTGCTAGGAGGAGGTTCTAAGAGCAACGAGATATGGCATGGGTCTATCGTACCCAAAGGACATTGCTTGAGTGTCGGAAGAGGGGGTAGTGGTTAAATGGTTGCTCTTTCTCAACAACATTCAGACCAAGACATTAATGTAGCACCAGGAACTTGCTAAAAGGGGAGCCAATATCTCAAAATAGTCAATAATCTAAAGCCTATAGATGATTTCAAGTGAATCTGAGAGTTCAACATCTCAATGGGATCTTCTGATATTTAACTATCATATCAAATAGATTGAAAACACATTTTGTAGAAAGGATTAGGGGAGATGATCCAGTAGCTCTGCACCCTAATTTCACGCTTTTAATTAATTATCTTATGTGGAAATTTCAAAACACTCCCAATTTTTTATAGCAGCTTATTTGGCAAGTCCCCTGCTTGTAACTTTCGTTTCAAAGCCACATCATCAAATATGATGTCACATCAGGATGCTTTTTGTATGGCCACAAAAAAAGTGAGACCAATACTTGTGCATTCATAACATGGGTAGTTGAGCACTGATGTGGCATCACATGATTGGTTGGTTTTTATATCAAAGGAATACATTTTATTTAATTATGGGTAGTCAAGTCACAACTATTGGGCATTATATAAACAACTACTATCACAACTATTGGACATTATATAAACAAGTACTATCACAACTATTGAAAAACAAGTACTGTCACAACTATTGAAACATGCTCAACTACATTATATTTTTTTAAATATACATTTGTAACACGGATATCAGTACGCATATATTATTTCACAATTATTTTGAACTTGCATATTTTTTTAATAAATTTTGAAATTTAGGTTAATTATAGTTTAGGCATAAGTTACAAGTCTATATAGAAAATCTTTGTTTTTATGTATTCGAATTGACTTCTTTTTTTGTTTAAATAATAACATCAATACCTAATGTGCAAATATTTTTTATTCTTTTATATTTGTTTTAGTACTTTTCCATTTTTGAAAATAAAGACCTTGACGATTACTACTTATATTCACTAGAAAATAAAAAATAGATTTAATAATCAAATTAAATATATTCAAAATTATACTAATTGGAAAGCTTATTTTTAGTTCTATGATCCTACAAATTATCTTCTCATATTCATTCCATTTGTTAAAAAAAAAAAATTGGGTAAAATATGAAGCCTAAGGTGGAAAGCTCACATTTAGGACCTTTGTTCAAAGGATCTTCTCGAGTGGAAGCACCTTCATTTAAGAAAAGATGATTTTTGACTCACCTTTAAATCAAGGTTTGAGTGAAGGTACCTTTTTTCAAAGAAATACCTCCAAACGAAGGTATTTCCTATTTTTCACCTCTATCTAAATTGAAAAATCTAATGTCCCATGTTTTGAACTCACTATTGTGGGTTCACTCATTTGTTTCTGTTAGTCTCTCCTAGAGGACCCATATTACCCTTGTAGATACATGGATACATAAGGGGTGAAATTTTGTGCTTTTTCTCTATTTTTCTCTACATTCCTCTTTATGTTGTACATATTTTTTAATTTTTGAGAATGATGCAAAGTGTTGAGGCATTTGGGCCTCTTCTATATTGACCTTAAATTTTTATTTTTATTTCATGTAGACTTAATCCTTTGTATTTATAGTTCCACAAGGCTTGGAGGATGATGACATTCCATTTTACTACCTCTATACAATGTGGTTAATGACTATAATTATCATACAATTATATTGAATCCAAGCTTGTCGATTCCTCAATGTGTCTATTTTTTTAGTGATGTTGTTTGGTTATAAATGAAATCCTTATATTATGTGATGTCATACCACATAGCATAATGTCACATGTTTCATTCTTACAACATCCATCTTAATAACTCTCGGTATGTTGCATAGATGGTTATCGTTGCAACAAAAGATCGACCAATTAATACCCAATACAATCACCAGAGTTAATGAATCTATGGGAGGCGGTTAATCCATGTCACAAACCCAAGCATTGTGTTGCACACCACAAGGATACCAAGGGCACAAACCTTGCAACAACAACCCCAACACAAGTGAGGGGTTCGAACACGTGACCTAGGCTCTGATACCAATTGTTGCACAGATGGTTGTTGTTGCACCAAAAGATTGAACTTTTAATGCCTGATGCAATTGCTAGAATTAATGAATCCATGGGAGGTGGTTAAGCCATGTCACGAACCCAAGCATTGTGTTGCACAACACAAGGAGACCAAGGGCACACACCTTGCAACACATTCTATTAGTACATTCGTCATGCATATTTTTCTTGCACAAAAAAGTATTCTATGAGCATAATGTCACAATGTTCTTAGCAACTTCAAGATCTCAAGGTGACATTGTTCTCATGGTGTCATTTTCTTCTCCTTAAGCTCTCTAACATCCTAATGATGATCACAAAGTGTAATCTAAAATTTTGATGAGAAAAAACTCACACACAGTTGAATCAAAAAACAATAGTTGAAATCGTTCTTTTTTTTTTCCTTCTCTTTTTGTGTGTTGCTTATCTATAGCTCTTGAATTTAGGATCACATCCAATACTATTAATTTCATTATAATTTAGTATTCTATTTTGCATTGTATTGATCATTTCAATTTATATAATATTATTAAAAAACAAGGCTATCGATGGAAGTCAGAAGACCAATACAAGTTTTGACTAAGGCAAGCCTCTTAACAGTCACCAAAATATTTTATTTCATCCTCTTGTATTGCAAGTTATTTCAAAGAATTTTTCAATCCATAGTCATATGGTTGTGTCCATTTTTTCCTTATTCCAAGTTACGATTTTCTAAAATGTATCCTCATAAAACTATTTATATTGTTAGCAATAAAATTATTTCAATTGTTGTAATTTTTTGGCACTTCTTATATTTTCTTGTTATGCATATAGGTGTTGAATTCCTAGATACAACTGCACTTTGGATTTTATGTGTGTATGAGACAACAATGCATCACATAGACGTCCTTACAAAGCACTAGTGTCCACGATAGAGAGTCAAATTTTTATTTCAACTTCAAGTTATTTCTTATACTTTTTAATTATGTGATCAAAATATGATTTTAATTTATCTATTTATTGTAATTTTCACCAATTCATTTTTTAAAGCATTTTAATTTAATTCTAGTAGCATATTTAAATGGTCTTAAAATCATATTTTAGAAAAGGGTAATTAGCATAATTTAAACAATAGATTGATTTAACGATAAATCTTTGTTGATTAACCCTAATGTAATTGATTTAGATCACTCTCAAAGAAAGCCAAGCTTTCTTCAGTAGAGTTGAATTTCATCTCTTATAGTAATATCACACCTATGCATTTCTCTTTCTTATATATTTAAAATATATAAGGTATATATCATAAATTAGTAGTAGGTAAATTGTTAATTAATTTAGTATTAAATTTTCTTTCTCAATAAAATTAACAAACAATTAATAGATTGTTTTCTTTTAAGAAACAAGCTAACTAGTTACTTTTAGGTCCCAAATTCTATTATATATGTGAGAAACATAACATTAAGGTAGCAATCTTATGAAGAAGACTCCCAAAAATATTTCAACAAAGGTTGCTAAGAATTGATTGAATCATTTCACATAAAGAGTGATTCCATAAATTTTATAACAATGAACAAGTTTAAAATTAAGAAATTAATAAATTTAAGAAATTGATATCTCATAGTTTATTTTACAAAAATAAATGTTAAAAAAATGAACTAAATTTCCTTAACAACTAATGCTAAAAATTATAGATACATTATACATTAAATTAATAGAAAAAAATTCAAATTTTCTAAACCCATCCTAAAAATACCCAAAATTTTGAATTTTTTTTTAAATACGACAAAATTTTATTTACAGACTTTTCCTAATCCCATAAAACTTCCTACAGCACAAAAACAGCTCCTAAAACCCCTCCATAAAACCACTTCCTTCGATAAAACCACTTCCTAACATATAAGACATTGATATGGGAAAAAAGTTATCAGTGATATCTCGATAAACTCAAGAGGAATACAATTGTTCACGTGATGCATCTATAGAGAACAGACAGGGTTACGTATGTCACGGGAAATATGAACTGCACAACTATACAAGGTCAAATATCAATCATTTCTTTTTCGATTAGATCCTTTCATGATTACTGTATAACTTTCTTAGTTCAATTTTATTTTAGCGTATAGTTTATTCATACAAAATGAATAACCAAATGCTAATACTGGACAAAAATAAAGTGTTCATGTTTTACCCAAAGCTGATCTCAAATGGGTCTCAAATTACATTGGCTTGCAATTGAAAAAGGAGGCTCAAAGTATTTGCCACTCAAAATTTGCCTGGTTAGAATTTTGTTGGCCTCATCAGTCCAGTGGACTCCATCCCAATTTATATAAGTAGCTGGATTTGCACATGACTCTCCCTTTACTGGCCGGCCATTGAGGTTGCCACTTACTCCACATTGTATAGAGTATATATAATTGTATTTCCCTCCCACTCCACAACAAGCTCTAATGGTCTGCTTGAACCCTGTAAAAACATTTCAAGTATTTTAACATTTATAAAATAGAAAGAAAAGAAAAAGAAAGGATTCTTGTATAGTCTACGATGTTGGACAATCTGTCTACCTGTAACTTATAACATATGAAATTATCTTGGAATTCGGGTATTTAACAGACAATTAATTATAGTTTAAGTATAAGACATACATATCCTACTTCTTAGAAGATTTGAAGTTATAATTTCTTATGACTCACCATATTTAGATGGATTAGCAATGAAATCGTAGATGATGTCAAATGTGTTGACATAGATAATGGTGGGCCCCTTGAGCTGGGCCCGTAGTCCTGCTAGTTGTCCTCTCAATAAATTGTTGTAGTAAAGCACCGCATCGTTGTAAGAAATGGAACAACCATTCTTGTCAAAGTCTGAGGAAGAATGAGAGAAATAAGTGAGCCAAAAGGGTTGGCATCCTTGTGGCCCCACATCCTTTACTAGAATTGTGCTCGCCCCTGCGTAATACAAGTCCTATATAGACAGACCCATTGAAAACATTAATCATTATTAATTTATCAACAATAAGATTGTGTTCTCTAATATTCTTTTTCTTTCTATCTATTGCTAGATAAATGTAAATATCTACATCAGAATAGATTTCAAATAGCAAATAGTTAATAGACTCTTTCTAAGGCTGAGTTAGTAAAGAGTCAAATCATATGATTTAATCCTTAAAAAAATTCAGTCAATTCAAATAGAAAGAGAAATGTTTAGACCGAGTTAGTAAAGATTCATTTCTTAACTTTTAAAAAGAACATCTGAATAGCAAATAGTTAATAGATTCTTTTAAGACTGAATTAGTAAAGATTCAAATCTCATTCTCTAATTCTTCAGACAATTCAATTAATTTATATAAAAATATGTTTAAACTGAATTAAAAAATCACTTCTTCACTTTGATTTAAAAAAAAAAAACTTAACATGTTAATTACACATTAAAATTATACCAAAAAATCTTAAACACATAAACCACTGAAACAAAAAGAAAGTCTAAAAGAAGATAAAAAGAATCAACAGAAGATAGTACAGTCAATAGTATTAACTTAAAAGAATACAATTTATACACTGTTTAAAGATAAAAGCTTTTGAAACAGGAAAAAAGTCCAAAAGAAGCCATAAAGAATCAACAGAAGACAAGACAGTACAGTCAACAGTATTTCTAAAGTCAGAAAATCTGATTTACAGTATTTCTTTAGTCAGAAAGTCTGATTCTCATACCTTGACAGCATTTGCAACACCCTTTGCCACAATGGGCAGAACGGTCTGCTTGAGTTGAGCAGGGGTAAGTTTCTTGTTCATGTAACCATGGCTGAAGTCGTTGCCACCTATTTCCACTATGTACATTCCTTTTCGAAATGTTTCTGCTGTTGGAAGATAACCCTGACCACCTACAAAACAAAACAAACAGACCTTACTATTTAAGAGGCACCGTTGCATCATTCATGGTATGTTTTGTTTTTCTATCTGTTTGTTACTCACACGTGATTTTGCACTGCACTTTACTGCAAGTTTGCAGAAACCCATGACTATCACTGTAACTACTGCGAGAAGGGGAACATCCACTTTTAAACATATTATCTCATTCATTGACTACTTACATCCAGTGGACTAAAAGATTTTACTATATTTTAATGACAGCGATCCATAACTCCCTGTAAAACTGACCTTACACAAATACCAATTTGGACTTGTTGCAGAGAGCAAACACAGACTGTACTTTTTCCTGAAGTATACAAACACTTTGTCGTTATTCTACTTCCACATATATACTGAATCGTACACACGTGAGGCTGACTTATGAATTTGTTTAAAAGAGTTCAAATTAAAGTGCGTGCACCACAAAGGAAGGAATAAAAGAAGAATGATGGAAGATAATTACTTTTTAAGAAAAAAATTGAAATTACGTTGATGGAATCATCTGAAACATTTACCCTTTGTTGCCAAGACTTGCTGCTTGAAGATCTTGAATTGATTGACCTGAACAGTGAGAGAAATCGGAGCAATAAATGAGAGATCTTGCACTGTGGCCCCCGCTGCAGCAAAGTTGGCCCCGTGAGCGTAATTAGACCCCACTGACTGCAAATATGGACTCAGAAACGGCAACCCAAATGCAGATGCTGTTTGGATTCACCCAAAAGTTCAAAGCTAATTATTAAAGTGCCTTCCAGACATTGAATCTGGTTTCAATCAAATCAAGACTTGAAGTTCCACCAGTTTATAAAGAATCGACTTTTCAGCTATATTTTATCAAAAACAAAGAAATCAAGAATTCATATAAACAAGAAATGGATACAATGGTTTAAGTACAGAAAGTCCAGAATCTTAAAGATGGTGATATCTGTGTAATCCAGTTGTTTTCAAAACAAAAAGTTCGGAATCTTAAAGATGGTGATACCTGTGTAATCCAGTTGTTTTCATTTGAGAAAATATATAATCTTAAAGATGGTGATATCTGTGTGATCCAGTTGTTTCTATTTGAGAAAATAAATATGTAATTTATGTAATCATGTAAGTGGTAAAAATAAATGAAAAAGACATTTGAATTCTACAGATTAGTGATAATACTTATTTAAAACTGTATTTACCAAGGTGACTTGAGCATGTTTTAGCAGACGAGTAGGTGAATTCCCAGCTAGTTGAACCCGTGACCTCCTAGTGATTTCTGGACTGGTTTATTGACCCATTTTTGCTTGTAGATATACCTAACTTAAAACAGTGAATCAATATTTTCCTTAGGGGCTATAGGTATGGGCAACGGCATCCTCTTCACAATGCTGATACAACTGGATAACCTGCAGCATTTTTGGACTTGCATTGTGCAGTGCAGTGGGAGTTAGGACTCTGGGTTAAGCTGTTTTCACAGCTATATGTCATAATTGGTCTTTAGAATTACAGCCTTTCAATGCTCTGTCAATGGCTGTTTCTACTGTCATCAGGAATGTAGTCGTGCATGTTAGTAATGGTACTTACTGAAATATAATTTTGTTGGAGTTCAAAAGCCCATAGAATTCCCTGTGTGGAGCTCTGTATCTGACTGTCACACATGGTGGAAAACAAGCTGTTATCTAGATATATGTTTGAATTTGTTGTGGGTATTTGATATACAATCGAAATAGAATTTGAAGAAGTAGGTACATTCATAAGATTGGTTCTGAAATTAACTGGCTATATTTTTAAATCTACATTTCGGATCAATGGATTTTTAACTTCAAAATAAGTGTTGACATGTTTATCACAGACCAGTTAGTGTACATGAAGAACTTGGGAACAGATCCTCAAAAAAGATGGGTTTTCAAAATTAACTTCACATAAATTTAAATTTTTGAAGAACTGATACACAAAAACATTTGGATTGTAGCATATACATACCCATAAAATCTATGGACAATCTCCCATCGCTGTACCGATTAGATGGCCGTCCAAAGAATGTTCTTCCATAGGGCGGATTCTCAGCAAGCATATTATACGGAAAGACGAAATGAATGGCCCCTGTATCAGAGCTAGAGTCCCCAAAATTGAATATTGCAGGAAAGTTGCAGGCCCCCTCGCAGAGTACAGCCAGTCCAACAACTCCATACAGCAAAAGCAAAGCCCACATTCTTCCTTTACTGTAACCACGATCCATCAAATAATCATTACATGCAATACCCAACTTCTTTCCGGATCCTTTGCAAGTTCCAATACATCTCACACACAAACATATAGTCTCAAAAAGTTTCTGAGATAGTACTTGTCACGTTACAAAAGGCTGCCTATACTCAGTGTAGTCCACTGCAAAGGGTTGAAATTTTGAGAAACAATGTCCGCTGTTATCGCGAATCAGTACAGCTGTCAAAAAGTACTACAAATGATGCCCATTGGCAATGTTCACTGCCCGGATTAATGTCATCGACTGACAAATCGGATTGGATCTTTGATTCGACCGTAGTGTTTTGTTTTTTGATCTGAATTTATTTTTTATTATGGTATAGCTGACAGCGATAGAGGAGGTGTATCACATGCTGGCTGTCGGATTGGCTTGTGTTTGCATGTGGATCACTGCAAATAAGATGAAGACGATTGTTTTTGTTGTGGAAAAATTAACCAAAAAAGTGTAGAAAAAATCTCCTCTTTCAATTGTAGGGTCCTCCATTGTTTTTATCTGTAAGTGCTCCAAATATTGGTGGTCCAAGTCACTTCCCATATATCCTCTTGTCTAGCTCAATAGCATTTGGGATGTTTGGTCTCTTGGTTTCAATGATGATTATTGGAATTATCTATACAATTTGTTATGTATGGTTATGCAATATATATATTTAATATGGATGTCGTCATCATGTTGAAAAATATGGATCATGGTTGTAAGTTCAATTTATTCAGATTTATTTTTATATAGATATAAGGTAGTTCATGTGGATGGAAGCTAGTGGTGTGTGCTAGGATTTCGCTTCATGGGTCTTATTAAGTATTGAATTCTTTCGTTAAAAAATATAAATATTATAATGATCAATCAAAAAAGTGAAAATATTGCTTGTTTTCAAATAAAAGTGAGTCATTATAATGAGAAGTGCTACTATCTATGTAATAGAATTGATTGATTTATGCTTCGTAAAAGACCTTAAAGTTATACCAAAACAAGCATATTTAAACATATATATTGATAGCAAGAAAGAGACCTCAAATAAAAAGGAATCATTAGAATGAGAAGCGTTATTATCTATGTAATAGAATTGATTGATTTATGTTTCATAAAAGACGTTAAAATTATACCAAAAAAACATATTTTAAAGAACTTTTGATAGTAAGAAAGAGACATTTGAATTTTAAATTAATAATTTTACAATTAAAGTCTTTTATTTACTCTTACTAAAATAATAGACTTTTATTTTATTTATTTTTGGGCTAAAAAGATAAAATTATGTTAAGGAAAGAGAGATTACATCCATTTACAACATAAAGACTTTTAAATAATCATAGCTATCAATAAAGCTAAAAGAAGAAAAAATCTTGATGATCTCACAAAATATTACCAACTCCACAAAATAAAACATTCAATAATGATACATGAATCAAACTCTCAACAAGAATCAAAACCAAGAAATTAAACTTGATCATTTGAAAAAAAGAAAATTTCAAATAAATAAAAATCTACTCAATGTAAAATCAAATATTTAATAGACTTTTATTTATTTGAAAAAACAAAACTCCCATATTATTTTAAATAATATATTTTTTAAATTAAATAAAATTTTGTTGACCACTATAAAAATATATTACAATTATAATTACAACATTATTGCATGAAATTCAACCCTTTTATGAATGTTAAGAATGGAAATTCAAAAATATTTTAAAAACATTATATTCAACTTACATCAATATAAAAAGATGAACATACACAAAGAACTAAGTATATATGTTTTGTACTACATCAACATGTTTGAATTAGAAACAAAGAAACACTTTGTCCAAACATGGATACTATAAAACATGAGCATTGTTATTGATAATTAAATTGTGATTGGATCTCTTAAAATATTTATTTTCACTGACTCCAAGCACCATTGTGAATATTTTACATTCCATTGATAAAGATATTCAATGTTAAAGATGTTTAGCCCTGCAAAGTGGTATGGGCATTTGCCCTTTTCAATTAAATTACTCTATGCTTCATGTCAAATATAGAAAAGAAAGAAATCTATATTTGATGCATTCTACATGCTTCAGTAAGAATTTTTTTTAACAAACTGCTTTTAATTATAACCAAAGATACACTTCCTCTTGATTTGATTTTAATAATAAAATTCTTAATGTTAAATGATGCCATATTCTATAGTATATAATAAAGTTATTTTGTTTAAGAATATTTTTATGATATATAAGTATAAATATCTTATTTTATAAATTTATCTTTGTTATTATCGAATTTATATATTATCATTTTTATTTTTATTTTTATTTAAAGCAACACTTGTTTCTTACAACTTTCATTATTATAATTTAATAATTCTAAAAATCTCAAAAGCTAAAACTTATTTCCTTCGTACCTTGGGTATAAGGTTAAAAAAGGAGACTCACATGAAATGGAACGTGTGGAACATGACATGTCACTATCTATTCATTAAGAAAAGGAAATAAAGTAACAAAGAAGCCATTTATAAAAAGTTAAGGGACCCACCAAAAATTAAAACTCTTTAAATAATATCTTGTTGGAGTAGTTGAGGATGTAAAAGGGACCCACAATAACACTTTTCTTAATAAGCAAGCACCTCCATAGAAGTGGACAACACCATCTTATTGCTTGTGGCCTCTCTACAATAGCTATTATTTATCTAATAAATTTTCATTTCATTGTAGGGGAATACATTATATTAAATTTAAATTTTATGGGATTGGAGGATGAATAATAAGTAAGATAAAGAGTTGGGATTGTTGAATGAAAATCAAATAAAAAAATAATGGTATTTAATTTAAAATTTGATGAAGATTTTTAATTATTTTAAGTAATTTGTGAATTTGTGAATATTTTAAAAATTATTAGATAAATGATTTTATTTCAATAAATTTGTTATTTATCATTTTAGTTTATAATTTTTATAATTATAAATTTGATTTTCATGTAGATTTGAATCATGTGTGTGAATTTAGATGTTCATAATTTGAATGTCAAAACATTGTTCACCTTGAAGTTGATGTTTGCAAAGGAGTTGTTTACATTAGCATCATTTAGGATCATGCTAAGTTAAGATTGTTCTTCTTTATTCATACCCTTGTTATCGATTTAATAATTCGGTAAAATGATCAAAACAACAAGAAAGTATATAATGATGCATAGTAGATATTGATGTAAGTTGATGATGCAATGTTGATCCTTTGTGATACTATGAATATGTCTTGTTTTCTCTATTGATTTCTTCTATATCTGTTTGATGGCATCTAGATGTGTGAAATTGACATACTATTTGTTCTTAAATAGGAATTCATAAATTTTATGCATGTAAGAGGAGGATTCACTACTCACGAGTTCTCTTCACTCAGAGATCCTTAGGGGGCGAACTGCCCTAAACTACCTCAAAGGACAATGGTGAAAGTTCTAGAATCGGAAAGAGTAGGTCACAAAGATTCTCTAGACAAACTGACAAGCTCTCGGCCAAAGGACATCAACGCAAAATTTAGATGACAATGCGACACACTGACATCCCTGAGGCGCGCTGGCATCTCGTACAGACCAGAAAGCAGGTTTATCTCAGAGATCAACAAAGTGACTACTTCTCTAATTGCTGAGAACTTCTAGAATGTAAGGAAATGACAGGAAGTGAAAAAGAAACAAAATGTAGTAGAATTGGAATAGAAATGATAAAGACAAGGAGAAGACGGGAAAGGAAATGCTCACGAATGTGTGAGTGATGAAGCTTCCAGCGCATGATTGTCTTCAATACTTGTACACAAGAAAGACAAAGAATGTCAGGGTTGTATAGGGGTTTGCCTTAGTCAAACCCCTGTTTTGGTGTTCCACCTCCACGGACAGCCAGGTAGATAGAAATGTAGGAAAGAAGTAAACACAAAATCACTACAAAATAGTGTTATGCTACTCCACCAAGTAATAGAGGAGAGGAGTGAAATCTTAGGTCAGCTCTGTCCAAAGTGCTCAAGGCTTGTGGAGGAGAAAATGAGAGGAACTCAAGCCTTTGTTGTCGTGGTGTTTCATTTCACACTTGCTCTACTGAAGTGATGGAGTGTTGATGTTGTTGTTGTGAACTGTAAAATGTTGCTTGAGATTGAAGAGATTGTGAAGAAGTTGCTTGGAGCTTGTGGAGAAAAAGTAGAGTGGATGTGAAGGGATCAACCAACCATGAAATGAATGAAGGTGAGTGAATATGAAGGAAAGAGGGAAGGAAAACAGCCATATTCAGGTCGGTCAGCCAAAGAGGGCATTACAAGTCGACTCCCAATGGGAGTTGTAATGCCACTGTAGGCTCCAGACGTGGGAATCTGCTAGGGACATTAGCGCGTTGCATAGACATCTACATGTTGCACGAGCGTCCTACACAGATTCGCCTCTACCGATGCTCAAAATAGGTGCCAAGTGGAATGAAGGCAATGGGCTTATGTGGAATTTCGCCTTTGGATTTGGTTTCCTAAAGTGTTAAGGGACAAAATAAAAATTGTGTTAGGGGTGAAAATTCATGTTGATATGTTTTTACCCCACTTTAGCGAGCACAAGTACTGATGAGTGCTTCGATAAAGTAGAGTAGTCAGAAGTAGAAAGACCTGCACAAGACAAAAAGGTTGGAACATTAAAGGATTCGAGTCAACAAAGTAAAACAGATCCCGATGTAAAAGGTTGTCTCAATACCATGCCTCATCCCCAAATTAAAGGCACTAACACATAAAAGAATTCTAAGATGAAGGAAGAAAGGGCATATACTCGAGATGAAGAAGACGCAAATCTTCAATTTGATATATGCAAGATTTTAAGAATGATAGAGTGATAAAAGCAACTTCTGCTCAAGGAGGAAAACCTATGCCACCTAGTAAGAGTGATAAAAGAAATCCCCGCTCAAGGAGGAAAACCCGTACCACCGAGTAAGAGTGATAAAAGAAATCCTCGCTCAAGGAGGAAAACCCGTACCACCGAGTAAGAGTGATAAAAGCAATCCTCGCTCAAGGAGGAAAACCCATACCACCGAGTAAGAGTGATAAAAGAAATCCCTACTCAAGGAAGAAAACCTGTATCATAGAGTAGATAGTCACGCAGACCATCGTTAAGCTAGAAGAATTTCAAAGGGGTCACTCGAGAACCCTTCAAAAGGAAGGAGGGTCCACTCAAGGGATGCATTGTTTGAAAATTGAAGTCCATTCAGGCTACCCCCAAGCTAGACACAAGAATGTGAAGAAGGTCTAGTCGGGTTGCCCCCAAGCTAGACGCTAAGATAGGTCTATAAGGGTTGTCCCCGAGCTAGACGCAAGGATGTGGTTTGAAGGAGAAAATATTTCAAAGAGGTCCCTTAAGAACCCTTCAAAAGAAAAGAAAGAGTCCACTCAAGGGATGCTACATTCAAAAGACATAGAAAGAGAGGAGGTCCTTAAGAAGGACACACATCTCCAAAATAATTTATCACTGCCCCCAACATATAGGGGAGGAGAACCACACAAGATATTTAGAACATGTAGGATAGAGGTAAACCTCGATATCACTTATCGTTTGAAGAAGAGGCACGTGCATCAACAAGCATCTGAATCATGAAGTTGTTGTATTTTATCTTTCAAGGCCTTACATTCACTAGTGGAATGGCCAAGCACTCGATGGTATGCACAGAAAGGATGTTCATTTGAGAAACCAAGCCCCAAGTTACGCTTATGAGGCATGAATTCTATAGGGACCTGAATGCCTTGTTTGTTACGCCCACAACCTTTACGCTCATAGCCATACTTAGAGATGAGCCTAAAGCCAAGGCCATAACGTGTTTGTAAATCATGAGAAGAAGGAGGATCCTCATAAAGAGCATTATTCCAGCAAGGGGGAGCATACTCTTCTACGAGATCGTCATCATCCTTCTTGATAGGTCTTTCAGCATCATCCTCTTTAGCAGAGTGTAATCCTCTTCCTCAAAAGAAGGATCAACACTAAGAACATTATAGTTCACATTCACATTATCCAACTATGCAAAAGACTGATCATATTTGATAGCGGGTGCGAATAATGTTATCGAAGGGTCTAAGTGGATCCAGTCGACTTTATATTATGGAATGAAGGAATTTGTAAAGTCTAAAGGACCCCAATCATCACCAAGACATGCATCCTCTTGAGAAGAGGACTTAGAAAGAGAAGACTCAAGGTTTCTCACTCCAAAAGGATCTTCTTTAGGGACATCTATCTCAAGAGTGTCCTTTGTACTAGATACTGCTGGAGTAAACATCGACACATTGAAAGATAATGAAGGAATAAGAGTAGGCACAACTGAAGCCTGACCAACAACTGCCATCTCACATAAGTTCTTAGCATCAGGGTCAACCTTAACTGTGACTACTTTATTATTGTAAATGAACTTAATAGATTTATGAAAGGTAGACAAGACTGCATCCATAGCATGAATCCATGGTCTACCAAGAAGGAGGTTATAAGGCAACTTCTCTGACATAACATATACAAGGGTTGGTATGGTAATGGGTCCCAACCTCAAAGGAAAGACTATCGTGCATAAAGGTTTTCGACCAACATTATCAAACCCACAAATGTCAACAAAAGAATCATTAATAGAAGATGGTTCAATATTAATCCTAGGCAATAGATCAATACTGCATACATTAAGTGTTGAACCAACGTCAATGAGAGTAAGTCTAATACCAATTTTATTAATGCTAACTATAATCACTAGAGGATCTGCTTGCATCTGTACTTTCGGAGGTGGGAGTTCCTAGGCATACAACATGATATTCAACGAACCCGCATGGATATACACTAACAACATCAACATCTGTCAGCCTAGCGAAAGAAGGCAAGAGGATCCTTTGCAAGGCTTCCTGAAGCATACCTCAGTAAACCGGAGCAAACTGAAGCAATTCCCATAGTGAGATCTTAGCCGAAGTAACTAGGGGTAACTAGGGGTTGCTCGACAAGATCGTAATCACTAGGTGCTTTAGTCGTAGGTTCGGGTGCTTGAGGAAAGCTTAGTTGTTTACTCATTCTAGTATCATAGGTGCAAGCTATCGCTCTATGAGAGGGAGCCTTAGAAAGATCAAGGGA
The DNA here is from genome assembly GCA_007115665.2 of Sequoiadendron giganteum. Classification (NCBI taxonomy): domain Eukaryota; kingdom Viridiplantae; phylum Streptophyta; class Pinopsida; order Cupressales; family Cupressaceae; genus Sequoiadendron; species Sequoiadendron giganteum. The sequence goes on along the minus strand of CM021109.1, from coordinate 526,298,767 downwards.
GTCACTATCAAATGGAACACCATCAATAGAACAAACCCTTTCAAGATAAGGACTAGCTTGAGTCATGTAAATGACCGGTCTCTTAGGCCTTTGAGTGGTAGCAAAGACATAAATTACATTTACAAACTCATCACAACTAGTAGAATGGTTATTTAAAGATATATTCTCAACATCAATCCAAATAGGATCAAATGTGGAAGGAGATACATCATGCGCTAATGCATCATCTCTAGAGGAGAGTGCATTAGGATAGATAATAAATTCATCATTCACAAATTCATCGTCTCTAGAAGAGAGTACTTCGGAAGGAGTAGAAGATTCATCATGCACCAATGCATCATCTCTAGAAGAGAGTGCATTGGGATGAAGGTTAGATTCATCATTCACAAATGAATCATCTCTAGAAGAGAGTGCATTGGAATGAATAGAAGGTAGAGTAATATTAAGAAAGGTATCAATGATTTCAACTTCTTGCAACAAGATATTCTCTGAAGCAGGACACTCATGAGAAGAATCAAAGATATAAAGTGACATGGGTAAAGCCAAGTCACTATCACACGCATGAAATGGAATATCATTAAAATTTTGAATAAAATTAGATTCAGAACTAATAAAAGAATAAATTAAATTCATTATAATTTTTTTGGTATTTTCTACGTTTTAGTAATTTGCATTTTTGAAGGTCTTCAGGGTGGAATTTGGGTTCGAAAATTGCGCCAATCCCTAAAATTTGATTGCCAAAGGCACTTGTATTTTAGAGACTAAACTAGTTCTCTAGAAGACCTTTCCAACAGTGCAAACGGTTTTGAGTTTCGAGCACTGAGTCAAAAGTTATGACCCTGCCAAGTAGGGGTAAATAAATTACTAGTTTTTGGAAGAACATTGTTGTTCACGTTGGGTTCACCAAAATGTAAGAGAAGGGGGATTCACTACTCATGATTTCTCTTCACTCAGAGATCCTCAAGGGGTGAAATACCCTAAACTACCTCAAAGGACAACGACAAAATTTCTAGAATCGGAAAGAGTGGGTCATAGAGATTCTCTATACAAACCGACAGGCTCTCAGCCAAAGGATGTCAACACAAAATGTAGTAGAACTAGAATAGAAATGATAAATACAAGGAGAAGAAGGGAAATGAAATTATTATGAGTGTGTGAGTGAAGCTTCCAGCACGTGATTTTCTTCAATACCTGCACACAAGAAAGAGAGATAATGTTGGGGTTGTATAGGGGTTTGCCTCAATCAAACCCCCGTTTTGGTGTTCCCACCTCCACAGACAACCAGGTAGATAGAAATGTAGGAAAGAAGTAAACACAAAAGCACTAAAAAATAGTGTTATGCTACTCAACCAAGTAATAGAGGAGAGGAGTGAAATCTTACCACCTTTTTCCAAAGCATTCAAGGCTTGTGGAGGAGAAAATGAGAGGAATTCAAGCCTCTGCTGCCATGGTGTTTTGTTCCACACTTGCTCTACTGAAGTGATGGAGTGTTGATGTTGTTGTTGTGAAGTGTAAAGTGTTGCTTGAGATTGAAGAGATGGTGAAGAAGCTACTTGGAGCTTGTGGAGAGAAAGTAGAGTGGATGTGAAGGGATCAACCAACCATGAAATGAATGAAGGTGATTGAATATGAAGGAAAGAGGGAAGGAAATCTTCCATATTTGGGTCGGTTGGTCGAAGAGGGCGTTACAAGCTGGCTCCCAATGGGAATTGTAATGCCATTGTAGGTTCCATATGTGGGAATCTGTCAGGGACGTAAGTGCATCGTGCAAATTTTTGTGCACCGCACATGCGTCCTAGACATAAACGCCTCTAGCAATGCTCAAAACAGGCGCCAAGTGGAACGAAGGCAACAGGCTTATGTGGAATTTCTCCTTTGGATTTGGTTTCCTAAAGTGTTAAGGGGCAAAATGGAATTTGCGTTAGGGATGCAAATTCATGTTGATACAATGCCCAAGTTGGAAAATAACAACTAGTTAAAGGGATCAACTTAGGCCCAAAATTTAAATGTGTAAGTTTTATCGTCATTTCTCTACTTGTAGAACTAAACTAAGTCAGTTCTATACTTACAAATTTGACCTAAAATAATAGATGAATAAACTAAAGATCAAGGTCAAGGTCACTTGGAATATGTGTAGATGCAATTAGATTAATTGTTAACTTATGTAAAAATATGAACTACTTATACACTAGTCATTGTATAAAGGAAAAACTAGTCGAAATGGGCTCAAAATGAAGGGGGAAAGTGCAAGATGTAAAATTTTCACATTACATTTTTCCATATTTGTCTAACATGTGAACTACCATGAAGATGTATGTCAATGTAAAACAAGAATTTAACATGAAATTAAATGTTCAAACATTCATATAAAGGATACATTTCTAAGGATGAAAATTTTGTGTTCTCTCCTTGCTTTTAGTGCTTCATCTTGTAATCTTTAAAACCAAACATTTGAATGAGTAACACATATTAAAACTAAACAAAAAATATATAACTTGCTTAAAAATATCTATGGACAACCAAAAAAAAGGGTGAAGAACATTCTTATTGGAATATAAATTGGATTTTTCTTATAGTAAAGTGAATAATGTGAATCCATTTGGAAGAAGGTGATCATGAGTTAATTACTACCCATAGTCAACAAAAAAATATCAGTGACATTATATGACCCCTTCTAATTGGTTGTACATAAGGGATGCAAGAATTTGGATAATAAGAGAAAAAATATGATCATGTAAAGCCAAATAAAGATGAAAGATATCATGGGATAAACATAAATAATAATATAGTGTGTTGTTCATACATACTCCCTTTGAGAAATCCATGTTGTCGCAAATGGTTTCCTTTAGTTCCCTTCACACAATGCATTCTTTGATCTTTTGATCTTTATCAAGTGATTCATGAGATTCACTTCTTTAAGTGTTAGATTATTTCAATGACTTGTAACATAACTCAATTATTCAATCTACAAGCATGTCAAGGTGTTTATGAAGCCTTCATTTGGATTTTTATTCCTTGAAGTCATTCATAGCCTTCATTTTCATAATTTTAGATAAGAGCTTAGCTTACTTCTTATGAAAATCCTTTAATACCAAAGTCTAACAAGCCCAAAAAAATTCTTGTTTGTGAATCCCTTGCTCATGTGAACCTTGCCTCCTCTTTCTAACTGGTTTCAAAACCATTCACATTATTTTGGTGCCTTGGTAACAAATTGTTCATGTAGGTTGTCCATTATTCATCAAATGACATGGATATTTTTATTTTCATAAATACTTACAATTAAGCATTCTTAGTTGAGTACTCAAATTAGTTATACTAAATTAATACATTGAAAGGTAGAAATGTAGTTTAGGATAAATACCCTAAAACAAACATCCAACTCTTAGGAAGGTTCAATTTTTATTTTTTTAACCACTTAAAACTTCAAAAAAACATAAGTAGTGATCATTTTGATTAGCATTTTTTGAGTAAAAATTAATATTTTATCATAAAGCATCAATGGATTTTAAGGACATATGTAGTAAGGTTGAACATATTTTAAAATTATTAAACAAATAATTATTAATTTCTTATTGTTAATCTTTGAAAAAATATAAAATGTTATTTTGTCAATCGTAAGTTAGTAAAAAAAACAATTTAAAATTTCTTTTTTATCATATGAATAATGAAGTATAGGATGGGATGGAACTTAGAAATTTAAAAAACGATACAGACATTGAAGGCTATAAACCTTTTTTAATGTATATACATAAATGGTATATAAACACTGTGTATTCAATTATTCATAATGTAATAAAGTTGTAACATGATGAAAAATTGCATTTTCTAGAACCTAAGAGTTTCCTCTACAAAACTCTTTCCATTTTATCAAATCTAACATTTAAATTTGAGATAAAAATTTCAAGGAAGCATAAGGATAAAAATTATGAGGATTCTTCTGATTAGGAGTTTTTTCCTCATTATAAATAGGAAAGTCAAGAAGATAGTATGCATGATGAGGATGACTAGGAGGAAAAGGATAATGAGGATGAAGAATAAAATAATAATGATGAGGAGGAAAATTCTAAGGAGGTTATTGAGGAAGATATTAAGGAGAGAGAGAGGGGCTAGGATGTGGACAATGTGGACAAAGATGATGAGAGGGTGGAAATTGGGCAAGAGGATGACAATGTAATTGAGTCTCTCAAAGATCTAAAGGAGTAGATAAATGACCTATGTGGCCATGTCTCTATAATAAAATCAAAGATTGACCATGATAGTGTTATGGAAAAACGTATGGCTATGGAAAATTCTCTAGGCAACATAATATCCATAATGGATGGTATGATGCAAAGAGCTATTTTGGAACTATCTCATTCCATTCTAAGATCAGGAAATAGAGGAAGAATGGTAATAACCAGGAGGATATTAGCTAGGTTAAAGGTAGCAAGGAAAATATAGAGAAATATTGGGAAGAATTCCTTGAAATGTTGAAGGAAAATTGGGACTTCATTGATGGTCCTAAGGAATGATGGTTGCTTTGGTTTTCTGATGTTTCTTTTTTCTGTTATGTTCTAGTTATCTCTAGCTTATGTGCTTGGTTTTCTTATGCCTGAGGGTGTTTCTTATGTTGATATAGGTTTTTAGTTTGGTGTGTGTGCCTTCCTAGGTTTTAGGTGCTTTGGTGGCCTTGGTGCTTGTTTTGTGTTTTTCTCTGCTACTGTTGTTTCTTACTCTTTAGATCAGGGCTCTTCCTTAATTTTCAATAAAAACAATAAACACATGATTTGTAATTTTTTTGGCAACTTTAATACTCCCAAGTCTAAATCCAAGGTAGTCCCAAGGATTTTTAAAATAAAATAAAATTTTGCAAATAAATGTTATCACTTTTCTATCCAAATGTAAATGCTAGAATTCTTCCTTATTATTTATTTATTTTATCTTTGTGGATACTTTTTCCATCATTATTTTGTACTTGCCTTCATCAAACACATCACTAGGATCTTCAAATGATTTTTTAGCAAGAGAGGTACATTTAAGAGATTTATAAATGTAATAGGAAAAAAATCATAAGATGTAAAAATAATATGTTCATTAAGTACAAAATCATGTCAAGTAAAATCTTTGTATGTATCATGAAAAGGTAGGGATACATAACCAACCATAAAACTAAGGAAATGATCATCATGGATCATGTATAAAAATGAAGCAACATCATATAAGGTGGAAAAATCATAATTTTCATACAACTAACATGAGATTTAAAAGAACTATCACCACAAAGTATATCACCATCATGTATAAGAGAAAGTATGTCACATAAATCACTATCCCTAGGCTCCTCATACTATATATGTTCACCAAGAGAATATGAACTCATAGGTGAAGGAATAAAACCATCATGACATGTGACAAGATTATAAACATTGTGTATCACATCATTTTAACTAATAACTAGATATGGAATTTCATAACATACCATATCCTCCATGTATGCATCACTATAATATATGGTTCAAAGGTAAAACATCACCATGCTCATGCACCTCACTAGAAATAGTTTTGGGAAATGTGTAATCAAATGAAAACTCAAGGAAAAGTGAAGTGATTAAGTTGAAGAAAGAGAAAATAAATAACTAGATTTATGGAGGAAAATTACATACATCATGGAACAACTCCTTCATATTGACTAGATCCATGGGGTGAAAATACATAATACCATGAAGGATGGGAGGATCAAATGTAGGCAGGTAAATCAAAATCTCTAAGGCATGCATGGATAAATTTCAAGGGAATTTTTTTACAAGAATCCATGGTAAATGATCAAGCAATAAGACACAATCAAACAAGGGCATGTGGGTGGAAATAAAACATAAACCCTAATTAAGATAATGACAATAAGTTGTAAATAGTTCATGGATCCAAACTATAAACATATTTTTACAATAAAAAATATATCAAAAGCTTTAAGTAGAAAGATAACCATAAACATAAAATCCTAGGGAGTGAAAGAACATCATGTTCACCATTTTATGGAAAGGAATAATCATACCTACACAAACATCCTAGGCAGTACAAGAACATCAAGTTTACCATTTTATGGAAGGGAATAAATCATACCTACATAAACATCCTAGGTAAGTTAATTAAATCACAATGAATAACAATGTAACCTAGGATGGAGAGTTAGACTAATAAATTATTTAAAAATAAATAAAGAAATAAATGATAATCAACTCAAAAATTAATGAAGATTATTTGTAACGATTGTCATCCAATGTTTACTAATTGGTCGATGTTATGAAAATGATAAAATAAAATTTAAAATAAACATATGTCAAATTGGTTCTATGTATGTCATTCCAATTCACTTTTATGACTATGGAATTGATCTCTAATCCTATGGATCTCAACCTTGTGTAACAATATAAACTTGGACCAAAAATCTAAACTTCATCAATTGGGTGAGTGCATGGATTTGTGACACAATTTTGGCCCTTAAGATGCCACTTTTTTTTGAAATCAACAAAATTTGATTTGCATGAGAAAATGAAGATAGTTACGCTCAAAATTTCAAGATACAACAAGAAAAAAAGTTGAAGTGCTCCAAGTCTAGTTTATAAGCTACTAATGTTTTATGAAATTAATGAAGATTAAGGGTCTCAAAAAGGGGGAAGGGGATGGGTGGGGCGGGGGGGGAAATAGGTCATGTTTTTATCAATAAAAATAGCATAGCACATGAGGGCTGCCCCCTTTTTGATTAACATATTTTTAGAATTTTAAAAATCCCAATGGTGATAAATTAGCTAACACCATGTAGTTTATCCTCGTTCTTTCGAATAATTTTTTTAATGAATATATAATATTTTATGAATTTTCAAAGTGGACACATCCTAAAAAGCTGAAATTTGAGCGTGCTCCCCCCTAAATTTTATGACAACTAGTCGAAAATTGATTTTTTTTTTCATCATGTGTAGAATGGAGTCTAGTTTCAAAAAATTGTAATTTGTTTCACGTTTTGGTGAATGAGTAAAAAATTATCCTAAAACTAGCACATGTTGGTTTTTGACCAAAAACGAAGGCATTTACAATAGAAGCCATGGATCAAAACCTTAACTAAATCAAAATGAAAAAATAATTATATATTTAGATAGCTAAGAGAGAGGTTAAATCTATCATGGTTTTCTTTATAAACTTGCATTGAAAGATGTGCAAATGAGACGGGGAGCACAGATGAAAATATCAAGAAATTTGGCACCCTTTCAAAAAATCACATCCTTTTCATGAAATGGTTGTCCAAACCTTTGGATGGGTAAGTGCACCAATAGATGACACAATTTAGGTGCCAAATTGAAAAAACGATAAAAAAAATGCCGAAATAAGGCCTTTGGTGCACGCCAAATATCTAAAAATAATTTGGCATGCACCAAATGTATTTCTAGACATAAAATGCAAAAGTCAGGTTTGGAACCCTCATTTTGTCTTCAACCCGTGGCTTGAGAAGGAAGATTTCAGGTCTGCAGCTTGCACTCGCCAAATCTCCTCCATTATTTTCATCCTTAGCTTGCCATTTTCCACGAGAATTCCGCCAACACGTCGGAGAGGTCGAAGATTGCAAAGAGGTGTGTATTTTTATTCTATTTATTTCGAATTTGATTTGGAATGCAACTTTAAATAGACTTTTATAATAAAACTTTGTTCTAATTCTCAGGGAATGAATCTCCACCTCAAAACATTGAGAATTCACAATCACCCCCTCATCAAGAGCCTCTTATACAAGAACAACCCAAAACCCCCCCATCAATTCATAGGCATCCTCAAGGAACACAAGAAAATATTCAAAATCAAATTGAAAACAATAAAAGAGACATTCAACAATTAATTGCAAGATTAACCGAGCATGTCGAAACCCACCCTTATAGGAGAGGGATTGTTGAATCATTGAAGTCAATTTTAACTCATGTAGGAGAAATGAGCGAGCAAATGAATTTTTGGTCAACTAAGAGAGATGAGATGAGGCAATTTTATGTTAATGGTTTGTCATATGCAGATGTCAAAAAACTAAAAATTAGCAAAGCCGAGTTGTGTGCCCTATTTAAAGACCCAAAAGCCAATGAACCTTTGTCCCATGCATGCAAGAGGTTCTCCATCCATTGGTGCCACCATGATTTAATTAGAAACAAATTTTGGGAGCGGTGGTGGATGGTATTTGACCAACCTCCATGCAATAACCATGAGGTGCTGCAATAATTTTTGAGGAAACTCTATTGCGAGTTTGTCCTCAATAAAATGCTAAACTATTTTGACATCTTAGACTTTCAGGGTAGAGGTGGTAGCTCCACACACAATAGACCTACTGCACGACATAATCCACAGTTGGCATCGAGAGCCTTGGGCAGACCCATGGTGGAGCATGTTGTTGTTCCTTCCATTGTTAAGGATAGTGTAGAGGTGGACACGAAGAAGTCGATTGGCTCACTCACCCAAACCATTTTACAGTGTGTGAGTCCTCTAGTAGAGCCTGGTGTGGAGGAGACATGTAGGCCCTGAGCTCCACCCCACCATTGTGGCGTTTGTGGTGTTTTTTGCACGTACGATTATCAAGGTGATTGTGATGCAGCTACATAGCCTACGTTAGTTGCAGAGGCGATGACTTTCACAGATGATATTTTGAATGATACATTCGGCATTGACACTCAGGTAAAATTTAGCAAGTTATTTTAATGTTGTTTATTTAAATATATTTTGAAATTTAAGAATAACTAAATTAGTAGAATTTTGATGTGATGAAATTTGAGAGTCGCACTATTCATGAGGGATGCTCTATTCCTACAGACCCTTATACATTCTCGACGATGAGTCCACAGGTATGCAACTAGTATTAAAGATATTATTATTGCATTTGAACAGTTGAATGTTATATTTGAATGTTTGTCTCATAACATGCTTCGGATTTCAAATTGTTTTCTGGTGCACCTTCTTCCGCCACACCTTGTGATTCATATCCTCAAACAACATACACTCAGGTAGCCTTTATTCATTAATAGGGTTGTAAATCTATGTTAGCTAGTTTTCATAATTTTGCGTATATACAAATCTAAAAAATTGATGAGAAACACAAACATTGCATTCAATTATTCCTTGATCGTGTCACATTATGTTATCCTATATCAACATGATACCTGAGATATTGTTTCATTTGCATCTGTTGACAAGAGATAGCCCTAGTGATGTTGGTGGCACGATGGACCATGGAGTTGCTGCAACAATAGCCAGTTCTGATCCATTGAGAGAGGTATGGAATAGATTAGTCGATTTGACATTATATTTTCTCTTTTATGATCTATTATAGAAAATTTTCACGATTATTTTATGTAGTTTAATTTATATCTTCATGGTTGCTACAGGTGGTTGTCACTCCAGATCGTGGACATGGTGATTCTTTAAATGTGCATGATGACTATATGTATGTGGTAAGTGATTATATTTTGTTATATGCCATTCCATAATTCAATTTCTATGTTTTAACATCTTTACTTTTAATCGTATCAGTTGAAGGTCCAGAGTGAAGAGAGGAGTAGCGGGCGTGTTCGAAAGACAAGACAAGCAACAGTCACTCCATCCAGTCGAATTTCGAAGGCAGCACGAGATCTATTTCCTTCCCCTAGAGGGAAATGACTATGTATTAGTGTTGTTTGTTGTATGCCTATGTGGCATTTTGGAACATATGTTTTGTACTATTGATATATATACGTGATATTTTGTCGAAATGGCTCCTTTGTACTAAGCCTATATAGTTTTTTTGGATATATTTATATACTTTTATCAATATATATCATTGTATAGCCTTTCGGATTTTTGATTAAAGAAACTTATTTTTCTACTGCCATTCTTGAATGATGTTATCATGCGTATCGTGTAAGTTGTATGCTTGAATGTTTTAGGCACATCTAATGCTTAATTAATTACCGTGGAATGCTCAATAAGCCCCATCTAAAGCGTATTGTATAAGTAAGCTCCATTAATGGTGGTTTGTATCCTTTGGAATGCTTCAATTACTTATGCCTCACCAATGCAGAGGCAAAGAGGCTCAAACCCAATCAGTCAGACAACCTGCCTTCAAGGGGCTCCTAACAAGATTAATACAACCTATTTTGAGCAATCTACACAACCTCAAAGCCCCATCAAACCAAACTCTTCATTCAACACCTTACCCAACAATCCACCCTTGTAGCACTCTGATGCGGAGCCAAGGTGGAGAAGACTCACAACAATGGAAATGTCAATTCTCAATCAAGAACTCTTCTTCATAATGATTCAGCCTAATAGGCATCAACCCACCCTCAAGGGTCTCAACTCCTCAACCTTGCAAATGAACAAGACTCCATCAAGGCCCTACAAATACCATCAACATTCATACAATGAAAATTGAATCAATTGACAAAAATCCCTAAGTTAGATTCATCAAGGTTTCCAAAACTCACATTTGTGACTGGTTATTCTTGTAGTACTCAAAACTCAGTTTTAGCCAGATTTCTCCCAACCTTTCCAAAACACTAGAAAATTACAAGATGGATTGAGATACCCTTTTCAGGGCTACAAAACATACCAAAGAATCAATGGTCTCTCTTTTGGACCGACATAGACTTTCAACACACCTACTTCAATTTTGGCTTCACAATTAGCCCTTTTTTTCCAAAGGGACCACCCTTCCAACTTTAGGTATCTATCTAAATGCCTTGGATAGTCTTAGGTCATGGTGCCAAACATCAAATTTTGTCATTAGTTTGTGTCTATAGAGCCTCTAACTCACAAAACCCAAGAAACCCTCCAAAACCTTCACAAAATCAAGGGTTTTAAATAAACATACAACTCCAAACCTCTCTCAACACTTCCAAAGCCCCAAAAACCTCAAAATACTTATGCACAGACTCATTAGACCCTCACATAAACCTCATAGGCATTAATTCTTAAAAACCTCTCTTTGGTTCCTCACTTCCATGTTGGAAAACCCTTGTTCAGTCTTAGAACAGTCACAAAAACACCACATAATTATGACTTCTTATTCCAAAATGAGTTGAAACACTTATTATAACATGTTTTCAATCAATCCACTGAGATACAATAGCAAACAACAGGTGGATTGATTGTTACATCACAAATTTCCCCTCAAACCCTTGATTCAACAACACTGGGACAACCATTGTTTGTGTTGGTTCTCTCTACAAACAAAGAGTTAAGACACCAAATAAAAAATAAATGAATTAGAAAAAATATAGACACATCCTCTAAAATTCTTAGACCATGAAGATCCTGTATGTGCTCGTACAACACTCAAAAAGATCAAGAAAACAATATTTTTCTAGAAAATTGCTCAAAACTGTGGTGTTTATTGTGTAAAATTATTACAAAACTTCTTCCACTCTCTCATTCGAGCCTTGGTAAGGCTTTTAAAATAATTTTCCAACAAAAATATTCTCCCCAATTCCCATAACCAGCCTTGGGATTAGTTAGTCCCTTAATTACATTTGTTTGTGTTAAAGTTGCTTTGTCAGCATTTTACAACTTATATGATTTCTAATTGACTTCTAAGACACAAAACACCCTTTATTTGCATTATGTTTGATCTCTCAAAGCTTATTAGACAAAATAAACCTAAAGACACTAACATTTCCCTATTGATGTGTTCAAATAAAAAAAATTGATGATGTGGTGTAGGTGCTCCTACACCAAACTCAAAACCCGGTCCAAGCCTAATTTTTCCCAACCTTTCCAAAAAACCCAACCATTTAAAGGTGGATTAAGATACCCTATTCAGGGTTACACAACATATGCCAAAACCAATAGTAACTCTTTTGGAACAACATGAACTTTCAATACACCTCCCTCGCTCTAGGCTTCACAATTAGGCCTAATTTCCAAAGGAACCCCCTCACAAACTCACCTCCAAACCAAGGAAACTTGAAAAATTCTTAGGGATGCTCACCAAACTCAAGATTCTCCCATTTTAAGAGCCCCGAGAACTTGTTCTATTCCTCTACTCACAAACTGTCCTAAACCTTCACAAAAATAAGGGTTTTAAAGAAACTCATAACTCCAGACCTCCCCCAATCCTTCCAAAGGTGCAAACACCCCACAATACCTCTGCCCTAACTTAAAGGACACTCACAATCCCATTCCTTTTAGTATTTCTCAGATTCAATACTTGATTTCCTTACTTTCATGGTGGAAACACCCCTGAACAACATTAGAACTTCACACCCCATTGAGTTTATTCATTCTCTCGGCCTCCAAAGTATTTATACACCAAACTAATCATTGTACAGGCCAATCCACCAAGCAACAGGGTCAGAACAGTAGGTGGATTGGCTACTGTGTCATTTTGTTGCCCTCAAAACCCATAACACAGAAAACAGAGCAGTAACCAAGTTTGCTGATTCCACACACACCAACGATGGATTTAAACCTTCAGAACAGATGTAAAGAGATTAAAAATGTATGCAATCAAGTATCCAAAGCCTCTCAAGTCATGATAGACTTGTATGGGCCCGTGCAAGGCAAGGAAAATTCAAGAAAACAAATAAAACCAACGATCAGCGTTTTCAAGTATATTTTGTTATTAGAAACTGAACAAAATCAACCCTCGACTCAGGGTATTACAACAATATATCTTGATACCACCTTCCAACTACCCCTTGAGCCGATCAACCACCATAACCACCCTTTGTTAGACTTCTAAGATGGCAATTTGCCAATTTTGCTCTTAATTACCATTTATTCACAACTTGATTTTGCAAATACCACCTAACTAACCTATTAAGCCTTTTAAATACAATTGCAAGGTATTTAAATAGCATATAAAAATATAGAGAGAAAATACAATAAATATTTTAACTAATAAATTGTAAAAACTGGACTTTTATAGTTTATATTCATGTCATTGATTACATTGCATTTCACATCTTTCAAAGTCAAAGCATTACTTCACTTTGCATAAGTAATAAGTAGATGCTGATAGATGCCAAAAATTTAATTACAATATAGTTTGAACAAGGTCAACCTAAGCAGTTATGCAATTTCTCCACATTGCATAACTAATAACTAGGAGCAGCTGCCAATTGCATTTTCTTATCATGGCATTCTATGAGACCAAATTTCTTTGAGATATTTTTTTAAATAGTTCCCTGCCTTGTCTATGTTACCACATTTTTCATACATGTCTACCAAAGCATCTTCTCAAACAGTTCACTGCCTTGTTACTATGGCTAAAAGCCTAAAACAAGTGATTTTGAACAAGCTATGGATGCTTCAAAAAATATATCAAAAGCATAATAGTAAGCAATAGCATAGAGAAGGTAGTGAACTATTTGAAAAAATGCATCAAAAAAATTGCTTTGAAATGATAAATTTAGTTGTGCTTTCACTCTTCTTTAACATTGTATATCTGTTCCTTTTTATAACAAGAGATAAAAAAAGGTAAAAAATTGTATAACAAGAGATAAAAACTATCTTCTTTGAAATCGAAAGGCATTTCCATAGCATAGAGATATAGAGAGAAAATAAAATAAAGAGTTTAACTAATGAAATGTAAAAAATAGATTTTTGTAGTTTTTATTCATGCATTGCACATCTTTCAAACTCAAAGCATCACTTCACATTGCATAACGAATAACTAGATGCTGATAGATGACAAAATTTCAATTACAATATAGCTTTTGACAAAGTCAGCCTAAGTAGTTATGCAATTACTTCACATTGCATAACTAATAACTAGGAGCAGCTGCCAATTGCTTTAGCTTGTCATGGCATTCCATGAGACCACATTTCTTTGAGGCATGTTTTCAAATAGTTCATTCCCTTGTCTATGCTACGACATTTTTCATATATGTCTACCAAAGAATTTTATCAAATAGTTCATTGCCTTCTTGCTATGGGTAAAAGCCTAAAACAGATGCTTTCGAACAAGCTTTGGATGCTTGGAAAAAATCTAGGAAAGCATAATAGTAAGCAATAGCATAGACAAGCCATTGGCCTCAAAGAAAATTGGTCTCATGGTGATGGAATGCCATGACAAGCCATAGACAAGGCAGTGAATTGTTTGATAATATGCCTCAACTACTTGCATTTGACAACTTTTTCCTCGAGTGAAAATGTGCCACCATAGGAAAAAGCCTCTAAGATAGCGAAAACCGAGCAAGGTTATTGTAGAGGGGCCCAACGTGATCCCATAGGATCAAACGAGAAGTTTCTAAGCATCACGATGTTTGAGTAATAGCATGTTGAAGTTCGCAACCATTTTACACTTTAGACCCTTAAGGGATTGATCCTGTTGAACGTAGCTCGGAGCGATTCCGCGTGTTTAGGTGCAAAAGAGGACCATTCCTAGCGTAAACATACCCACCCAGACACATTGGAATAGTCTGTTTGGTCACACGATTGCAGAACAAAAGTTGCACCACTTTGTAACTTTCAACTACTTGCATTTGACAACTTTTTCCCCGAGTGAAAATTTTCCACCACAAGAAAATGCCTTCGAGATAGCGAAAATCAAGAGAGGTTATTGTAGATGGGCCCAACATGATCTTGTAGGATCAGATGAGAATTTTCTAAGTGTCACGGTGTTCGAGTAATAGCATGCTAAATTTTGTAGCCATTTTGCACTTTGGACCCTTAAGGGATCGATCCGGTTGAACGTAGTTCGGAGCGATTCCGCGTGTTTAGGTGTGAAAGAGGACCATTCCTAGCGTAAAAGTACCCATCCGAATGCATTGGAACTGTCCATTTGGTCACATGAGCTGCAGAACGAAAGTTGCACCACTTTGCAACTTTCAACTACTTGCATTTGACAACTTTTTCCTCGAGTGAAAATTCGCCACCATAGGAAAAAGCCTCTGAGATAGCTAAAACCGAGAAAGGTTATTGTAGATGGACCCAACATGAACTCATAGATTTAGAGGAGAATTTTGTAAGCATCACGGTGTCCGAGTAATAGCATGTTGAATTTTGTAGCCATTTTGCACTTTGGACCCTTAAGGGATCGATTTGGTTGAACGTAGCTCGGAGCGATTCCGCATGTTTAGGTGTGAAAGAGGACCATTCCTAGCGTAAACGTACCCACCTGGATGCGTTAGAACAATCCGTTTGGTCACACGAGCTGCAGAATGAAAGTTGCACCACTTTGCAACTTTCAACTACTTGCATTTGACAACTTTTTCTCCGAGTGAAAATTCGCCACCATAGGAAAAAGCCTCCTAGATAGAAAAAACCAAGAAAGGTTATTGTAGATGGGCCCAACATGAAATTTTAGGTTCAGACGAAAATTTTCTAAGCATCACAGTGTTTGAGTAATAGCATGTTGAATTTTGCAGCCATTTTGCACTTTGGACCCTTAAGGGATCGATCCGGTTGAACATAGCTCGAAGCGATTCCGCATGTTTAGGTGTGAAAGAGGACCATTCCTAGCGTAAAAATGCCTACTCGGATGCGTTGGAACAATTTGTTTGGTCACACGAGCTGTAGAACAAAAGTTGCACCACTTTGCAACTTTCAACTACTTGCATTTGACAACTTTTTCCTCGAGTGAAAATTCGCCACCATAGGAAAAAGCCTCTGAGATAGTGAAAACCGAGAAAGGTTATTGTAGAGGGGCCTAACTTGAACTCGTAGGTTCAAATGAGAAGTTTCTAAGCGTCACGGTGTCTGAGTAATAGCATGTTGAATTTTGCAGCCATTTTGCACTTTGGACCCTTAAGGGATCGATCCGGTTGAACGTAGCTCGGAGCGATTCCGCGTGTTTAGGTGTGAAAGAGGACCATTCCTAGCGTAAACGTACCCACCCGGATGCGTTGGAACAATATGTTTGGTCACACGAGCTACAAAATGAAAGTTGCACCACTTTGCAACTTTCAACTACTTGCATTTGACAACTTTTTCCTCAAGTGAAAATTCGCCACCATAGGAAAAAGCCTCCGAGATAGCAAAAATTGAGAAATTTTATTGTAGAGGGGCCCAACGTGAACTCGTAGGTTCAGATGAGAAGTCTCTAAGCATCACGGTGTCTGAGTAATAGCATGCTGAATTTTACAAACATTTTGCACTTTGGACCCTTAAGGGATCAATCCGGTTGAACGTAGCTCGAAGTGATTCCGCGTGTTTAGGTGTGAAGGAGGACCATTCCTAGCATAAACGTACCCACTTGGACGCATTGGAATAGTTTGTTTGGTCACATGAGCTGCAAAATGAAAGTTGCACCACTTTGCAACTTTCAGCTACTTGCATTTGACAACTTTTTCCTTGAGTGAAAATTCGCCACCATAGGAAAAAGCCTCTGAGATAGCGAAAACCGAGAAAGGTTATTTTAGAGGGGCCCAACATGAACTCGTAGGTTCAAATAGATATTTCATAATCACCATGATTTACGAGTAATACCTTGTCAAATATTGTTGCCCTTTTGCACTTTGCACCCTTAAGGGATCGAGTCAATTGAACCATAGTAGTTGTTTTGTTGAATGTCATACCCTAAGGTATGTTAGAGATGACCTAGGTTGCATCGATTTCTCTGAGGCATACACTACTGCTACCTTGTCATTTCATCAAAGGACAATAGATTTAAAAGAAGGTTATTCATTAAGACAAGCATCATGAATGTATGAACATAAGGGAACTGTGAAGGGTCACTGTATATGGCAATGTGCAAATGAAAAGGATAGATTAGAAATGAGTAGTGATCAGTTGTTAAGTATAGTGAGTGTATGATTATAAAGTGCTTGACAAACAAATTCACTCACCACAGTCAATGTCCTATGACTATCAAGTCTATGTCAGTCAGTGTCTAAAGACTTCGAGAGCTATGGTTGTGTATGCAGCAATAGGTCCTTAAGAATGTGGAGTCTTCAAAAAATACAGTAAGTCAATGAAAAATATTACAATAGTGATGGAAGAACATCTTGAAAATCCTCCCATTTTTCAATACTTGTAGCAATACATGCAAGGAAATAATCCTCCCATTTCCAACACAATTCATGAAATATATTGTACTTGAGAGAAGGACAAAAGGAGTTGTTGCCCAGTTTCTTTTTTTCATTCCACCTCAGATGGCCCAACTATTTGCATTCCAAAATGGTTCAAAACATGTACATCACCTGCTCCATACGAAACACATGGGTAGTAGCCTCTCTATGGCTGTGTAGTATCGTAGGAATTTGGTCCACAAAAAACCTGCAAAAGCCTCTTAATCTTAGACATAGACTCACATAAAAATCATTAAAAGAGCAATAACTAAATCATGTCAGTCATATAGCTGATGAGACCTACTATCACCTTCATGCATGCTAGATAAGGAGGTCAATTGAAGGTCCTATAATGGTGATGTGCCCCTTTGCTACTTTATCATCTCTCGATTACCCTAAGTATAAATTTCAAATATATCACTGAGAAGCTTAACATAAAACATGTAGCATATAACAATCTGATAAATCTAGGAGATGGAAAAGAAAGAGAAGATTGACAACCAGAAAATGCACCAGCAACCAATGTTTCTCATACCACTGAACACTTGCACCAGCAACCGATGTTGTTCTTTTCTTATGTACTTTGACAAACTTTAGTACTAAATACAGTCACAAGCAGAAAAGGATCAATGATAGTCATAAATGCATATTACATTAAATAGTAATCGTGAAAAATCCTTATTGCAAGGTGTTGGTCCAAAAGAGTGATCAATAACATGGCTTTAAAAATTCAATGTGCATACTTAAAAATCAATCCAGGGAACCATCTAGGTCTGCTCTAGTCTTTATTGTGTCGAGTATTTCCTCGTGGTCAGACTCACACACTTTCCACAGTTCTTGTTCGCAGGTTTACCCTTATATTTGATCAAATGAATGTTGGTGGTGATGACAATGTTTGAATACTGAAGAATTTTTCGATGCGTGTCGAAGTCCTCAAACAACCAAACTGCAACATTCTTAACTAGATACCTTCGAAGCCATGTTCCAGTAACAACCACCGAACCTATAGGATATTCTAAGTTTTCTTCATCTATAACTGGGGACTCCAATTTCTTTTTGGCCTCGATACAACGACACAAGTAATAATATGTACCCTCTTCATTGTCTTCATTTGCAATTACCGCATAAACGTGCCCTGCATTGATATGTTCATCTTGTTAGATTTATTTACTGAGCAACATAATAAAACTTGTAAGTAATATATATCACCTGGTTCTAGTAGGTCCGATACATGATCAAAGTCAATGGATGATTGCATCTCCATGATTTGTAGAGCCGTCGGGAGCTGATAAGTGTCAAGTGGGGTTAGACTTCTTACAGACCATTCATCAACCCACTCTGTTGACTCACAATCATTCCATGATTGAAGTGTACATGCATAACAAAAGCATGCCATCTTCCTTGTATCGATAGTCCATGTACCTGCATTGGAGCTTCTAAAAGAGTGTAGCTCACTCGATCCTGTTAGTGTACAACAATTCTCATATTTTACAATGTTAGTATCATCTACTAAATGAAAAAATCTACAAACTAAAGAATTGCCTTCACTACCTAGACCTATTGAACTATTGCACCACTGGACAATTGATCTTGCATCTGTCAACTTTACACTATTTGTGTACTTTAACTCTTGTCGTGATAGGGCTCTTTTGATACATGCACCTACTCCATCATGCTCCCCCTTTCCATGCCCCGCCTCTGAGAAGTTCCACATATGTTGAACACCACTAATCCTATGCATCCTGCTCAACCAGTAAAACATTCTGGCGTTCTTGAATTGTGATGTACAATTATTTGACCATATGATATGTTGACTAAATGGTATGCCCCTGCTAGCCAGATTGGCATAGAACATATGAAATCAACCTTGAACAAAATCCATTTCAAAACATTGGAATCAATATCAATCAAAAATGTAGGTTTTCTATGCAAAACTCTAGGAGGAGTTCTCAAATGTAAATTTGTGTCAATATTGGGAAGGTCAACAACATCGGGGATAGATCGTGTACCTTCAATTGGAGGTGCAATTGATGACATACCTTGAGATTGACATGTAAACGATGTTGTACCTCCAACTTGAGATGTCGTTTGTGGAGTTCCTTCAAATAGAGATGTGTTTGCTGATGTACTTTCAAAATGCAATGTTTTTGATGGTGTGTCTTCAATTGGAGATGTGATTTCCAATGTACTTGGAAAACCACATGTTGTTGTCAATGCGTCTTCAACTAGAGATGTGCATTGAGCTTCACCTATGGTTGATGATGTGCCCCCAACTTTTGTATTCATTCATGTCCTTCCATGAAATTTTCTCATCCATGCCCTTTGTTTTTCTAATTTGACATCTCTCTTAGATTACACATAAGTTTGTGGCTGTATGGGCTACAATTTCTTTGCTTCACAAGCTACATTTTTTTATTCTCTTCTCCTTGCATTTTTAACTGCGCACTCTTCTGGTGTTAGAGGCTTCGGTCATTTCCTCGGCATGACCTTGAATGGTACATGTCCATAAACACACATAGAACAAAAGTAAGTAATGCATTTTACAAAAAAAATGATGCAGAGGGGGGTGGAAACCATTCAATACAACAAATCAATGAGAATCACAAACCTAGGGTATAAATTGTTGCCACCTAAATGAAAACTAGAGACTCTTGTGTTTATTTTTCTCAAAACCAATTTTTTGATTGTCAACAAAGTAATGAAGAACATGGATTCAAAGAAGGGTTTGTGATGCTATATCTTATCATTATTCACTATTTCTTTGGCAATGAGCTTTTCCAAATTAGATGAAAATAACAGTTTTCCAAATTTGTTGGAAAAAGAATGAAATACAGTGAATTCCACTAGCCATGCTAGAAATGGACTACTATAAGCAATGCAAATAGAATTCATAAGTAAATGTCATGTTTTTTTATTTTTTTTGTTCTTCAAACTCATAAAAATTGAACTTTTTTATGCAAATCTAAATATTGAACTTTTTTATGCAAATCCCATCTAATTCAATGTTGAATTCTAAGTCCAATTGTTATGATTAATAAAATCATTAAGGGAATTTAGTTTATATTGTCAAAAACAAACAAATATACTAAAGACAAACATTTCAATTTACCAAAATGAATATATTACCCCAGATAATGTAAAATGAGGTAGAAACTTCAAAATATCTTCTTCGTTGTCTACCATGCAAATTGGTGGTAAAAAGGTGATGGATCAAGCATAGATTGGTACAATATGAAGTCAACTACAAAAAAAAGGCGTTTCTAACTCGGATAAAGCGCCGAACCAAACAAACACAGGAGAATGTGGGCCTGAATCACGGGGTCAACCCTTATTTTTAACATTTCAAGGTAAAACCCATTTGGCGAGCGCTAAATATGTTCCTCTGAAAAGGAGAGACTTCAGAGAGAGGGAGTCAAAGTGGGAGAGAGGGGGTGGGAAGGAGAGACCTAAGAAAGTAGGGTGGGAGGTAAGTGAGGCCTGACAGAGAGGGATTGTGACATAAGTGAGGCTTAATCCCTCAACCCTTAAACCCTAATCCATAGAGACAGATCTAGAGAGAGTGAGAGAGAGGGAGGGAGAGGGAGTGGGAGGGAGACACCCGAGAGAGAAGGAGAGGGAGACAAAGTGGGAGAGAGGGGGTGGGAAAGAGATACCTAAGAGAGTAGGAGAGAGGGAGTGAGAGATAGAGGGATGGGAGAGATACAAGGAGTGAGAGAGAGAGAGAGACTTTTGAGATAGAGAGGGTGTGGGAGGGAGAGGGAGTACTCAAGATAGAGGGATTCGAGAGAGATGGAGGGGGTGGGGGGAGATACATGAGATAGAGGGAGAGAGAGAGTGGGAGGGAGATATCTGAGAGAGGGAGAGAGAGGGAGAAAGACAGAGTGGGAGAGAGTGAGAGAGAGGGAGTGGGAGAGGGATGGGAGAGAGATAGAGTGCTTAAGGGTTTAAGGGCTAAGGGTTTAGGGTTGAGGTTTTAAGGGTCAAGGGATTAAGGGTTGAGGATTGAGAGA
>CM021109.1:526262419-526277669 GCA_007115665.2 Sequoiadendron giganteum | reverse complement strand
ATGGAGAGAGAGGTAGGTAGAGAGAGGAAGGGTAGATATATAGAAGTGGAGAGGGAAGGAGAGATGGATTGATAGGTAGGGATTGAGGGAGGGATAAGGATTTAGAGAGAGAGGTGAGAGAGTGCAATAGAGAGAGGTAGGTAAGGAGAGGTAGGGGAGACAAAGGGAAGTAGAGAGAGGAGGAGAGAGGGAAGAAAATGGAGGGAGGGAGGGATATTTAGGGAGAGAGAGGTGAGATAGAGAGAGGTGATAGAGAGAAGTAGAGATGTAAGGAGGAAGGTAGAGAGATTGAGGGAGGAAAAGAGAGAGGGAGATAGAAAGAGGTATATAGGGGTAGGTTAGATAGAGAGATGTAGAGTGAAGTTTGGTGGAAGATAGAGAGGAGGGAGGGATATGTAAAGATAGATAATTGAGATAGATATAAGGAGAGAGAGAGATAGGTAGAGAGAAGGCAATGAGAGATAGAAAGAGGGAGAGGGAGAGTGGAGAGATAGAAAGAGTAGAGAGGGAGGAGAGAGATAGGGAGAGGTGATAGAGAGATAAGTAGAGAGGGAAAGAAGGTGGAGATATTGAGAGAGAGGAGGCAAGGAGGGAGAGAGAAATAGGTATAGAGGGACAAATAGGTAGAGAGAAGTAGATATGAAAGGAGAGATATAGGGAAAGGTAGGGATGGAGAGAGAAGTGAGACAAAAATAGAGAGATGTCTAGGTAGATAGAGGGAGGAGGAGATAAACATAAGTATAGATGGAAGGAGAGAGGGAGGAAGAGGTAGGGATGGAGAGAGAGAGGTGAGAGAGATAAGAGAGAGGAGGGAGGGATAGGTAGGGAGAGAGAGGTGAGATAGAGAGAAAGAGAGTAGAAAGGGAAGGGGAGAGAGAGAAGTGAGATAGTTGATAGAGATGTGTGATGGAGAGAAAATTAGAGAGGTAAGGAGGAAGATGGATAGATTGAGAGGGAAGGAGGGGAGAGAGAGAAATATGTATAGAGGGATAGGTTAGATAGCGAGAAGTAGAGAGCAAAGGTGGGTGAAAGGAAGAGAGGGAGACAGTGGAGGAGAAAGAGAGGTGAGATAGAGAGAAGTAGAAAGGGAAGGAGAGAGAGGGGGAGATAGAGAAAATTAGACAGGGAGGGAGGGAAGGAGATAGAAGTGAGATAGAGATAACTAGAGAGGGAAGGAGAGAGAGAGAGGTGAGATAAAGAGTAGAAGGTTCAATGTTTGTGTTTTATCCTGATTTATTTGTTTGAATTTCCCACATGCCATTCATGAAACAATAATGCGAAATGGAATATAACAATTTGCAAGGAAGCATACAAATAACTCATTAAATAGCAGCATTCAATACTTTAATAAATTATTGATATTTCAAGAGCAGATTATAGACATATTTAGCAGATTTTTAAAGTGATTTCAGACCTAGGAATTGAGGCATAACAACAACATAGAAAACTCCACAAATCCCACGTACAACAAGAAGTGTGACTCTTAATTCCCTTTTCTCCCCAACCTCATATATCTCTGAATCTCGGTGGTACTGTAGCAATTTCACTATTCACAGACACTGTAGCAAAATCACTATTCATGGCAACTATAGAAAAATCACTATTCATGGGTACTGTAGCAAAATCACTATTCATGGGTACTGTAGTAAAAGGTACCAACTTCTGATCTGCACTTCAAAACCTTCTAAAAAACTCTATGCAAACTCGCCAATGAAGCCCATTGTGTTTCCTGGATGAAAAAACCCCATAATCCTCCTGACTGTGTCTTCCAACAGTGAAGAGAATGCTAGCAAAGAGGGATTTCGTCCTCGTAGCCCAATAAATCAGATTTCCAAGAAATCCAACAACATAATATTAATCATATCCAAGCATACTTAAAAAAAACTCTCACAACCTCTATTTATCCATTTCTCCAAGAAGCTAATCCAACTCATAGGCAATGTGGGATAATACAAATCACTTTTATTTTAATATTATAATCTCCTCATTAAGTTGCCCATGTTCCTTTTTAAAGAAAGGGGGCATTTAATACTTTTAACACTTAACTTTATAGTCCCACTAAAGTTATTAAATAACAATAAAGTTAAAAATTTTAATTTAACTTTATAACTTAAACTTATCATTAAATAATAAATATCTTGGATTAGAAGTAAATTTCCTAGGCCAAACATCCCTTGGATCCCTTTTGTGTCTGGGTTAACCTATGGGACCATGAGAAAATAGGCTAACAACACATATATCCATGAATGGCTAAATGGGGGACATTACAGTCCACCCCTCTTGAAATTGCTTGTCCTCAAGCAATCTCAATTCTAGATGCTACAAAATATACTCTCCCTCCCAAGTAACATCCTCAATCAGCAGGTTCCTCCATTTCACCAAGTACTCTTTGATAGTCCTTCTATGCAATGTGTGTTCCCTAGTGTCAAGAATAGCTTCAAGAACCAAAATAAGCTTCCCCTCATCATTTAGAGGTGGAAACTCTGTTGAAGGCACCACATTGTGTCCCAAAGCCTTCTTGAGGCGTTACACATGGAAGACATTATGCACTCTAGTGTCACAGACAACTCCAACTCATAAGCCACTTCCCCAACCCTCCTGATCACCCTGAAAGGTCCATAATATCATGGCTTCAACTTCTCTGCCCCACTCCTCTTGAGAGAAGACTGTTTGTAAGGCTGCAACATGAGGTATACCATGTCACCAATCTCAAATGATCTCTCTATCTTGTGTTGATCGACATACTACTTTTGTTGATTCTGAACTTTTTGCATATTCTCCTTCAGGGACCTCATAATGTCTTGGCTCTCCTGTAACAGATCCTTGGCCTTCGATACTCTACTATCACCAAAGAGAAAATCCAGGAACCTTGGAGCTTCATATCCGTATAGAGCCATAAATGGAGACATCTGAATAGAGATGTGGTATGAAGTATTGTAGCAATATTCTCCCAAGTGTAGCCATTCTACCCATGCCTTCTATTGCCCCGAGATATAGTTATAGAGGTATCCTTCAACCCACTTATTCATGATCTCAGTCTACCCATCTGTCTATGGGTGATAATTGGTGCTCGAAGTGAGCTCTGTCCCACATAATCTAAAGAGCTCCTACCAAAAATTGCTCATAAACCTGTTGTCTGTCATTGAAAATGCTCCATGGCAACCCATTTAATCTGAATACCTCTCGAAAAAACAACTCTGTTGTCTGAGCTATCGAATAAGTAGACGAAATGGTGAAGAAATGCATGAATCTCCTCAACTTGTCCACCACTACATAAATGCAATCCATGCCCTGAGCCTTAGGAAGGCCTGTGATGAAATCCATCGATATGCTATCCCACTTCCTATCTAGAATAGGTAGGGGCTGCAATAAAGCACCTAGAAAGGAGTGCTCATACTTATTCTGCTGGCACACTGGACACTCGCTCACAAATTGCAATACCTTTTCCTTGAGACCCTTCCAAGTAAAATGCTCTCTCACCTATCGATAGGTCTTAAAATAACCTGGATGCCTTGCCATTGGGGAGTCATGGAAAGCCCTTAAAATTTTCTACTTCATAGCAGAATCTGGCACCAAGAAGATCCTATCTTTGTAAATGATCAAGTCATTTACAATAGTGTACCTGCCATCTTTGATAGTGCCATCTATAATCCCAGAAGCCCACTTATCCTTGGCATATTCTATTGAAATGAGTTCTCTCCAATCATCTTTCACTATTCCCACAACACATAAATGGGGTCTCCTGGACAAAGCATCAGAAACAATTTTCTTCTTCCCTTTGACATAAACTATGTTAACGACATAGGCTTGAAGTTTGTTGACCCATTTTTGCTGCCTGTCATTCAGGTCCTTTTGTCCAAGGAAATGTTTCAGGCTATTATGGTTTATTTTAACTATGAATTTACTGCCCACCAAATATTGCCTAAACTTAGCCAACACATGCATAATGGCTAACATCTCCTTGTCATAGATATTGTAGCTCTTTTCAACACCCCTCAACTTCCTGCTCTCATATGCTATGGGGTGTTTGTGCTGGATGAAAACTGCACCAATTCCTTCTCCTAAGGCATCACACTATACTCAAAGGACTTGTTGAAATCTGGAATGGCCAAAACTAGGCAAGTGCTCATCAATTCCTTGAAGTTGTCAAAACTCTATTGAGCCCTCTCTGACCATTCAAATCCATCCTTTCGAGTCAAATCTGTAAAGGGGGCAGCTGATTGAGAAAATCCCCTCACAAAAGGATGGTAAAACCCACAAAGACCAAGAGATCCCTTGAGCTGAGAGGTATTACTTGATGGTGGCCAATCCACTATAGCCTGGATCTTGTCTCGATCAACCTGAACACCCTCTGCACTGATGATGTGTCCTAAATACAACAACTCGGTCATCCCAAACTCGCACTTGGTCATCTTGGCATACAGGAACTCAAGAATACTCAACACAATATCTATGTGCTTTAGGTGCTCCTCCCATGTCTTGCTATAGATCAATATATCATCAAAAAAGATCAACACAAATCTCCTCAATTTTTCTTTGAATACCCTGTTCATGCAAGACTGAAAGGTGGTCGGTGCATTAGTCAACCCGAAAGGGATGCCTAGAAACTCAAAATGCCCATAATGGCATCTGAATGTTGTCTTCTCCAAATCCTCCTCTTTGACCCAAATTTAATGGTACCCGGATCTCAAATCTATCTTGGAGAAGTAGTAGGCTCCATTCAACTCGTCAATAAGCTCATCGATACGGGAAAATGGGTAACAGTTCTTAATTGTCTTCTTATTCAATTCCCTATAATCGATGCACATCCTAAGTGTTATGTCCTTCTTCTTCACCAAGACAACTGAAGAAGCAAACAAACTCTTACTAGGCCTAATTTGACCTATCTCAAGAAGCTCCTTAATAGCTTTCTCGATCTCATCTTTATACCTCTTGGGGTGTCAATATGGAGTGATGATAATCGGTTTTTCTCCCTCCTCAAGCTCGATCATGTGCTCATTCCCCCTATCAGGGGATCTACCTGGAGGTATGTCACCAAACACCTTGGTGTGTTTGGTTATCAATTCCTAAACATCCGAAGGGTATTCTTGCTTTTGCTGCTTTGTGACCTCTGGCATCACTAGAATCTCTGCTGCCCACTGGACCTGGTCATGCTGAATTAATCTCTCCATCCTCTTAATTGACACAACTCTCAACCCACCATCTGCCAAACCCCTGAGCACAATTTTCTTCCCATTAGCTTCAAATCTCATTTCCATTTTCTGAAGATTGAACGTAAACTCCTCTAATGACTTCATCCAGTTCATTCCTAGCACCATATCCGTGTCTCCAATATTAACCATGAAGAAGTCATCAGTCATCTCATAGTCTCCTAAGTGCAGATGCAGGTTAGATATTTTTTGCATGCAAGTGATCTTAAACCCATCTACTACCATAACCTTGAGGCTCTCATGCTCCTTTATCGATAAACCTTTGTGAGCAACAAAATTCTCATCAATGAAGTTGTGTGTCGCTCCGATGTCGATGAGTGCAATAAATCGATGCCCATCCAACACCCCTCTCACCCTAAAAGTGTCTGCTTTCTGAATTTTGGGAAACTGTACAATGGTGCCATCACTCTTAGCTCCCTCATCTGAAGAGTTCCCATCATCACTGCCCTCTGAATTTGAGTAGTGCCTTGAATCCTCTCCTGCTGACTCCTCTATTGAGAAATACTCCATCTGCTTGGCCTTAGCCTTAAGAGGACACTTATGGGATAAATCCCAAGGCTCTCTGCAATGAAAACACAACTTCTTTTTTCTAAGCTCGTTAAGGGTGTCACTATCTAACTTCTTGGTTTCCTCCTGTGGCTGGTGGTTATCCTTGTGAAAAGGTTTCCTATCCTTATCTTTCTTCGAGGGAAAACCCTTAGATTGAAATTTACTTCTGGAGGAAGAAGAATCCATGTCTCGTGCTTTCTTAATAGCTTCCTGAAGTCAGGGTGGATTGAGAGCTTTAATCCAGCCTCTCAATGGATCTACCAGTCCATCCATGAACAACACCAAAATTCTACACTCAAAAACATCTGTCACCAACACTGCAAGCTTCTGAAACTTTGAAATGTAAACCTCCAAGGGTCCACACTACTTGAGTTGTGCAAGCTCCTTAAAATGTAGCTTTGGGTCCTTCCTATCAAACCGCTCTATCAACCTCTCTGTAAACTCCAAATAAGAGGTTATCTGTGCATGACCCATGGTGAACATGTCATGGTGCCACCACTCGTGAGCCACTCCATCTAGATGTATATATGCATATTTAATAGCCTCTTCCTCGGGCATATGATTCAACTATAAATAGGTATCGACCTTCTACACCCAAGCTCGTGCAGTCATCTTCCCCGATGCATCAAAATAAGGCAACTGCAACTTACGCACTTTCTTCCTTAGTTCATAATTATGGTTCTTGTCACCAGTACAGGGTCTATGTCTCATCCTCACATCGATATAATCCCTGAGTGTGATGGCCGCTATAAAGTCAGGCCCTCCAGCCTCCCAGTCTCTTCGGAGCTGATCCTGTATATCTATGATTTGTGGTTCAACCTCAGGCTGTGCAGGTGCTCGAGGTGGGAAGATAGGTATCATTGGCCTAGAAATCACAGTTCTAGTGGGTTGGGTTGCGTGTGCAAAGTTATCTCCCACATTTCTGCCTCCATTGCCTCCATTCTTCCCATTATTCTCATTTTGTCCATTGTTTCCATTGTTTCCACCTCCCATGTTAACATTAATACCCATTTTTCATGCCATCATCTACATAATTAACTCAAGTCGTTGGCTCTGCTTTGCTAAACTCTATCTCTGTGCTAATGTATCCAGTAGCTATAGAAATCTCTCTTCACCAAGGTCTCTGGTATGCCTATCTCCCATGTTTCTTGTATTGTGTTGTTCACCTGTATTATCTTGTGCTCTTGTAGCCTTGTGTTCCTCTTGTTCGGTATGCAACAATGCCCTGTTTCTCCTTGTGTTATAAGTATGTGTCAAAGGTGGTATATCATCACCTAGCATGACATACTCTGCTCATAATAGAACCCAACAGGATGGTAGGACTTAAGGCTCTGATACCACTATAATGGTTCCCCCAAATATACTTTTAAGTACCCAACTGTTGTATGAAGGTTCAATGTTTCCATTTTATCCTGATTTGTTTGTCTGAACTTCCCACATGCCATTCATGATACAATAATG
The DNA here is from genome assembly GCA_007115665.2 of Sequoiadendron giganteum. Taxonomy (NCBI): domain Eukaryota; kingdom Viridiplantae; phylum Streptophyta; class Pinopsida; order Cupressales; family Cupressaceae; genus Sequoiadendron; species Sequoiadendron giganteum. Next base: position 526,270,449 of record CM021109.1, on the reverse strand, counting down.
AAAAATGGAATATAACAATTTGCAAGGAAGCATACAAATAACTCATTAAATAGCAGCATTCAATACTTCAATAAATTATTGATATTTCAAGAGCAGATTATAGACATATATAGTAGATTTTTAAAGTGATTTCAGACCTGGGAATTGAGGCATAACAACAACATATCAAACTCCACAAAGCCCACGTACAACAAGAAGTGTGACTCTTAATTCCCTTCGCTCCCCAACCTCATATATCTCTGAATCTCAGTGGTACTGTAGAAATTTCACTATTCACTGGTACTGTAGCAAATCACTATTCATGGGTACTGTAGCGAAATCACTATTCACATCTACTATAGCAAAATCACTATTCACGGGCACTGTAACGAAATCATTATTCATGACAACTATAGAAAAATCAGTATTCATAGGTATTGTAGCAAAATCACTATTCACGACAACTACAGCAAAATCACTATTCATGGGTACTGTAGCAAAAGGTACCAACTTCTGATATGCACTTCAAAACCTTGTAAAAAACTCTATGCAAACTCGCCAATGAAGCCCACTGTGTTTCCTGGATGAAACAACCCCATAATCCTTTTGACTGTGTCTTCCAACAATGAAGAGAATGCTGGCAAAGAGGGATTTTATCCTCATAGCCTAATAAATCAGATTTCCAAGAAATCCAACAACATAATATTAATCATATCCAGGCATACTTAAAAAAATTCTCTCACATCCTCTATTTATCCATTTCTCCAAGAAGCTAATCCAACTCACAAGCAATGTGGGATAATACAAATCACTTTTATTCTAATATTATAATCTCCTCATTAAGTTGCCCATGTACCTTTTTAAAGAAAGGGCACATTTAATACTTTTAACACTTAACTTTATAGTCCCAGTGAAGTTATTAAATAACAATAAAGTTAAATATTTTAATTTAACTTTATAACTTAAACTTATTGTTAAATAATAAATATCTTGGATTAGAAGTAAATTGCCTAGGCCAAACATCCCTCAGATCCCTTTTGTGTCCTGGTTAGCCTATGGGACCATGAGAAAATAGGCTAACGACACATATATCCATGACTGGCTAAATGTGGGACGTTACAAAAGGAGAGAGAGGGAAGCATAGGGTGAGAGAGAAAGAGAGGAGAGAGAGGTAGAGAGGGATAGTATGTATAGAGAGAGGTGATATAGAGTAGAGAGATATATAGAGATAAAAGGAGAGGGAGGGGAGATAGAGAAATGTAGAGAGAGAAGGAGGGAGGGAGATAGATATTGGAGAGGGAAGGAGAGAGAGATGGACATGTAGAGATGTAGTTCTTGAGGTCAAGGAAGATATTGTCAGATAAAGGGATGGAGATAGTGTGAGAGAGAGAGCTCTAGAAAATAAAAGATAAAAATGAGTGAAATAGAGAGAGAAAGATGAAATTTGACCTCCTAATTATTGAAATTTGACATACTGATTACGGAAATTTGACCAAGTCTAAAATTTTTAAGATCTTCCAAAAACTAGAATTTGCATTATAACTCCTAGAGATCTGAAACCACTCTCAAACATCCTTCCTATATACATGAAATATAACTTAAATTATAAGAACGTAAATTTCCATATGTTTATTTCATGTATATAGTTTCCTTGACATAAAAGAGAAAATCAAACAGTTTAGAAACATGCTTTCGAAAAGTCATGAATGATATTTGGCACTCGCCAAATTTGGTGCTAGCCAAATGAAGCAACCCATCTGGCACACGCCAAATTTGGCGAGCACCAAACAGGTTGCATTGGGAAATACCAACCCAATGGGTTGGATTTTGCATTGGGCATCTCACCCAAAGGTTTGGACAACCATTTCATGAAAAGGATGTGATTTTTTGAAAGGGTGCCAAATTTCTTGATATTTTCATCTGTGCTCCCCGTCTCATTTGCACATCTTTCAATGCAAGTTTATAAAGAAAACCATGATAGATTTAACCTCTCTCTTAGCTATCTAAATATATAATTATTTTTTCATTTTGATTTAGTTAAGGTTTTGATCCATGGCTTCTATTGTAAATGCCTTCGTTTTTGGTCAAAAACCAACATGTGCTAGTTTTAGGATAATTTTTTACTCATTCACCAAAACGTGAAACAAATTACAATTTTTTGAAACTAGACTCCATTCTACACATGATGAAAAAAAAAATCAATTTTCGACTAGTTGTCATAAAATTTAGGGGGGAGCACGCTCAAATTTCAGCTTTTTAGGATGTGTCCACTTTGAAAATTCATAAAATATTATATATTCATTAAAAAAATTATTCGAAAGAACGAGGATAAACTACATGGTGTTAGCTAATTTATCACCATTGGGATTTTTAAAATTCTAAAAATATGTTAATCAAAAAGGGGGCAGCCCTCATGTGCTATGCTATTTTTATTGATAAAAACATGACCTATTTCCCCCCCCGCCCCACCCATCCCCTTCCCCCTTTTTGAGACCCTTAATCTTCATTAATTTCATAAAACATTAGTAGCTTATAAACTAGACTTGGAGCACTTCAACTTTTTTTCTTGTTGTATCTTGAAATTTTGAGCGTAACTATCTTCATTTTCTCATGCAAATCAAATTTTGTTGATTTCAAAAAAAAGTGGCATCTTAAGGGCCAAAATTGTGTCACAAATCCATGCACTCACCCAATTGATGAAGTTTAGATTTTTGGTCCAAGTTTATATTGTTACACAAGGTTGAGATCCATAGGATTAGAGATCAATTCCATAGTCATAAAAGTGAATTGGAATGACATACATAGAACCAATTTGACATATGTTTATTTTAAATTTTATTTTATCATTTTCATAACATCGACCAATTAGTAAACATTGGATGACAATCGTTACAAATAATCTTCATTAATTTTTGAGTTGATTATCATTTATTTCTTTATTTATTTTTAAATAATTTATTAGTCTAACTCTCCATCCTAGGTTACATTGTTATTCATTGTGATTTAATTAACTTACCTAGGATGTTTATGTAGGTATGATTTATTCCCTTCCATAAAATGGTAAACTTGATGTTCTTGTACTGCCTAGGATGTTTGTGTAGGTATGATTATTCCTTTCCATAAAATGGTGAACATGATGTTCTTTCACTCCCTAGGATTTTATGTTTATGGTTATCTTTCTACTTAAAGCTTTTGATATATTTTTTATTGTAAAAATATGTTTATAGTTTGGATCCATGAACTATTTACAACTTATTGTCATTATCTTAATTAGGGTTTATGTTTTATTTCCACCCACATGCCCTTGTTTGATTGTGTCTTATTGCTTGATCATTTACCATGGATTCTTGTAAAAAAATTCCCTTGAAATTTATCCATGCATGCCTTAGAGATTTTGATTTACCTGCCTACATTTGATCCTCCCATCCTTCATGGTATTATGTATTTTCACCCCATGGATCTAGTCAATATGAAGGAGTTGTTCCATGATGTATGTAATTTTCCTCCATAAATCTAGTTATTTATTTTCTCTTTCTTCAACTTAATCACTTCACTTTTCCTTGAGTTTTCATTTGATTACACATTTCCCAAAACTATTTCTAGTGAGGTGCATGAGCATGGTGATGTTTTACCTTTGAACCATATATTATAGTGATGCATACATGGAGGATATGGTATGTTATGAAATTCCATATCTAGTTATTAGTTAAAATGATGTGATACACAATGTTTATAATCTTGTCACATGTCATGATGGTTTTATTCCTTCACCTATGAGTTCATATTCTCTTGGTGAACATATATAGTATGAGGAGCCTAGGGATAGTGATTTATGTGACATACTTTCTCTTATACATGATGGTGATATACTTTGTGGTGATAGTTCTTTTAAATCTCATGTTAGTTGTATGAAAATTATGATTTTTCCACCTTATATGATGTTGCTTCATTTTTATACATGATCCATGATGATCATTTCCTTAGTTTTATGGTTGGTTATGTATCCCTACCTTTTCATGATACATACAAAGATTTTACTTGACATGATTTTGTACTTAATGAACATATTATTTTTACATCTTATGATTTTTTTCCTATTACATTTATAAATCTCTTAAATGTACCTCTCTTGCTAAAAAATCATTTGAAGATCCTAGTGATGTGTTTGATGAAGGCAAGTACAAAATAATGATGGAAAAAGTATCCACAAAGATAAAATAAATAAATAATAAGGAAGAATTCTAGCATTTACATTTGGATAGAAAAGTGATAACATTTATTTGCAAAATTTTATTTTATTTTAAAAATCCTTGGGACTACCTTGGATTTAGACTTGGGAGTATTAAAGTTGCCAAAAAAATTACAAATCATGTGTTTATTGTTTTTATTGAAAATTAAGGAAGAGCCCTGATCTAAAGAGTAAGAAACAACAGTAGCAGAGAAAAACACAAAACAAGCACCAAGGCCACCAAAGCACCTAAAACCTAGGAAGGCACACACACCAAACTAAAAACCTATATCAACATAAGAAACACCCTCAGGCATAAGAAAACCAAGCACATAAGCTAGAGATAACTAGAACATAACAGAAAAAAGAAACATCAGAAAACCAAAGCAACCATCATTCCTTAGGACCATCAATGAAGTCCCAATTTTCCTTCAACATTTCAAGGAATTCTTCCCAATATTTCTCTATATTTTCCTTGCTACCTTTAACCTAGCTAATATCCTCCTGGTTATTACCATTCTTCCTCTATTTCCTGATCTTAGAATGGAATGAGATAGTTCCAAAATAGCTCTTTGCATCATACCATCCATTATGGATATTATGTTGCCTAGAGAATTTTCCATAGCCATACGTTTTTCCATAACACTATCATGGTCAATCTTTGATTTTATTATAGAGACATGGCCACATAGGTCATTTATCTACTCCTTTAGATCTTTGAGAGACTCAATTACATTGTCATCCTCTTGCCCAATTTCCACCCTCTCATCATCTTTGTCCACATTGTCCACATCCTAGCCCCTCTCTCTCTCCTTAATATCTTCCTCAATAACCTCCTTAGAATTTTCCTCCTCATCATTATTATTTTATTCTTCATCCTCATTATCCTTTTCCTCCTAGTCATCCTCATCATGCATACTATCTTCTTGACTTTCCTATTTATAATGAGGAAAAAACTCCTAATCAGAAGAATCCTCATAATTTTTATCCTTATGCTTCCTTGAAATTTTTATCTCAAATTTAAATGTTAGATTTGATAAAATGGAAAGAGTTTTGTAGAGGAAACTCTTAGGTTCTAGAAAATGCAATTTTTCATCATGTTACAACTTTATTACATTATGAATAATTGAATACACAGTGTTTATATACCATTTATGTATATACATTAAAAAAGGTTTATAGCCTTCAATGTCTGTATCGTTTTTTAAATTTCTAAGTTCCATCCCATCCTATACTTCATTATTCATATGATAAAAAAGAAATTTTAAATTGTTTTTTTTACTAACTTACGATTGACAAAATAACATTTTATATTTTTTCAAAGATTAACAATAAGAAATTAATAATTATTTGTTTAATAATTTTAAAATATGTTCAACCTTACTACATATGTCCTTAAAATCCATTGATGCTTTATGATAAAATATTAATTTTTACTCAAAAAATGCTAATCAAAATGATCACTACTTATGTTTTTTTGAAGTTTTAAGTGGTTAAAAAAATAAAAATTGAACCTTCCTAAGAGTTGGATGTTTGTTTTAGGGTATTTATCCTAAACTACATTTCTACCTTTCAATGTATTAATTTAGTATAACTAATTTGAGTACTCAACTAAGAATGCTTAATTGTAAGTATTTATGAAAATAAAAATATCCATGTCATTTGATGAATAATGGACAACCTACATGAACAATTTGTTACCAAGGCACCAAAATAATGTGAATGGTTTTGAAACCAGTTAGAAAGAGGAGGCAAGGTTCACATGAGCAAGGGATTCACAAACAAGAATTTTTTTGGGCTTGTTAGACTTTGGTATTAAAGGATTTTCATAAGAAGTAAGCTAAGCTCTTATCTAAAATTATGAAAATGAAGGCTATGAATGACTTCAAGGAATAAAAATCCAAATGAAGGCTTCATAAACACCTTGACATGCTTGTAGATTGAATAATTGAGTTATGTTACAAGTCATTGAAATAATCTAACACTTAAAGAAGTGAATCTCATGAATCACTTGATAAAGATCAAAAGATCAAAGAATGCATTGTGTGAAGGGAACTAAAGGAAACCATTTGCGACAACATGGATTTCTCAAAGGGAGTATGTATGAACAACACACTATATTATTATTTATGTTTATCCCATGATATCTTTCATCTTTATTTGGCTTTACATGATCATATTTTTTCTCTTATTATCCAAATTCTTGCATCCCTTATGTACAACCAATTAGAAGGGGTCATATAATGTCACTGATATTTTTTTGTTGACTATGGGTAGTAATTAACTCATGATCACCTTCTTCCAAATGGATTCACATTATTCACTTTACTATAAGAAAAATCCAATTTATATTCCAATAAGAATGTTCTTCACCCTTTTTTTTGGTTGTCCATAGATATTTTTAAGCAAGTTATATATTTTTTGTTTAGTTTTAATATGTGTTACTCATTCAAATGTTTGGTTTTAAAGATTACAAGATGAAGCACTAAAAGCAAGGAGAGAACACAAAATTTTCATCCTTAGAAATGTATCCTTTATATGAATGTTTGAACATTTAATTTCATGTTAAATTCTTGTTTTACATTGACATACATCTTCATGGTAGTTCACATGTTAGACAAATATGGAAAAATGTAATGTGAAAATTTTACATCTTGCACTTTCCCCCTTCATTTTGAGCCCATTTCGACTAGTTTTTCCTTTATACAATGACTAGTGTATAAGTAGTTCATATTTTTACATAAGTTAACAATTAATCTAATTGCATCTACACATATTCCAAGTGACCTTGACCTTGATCTTTAGTTTATTCATCTATTATTTTAGGTCAAATTTGTAAGTATAGAACTGACTTAGTTTAGTTCTACAAGTAGAGAAATGACGATAAAACTTACACATTTAAATTTTGGGCCTAAGTTGATCCCTTTAACTAGTTGTTATTTTCCAACTTGGGCATTGTATCAACATGAATTTGCATCCCTAACGCAAATTCCATTTTGCCCCTTAACACTTTAGGAAACCAAATCCAAAGGAGAAATTCCACATAAGCCTGTTGCCTTCGTTCCACTTGGCGCCTGTTTTGAGCATTGCTAGAGGCGTTTATGTCTAGGACGCATGTGCGGTGCACAAAAATTTGCACGATGCACTTACGTCCCTGACAGATTCCCACATATGGAACCTACAATGGCATTACAATTCCCATTGGGAGCCAGCTTGTAACGCCCTCTTCGACCAACCGACCCAAATATGGAAGATTTCCTTCCCTCTTTCCTTCATATTCAATCACCTTCATTCATTTCATGGTTGGTTGATCCCTTCACATCCACTCTACTTTCTCTCCACAAGCTCCAAGTAGCTTCTTCACCATCTCTTCAATCTCAAGCAACACTTTACACTTCACAACAACAACATCAACACTCCATCACTTCAGTAGAGCAAGTGTGGAACAAAACACCATGGCAGCAGAGGCTTGAATTCCTCTCATTTTCTCCTCCACAAGCCTTGAATGCTTTGGAAAAAGGTGGTAAGATTTCACTCCTCTCCTCTATTACTTGGTTGAGTAGCATAACACTATTTTTTAGTGCTTTTGTGTTTACTTCTTTCCTACATTTCTATCTACCTGGTTGTCTGTGGAGGTGGGAACACCAAAACGGGGGTTTGATTGAGGCAAACCCCTATACAACCCCAACATTATCTCTCTTTCTTGTGTGCAGGTATTGAAGAAAATCACGTGCTGGAAGCTTCACTCACACACTCATAATAATTTCATTTCCCTTCTTCTCCTTGTATTTATCATTTCTATTCTAGTTCTACTACATTTTGT
>CM021109.1:526021332-526262319 GCA_007115665.2 Sequoiadendron giganteum | reverse complement strand
AACCCTCTACCCTAAACCCTAATCCCTTAACCCTATACCCTCAACCCTCTACCCTCAACCTTAAACTCTCAACCTTAAACCCTTAAACCCTCTATCCTCAACCCAATACCCTCTACCCTAATCCCTCTACCCTATACCCTCTACCCTATATATTAGAACCTCAACCCTAATACCTCAAGCCTATACCCTAAACCCTCTACCCTTATCCCTAAACCCTCAACCATAAACCCTTAAAACCTTAAACCTTCTACCCTATACCCTCAACCCAATATCATCTACCCTCAACCCTAATCCCTCAACCCTATATCCTCAGCCCAATACCCTAAACCATCAACCCTATACCCTCAACCCAATACCCTAAACCATCAACCCTATAGGTCCTCAACCATCTACCCTATACATTGGATCCTCAACCCTCATCTATCTATGTCCCTCCCCCCTCTTCTCTCCTTATCACTATATCACTTCTTCCTCCATCTCTCCCTCTATCCATCCCACCTTCTCTTCCCTAATCCATCAACCACCCCTAAAACATGAAAAAATCAACCCTATACCCTCAACCCTCAACCCTCTACCTTCAACCCTTAACCATTTACCCTATACCCTCAACCCCTATACCTTGTACCCTATATGTTGGACCCTCAACCCTAATACATCAACCCTATACCCTCAACCCTCTACCCTCAACCTCAAACTCTTGACCCTCAACCGTTAAGCCCTAAAACCTTAAACCCTCTACCCTATATATTAAACCCTTAACCCTCAATTCTCAACCCTCAACCCTTAATCCTAAAACCTTAAACCCTAAACCCTCAAACCTTATAATTTAGTCAAAATCCTGAGAACCCTTAAGAAAAACTAGATGGGAATGAGATATAGGCTTCCTTTGCTACTTAATCCACCTCATTCTTTTAGTATTTCAACTGATCAGAATGATAGAATTATTAATGAATGGAGAGAGAGTGTGATATTTCACAGAGGGTTCATCCATGACCCTGTAGATTTTGATGCAAAAACAAGAGAAGAACATGATCTCAGTGCCATATATGAGGAGTGGAATAAAACTCAGGGTTATAACTATGGAGCAGGAGGACTTGCCAAGAATTAGGTGGGGGAGGAAATGATGAGGTAAAAATAATCTCATCATAATAAAAGCAAAAAAGCTTATTCTTACAAGTTCAATCCTAAGTCTATGCCAATTTATTAAACTTTAGGAGAAATAATTTATTATCTTTCAGGAAAATTATGCAAACTTTATTTCTTATGATCAATTGAGGAAATTTTCCAATATAGGTTTAATGGGTTGACATGAGTTTTTTTATAGGGAATAATCGGTCATCTAGCAGTTGTTACAAAACGTTGAGCCAACACATGCCTTAAGTATGATGAAAGATAGATGTTGCGAACCTCCTCCTGAATCTCAGGCCGATGAACCAAAGATTTAGTTACTATCTATTTAATTTTTGTTACCAAAAACTTCATGGCTAGTCTCGAGCCTTCTGTACGTTTATGAGTTTTAAAGACATGGAAGTTAGTTAAAGTTGTTAAAAGACTTTTTCAATGGCTATCCACGCCATCTGGAATATAGGATTTAGTTATAAGTTTTTCTATAAGAATGTAATTTCAAAATGGATGAATAAGATTGAATAGTAACGTTATGTTGATTATATGATTTCATAATACTGATGAATGAAAGAACTTTCTTCTGTCAATTGCTAAGTTGTTGAACTATGGATGCTAACTGTTTATAATGGAAGGAATCCATAACTTGTATTTTATGTGATTTGAGAATGAAGTGTTGACCCAAGAGCTGGCCACTCGAGGGAAGTTAGTTTAAATAGATAAGTACTTACTATTATGTTGTTTTAGTTGTTACATAAATAACTGTCCAATATGAAGTACTTAAGTCTGTTAAGAGTTGAGTCTAATTTTCCAAAGCACCATTGTTTCTTAGTTAGTATGAGTTATTCTTCGTAGTTGCCAGAATCTTTTACTATTTAAGAAAAAACATTATAGTCTGTTTACTTACTTTTCCACTTACATAGTTTATCAGTTATTCAATTTGCTTATCTCTATGCTTTCTAGTTTAGTTATGATGCTTTCTAAATTAGTTATCTTATACTTTCTAGTTTAAGTATTTCCAGTTTTCCTAGAATAAATTGTTTTCCAGATAAGAAATTAAATGGCCTTAGACTAAAATTGATTTCAGTAGTTTAAAGAAAAACAAAAAATCTAAGATGAGTTATTTGAATTTTCTTTTTTGCAAACTGCCTTGGACATTGCGTGGTCGACTAATTGACATTATATATTCTAAAGTAGTAGGACCTAACAAGACCCTATCAACAACCTCTACAATTAAATCCCCCTTAATATTTAGCTTGGTAGAATTTATGGGTCGTGGCTTCTTTTTAGGCTTACTTTATCTACCTCTTTAATCGGCTCATCCCAACTCACTGGTTGATTTTGGACCTGCTGCCTCTTTTCTATATTCAATTTCAACCACGTTGGAGTACTCGATGAGGTCATTATCTATTGTACACTCGAGAGTGTTAGCTTCGAAGGAAGTGGAGGTTAGAAGTTGCTCCAATATCTTACACAGATGAAACCTTTTGCTACTCAAGCTTCTCCTCTTCAACTTTCTCTTTTTCTCACTTCTCATTTTTAGCTTTAATGTCAACAATATTCTTTAGTTCCATCTCCATTTTCTGAGCTTGCCCTTCATTCATTTTCTTTTGTTGTCGTTCTTCTTCTTCTCTGGCTAACTCCTCAACAACTATCTTCTTTACACTTCCATTATCTCTTGTTGCTCATCCTCTGTCAGGACATGTTCCATTTCTTCTTCATTCCAGAGGCTTCCTTCTCCCACACCTATGTATTCCTCCTCAAAGTCTTCTTCATCCTCTTCCTCTTCTCTAGCTAAGTCCTCTCGAAGAGGAGTCTCTTCAAAATCTGACGAGAGAGGATATTTTGTGATTTTTATTATAGGGGGCTCTTCCCCTTCTTTATTTGTTCCTTTCATTGAAGGTGCAGTAGAAGGGGTTTCCTCATTTTATGGATGAGTGGTAGAAGAACCCTCTTGATCATTTTCTACTCCAAGATACATAGTAGAAATGGGTTTAGCACCAAAACCTAAAACAACTCCAACGACAACAACTTGGTAGGTAACTTTAGCTTGTTGTAGGGCTTTGGTAATCTTTTTCCATTGTAACTTCTTCTCCTTCCTGTGGAGGTTGCTTCTTAGTCCTTTTGTACTTCTTTGGCTCAACAGTTGAGGATGATTCAACCTATGAATCCTTCCTTTCCCTTGTGACTCTACCATGAGGCTGATTGAGGTGTATGTCAATCCACTTTATACTCCTATCAATAACCACCTATGAAACCTTATTTATGTCAAACTATTCCTTTTCCATCCAATTGATGGGATCCAAAATATTGGTTGCAATTTCATCTACCTCATATTGAGGATCAAGGAGGACCCCATCATTTGATAACCCTTCAAGTATATCTTCTTTAATAGTGAAGCCCCTCATCTGAGGGATAATCAACATTTCATATCCTCTCTTTTTTACTTCAAATTGATCCTGAAGGTTGGCCCAGAAGTCTTCAAGGTGATGCTCATGATAAGGGAACAAATATGCATACAACTCATTCATCTTACCCTTTAGATCAAAATTATTTCTTTCCTCATAGAATTTTAGATTGCATGCCTGGAACTCTTCTCGTGCAACCTTGGCTACCACCGTTCATTGAAATGAGTAAAAACCTAACTCCATAGGAAATGAATGGCACCCTGCCTTGTGCTTGTTTGAAAACTTTGCATTAACTTTTGTTTCTTGATGAGATAATTCCATTAGAATCATTTTATCATTGCAACACCTTGGTAGCTTGAATGGAGCCTTGCCAATGCCAAACAATCTAATATAAGTAGTCTTGGGGTATTGAATAAAGAAAATCCCCCATTCTTCAATAAATTCCATGGCTTCCTAAGTCAACCTAAATCCAAAATCTCTCATCAATAGATTGATAACAACATATAATAAGGCATCATTAACCCTTGGGTGATCCCACAAAGCTGGTTTACAATTTCTGGGAGATTCTGATTTTTGCTAAAATTGCATATTTTTAGAAAATATAATGATTTAAACCTTAAAAATTTCCATTTTAAGGATTCCAATTTAAGAGGGTTTGATCAAACCACCTTAGATAAAACCCCCTTGGATAGAACCCCACTAGTTTTAAACCATACCTACAATGGAGTCTCCTTTACACCTATCAAAATGCTGATAAAAAATCACTTTTCATTTACCTTTTGGGGGATCAAATGAATTAGTTTAAAATTATCATGGTATTCCTTGGAATGAGCTATCCAATGAATATAATTTTAATATGTTTTTTTAATTATGTATGTGTGTTTTTAGTTTTGTTAAACATAGGTTTTTCATTGAAAATCAAGCTCTATGTTCTGCACATGTGGAAAAATAGAAGATTATAAAAATAAAACTTTAAAAAATATGTTGAGGCTTGGTATTGATGTCCTTGATCCATTACAAATTTTTTTTTGAATTTCGATACATACAAAAAAATTTATGTTGTATATAGTCTACCTATGTTTCAATTGTAATTGGTTTGACTTCGAAACTTGATTAAAGAAAAAATGTTTAATAAAAAACTATGAAATAAAATGAAAGTGCTAGATATCGTAGTTACAAATCTAAATTTGAAAAATTTAGAATTTTATCCTTCATACAAAAAACATTACGTTGTATATGGTGAGCGTCACTCCTTAAAAATGTTGTTTTTAAAAAAAAACTAATTTTCGAAGGAGATGGAAAAAGAAGTGCAATCTGATTCCAAATTTTTTGAAAAAAATATATTTAGAATCTATAGAAAAAACTTCACAAATCACTAGTTTGCATCATCTTCAAATTCCTCATGGTTTAGCCTCTATAGGAGCTCGAAAGTGAAGATTTAGTTTAAAAAAATCAGTTCAGTGTCTAGTTTGTCCAAAAATTGTAAACCAATATTGTTGGATCAACCTCTTTTGAATTTTTTTTCTACATTCTTGAGCTCAAATTAGTCATAATACTTCCAGACTCTACTCTACCTAGCTACTTCCCCAAGAATTCCTTCTATGTTCAGGCCTAGAAATTTTTCCATTCTTGCAACATAGTAGATTACATAATAACTCATACAGAACACCTTGGTATCTTTCATCTTGGTGAGTTGATCGTGAATGGCATTAGATACCATTTGTCCCCAGTCTAAATAATATTTTCTATCAAGAATAATCTAAATGAAGGAGAACATCCAGTTCTCAAATGCATGTGAATCTTCTTTCTTGAATGCCTTGGACAATAGTGTGATGACCTCACCTACTTCTACAGAGAAGTTAGACCTCTTAGGGTTGGCATGCAGCTTCTTCATTGACTTCTTCTTCACTTTCGACCACCTCTTATTTATATATCATAGATTACTCTCCACATTTTCCTCATATATTCGCAATGCCTCAACTTTTTTGGACATCATGATTTTGAGGTTAGGATGGGGAGGTAAGTCAAATAGTAACCTTAGCATTCCTAGTGTTAAATCAATTATTTTAGTCCCCAAGGATCAATACATTTCCTTTGGACCAGGTTTTACGTGTGTGCAACAACTAGATGAATTAAGTACATTACACCGCTATGGGAAATGAGGCTACATGTGTCAGTCCTGAATTAGCAATCTTATTGGCCCTTGGACTGGCATCAAATGAGAAGGTATCTTTCATGAACTACTCAAGATCAATATGGCCAACCAATGTATCAATTATCTTCATCACCTCTAACCCAAAATTTGATGGCATAGGAGCACCTTGAAACTTATACTTCATGGTCAATGAAATCTATTTTGACTTCAATCTTTTGGCCCTCTGTTCTTTTGGCACCTCTTCAACACTAGTATCTCTCTCTGAATCAGATGTTAGAATTTTGAAACAAGCACAAAACCATGAGCCATGAAATCAAACAACAAAAAATACACCTTTCACACAAGAGATCTATAAACAATATATGTAATATTCCTCAACAATAAAAAGATACAAAAGAAAGAGACTATCAAGAAGATATGAAAGTTCAAGATATAATTACAATGAGGGTTGAGTGCTTATAAGAGAAAAATCCTAAATGATTCTCACTTCAGTTAACAAAATAAAACAATCCTAAGCTTAGCTTAAGTGCTTGAGGATAAATTAGACTAATAATTAATTAATTATTAGCTAATGCATGCTAAATATAACACCCCCCTTAAGATGAACCTAGGGAGTAGTTAAAAACCCTAAAAAAATGCATGATGGATTATGAAAAAAAAAGCCTAATGAGGTACCCATGTACAAACAAACAATCTCTCAAAACTGGAGAAAAGGAGAAAAACCATGTGGAAGAAAACTCCTCCCCAAAAGAGAGAAAGATGAATGAAGGACTAAAAAAGCCTCCAAATCAAGGTCTGACAGATTGAGAAGCCTCCAACCAAAACAAAGTCCTGAAAAAGAGGAACATGTAGAACATCACAGAAGCACGAAGAAGCTGTAGACTGTTGTCGAATGATGACAAATATAGTGCTAAAATGAAGAACCTCCTCTGAAACAAATGATTTGATCAAGTACAAGATAACAAGAATCTGCATGAGTGCCCACTACAACACTACTCAAATCAGATGGGAAACAAAGACAAATATTTATAAATTGAAGATATAAATGTCAAGATAAAGTTGACAATAATCTGCATGAGTGCCCCCAATGACACTACTTGAATCAGATGGAAAACAAAGGAAAACATCAAGAAGTTGAAGATACAAGTGGTACATGAATCTGTATGAGTGACCCCAATGAAACTACTCAACATGGAAGATGAAAGTCAGCAATATAGGTACCAACTAGTCTGAAGAACACTGATCATGAGAGATACAATTATTTGCATGAGTGTCCCTAATGACACTACTTAAATCAGATGGAAAACAAAGGTAAACATCTAGAACTCGAAGATACAATCAGTACATGAATATGTATGAGTGACCCAAAACCAACACTACTCAACATGCATGAAACCTGCAAGTCAAAAATATAGGTACCCAATAGTCTCTAATCAAATGAAAATAGAAGGTCACCTCCAAAAATAGGAATACAAGAATGCCCATATGGTAAATTCTCCATCTCACCGAAATGCATGGGTAACCAACTGTTGCATCCGCCCAGTACATAGGAAAAAGAACTAGATGCGTAGATCACTCAAACGCAAAACCAAGGAAGCATTAACACCAACACTAGAAACTCTTCATAATGCTGAAAATGGAAAGCCATGACAAGTACACTGAAACTGTGTGAAACCAAGAAGTGTAAGTAGGAGAAACAACCTGCAAATAAAAGGGTGTGCAAACTAAGGTACAAACACGCATGAGGCAAGAATCACTTAAATTCATTGTTGTAATGGAAGGTACACTCACTTGACAAAGGTGTGATGGAAAACCAAAGGCAAACATAAACCCTGAATGACACTTTATATCATTGTGCGAATACAGAAGGCACAACAAGATATGCAAAATTCCCAAAAAAGTATACACCAAAATGACACTTTATCTTAGTTCGTCTACAAAAGAGAATGTGCATGAAAAAAATTTCTACAATGCCCATATAGGATAGAATATTGGAAATACATATAGAACAACCAAAAATAAGTCGCCCCACACAAACAAGTTGTTCCCAAGAGCTAAAACGTCCAAATAATTCACCAGAGTGAAAAAACACAAAAAAAACCTGAATAAAATGTACCTAGAGAGCAATCTGGAAAAAGTGCCTGGATGGTTGTGAAGAGCTCTAAAAGACGGTACCAATACCACTGGAATCATGAAAAAAAGAGAAACTAGTTAAAAGTTACGAGCTCGAGACTAAAAAAACACCTCTAACTTCAACAGGTTGTAGAATGTACCAGTAGAAAAAATATGTCATGAGACCCACACCACTGGAAATCTGGCAAAACCAACTTTTCCAATGATATCTTGTTTGTGAAAATCTGACATCGTACGCCCAAGTTATGACCATAAGAAAAAATTCTCCTTTAGGGAACAAAGGGGGTCAAAGGGAGCCATGCAAAAGTCTATACCACTGACGTCATCATGATGTCAGCAGAATATTTACAAAATATTCTTTGTTATGAGAAGAAAAAAATTCAAGGCCTGGGAAAAAAATTGGTTGTCAGTTAAGGTACGAAGTAGTCAAATTTTTTTTGCCACCCTATCGAAATATTCTAGAAAAATATTATACTTAAAAATTTTGTAGGTCACCATAAAAAAAATTTGACCGCTAGAAAAAAAAAATGTAGTAGCTGGTGAAATTTGAAGGTGTCGCTGAAATTTGAAGTCGCTGGAAAATCTGGAAAAAGTGGTGTGGTTAAAGAAAACGGGGGTGGAATAAATAGCCACTGGAAGGGTCCCACATAGGGGTACAGGTCCTTGCCACAGTAGGGTACCTCATACCCTGCAAAAACTTTGAAAATACCCCCTTAATAATTTTTGAAGCACTTGCCCATTTGATTTTTATAATTATTTTTTAAAAATTCCTTAAAAAGAAATTTAAAAAATAAAAAAATGTCGAACTTCTCTTTTGTTGCATTTTTATTTTTTTCGATTTTCATGCCCTGTGGGCCATATGGAGGCCTACGACCCCAAGGAATTTTTTTTTTGCCTCACAAGCTCTCAACACGAAAATAGGTTGAATTATATATCAAAATTTGTAGAATTGGCCTCTGGAATGCAACGACAAGGTCTTTTTCATGCCAAAATGGTCTAAAAATGCAACTACCCTCTAGATCTAGAAAAAAAAGTAATAACTTCAAACCCTCGTAGATTTGGCGTTAGGAATCCAAATTAGGCAAAACGAAAGGAAAATTTGACTTCACCGACAGCTCTAAATCCAAAGGTGAGGTCCTTTATGCGCTAAAATGCACCTAAAAATCGCCCACCTCCAAAATTTGCAAAAAATGAAATGGGATTCAAATCTTAAGCTTGTAACCGTTGTTGAAGAAAAAAATATCATAAATCAAGAAGGGGTTCATTGAATCCATGCTCTAATACCATGTTAGAATTATGAAACAAGCACAATATAATGAGCTACATGATCAAACAACGAACAAATACACCTTTCACATGAGAGATCTATAAACAATATATGAAATATTCCCCAACAAGAAAAAGCTACAGAAGCAAGAGACTATCAAGAAGATATGAAAGCTTAAGATATAATTACAATGAGGGTTGAGTGCTTATACAATAAAAATCCTAAATGGTGCTCACTTTAGTTAATAGAGTAAATCAATCCTAAGTTTAGCTTAAGTTCTTGAGAATAAATTAGACTAATAATCAATTAATTATTAGCTAACACATGATAACTCTAACATCAAACATTTAGTAAACCTACAATCATGAAACTCATTAGGCAGAGAGGATCATTGTAAAGATCTATGCATTAAAAATATCATGATAATTTTGTTGTTTTTGGAGGTCGAGATCAAGATAGCACGTGGAACATGACCATTAAAAAACCTCCTTACCATACTATCAGACATCAAGATCGGGTTGAACCTCATCACTTGAACCTTGTAAAAAGTCTATCAGAAGTTGAGATCAGAAGAACACTCAACATCAGAACCTTAAAGAAATTGGATCAGAAGTCAGGATCAAAACAACACTCGACATCAGAACCTTAAAGAAAGTGGATTGAAAGTCAAGATCGAGATGGCACTCAACACTTAAAATTAATGTGGTGTCAAGGGTCGAGTTTTGTTTCAAATTCTGATCCCAAAATTAATGCAAAGATCAAAATCAGAATGATAGTCGACATCGGAACCTTCCTCAAGGTAATAGGTTAAGGTTACATTCTGATTTTGATTTTTGCCTATAAGTCAGAAGTAGGGATCGGGTTGGAACCTAGAACCAAATCGATTTTTTTGGAATCGGTGAGCTTCCATTCTAAGGTCCGATCATGACCAGAGGTCGGAAGTCAAAATTAGAATGGTCTAAGGAACCAGAACCACGCGAAGGTGCACAATTAGGGTTCAATTTAAAAACTCAATCCCACAACATATGCAGAAGTCAGAGTTGGAACATGATCAAACATGAGGGTGACAAAGTGAATTTCCATCATTTACAAAACTCTTTGGGATTCAAGATTGGGACATCATCCAACATTAGAGCCATACTTAAAAATCCCAATCCAATACTTAATCAAATTAACTACCTTGGGGATCAGATGCAAGAAAAATGTAGGGTTCCAACTGAGATTTGTAAAGGTCAATGGTATGGAAACCCTTAGAAAAACTAGGGTTTCAACGAGAAAAAATAAACCCATGTGCAAAAAAGAGAAACAAAAAAAAACACAAACCCAAGAAAACAAGAAAGGAAGGACGTGAGTGAACAAGCAAGGAAATGCATGAGAAAATGAGCAAGAAACAAGAAAATCAAGAATAGAAAAAAACCCTACCTCGAAAGATGTGATGCCAAAACCAACAAGCTTGATTGAAAAATGCAAAACTCAAACTCGCACCCCAATCCTCCACTCCGCTCTAGCTCTTTTCATTGAAAATGCAAAGAAATTATGAGTTAAAACTAAAAGGAAATCAAAATATATACTGGTTCATGTGTGCGAACTAATTGTCATTAGTGCGAGATAGTTCAGGCCTCGGGATCGTGGCGGCACCCATTAATGAATCAACACAAAATCCAAGAGGTAAGTCGAAAGTCAGGATCGGGAAAAAAAACTCGGCACAAGAACCTTTGAAGAGTGCAAGGTTTCAAACTCATTTTGAAACCTAAACCTGACTAACAAAATAAAAACAAGAAAACAAAGATCAAAGTCAAGATGGAAACTAGAACTTGAATCTTTGAAAGATTCCAAGTTTCGGTTCCATCTCAAAACCCGATTCTAACAAAACAAAAAGACAACGAGCAAGCAAGATCAGAATTGGCATGGAACGAGGAAATTGAATGTTTGCAAGGTTCCAAGTTCAAGTTCCTTTTTGAAACTCGATTTTGAAGAACAAAACAAGACAAGCTAAAACATGGGTATCAAATTTGGAATAGAAACTAGAACCTAAACCCACTGAAGGGTTCCAAGTGCTAGTTCCAGTCTGAAACCCGAATCCGACAAAACAAAGGAAAATAAGGCTTGGAAGAAAAAGACAACTCCCAAAGCCAAAAGAAAAACATCAAAGGCAAAAAACAACAAGGGGGACCCATTTTGACCAAAAATAAAATGGGATGTTTATGCAAGGCATACCATGTCTTAGTTCAAATGAAACGGTTTTGATCCAAAAGTATACCATTGTTTGATACTAGGCCTTCCTCAATCCAAATGCAATGTTCTCCTCACATATAGATATATTATAGACCCAAACACTAATAGTATGAACTAAGCATGACCTAGAGCAATATCCATGAAATCAATCACTCACAAAGCATCAAAATTGAGAGTTAAAGATGGAAAGAAACATGAATCAAAATATCACATACCATCCAAGTAGGAAAGACTCCACTTTGATGCAAACCAAAGCAATATTATACAATTAAAAATTAAAATATTATCATATAAAAGAGATCATGAGAAAGGAACAAAGAGAAAACCACTCAACCATCTTTTGTGCCTGAAAATTGCATCATAAAACCCTACTAGTAAGCCACGTAGTTGTTAAATCTAGAAAACGAGAACTAGAGTAGAAGGCAATAGCAAAGTTCTCACCAATACCACTATTTCTCAGGGAAAGATTAGAAATTGGTATACTTCGCTCTTACTACCACTACTTTGGTCTTTTTAAGTGCTTCAAAATATGGAGATACATGTAAATGATTTTTAAAATGTTGGAGCTCCAGATTTGTAAGAAAATTAAATGTAAAGAAAGATTTAACTATCAATTATGTTGATTAAATAAAAATGGAAAGCAAAATCTTATGAAAAAAGAGTAAGAATAAATACAATGTATACTAAAACCTTTAAAGCCTAAGCTTTGTTAATCTCACAAACATATAATCCTCAATAATCTTCCTCTTTCCTATTTGTCGAACCCTTAGCGCTTCTAAAATACCATCTTTGATAGACGACTTGACCCCCTCCATAGCCCTCTCAACCTCAAACTTGTTCTCCTCTACTTCCACGCTCCCCTCATCGAGCTCCTTCCCCAAGGCAATTTCTAGAAAATGATTAGCGATAAGGGTTGAACAGTTGTGCAGTTGCGACTATTTAGAGGCTGTGCAGTTGCGACTATTTAGAGGCAAAAGTGGATTAAAACAGTTATTAATATAGATTTTTAAATAATTTCTATTTCAAATTTTCATAATTATTGCACTTTCTAATATCAAATATACAATATTAATTGAGAAGTGATAGATAAATTACGTAAGAAAATCAATAAAATTGTATTTTTTATAATATAAATATACATATATATATATGTTATGTATATATATAAAAGACATCTCAAGTGAGATTTTATTATAGGGTTTAAATTCTTCTTGAAAATTTATGTTCTTTTAAAAAATGAGCTTGTATTTTAAAAATATGGCCTTCACAGGTTTTACAATTTTTTTCGCAAGTGGTGGTTACATAATCATCTAGTAATAATTTTTCTATGCTTTAAGAAAAAAATAAGAGGTTTTTTTCATTTCCATTGAGGTGGCTTCATAGCCATCACTTCTCTAACAATAGTTTTATTTTACGTTAGTAGTGCTATAATGTAACATGTGAGGAGAGTAAATGATAGGGAGATTGTTTATCTTCAAATTTTTGAATTTTGGGCTTCATGTTTGACCTCAAGACATGTTGCAAACACACATATCAACCCATAGAGATTTAAGAAGTTATTGAATGCTTCTTGAAAATGAATGTCATCCATATATTCAAAAAATTTATAAAGACTAAATTATGAATGCTACAAACCAAGATAAATGACAATATTCACTTTTTAAGAAAGTAGGGGATCCACATCATATTTCATGGAATATGTATAAGTATTAGATGTTGAACTTGGGTTTGAAGGAGTGAATTATTTGTTTTATAAATATTGACAATATTTATAATATATATAGATTAGTGATATTAACAAGTTTGTTGTAACAAATTCAATTTATTGATCATATATATAACACATGTTGGATTTTATGATAAAAAAAAAAAAGCACAAGATCTAAAGCCTACAAAATAGTCATAACTATGTTGCTATATCAAAGACCTTAAAATCAAAATAATGTTGTTTCATTAATCAATTTTCAAAATACAAAAAGGATGAGTGCATTTATAAGAAATACAAGGGGAGATGTGGACACCTTATTTAATAAGAAGAGTAACTAACGATTCTGAAAAAAGTAAAAGATAAATTCTTATGGAAGATTTTGAAACCTCTCACCCTATGACTCATACTTTTACTAACAAAAACAATCAAAATTATGAGTAGGAAAATAAATAATAAACTAAAGAAAATGAGATAAAAACCACACCAATATAACATAAGAATGCACATCTTATATAATTAAATATTATAGAGATACTTCCATATACACCTTAAATATCTAATTTGTAACATCAATATTTCTTTCAAATAGGTCCTAACATTAATGTTCCTTTTTAGGTACCTGTTTACTATAAGATCATATATCAACCCCTTGACACTTTCTAATATGTTTTCTTTTGTTTTGGCCTTTTTGGTCACATGACATGTTTCACTTTGGTTCTTCTAATAGTGTTTATTTTCCTTGTATGCACCAGTTGGGGTTGGGGTATTATAAGAACATTCACCATCCTTATTGAGACTTATTGCAATGGATTAAACATATTTGTTTACCTACCCACATTTATAATTTCAAGAATTATTTTATTATTTTATTTGGTCATGTTATAATTTTGTGTATAATTAAGCACAACAACCATATTTAAGTTTCCCTATGGTCACCATTTCATATTATCAAGCACAACATTTTTTCATTTTTAGAAACAAATAGACCCCCCTTAATCATGAAACTATAGGCCCCACCTACATCTTTTTGAGGCCTACATATTTTAGATACCCATTTACATTAAGGGTCTCTATTTGTCTTCCTAGATTATACTATGTGTTCATGTCATAATGTCATCATGATCATGTATTTGCAATCTTGGCTTTTCATTTTCAAGTTCTTTATCTACTCTTTTCTTCATAGTATCTTTCTTTAGCTTTGAGAGTTTTCTTAATTTATTGGCTTCATTCACTTTATCTGCAAAATATATAATCTTCTTTTCTTTCATTTTTCATGTCTCATCTACATGCTATAACATAATTTTCTTACACTCTTACCAATTGAGAACCAACTATACATCTCGGCCAAACACTTGTACACTAATTGACCAAGGACCGTTAATGGATGTTTGACATAAAAAATGGTTTTATTTTCTCGTATAGAAACATTCGATTTAAATGTGGAATCTAGCATCATTGACAACTTGTCCTCTAATGCATGTGTAGCTAGACCTTGTGGTGTGGGTGACACAATTTTCACACTATTCTATAATGTTCTAGAAGTTGTGAAGTTAGTGATGGTATGCAATAATTTTACACAATATTTGTGGAATGTTGCATTAGTTACAAACTCAATTCTACAAGACATGTGAGAATGCCTTGGGGAGGTATAAACACAATTATATGATCTTTAAAAGTTACAGGCATGCCTTTGGGAGGAGCTGCTAGTTTTGATTTATCCAATTATATTTAAGACATGCAAGTTAAGATATTTTTAGTGGTGATATTATCCAATTGATAAAAAAATTATTGTCCCCCAAAGTTAATAAATTGTAAACATTTGGCAACCAAACCTTTTAACTAAAATAGATAAATTTTTCCTATCTTTCATATACCTTTGGCCCAACATAAATATTTTTATTAGTTAGATTTGACTTTGATCTCCATGATGTTTAGTCTAATTTGGGTTCAATCATCTTGATATAGTTGTCAAGTCAATTTTTTAAATTTAGTTCCATTAACTTAGCATTTGAATTTCACTATTTCAAATTTATGGTTCATCACTCTTTATTTTAGATGATTTTTCTATTATTTGATGGCATCACCTTGACAATTATAGATAATTTAGCAAAAAAATGTGATGCAATCACCCTAATAATTATAATTAATTTAATAAAACTATGGTTTAGTTGCCCCTATTTTAAGACAAAATATAAATTATAATTGTAATTAGGAGATATATTAGTAAATATGGTCTTCCTATTTTACTCAAAGTCATCCTATTTTACTAGAGATTCACAAATACATCTAATTTATTATAAATAACCACTTAAACAAGTGGAATTTGATTAGGCAAAGCAAAGGCCCTAGAGAGTATATAAACCATTCATTTAATTTAATTTCTCACATTGTGAATTTGGATGTGATTGATTTGCATTCTATATTTGGTAGTTGGTAGACTTCTAACTATCCTAGAGGCATTGCAATGATATTTTTTTTATCATTAGAAGACTTAGTGGAAATATAATTTGTTGAATATAATATTGAAATTTTGTAAAGAATAAAGATACATTGCAAGACCAAATCTTCAATTCCTCGTGAGTTTCATAAGACAATTTCACTTAATTGTTAATTTATATTTCATCATGTGTAATCTATTACAAATTTAATCTCCATAATTAGCCAAAAAAAAACATCTATTAATTTTTTTTTTGTCAAAAAAATAAAAAATTAGTTGACATTTAGTCACATACCAAATGTATACGAGGTCTTGTATCATAATGTGCAATGTATTGATGCATCACAAAATAGTTCCTTATATTTTTATAGAATTGCATATCACTACATAAGAATGTATAAGCTCATGAGGCATTGTGTATCCTTGTAAAATATTGTGATGCATGTGTAACATGATTTTATAGATTCTAACATCACATACCACTCTATAATACTAAACAATATTCACACATTTTTAACACTATGTAATATCATGAGGCATTGCATACCACTATGTAACATTTTGCAAGGACATGATGCATTGCTTACAACCTTGTATAATGGTGCTTTATATTTTTTAGCATTGCATATTACTACATAAGACTATGCAAGGTAATTAAGCATCATGTAAAATTTTGTCTTTATGTAATTGTGTAACCTTACATAATGACATGATTTGTGTAACATTACTAATGTTGTGAGTTATCACATAGCATTGATTGATGGTTCACAACATTACATAGCACTACATAAAACTTTACATGTTCATGAGGCGTCACATAACCCTCTAAAATTTTGTGATCCATTATGTAACATTGCTTTATAGTTTCTAGCATATCATATCATTGTGTAAAATATGTAAGGTTGTGAGGTGTTACAAAATAATGTAATGCTATGAAGTGTTGTGTAACACTATTTAAACTTTATAGTATTGAATAGCATCACATACACTTTGCAAGACCATGAGAACTTACATAGCCTTGCATAATCTTGTGAGGAAAATATAACCTTGGATAATTTGGTCATGCATTGTGTAACACTACTTATAGTTTGTAACATTTTATATCATTATATAACACTACAAAATATCATGAGGTGTTGCATATAATTGTGCAATGCTTGAGGCATTGTGTAACATTACATAATACCATGAGGCATGTAACACTTCCTTATAGTGCCTAGCAAGACATATCACAACATTAGGATAATTTATATTGCACTCATAAATGTAAATACCTCACAATAAGAATATGATGACATCCCTAACTAAGGAAATATAAATTTAGAACCATGAAAGAAAGAAAAGATCTCTATAATGTTTCATTTCAATAGAAAAAAATAAGGACATATGATAGGATTGGTTCTTTTAGAAAAAATAATCATGAGTATGTATCTAAGGGATTCTAATTCAATGAATTTTATAATAAGCATGGTTCTAATGAAATAGTGAAAATTTTAACAATATTTTTTCACAAGGTGAAGATGTGGCTACTAGTGGTAATGGTGACATTGAAGAAATAAATATCACATCAATGGTACATGTCACAATTTTTTCATCTTGAATTATTTTTTAAGTATCCATTCATAGAACTTGTTGAAAATGAGGATGGAATGGGCTAGCCAAAATTATGTTGTTGTAATATTTGTACTTGAAAAAAGAAAGAAAAGACAATTATAATTGAAATTAGGCACCATTAAGAAGCATGTGGGTAAAGTCTATACAATGGTAAATGTAAATAAAGAGTTGATTTTAATGTTGCACTAGAAAACCAAATATGAATGCACTCATTCTTGGAAAGCAGTCAAGTTATAAGAACACATGTAATCCTAGGCATAAATTTATGCTAGTGAAGGTTCCATATTTGCTTTGTTTGGAAAGGTAATGGAAGAAATTTAATCTTCAAAAATTTATAGCTTACAATAATATTTTATATATTAAATAGAGGGTTTCCATTGATAAACAACCCAAAATATATGAACTTAATGTCTTTTATTGGGTATCCAAATTTCCAATTTACCATTAGTTTATTAACAAGGTTGAAAATGGATCCAATGTCCTCTTGAAGTATGGAAGCAAGATATACTATAGATATCAAATTTCCCACCTCAATTACAACTTCATGGGAAATTTAGACTCTAGTTTTCCACCTCAATTATAATTTCATAGAAATATTTAGGCTCCAAATTACCATTTCAACTACAACTTGATTGAAAAATGAGGTTCTAATTCCAAGATATTGAAGCTGAGCAAGAAATTGGTCTCAAAATCACCTACATTTTATTTTTAAAATAATACCAAAAATATCCATCCACTCTACACCTAATGAGGATCATGCCTCAATATAAGGGATTCATTGAGATTTCTATATATTTTTGTAAGGGTCAGTTCTAAAGTATACCTCAATACAACTATGTAAGGTTGTTTGTGCTTTGAGATGTAAATCTACATTTTCATTTGTAGAAGGTGCAAAGATGACATTTTATAGAGGTATAAGGCGTGAGTGTGTAGTGTAATTTAATATTTATAATATTGTTTGAGTTGAGATCTATAAATTGAATAGCATATATTTTATTTGACAGGGTACAGGTGTATGGACCATTCCACTTTTCTCAAAATATATTTCCTATATTTTCAAACAAGGAGACCTTGAGAAATTGGGTGACTTGATTTGAACTAAAATGAACACATTGATGAGAAAGTTAGAGAAACCAATTATGTGTTGGCATTGAAAGAAGTAATGTAGTATGTAAATATGTCCTTGTTGTAATGCCTTGTTGTGGAACGACACGTCACAACACTAATCAACTGAACAATTTTTTTTATAACATTTAATAATAACATGTGATCAAAAACTTAACATGAACGTTCTCAGATTCCACAACAATGCTACTAAAGTAAATTATAAACACAACACATCAAGAACAATAAATATCAAATCAAGTGAATAGTCATAGCAAGCTTCATTACATCCAGAGTTATATTACAAGATCATTTACAATAAGCGAGATTGTGACAAATCTCGAAACACCACAAGTGGTAGAAAAATGAAACCTCATGCAACATCATGAGTGTGTATAATAAAGAATATGAAGAAGAACAGGTGACTACCATGTCCACGAACTCATTTGACAAACAACTCCGTGAATGATGTGTGTCCAGGATCCCACCAAGAACAAGCATGTCTCAAAAAATATCACCTGTAGGGAACCCAATGGAAGATATGGCACGTTCCTCCCAACCGTGTGGAACTTGAAAGCCCACCCCCCATGCTAGGAGATAGAACAGGTCCTCAAGTCAAAACAAACAACAAGAAGATACATCACACAAAACATGGTCGACACACATGAAAACTCTACTGACATACATCCAGTACATTAATTAAAGTTTCCACTTAATTACCAACTTTTGAGAGGTTACCCATGCAACCACTTCCGGGTCTGGCCCCTAACGGAAGCCACTCCTCCTAAGGTACAACTTCTCAAAAAGACTAAACAAATATGCATGCCCAAGAGAACTTCTTTCACATAGACTCAAAGTCATCAGAACCATACTATGACATTAAATATCTCAATAGAATCCACAAAACATGCATGGCCAAGTATATATACGAACAAACACAACTCCTCTCCATGATATTCAAAATGTTCGAAAATAAACTCACAAGAACACTAAACGTGCATGGATCACGTTATCACATTTGAAACAATACAAAGATATTTGTACCACACTAGCCATGATTACAAATCAAAACTACTGATTAAAGCCTCTGGAAGATGATACCCTAAACTATATATTTCAATACATACACAAGAGTTATCTCCAAAAAGAGATATCATTCAACAAGGTTAACGAGTTTCATTAAAGATTTCCCAATCATACATGTGTTACTTAATACATTTAATCTCAATAATCAAGAAGATAATAGATTCTCCCATAAAAATGATATTTAATTCACCATCCTACAAAGGATAAATTAAACATTTAAGATTCAATAAATATTACATAATATTACAAAATCAACTACTATAAATTATCGGCAAGAATTACAATATTCCATTTAACATAATTATTCGTTTTTTTTATAAAATTTTCAAGAATAATAAATGTTACAAAATAGAACCCTCAAAAGAAAAGATATACCTCCTCTCCTCATGCATTATTATTCCAAACTAACCTTCGTATTTAGACTTATGAATTCTAATTAATCAAAATGTTTATATAAATCTAGCACAATACCAAAAAGAAGGAGGTGAGTTTATTAATGTTGTAATAAACGACGATTTCAATTACAACTAACATAACTCACAAGTTAAATTTATTAAAAAATTACAGATCACTAACAGTTTTACCTTCACCGCCTAACTCAAGGTAAGTGATTCTAACTCCAAATTTAACCGGAAGATGCAATAAACTAACAAACCTTTCAACTTTGTGGGATGTTGAAGATGGCTCCAACACAGACACCATTCCATCATAGCCGATGGTGCAACCGACAGAATCAAACACTAAAAGAAATTGCCCAACTCAAACGAACTAACCAAAAGACGGGCGCCCACACAAGATCGAAGGATCTGATCTAACTTAAGTGAAAGAAGCAACCGATAGTGCATTCCCGTAAGCAGGATATCAAAAGAAAGAAAAGTTTAATACTAGCCGGGCCGGCTTAAACATCACACACTAAGCATTTGACCGTTTAGGTGGATGTTGTGAGGTCCTCTTCAACCATCCCGTTTCTGTTGGCTATTTCCGTTTCCGTTACGTCTGTGCAGTTACTTACATGGATTCTGGTAATGTGTTTAAATTGTTTCTCCCGCCCAATGTCCGTAAATGTGTTTAAATCGTTTCTCCCGCCCACCTGAACCGTAACCGTAGAATTCTACGCTGCACTCACACTAAACAGGCTTCCAACTTATATCATTTTTCATTTGCCAGTGGAAAGTTGGACTTCACGATCTTTGCCAGCATCCTCCCTGCCTGTGCCACGATGGGAGCTTCAGAACGGAGCAGGGACATCCATTGCAGGAGGAAGGAAAGATGAATTTTGAAAGATGTAGCCGTAACTGCCCTGGTAGACATATATGCAAAATGGGGAAGCATAGACAAGGCACGTGAACTGTTTGACAAAATGCCTTTAAAAAAATTGTTTTCATGGAATGCCCTCATGGCAGTTAATATTCACAAAATGGATTTGTTGAAGAGGCTTCAGAAACTTTCAAGCAAATGCAATTAGCAGGTGTAATGCCAGATTCTAAAAGCTTTGTCAGTTCCTTGCAACCTGTGCCGAAATGGGAGCTTTGGAACAGGGTATGGGCATCCATCAAAGCATAAAGGACACAGGAATTTTTTCAGATGTAGTATTTGCAACTGTCTGTAGACATGTATGCAAACTGTGGAAGCATACACAAGGCAGGCGAACTGTTTTACTATGTGCCTCAAAGAAATTTGGTTCCATGGTTGTAGGATATGAACAAAATGGATTTCTTGATAAAGATTTAAAAAATTCAAAGAAATGAAATTGGTTAAATCACATACAAAATAATGTTTTAGGAGTATTTATACTGATGATGCTTTTTAATTAGAATCTTAAAATGTTATGACTTATGTTCTTCTCTCTAACATTTATGTAGATGTGGGTAAGTGGTGTGAGGCTCAAATGGTAAGGAGATTGATAAATGGTAAAGGATATAATAGGATTCTTAGTTGTAGTTGGATTGAAATCCATGAAATGGTGTGTACTTTATGTGTAGAGGATAGCTCACATCCATAAACACTGGAGATCTATGCAAAGTTGGAGAGATTGGCTTGAGAGATGAAAGCAGCAGGGTATTTTCCAAGTTCAAGACATTTACTTAGTGAGGAAAAGGAGGGAAATGAGTTATTTCTCTACCATCATAGTGAAAAGTTGGTTGTTTTTGGTTTGTTAGATGCATCCTAAGAACAACTATTATAGTTATTAAAAACCTTCAATATGTGTTGATTCACACACTACAATGGAATTTATCTCCAAGATTGTTGCAAGAGAAATTGTTGTGACAGACTTGAATTGTTTCCATCATTTTAAATAGACAAAATGTT
Organism: Sequoiadendron giganteum; assembly: GCA_007115665.2. Taxonomy (NCBI): domain Eukaryota; kingdom Viridiplantae; phylum Streptophyta; class Pinopsida; order Cupressales; family Cupressaceae; genus Sequoiadendron; species Sequoiadendron giganteum. The sequence continues at coordinate 526,240,740 of CM021109.1, read as the reverse complement.
CTTGTGAAGATGATTGGTTATGCTAAATAAAGTAATCTAAAAAATAGGCTTTCACTATAATAATGTGCATTGTCACGCCTACACTAATAATGAAGGAACAAGGTTTTATTGTTAGATTCTAGAAAGAAAAAAATGGTTTTGTTTTTGTTTTGAATATTTGGCAATCTAGACCATGATGTTGGCTTTGTAAAATTAGATGCACATAGTGCATATACACTGTTAGGGTATCTATCAAAGACTTATTTTATGATAACAAAAACATTTAATTAAATTGTTTTCATAAACCTACATATGTATGAAATGAAAAGTTGGATAAGGTAGAGAAAGAGAAAAACAAAAGTTGAGGAACACTTCAAGTAAATCGAAAGATGCTTGACTAGTAGGAAATGGGAGATGAGGGCTCACAATTACCCTTGTTATTTTCTACAGTCCTTTTATTTGGATTAATTGTCAAAATAAGACTATCAATTTAAGTGGCAATCAAGTGCATAAGACATGGGCATGTGATTTATTGACTCACTAACTAGGAGCATCTAATCATACATGATAGTGTCTAAAGGTTGTATGGTCCCATCTTCCTAGTTACTTGGAGCAACATCAAAATCGATAACCTTGTACATAATCACCCCTCTACCTATTATGGTAGGATATAATGAGTGCAATATTTGAATGTTGGATATCTTTAATAACAAAATTGATACAATAACTCTCTTCTACCATAATGACAACCCCTTGCTTCTATTTGATAGAATCTAGATTGACCCATTATCATTATTATGGTTTAGCTAGGATTTTGATTAAAAATATGATTAACCTTGAATATAGTGTGGTTTTTGCAGTCCCTTTGAATGTTGATGATTGTCTCCTTGTGTGTAGGCAATAATGGTTTAAAGATAGGACAATCCACCTTGATTGTAAAATTCCTATGATGACACCATTTCTTCCATGACACTTTGACTATAGTAGTTGTATTAATACTCCTTTGGTAGTTAAGGCATGATTATTACCCTAAATTAATTGTCAAAATAGGACATGAAAGTGCCCATGGGTTGATGAAAACATTCTACAGAATAAAGGTTTTTTTTACTATCACAAAATTGGTGTGATTATTGTTATGAGCATAGCATAGTAGTCCTTTTAGGATAATTGTTTATGATTACACAATGAAGTGAAGTTATAACTATGCAAAAGTGTTATGTCGCAATGACTACGTCCTTCCTTGAGGACAACCTAATTTATATATATGTTTGACAAGATTTTGTATTTAAACATATTCTCCCATTTTTTTTTGATATTGCTATCGGGATTCAATCGTGTAGTTTTACGAGTCAAATAGCAATATCAAAAAATTTGACACGCTATGGAGGAAAATACCTCCTACTTATATTCTCCCATATTTATGATAGTCTTTAGGAATAAAATATTAAACCAATTGATGACAATTCTTCAATTGTATTGGGTTGTTAATGGAGTGATTATTGTCCTAAGGATGATTAGGCTCATGGAATTCATCATGATAACACTTCTCTCATTTATGATAATTATTAATGTAATGATGATTATCAATATGTCTAGAGGTTAATGTTAAAGCTTGAGGGTAGTAAGGTCCCAAGTACCATGATTAAATTTGGTGTGGATGATGGAGATTTCCCCTTAATAAGGTAAGACATTATAATAGTTCAACAATAATTTAATAACATGCCCAAAGTTTACCCTATTATTTTCACCTAAGTTTTAACCCATGTATGAGAAAATATCAAGTTCACCAACACATAGAAATAAAATTTTCTAATTCAATAACATAGATGCGCATTTGAAATGAACCCATTCCAAATTATATTGCATGAATGAACTAACATTAAACATAATCCCAAGTAAAAAATACATCTTTCATATACGCTTTCCAAATAGATGCAATAGCATAATTACAAATGATAGATTACAAGAGCTTAATGTACAGGAACATATTGGTCAAGTTATCCTCAACTGGAACACATATCTTCATCTTCTTCTATTTCACACAAGTCTTGACTACCAATTGCATGAGAGAGAACATAACCAAAGTTCTTTTCCTCCAACCACAGACTTAAGCAGTCCCTTGCATATCTTTCTATCTAGTAGGATGGCCCTACCCTTCAATGAAGAGATTGGTATGAAAACCCTCTAATATAATGCCTACTTGAGCATGGTGTTGTGTCCTACATAGCTAGTGTTTCCATACACTGGATACTCGCCTAACATGCATGACACTCCCTACTAGCTATGCAATCTTGGTTCACAGTGAACTGACAAAGTGTACGCAGTGGAAACTACACTTACTTTGGCCAAAGATTTATCATATATAATAAATATAAATTCTCAATACTTACTTGGAGTGATTTCGTATCTTCACCCACCCCCTTGCTTGACTTGGAAACTCTATTGACCATAATTAGCTCTTGACTAGGTTTGACCTCAATAAAAATAACAAGATTCCATTCCAAAAAGTGATGTCACACTTAGTTGATCTAATTGACCAAATAGGTTAATCCCAACCTTTGGTTCATCCTAACCCAAGGAATAAACTGAATTTTTACTTCCAAGGAAACATGAATAACCACTCAAGGATAAACTACCAACATGGTTTACATATCATCTTATTCTATCAATGATGAAATAATACGTCTAGCATGGTATTATTCCCTTTGCATTACTATCATCATAATTCATGCAAGCATATAAGTATCATACAATAAACTAGGTATTATATATATATATATATATATCTTCTAGATAGTTTTTCATAATTACGTCATACAATCATGACAACCATAATAACTATATATATGTATCATAATAATAAGATACCATAAAATAAATTATCTAATCTAGCTATATCCACAAGCTTGATTCAACATCTATGATAAACAATCAATAACTTCTACAAGAACTTACAATTAATCAACAAAAAACATAGATTTGACATAAAAAAGAGTAAGGGATAAAATAGCTAAGCATGCCTAGAAATATAAAGCTCCCACAAAGAATTTGCAACTCTAGATCAATGTCAAAACTCAAATTGTTGCCTTCTTCAACTCAACCTATCCCAATCTATCCAATCAATATGCTCTTACTCTCAATAATATTGCCCCTCTAACTCAAAAATAATTACTCTCAATCTCACAATACTCTCATAGAATTAACTCAGAAAAAAGAACAACAATGGACAGCAACAACCATCACAAATGAATATAAAATGAATACAATGAACAACTATGATAACATCTATCATGAACGACTAAAACAAGAGCCCATCAACCCCTATTTATATAAAAAAAGAGAGTCTCAAATCTGAAAGATAGCTAAGAAATTCGCCACATTTCCTTCTCACTGATCTATTGTGCATCATTCAACAAATTTCTCCCTTTTCATAGCGCCACATCTTGAGTTGTGGGATTTCTCAACCAACATATGTTAAAAATACTCAATCAAAGCTTGTTGTGTGTGGGCTTTGCATCATAAACAAAGTTAGCTCATAACATGAAAATTATATTTATCATATATCATTTGCATCATAAAGAATCTAAAAAGCAATCACTTCATAATACATATTCATTCATTGGAATTCCCTAAAACATAATCATGCATTAAAACCATATTTATTCATAAAAAGTAATAATAATTTATAGATACACAATGGAGTGTATCAAATTTATATATTTCTTGAATGTTATCGGTTACCATGATGCTTTTTACTTGAGAAGACCCATATAACACATCATACAATAATAATGTTTCTAAGATTAAGGACATCCATGATTGGTGTGACCATATGAGTAACTATGTCTATTATGATTATGGCTCTATAATAGACTTGAGATAATGTATTGTGTATTTTAAATAAGGCTAAAGCATTAGGACTTGTTGGATGGAGTCCCTTAATTTTCCTTCTAATACTATGTTTGTCATCACTCATGTGATTGTCCTCATTTATAAGTCTTCAAAATTTTATCATGATTTCCTCATAGATTTCAATTATATCATGTGACCTAGGGACTTCCTTACCAGAATAAGATGATCCATAGTAGTACTAAAATATTTGCTAACAACCCAACTTCCTTCATTTCTTGTAATATTCTTCAAGGTGGTTTCATAGCAATGAATGGGAATGAGCTACAAGTCTATGCTTAAGGACATAATAATCATAAAGGGCTACTATGCCTTGACATCCTTCATTACTAAGATGAGGACCTTATCTTTGAAAAAAATAGTTAGTTTACAACTTCACACTAAATAAAATCAAACAAGGACAATTGTATATGTTATTCATGAAAACATTTTGACTTAATTATAAGGTTATCTTAGTGATACTATATGTATTTTGGGACCATATCCTCTATATATGTGACATGGTATGGAATTTTTAAGCGATAAATTATCATGAAAAGCCTCTTATATTATATAGGACTAGCCAATTGGTTATTACTATCCTATAAGAGTGAAATGGTAGAGTTTTAAATGAAATCATCTTGGTCTTGATACTAGTTTTTATGAAACTCTTACCCGTGTTGAGATAATCTTCTTATTTCATGGTTGAATTTGAATTGGCATGCCTTACAACAAGGTGGAAATCATCATAATTTAGTACCTACTTAAATCCTACGTAGAACCTATTATTATTATTTATTAGGATAACTTTAATAAAACTATGTAGGCACATGACCATCCTATAAGATTTATAGTAGCCTTAATAACCATGAAAATCCTAAATTTTTTATGGCTTTAATGATTTCCTAAGAGTATCCTTTTTTCATATTGTTGTTATCTATGATGGCAAAATGATAATACATAAGAAATTAAATAAGTGTCTGGTCTAATTATGATAATAACACAGTATGATTGCTATCTTATGTAAACATTGGTACTCCTACTGGATGCCATGAAAGAGTTATAACTCATGTTCATAAGAGGCATAGAAATTGTAGAAGTAATGCACGATTGTATTTTATATCTTTCCATCATAAAATCCACTTAATTATATTCTTCTTTGTTGTCTCTAACTCCCTCTTGACAATTCCTAGTGTCAATAATAACTCTATGGATACCATAAAAAATATTCTAAAAGTAATATTCCCCATGATGCTATTAGGATAGCCTAAGCAAGATTATAGTCCATTAGTCATTATATAACATCTTGTGCACATGTTTGATAGTGTTATTGTAGGTGACAATAATTATTTTTTATGGTATATTTATGGGCTAAGTAACTAAGCTCTATTGTGTTGCATTATTTATTAGGTTAACTTACTATCTAATTGTTGTAGTAATAGTCCCTGGATATCATTTATTGTCAACATCATGGTTGTTCTCAAATGGTGTTGACTATTCCACTTGGTTTTGTGACATATCTTTCTTCTTTATTAGTAGAATATTACCCTTGTGAGGAATGATTTTTCACACTTCCCTTTATAATCATAGAGTTGGTAAGGAAGAGATAAGTCACTATCTAGGGTTTGGTGAAAGTACTTGTCACTTGGTTATTTTCAATTTTTATTAGTGTTGAATGTTGACCAACCAAAGAAAACAACCACCTTTATTATGTAGAACACTCATGTAAAAATGATAAACAATTTTATTTCTCTCCACAACCACACTTACACTCTAATAGTGAAATGTTGATTAATATGAAATAAGCTTCTTTTTGGCTTGAATGAGTTTCTTGGATCTAAGCAATTATGTTGACCTTTAAATAAGCATTCCAACCACACAAAGAAATTCAAATTTATTAGATCCTACATGATTATACTTGCATGCATGTCAAAAAACAAATTACCATACTAAAATAATACATTTTTAGGATTTTATAAAAACTAAACCCTTGTAATTCTATCTATGTTCATGGTTGAAGAGTTATGCATATATACAACATATTTTATCTTGATTTCCTAAAATATTAGGATATATTTATCAAGATTTGCATGTAGGAATAAATGGTTTTTACAAGTATGATGCTTCCTTAGAATTGAGATTCAAAATGAGGTTGTAAATCACTAGAATTAGTTAACCCTAAGGTTAAAATCCAACCAAAAAAGATGTTCCAAAAAAATTTCCACATTCCAACACTAAACACACATAGTAATAATCTAGTTGTCTCTTTTCAACAACTGTAGGGGGGGTTTGATATCATAGATCACATGTGTTAAAACTTGTAGTCAGTATTAGACACCAAAAAACTCCTCGTATAGCTTTTATAAGGGTTGTGACTCCTAGTCAACAATTATAGCTCTATCATTATAGCTAGGTGAGAGTTTAGAACACATACCAAACTATCAATTTTGACCACAAAAGTATTTAGAAAATATAATGTAATTAGTGATCTACTAAAGGAAATCTAATAGTGTATTCAAGGTAGGCCATATATCCAGTAATCCTTGTTCAAACCCTCATTCTAAACTACCTTCATACCATTCTTTAAATTTAAATTCTTGACAAAAAATATTATTTTGAAAGATAATAAAGGGTTTCAATGCTTCAAGGAGGGTTTGCAAAGGTTGTAAATACTCCAAAACAACTTTCAAGCTATTTATAAGACTATTTAATGCTTTTATGAGAGTTTAAAGGGGTTAATATCATGGTGAGCACTTAGAAACTTTTCTAATCTATGAACAAATAGTAACATAGCATAAAAGGTCTCTATAAAAACTAAAATAAAGAATTCTAACTAGCTCAAGAATTCTAACTATAGCAACTTAGAGAATAGCTAGGAAAGAAAATACAAACAAGAAGTGGATCTGAGAACCCAAATCACATCTTGACACCACAAAACTAATACCTCATGTATTGGAACAAATTCTAACTAGCACAAAAATTTAGATCTTACAATGTAACCAACTCATCAAGTACCAAGGAAAACTATAACACTTCAAGCTAGAACATTTGATCAATAAGCTTGAAAATAAATAAAGGGATTCATCATTTTTTTTGAAAAATTGTGTGTGTATGCAAGGCACAACATGTTTCTAGCTAGCTTTGCAAGCTATTAATAAGGAAAAAGAATAACATAATCCTACTTTATTAGGATGGATGCTATCTTTCCAAGTAAGTGTAGATGTGCATTTTAAGTAGCATATGATGAGCTTCAAAAGTGAATAGAATCACATGATTGTTCTACTAAATTTCATAAAAAAAATAATAGCTAGAGTAATTCCATATTAAAGAACAAGAATTTGATATTTTTTTTCAAATTACTTCTAACACTTAAAATACGTTAGATCAAGCACTTCAATGAATCATGAACTAGGAAAGTAATCATAGAAATATGGTTTGCGAAAAAGACTTGTAAGGAAAAGCATGAAAAATATATAAAATGTGTCTCAATGCATTATCAAGTACAAGGTTATATTACATGCACTCCCTATTCAAAAACCTTCTTGATGGGAAGGCCATTCCTAAGGTACCAATAAAGTGTAGGCTTACATAGGCTAAATTTTATTAAGAGCTAACTATTAAACCTCATGGATAAATCAAAGGATGTATTAGCAAATTTTTTTGAGGTAAATTCTAATTGCCTAGATTGAAACCACTATCCTATGGCTCTTTGCAAGATTCAATGATCTAAAATTTAAAGAATTTAAGTATGGGAGGTTGTTGCTTGAATTAATTATAATAAGTCTTAGAGTCCCTTAATGAGAATTTCTCTATCAAAGCTATCCTTCCAAACTAGCTTCCTTTGCAATATTAAAGCCTATTTTTGTTTTTAAGTCTTAATAACCCCTGGACATATATTTGCATGTGATTTGTAAGCACCAAGAAAACATATTCATAGAGCTACCACAGGTTTAATTGGCATCTTAATGATAAAGTTTAGGGTGTCCTCAAGATACTCAACATAGTCCAAAAGCTCAACCATGCACACGATGATCGATAATAGGTGTAATGAAACAAGGGTTATTTGTTGGATTGAAATATGTACAACTCTCCTCCAATAAACTTGAATGACTGCATGCACATAGGACACAATTTTTTTTATATACTATAATATTAGTATATATTCCCAAATGCTTCATTAATTCAAACATTTTGAAAGCATCTTCACCAAATCCATTTTATGCATATCCTGCAAACAACTCATTCCATGTGACCACATTTCTTTGAGGAATTTTATTAAACAATTCACGTGCCTTATCTGTGCTTCCACATTTTCCATACATGCTTCCACATTTTCCATACATGTCTATTAGAACATTTCCATCTATAATGTTTAACTAATTTCATTTAGTTTGCAAATCTTTATCAAAAAAATGTATTTTGTTAATTTCCTACAATCATGCCATTCAATGAAACCAAATTTGTTTGAGACACATTGTCAAACAGTTCGCCTGCCTTGCGCATACTTCCACACTTAGTATACCTCTCTACAAGAGAGGTTGCAACTACTACATCTAACAAAATTCTAAAGCTCCCATTTCGGCACAGGTTGCAAGGACGCTGAAAAAGTTTTTAGAGTCTGGCATTACACCTGCTAATTACATTTGCTTGAAAGTTTTTGAAGCCTCTTCAACAAATCCATTTTGTGAATATTAACTGCCATGAGGGCATTCCATGAAAACAATTTTTTTAGAGGCATTCTGTCAAACAGTTCACGTGCCTTGTCTAAGCTTCCCCATTTTGCATATATGTCTACTAGGGCAGTTACAACTACATCTGACAAAATTCATCTTTCCTTCCTCCTGCGATGGATGTCCCTACTCCGTTCTGAAGCTCCCATTGTGGCACAGGTAGGGAGGATGCTGGAAAAGATAGCGAAGTCCAACTTTCCACTGGCAAATGAAAATTGATGTAAGTTGGAAGCCTGTTTAGTGTGAGTGCTGCGCAAAATTCTACGGTTTAGGTGGGCAGGAAAAATGATTTAAACACATTTACCGGCATTGGGCAGGAGAAACAATTTAAACACATTACCAGAATCCATGTAAGTAATTGCACGGGCGTAACGGAAACGAAAACAGCCAACGAAAGCGGGATGGTTGAAGAGGGCCCCACAACATCCACCTAAGCGGTCAAACGCTTAGTGTGTGATGTTTAAGTCGGGCCATAGTAGCCTCATGCGCGGTAGAGGAAAGAACAAATAAAAGAAAAGACTCATAATTGAGCAAGACTAAGAATAGGAGACCACAGTCAGAATTTTGTTAGCCGGATGCGCTAACAAAATGATTATTTGTTGACCTCTACGGCGTACAAGTGAAATATAACATATTTCACAGACGTAGCATCATAACACTAATGTTTGACTCATTTCCTCTGATAAAGCAATTATGTATACCATAGCTTAAATCGTTGGCTCCATAGTGTATGCCAGGAATCAACAAGTAGATAAAATAATAATTTAGAAGACATAACTGTTATCCTAAAGCCAAGTATATTCTTCCTCACATATGTAGGGTTTGACAGTATATCTCCTAAAAGCACCTCCTTTAAGCAGAATTAAAAGAGACTCCTCTACCTAGCGCACCAAATACAAAATGATATGGCAAAGAAGGCAACAGGGTATTAACCTGGTTAAATACATTACACTGAGGCTATGAAAGAGAGGAAAGACATTACTTAATCACCAAAACAATCAGGAAATAATTTGAGGCAACAAATAAGGTTTGGGATAAGTTTACATATGCAACAATAACATGCAAAATGCCAAAACCATAACCTCAAATAAGCATGTGTTTAACAAGTGAATAAAATTCTAGGGAGTGCACCGTTTGAGAAGTGACAGTAATGAAAGATCCACAGTGGACACAGATTACACAGTCAAAACTACACAATACATTTCTAGAAGAATATATAGATTCAAAACTAAATCTGCAAACGTGTTCTTTTCTCTTTAATTTATAAAAAATTCAATCGAAATTGGCATTAATGTTTTCTCTTTAATTCTTGTTGTGCATGCAGGATTTCAAGACAAATTTTCACAAATCTTAGACAAAGATTTTTTCAGCAAGATTTTATCAAAACAAGCTTGAAAACTAAAAGAGGAAAAACTTGAAATGTTTTCCGGAATCGAGATATAGTGAAGCGAAAACCTCAAAAGCACAGTCCAAGAACTTGCTCAGCACGAATTTCACCTTCAACGGTCAATTTTCAACTTTTCACAGAAATCCCAAAGGAATACATAAACAATCTTTCTTGTGAAAACCTCCCCCTTTTCGAAAATCAATTCCTCTTTTAATTACAATTCACCCACACAACTTTTAGATTGCATGCCATTTTATCAGCAGTTCAAATTTTTGAACACAATTATCAAAGAAGATATTTTTGCAACTTAAATCACAACTGACTGTTTTAGTTTTCAAAAACATCTAAATTGTACAAACAAATTAATTACAATTAATTAACCTTTCACAAATAATATATTTTAATATTTCACTTTTAATTCCTCAATAATCTAAAAATATCTTTTCCAATTTGAACATTTAAATTAATTATTAATCACATTACCACTAAATCATTAATTAAATCATCTAAATCAACATTATGAAAACATAGTAAATACAACATGACATGACAACAACGAATGCATGACAAACGAAAAACAATATACATAAGGGTGACAAACTGATACTCGTTCTTTTAGAACGATGGTTTAGGATAGAGGACTAGTCTATCTCCCTTCAACGATTCCATTGGGCCATGGCACACTCAGACCTGCCGAAGCAGGCGGATTCGATGCCTGTACCTAAAAGTTGCATCAAATTGCATGGTCAAGCAAAACAATGTATATAATAAAAGACACACCGTAAAGAAGAATCGCAGTGTAGCAGGGCACTCACAAATGAGTACTGCTAAATCGTCTCCTTCACCGAACTGACGTAAGACATAGCCTCTAACATAAATCACATCATAGTACCATCACAACCATTACAAAACATCATACGTTATCATAATAATATCATCTCATGAAAATAAACATCACATCATAAGGTAATGTATATCATCAATTGAGTTTCACAACTGTTCATGTAATCCAAGACATAATACATCAAAGTAACATAGTTTCAAAAACATCTAACAACTATCAGCAAATAAAAAAAACTATAATAAATATGTCATCAGGAGGGTCACTACATCCTTGAAGAGAGATTTATGTCTATTATTTTTCCTCTAGTTTAATATGTAATGAAAACTAGGCTTCATAATATGTGGTAGTGTAGTTCTTGCATCCTTTTGATTATGGAAATTGAGTTTGGAGTTACTTGATAGTGTATTATTATTCCTAGTAACTTTGTTTAAAATCCTATTAAGATGTTTGTGAATGACAAGGGATATATGAGGAATTTGTGTACTAGAATGCTAAGAAAGGGGTTATTATAAATACCCACTAACTCCTTAAGATGAATCCCTATACATGAGAGAAGAGAATAGATTTGTGTTTGATGGATGTTGTGTGCTCTAAACATGGTGAAATATATGCAAGAGGATATTGGATATATATATATATATATATATATATATGTGTGTGTGTGAAATTTTATTTGATACCAATACCATACAAGGTAAGAGATCAATAAATGTGTAGTAAAATTTTAAGCCTTTATTGAACAAAAGTGAGATTGAGAGACCACATGCCCTTTAGAATTCAAGATTATTGTGAACGTTCATGTGTATCCATAAGATTGTTTTTGTAGTTTTCCATCTAGAGTGTTGTTGATTTAATTATGTATCTACTTCTTCGAAATGTATAGATACGTCCTAACCAAATTAGAAGAACAAGTATGTAATATTGGAACTAGTGTGTGTGAAGTAGTGTGACAAGAAGTTATGTTTTCACTCACAATATTGATACTAATAACTTGATGTTTACAATAATTCATGATTGTAGAGTATACTTAGCTTCAACTATCATAACACATTCACAAAAAAAATAGTCTCACATAATGGATATTTTTAATCTAAGGACATCTTAAAACCAACAAGTACTTGTGATAAATTAATTATTCCAAATACTACAAGGATTAAGAGCCCAACAATGTATAGATGTATGAACTTTGTATTTGCAGGGATTGCATCTGATGGAGATGAAAAAAATATGTCTTTCTCAAATATCTTCACATATGGCGTGCAACTAAGACATATGGTGTTCTTGGTGGTGGTTTTACACAAAGATCTATTGTTTTATCTTGTGCCATATGATTTTGTGTGAATCACCAATAAGGGTCTTGTGCTCTTTCTCACGTAGGTCATTCATAAAACATTGTTGGGAAGCCCATACCCCTTTCCCCTATTTATCAAAGATCCATTAAGTTGGGGTATGATGAGGCACAACTTGAAACACAAGTAATAGTGGGCATAAAATATGATAAAGAAGCCCCATTAGTACTTAGATATAGAAAAAGTAACTAGGACCTTCTCCACCAACCTCTGGATCAATATCACCCAAACTAATCTTCTACAATATCAACTTTGCATGAAGAGGATTTTTGATGCATTCGTCAACTTTTCCAAAACCATGGACATTGTAACATATTTTCTTTAGCAAATTGAAGTGTTTCTAAATCATAGTAAAGATACTTTATGGAGAATTAGAATGTTATGTACATAGGCTATCCAAATTTTCATCCATCGTGTCTTATGTATCACATGCCATAGATTAATATTTTATGTTTTTATTAAAGGGTAAATAGGATTAACGAGATCCTAAAACCCAGATACATTAAATATTAGAATAAAAGAATCTAAACAAAAACACACAAATAGACTAGGTTTTGGAAGGGCTTAACCCTTGTAAAACCCATTCAACCTACAAAATTACATTTCCCTTCCTTGTAGCCCACATACCCTTAACTTGGGGATAGGACTATAAAACAAATTTAGGAACACCTCTCTTCCTTTTTTGAATAACCATCCAAGACATACCATTTTTAAAATCCTTTGATTGAGGAGAGATGATGGAGTACTCAATCTACACTAAAACTAGAGTCTCCTTGTGTGATGAGGAAAATGTCTAGTTGAACATATTTTTTATCTTGTAACAAATCTACAAATTGAGTAGGAGCATTAATTACCCCATAATCTACCTCCATGGAAATATAAATATATGCAAGAGATTCGTAAATTGATTAGAAAGGGGAAGCCCTGGAACAATGAAACTACTTGGGTTGTATCATCCCTAATGGAATTCATCTCTGCAATCAAAGTTTGATCCACCACCAAGGTTGAACAAGGATCCAAACCAACTAGAGAGTTAGATAAAACAAAATCACCCATGATCAAATGATCATGGGGGGAATTCATCCACCATATAGTTGATCTCATAGTCTTGTGATGAGAGCAAGGACCCTCAAAATCCAATTTTTTGGTGGCAAAGAATCATCTACATGAGAATTGAAGGCTCTCATAATTAGTTTGTTGATTCCATTTCCTATCCTCAACCTTCAAGACATCCCAATGAAGAGCCCTATAAATTTCAATGTTCACCAAGATATGAGAAAAAAATATATGGTCAATATTAGATGTTATGGAATACACATTCAAAAAATGATCAATAACATTGTTGACATCCTTAAATCAAGAGTCATCCTAGAATTGGGGAGGAATGTTAGACAACCTCACCTAAACTATCATAATGTTGAGAGATGGTGAATTATTCAATATTATTTTATTTGTCACTTTACACATGCAAATGGATTAGTTATTTCTCCTTGGAAGTTATCATCTTTTTCAAATTTTGTATGACATGGTTAAATTTATCCTTTACTTGAATTGGACCTCCAAGCACAACTTGAATAAGCTAAGAACTTTAGACAATAAGATCTACTAACTTTCACATGGAAATGATGAGGGTTTCTACCTTTTAATGAAGTGAATTTTGCAATTATTGGCTTTCACTTATGAGATGTTGAATATCACTAAGCAAGTATTATTTTTTATTTAAGGACTTTAAAAGTGTTGTTTTAACTTGGTGAGTGTTTGATTTCTTGTCTAATTTTCTCTCAATTCGATCATAAAAGATGAAAAAGTATTGTAAGCATCCAATAATGAGTGTCAAGTCAAACAAGGATCTAATCTAACACTAATTCATAAATTAGTGTAGCACCCAACTATGGACAACAATACAAATACTCTTAAATAGTGTAAAAATAATTTAATATAATGATGTAGGAATCACACTTTAAAATTGATTATCTATATTGATATCAAGACCAAACAAAGAATGATGTATGAATAAGAAACTGAAAAAATGGCAAGTCTCCATATTAATGTGAGCACCAAATAAATATTGAGATGTGAGGTATAAATTGCTTGGCTACTAATTATTTATATTGATTTGAAGACCAAACAAAGAATGGTTTTATTTTCTCTAATACCAATTACCTATGGATGGAATGTATGAAGGATAATCCACAAAATAAGAAGATTTAGTTGACATTAATATGTGAATAATTTGAACATACAAAGGGAATCAAACATGTAAATATGTGAGAGCAACATTACATCTTCAATAGAGCCAACAAATAGAAAAAAACCATTGTATTCACCATTACCATCATATAATATTTAGTGGAATACAATAAAGGATTTATATATATCCAAGGTTATATTACTTGAATCATTAGACTTGGATTATGGGATTCAAATGTGTACTTATGATGGATTTTTGTGTTTGAATTCTCTTATTTTTTCTAGGAGGTCAAAATTTGCAGTCATTCTAATGTTCTTGGAGATGACTAGTTACAAGAACATATTTGTGTGCCCACCACTTCAACTCACTTAACCTAGACTTATGTAGATGTGGACTTTTTTTCATCAAAATTTTATCTAGTAGTGTACATGGATCTTGATCCAATGATATGTATTGTAAACTATGTTAAATAATTTGCAAAGTTTGTATTTTTATGCAATGTGGTGAATATTAGTTGTGTAAGGTGTGAAATTAGTTGCAAGAGATGTAAATAACCTTTGAGATCAAACAAATCTAGCCTTGAAATGTTTGTAAACTATAAATGGACATTGGGGAGGTGTGAACCTTGCTCAAATTTTCTTTTTTTTGTGAGATCCAAATAAGGTTGAATATATTGTTAGAGTAAATCCCAATATTATTTGTATAAGATGTGAATTTCACAAATTACAAATCTACAAGGTGAAATTTATTATTTTTGCAAGTGATGAATTTTATGTGTTTTAAGATTACTTAGCTAAGAAACTATTGTGAACACTATAAAATTTTATTGACAAGGGATGCAAGGTACATGTGCTCAAACCAACACCAACATCAATAATTAAATGCTTAAATTAGTAAACTTTCAACTATTATGCATCAAAATATAGTTTGGTCTCATTCATCACAAGAATAATTTTATGGGATTTCATATACAATAGTTATACATACAAAATAAATTTATTACCCTAGTAAAATAGAAAATCAATGTATAACATGGATATTTAAAATTTGAAACAAAGAAAATGGGATTAACCTTAATCTTGTAATTTTTAGTCTATGTTGTCAATCTAGACATGTATAATGTATAAAAAAACTTTTTTTTTTAAATGTTCGCAATTGGTGACTTGATTTTTTAAGAAATGTGTTGAATAGGATGAAAAATAGCATATATTTTTCCTTAATGGAGATGCCATGCCATTTTAATTTGGGTATTATTTTTTCCACCAATCATAACTTTAATTATATTTCATAGCTTTGGTGTTTGGAAATGTAGTTGTTGGAATATAATAAGCACTTATATTTGTAATGATGAAAATTGTATACTTTGCACATTTTTCTTTAGTTTTGGACCCACTTTAATCAGGTTAGATTCTATACAGTTACTAGCATAAATGACATATTTTTACACTAAGGTTTGGTATATTCCCTAAACATAGTCTAATCCCACCTCCACACATCTCCAAGAACTAGTTTTTACTATGGTTTTACCCATTCACCTACTTAGATCAATTCCATGAAATGAAATTAACCTCCATCATTTAAAAATACAAAGTCAAATTAGATTTTGTCACCCCTAACTACCTATTATCTGTTGACTTGAAATGAAAACCATTTCATATTGTAATCTAATATGTTTTTAGAAGGGAAAACCCTAATTCATTTTAACACATGAAAAATGAGATCCAAGGATCCATCTATCTCTCATTCATTGTTCATTTCATTTACGAAGCATATTCAAGAGCATTCATTGCCACATCAACATATTCATACTTAGAGACAAATAGGCATATTACATGGTCTCTTTTTTTTCAAGCTTTGTTCACAAGTCATTGAATAGTTCACTTAGGGGTTTGACAAAGAACATGATCCTAACTTAGCAAGTTCCATAAAGGAATTTTTAAACACTACCAATCTCTTTTGAGATATCATAAGGCAAGGTGAACTAGTTCTTAATCACCAAACCCAAGTTGATTTCACATGTATAATATCATGTCCCCAAATAATTTGAATTCTAAGTTGGATGCACGAAAGGTTCGAACCTCCAGAGGGGGACAGAGAGTGTCACCTAGGAGAGGGGATTGGTATGGAAACCATTGATATGTCTATCTAAGTAGATGCACACATGCACTGCATAGGGTAGGGTAACCTTGTTGAGTCAGTTTAAGTTTGTGTCGGTAAGTGTTAAACCAAGTTGATAGCTTTATGGTTGATAGAAAAGTTAGGATGGTTGTCTTTAATTATTTATGATAGTTTAGTCAATTTGAGTAAAAATGTTAAAACCCTTGTGATGAGCATGAGATATATATTGTGTATTTAATATATATGTATGTATACGTATATATATAATATATATGTATAAATATGTGACGATGCATACATATGTACGTATGTAAGTATGTGCATACAAAAATAGTAATCTCTGCATATAACCATACGTAGATACATAATACATATGTGAACATATCAATATATCAATATTATGTTAAAAGTAATGGTAATACATATTAATATATATATTAATGTATGTATATTTAGTTGATATATATACATCATTGATATATACATATTATAATAAAAAGAGTATTATAATATATGTGTGTATACATACTTAATATTATGTACATATTATTGTTATTTTAAATATGCGACGGGAGCCATATTAAATGGCAAGTAAGCCATGCATTATGTTGGTATATATGCCATGCAATGGAAACTATTTGTGATGGTTGTTTATAGCTGTAAAAGCCGCCAACATTAGGCGCATATCTTGCAAAAGAATAATGGAAAAGATGTCACGAAAGAAGCAAATTTTAAATAGAGTTTCAAAACACTCTTTCGTAGAATGTGAAAGGAATGCTTTGACCAAGTAAAATGCATGTAATAAACTGTTTCAAGCCCATGACTTGGGACGACTGAGTAAGAGGTAAAAGCTGCATTTGATTGGGACTTTTATGTACCAAATATAACTTTTTTGATGTGTTAGAAGCTTCCAGCAAGTGAATAGGTTGCACCCAGCAAGCCAAGTCGATTTAGGGAAGTAATAGAGTTGGTTTTTGATTCATTTTACAACTGAAAATTGCCCAACTAAGTGCCACGACTAGCACGAAGATTTTAGAGGTGGAAACAAATTATGCAAGGCATAGCTATCTTAATGGGATCAACCACTTATCCATTTCATTTATAAAGGATGCAGTTGTTCTTTGTTTTGTTGTTCATGAGTAGTTCATTTTGTTGTTCATTTGGATTGCATTCATATTGTTATTCTGGGCATAGCATAGGCATGAGATTGTGAGGAGATTTGAAAGTTAGAGAGCATAGTTTATTGTGAAGTTTGTGAGGAGATTATAGTTTGAGTGCAAGTGCATTAGAAGTCTATATTCTATTTCATCTTAAGTGTGAGGAGAGGCTGAGTCGAGTAGTCGGGGTTATCATTTGAAGCAATAGTAGAGAAGAGAACTAAAAATAGAGGAGACAATAGGATGAACCAACATTGAAGCAAGGAGTTGCAAAAGCTATTTTAATCTAGGAATTGTTCAAACATCTCTTTCTCCTCCTCATTTTCATTATGATTCTAAGCTTTAATATTTCTTGAAATTTCTTAGGCTATATTTATGTGTAAAATAATGCTATTAGAAAGTATGCGAGGGCATGTACAAATAGCCAAATTATTTACGCATAGAGCTAATTTAGAATCGTAAAGAGATAAGTTGGATTAGGGAATCCATAGAGCATATTAAGTAGTTATCTTGAATTACATTGTTAGGTTATGATACATTACGTGGTTATAAACATTATCTATGAATATAGTTGAAAGAAAGCAGACACATGGGAATGATAATCCTCTCTAAAGCTGTGTGAAACCCAAACCACCAGCTCGTTAGTATAACATAGCAAGGGAAGCTAAGTAGAGTGTGTGGTATTATTCACATTAATATAATATTGTATTTATAATGTTTGAATGATTTTATATTGTTTCAGCAAGAGGAATAAAAACGTATAAGAAGCAAATACCTCCTCATAATCTTTTAAATGATATTCTTATATTTTGACCAAGAGTATATATTATCATTACCTATTCACGATATTCTAATTTTAAAGAAGAGGACTTTACGTCTTGGCAAACCAAAGCCATAATGTGAGATTTTAAGGTGCAGAAGCACAAGCTCCTCTCAAGTAGAAAATTTTCTCCAATTTCGATATAAACTTATCATACATTTGAATATGTGAATATATGTGCTATACTGAAGGAAAAGATATATAATTTTCTATGTACATACATATGTAGGTACCTTATATAGATTATGCAAAGGATATCTTGAAAGGAACTCACAAGGAATCTAGAGATTAGTCGAATGGTTCTTAATGAAGTTATAAGAAGTTAAAAAACTTATTATGCTAACTTATTATTGGACATTACTATGAACATAAGATTTTATATCCAATTAAATTAAATGATATTTAATGTCATGAATAATTAGATTGGTTATGGCAGCTTTAAAAGACAAAGCCTTACTGGGTATAAACAAGAGTTTGAAACTTAATACAAATAAGTAATCTTCACATCACATTTAATTTTGGATTAGTATACATATTGACATGTTTTCAGTGCATTAGATTGAGACTAGGTGTGTCTAGCCAATGATGTATCATCAGTATTAACTAATTATGCATAAACTAGGAGAGTCGTTACTCCCATGGTTAGATATAAAGAACTTGAATAAGAGGCAGTTACTAGTCCTAGATTGTTATAGGTATGTTACAGGGTATTCAAGAGATTGTGTCAAACCTATTTAGTCTATTAAAGCAATATTAGTGTGTCATCACATTGAAATGAAATCTTGTTTATGATTATTAACCTTGGGGGAAAAACCAAGAGAAGAGTTAACCACAAGTCAGTAGATTTTTCAAGTAAGGGTGGGTGAACATATGACACCGCTTAATAGAAAGTGGATTTACTATATATATACACTCTAGCCAGAGTAGGTGTAAAATTTGTTGCTTACACTTTGTTGGTTCATGTGATCCAGGTTTGCATAGCCAGTTAGTAGTGTCATGCATGGTTGGAGGGTATACATAGTTGTATGGCCATACTAGATATATAGGACACAACACCAGATACTCAGATGTGCATTATTAGAGGTTTTCATACCAAACTCTTCATCAAAGTGTAGGGCCATTTTTTGGTTAGGAAGATGTGTGAAGGACCGCTAATTCTGTGGTTGGAAGAAACACACTTAGTTGATTTTCAACCTCTTGTTTAAGCAATAACCAAGGCTTGTGGAACATAAGAAGTGTGATCCAAGTGAGGAGACCTTGACTATTGAGCTCTTGTAAGTTATAAATTTGTATATGAAAATGATCATGGATCCTTTGTAATATATATTTGAAAAGATGAGGTTCATTTACTTGGAATTATGTAATGTTATTTCATCTATACAATGATATGAGAAATTTATTTATGCAATGTGCAATTGTGTTATTGAAAAGGAAAAAATATATTTCCTATCTTTTGAAAACTTGTCTTATTCACTTTTTGAGTTAAAACTTAGTTGGAAATTGTTGAGTAAATATTGGGTATGTTACATGTGGTATCAAAGCTACTAGGTTCAACACTTGGACTTATGAGCTCATTACATAATTTTTTCCTCAAAAATTATCAGTAGAAAATGTTTGAAAAGTTCTTATGCTAGAATGGTAGGGAAAAGAAAAACAAGGAATAGTAAGGAAGTAAATTTTTTGAAACTTTTCTAACTTAGGGACTAGGAAAGAGTCATCCCCATAGGATAAAAATCCTAAACCAACGATTCTTAGAGAGATGCCCTTGGGTTGCTGTAGGAATGCACCTGGGCTTAGTAAGAAGGTTATGGATGGGTACCTGCAAGTACATCCACCCTTCAAAATTGTTTTAATTAACTCTGAGGGTGAGAAAGAACTCGAGGAGATTCCTCTTTCTAACAACAACCAATAGTCGCAAAGAGACAAAGATTATGGATTAAATAATGATACTATGTAATCCACAAATATGATTAAGGTCTATTGATACAAATGCTAAATTAGAAGAGCTAATTGCATCCATAAATGGAAAACTTCAAGTGAAGTAGAACATTCAACATATTGCAAATCATGACAACCTTCTGATAACCCTGACTTAAAACTAGATTAAAACCTAGCAATGATTACTGAAATCAAGAATGGAAGTTGGCACCTTAGAGTAAATGTTAGAGACTAGAGTGGGTCAGAAAAGGAAGCAACTCACAAAGGTGAAGATGAAAACTAGCATGATCTCACCAACCAGAATGGGCATGGTAAATTTGGATTCAAGGCTCGATAATGAGAAAATAAACCAAATGACCCTTGAAGTGTCTAAGGTTATGAAGAAGATGAAGTCACCAATAATTATAGACAAAATTTCCTAGAAACGTTGGTTGCAAGGCAGAAGCTTGGACAATAAAGTAGGCTAATTAGGCAAGAGCTCAAGTAGAGAACTGTTTGGTTAAAGTTTAGACTGAGCTTCTAAGTTTGACAACAAAATTAAATTTGTGTTAGTAACTTTATGATCATTTGAAGACACTCTAGGGGTAAATTGGATATGAAGGAGACTATGTTGCCAAATCAAAATAATAATTAGATAACCGTGCGAACAAAAATTATTTGCAAGGTATACCTAGTGAAACATAAGAAAATGGTGGGTGGACAAAATGAAATGGGTGATATAGGAAGACCTAGAAATGAGGGACTTGTGCCAAAAAGCACAAAAAGGGGTGTCCACCTAATGAAAACCCCACCTTTTCCAATTTCATTAGGAAGAAGAATAGTGCAACAAGATATTATAATTGAACTACAACCCTTAAGGTGAGTCAAATCCAAGTTTTGGGACACCATGTGATCTCTTCTTATGACAAAAAAGTGTAAAATATGACTCAAATGCATTTTGGGGAGATAAACTAAAAATACTAAATGAGATCATTTGTGTAATGTAAGGCTTGGAAGGTAGATTAAAAGCATAATACTAACAAAAAATACAATTTGCGGGTAGATTTGGGGGTCCCAGGATGATATCTATCAACCCAAAAAACCTTGTCCCAAAAATTGTATAAGGACACTTTAGCCAAATCTCAACACCATAATATATGACTAAAAGACACTTTTGGGAGATGAATAAAAGTGCATTAATGATATAATAACTGAGATCTACCACTTGGAATGCAAAGTATTATGATAATAATATAAAAAAAATCATTATCTAGCAGATCTAGGAAGGTTGAGATGGTTTGTACCCGGCTCCAAAAGTGTCATAAGACATCCTATTTTGGCAAATGTCCTTGTATATTTTTTTGAAAATTATTTTTGCAATCCTCTGATGTTGGATCTGAGGCTCTAATTTCTCCATGTTTTATTGTTGAAAGGCCAAATTTTTTTTATGTAGATGAGTTTTCATATCTTGACAACTTTGATGATAAATTTGCACTTTTGATCCAATTTGACTCCTTCCCCTATAAATCTACAAACACACAAAGAGGAGAAAAATGTTAGTTTTTGGTGTATGAGAGTAATGCCTTGGTCAAACCCTAGTTTGGTAATTAAACCTTGATAATGAAATGAAATCATAAATGGAACGAATAATGAATGAACACAAGCTTGTTGCAACTCACCAAACCCTTTAATGGTTTCCCTTGGAGGACTAGGGTCTAACACATCACTCCAAGGATTATATCTTGCATGAAATGTCTTGATTTGACACTTGATTTGATTCTTGAAAATTTGAAACATACATCACAATGTTAACTCCAAAAACATGCATGAATGCAAATAACTTTGACATGATTTTGATCTTGATTGCTGCAATAATTGACTGATAATTCTGCTCCTGAATACTCTTGACAATAATATTTTCTCTTAGGATTGATCTCTTGAAATCTTAGATTGCTTAGGATTTGAATTTGGTAAAAAGATCTTGTATTTATAGGTAACTTTCTAATTTCTCGACAATTAAACATCAAAGGCTAACAATTGCAATTTGAATTTGAACCATGAAAATACCGCCAAAAACATATTAAAAAATGGGGTCCTAAACTTAAGGAGGATCCATTCACCCTTGGGCGAATGGGTCCTAGGCCCTAAACCTAGGACACATTTTCCAAGGTGTGTAATTTGATGTTTGCAATTGTTTAATGTAGGTTCCCCTTTTGGGAAACAAAATTAATTAGGCTTTTAAATACATAATTGGGTGACCTAGAGGCTTAATTATGTCCAATTAATTAGGGGGATGCAAACATAGTGTGAAAATGTAAAGGTTTACATTTTTTGACACTACTTTAGCCCACACTTTAGTGAGAGGATGAAACCTAAGCTCAAACTCAAACTAAAGTAGACAAATAAGTAAAGAGAGGTCCAAGTGTACAAATTTTGCTGGATAGAATGGCAAAGATCAAGGAGGTTGTGCAAGCCCCCAAGATCAAGATCCTATGGAAAACCAACATAAGAACAAAGGAACACATGTTTGCAATAGTAACACAAGATGCACAATCATAAAATGTCAAAATTAATGCGAAAAAGAAAGAAAATAAAAAATGGACTAGCTATGATTGCACTGTTGTCCATAAAAAAATTATTCACAAGTGAAAACCCGTTGTTCACTATGTAAACAAAATATACTCACAAGGGCTAGTGAAACCATGTGTCCACTAGGTGAGCCCCCAAAAAAGGGTGGTTGATGGGAAATTCATGTCATTTCTATAGGCTCCCATACATCAACCATACCAAAATTTATACCTCCTGATAACTTTGATAAGGAACCACACAAAGAAGGTTCCACAAGGCTAAAAAGTTGCATTATGCTAGACACTTATGAAAACAAAAAGGCTTCATTGGTGAGAAAGTTGTGTTATGTTTAGTGACCATGATAAATTTATAAATTCAATAGGATAGGATAGTCAAAGGGGTTTTTCTTAGTTCATGAAAGGTCTTGACTTAGGGAACATCACACTTAATGTCACCAAAAGAGGACTAGTTGAGGATAAAAGATTCACAACTTAGGAAATGCAAACCATAGCATTATCACTAAGAGGAATTCCATATGCCAAGAAAGGCCATTCTATTGAAGGACATAAAACCTGATGTCACCACCAAGAAGACACATCACGTGAAGTAAAAAGACCACACTTTGAAGCAAACAATGAGTGGAGGCGTGTATGCCCCCACTTTAAATAAATTGCTAAACACCATATTGTGAGCAATTACTTTAAAGTAGAAAAATGATAAATACCAATACATAAGAGTTTTATTTGGAAAGCTCTATGTTTAAAACACATGTTTCCAAAATAGAGCTATTTCATGAAAAGGAGGTTGCCCCCATATGCAATCCTAAGATAACACATAAGGGATCCATGGATTTGGGCTTAGTGTTATGTCTTTGCTATAGTGATATAATGAAGCTTGAAATCATCATCATTCCCCAAATGACTCATGGAACAATGAGAACAAAGCAAGAATGACACATAAAGAGCAAAAACAAAAAAAAGCTTTTGAGTCAACATGGAAGAGACTTGAATTTCTCAACACCTTGTGTTATCCCCAAAAGGAAAACACAAGACAAGAGAAAAGACAAAGGTTTGTGATAGATAGAATAATGTAGATACAAATAGAAGAATGTCGTGATGACAGATTCACTTCCTTTGTATCCTTGCACCAATGGAGTGACAAGGGTCATCCAAAGTAGGCTCACAAACATATAAAGACACGCCAAGAAACATTGTATGGGGAATCACATTGCGCACATGTAATCACAAATAACATGAAAAGAAAACAAAGAAAAGAATAGTATGGCACAAGAAATTTAACCTATAGCAGGTCATTTGCATCCCAATCTTGTTCATCATATGGGGAAGGCGAACAACTAGCCAAAGGGACAACGACAAGTGTTGTACTAGGAGCATCACCAAGTTCAACACATGGTGATTCACTCTTGTTAGGAGGATCATCACAATTGTTATCATCTAAGCTCATGGAATAGTAAAACAATAAATTCAGCTCATTATGCACTTCCTCATCAATCTTAGCAATCTCATCATCATCATCCAAGTTAATCATAACAAGAGGCCTAATGATGGTGTCCATTGAAATTTCATGTTATTGTTGTGGCAAAGGTGGAGAATCATCATGATTTGTCTCAATTGGTGTTTGATCTTGATTTTCTATTTTTATCTTCTCTTCTAACTAACAAGCAATAGCATGACGTCTATGCCAATGCTCTTTAGCATTTCTATATCTTCTTGCATGCTTTTCAAGTTGTGATTGTGTAGGAGCGGGTTTATCAACCACGGGTTTCTTTTCTTCCCACAAGGTAGGAACGAAAGAAACCATGTGGAAGGTTGTTCAACCACTCTCTTTAGCTTTATAAACTTGTTTAATATTAGGAGGAACGACATGACTTATATGGTTATCTATTGGTCTCTTATAGGAAATAGGTGGAGGATTTGTCATGGATTGGTCTTGGTTACTTGGAAGGGATTTTGGTTCAATCATGGTTTCACCAATTATAGGAGGCTTCATCATAGGTTGAGGCATGTTGCTAAGGGATAATTCTACTATGCGCTTTGCCTTGAACTTTTGATAAGATTTGAAAAAGAAGTCCTCACAAGGCTTAATAGGTTCCATGGGTTTGGGCCAAAATAAATTCAATGAAAAATTCTCACAGGAGGACACAAGATTAAAGCCACTATGATGCACAGTAAAGATGGCATTTTCAAATGAAAAATTTAAGCATTTATGCACTACCAACGGGACGACATCCATGGAGCGTAGCCATGCATAACCAAGATTCACATAAGATTGGTATGATGACAAGATGATGGAGAATGAGACATTCAATTTTTTCGGTCCAAATTTTAAGAGGAGAGTGATCTAACCTATCGTAGGGAAAGAAAAACCATTATGTGTTTTGATCCATCTTTTGGTTGTTCATAAGAATCTTGATAAAATTAATGCAAAAATAAGAATTCCTCGATGATCACATTCTCTACACACAGAGGATCAATTAATATCCCATTAGTAGGCTTGTCATTGATTCTTTCGATGATGTAAAGAGGACCATCGGCTCTGTTTGATTATGCTATTTTGTGAGAAAGCAATGTTCGTAGACAAGTTGGTTTGGCCCTTACAAGATTGAACACCAATGAAGGTGACTAGATTATCATATCCATTATCATTCATGTTATCACCACTCATGTCAATATTCATCACATCATTCTTGGCATCATTAGCTTTCACAAAAGAAATGTTATGATTTGGCAATGGGATTAGTAAAAATTTGCAAATTTTGGTTAGGTGGGGAAACAAACTTATTTCCTTGATCATTAACACCACTAATCTGGATGTGATTAGGATCAATGAGGTCTTCCACAATATGTTTAAGACGCTTAAAATTTATGTATCATGTCCATTTTTTTGGTGATAATGGAAAAAGGCATTGACATTACAGTTCAAAGGTAAATGCTTAGTGGTATCAAGGGCTCTAATGGGAGGTAAGGTAATTAGGTTCTTACCCAAAAGCTGCAACATGATGGAATGGAGGGTATTGGATAATGGGGTAAATTGTCTATTACGCTCTCTAAATTGATATTGATTTGTTGTTTTATGGTAGCCACTTGAGACTCAACATGTTGACTTGTTTGGGGTGGATTTATTTGTAAAAATATCTTGCTTTATTTCTTGAATGGTTGGAAATTGTTATGGGGCACAAATTCAGATTTCTTAGGGCAGTTAGAAGGAGTTTTTGCTTCACGATGATTAACCAAATTCTAATAGTCACAAAGAGTTGTGCACAAATGTGTAAAGGAGGGAAATTTCATCATCCCAAGCTTGTCTTGAATTTTTTTTTGCAAATTTTCAATGAACATTCTTTGAAGATTAGCATTGGGAATCTTAATGTTGATTCGTGAGTAAAGTAATTGGTATCGTGCTATAAAATCAGTGATCTTTTCATCATCCTTTTGTTTACACTTCATTAAATCAGCTAAGGTCATCTTGGGACAGATGTGTACTTTGAAGTGGTTGAGAAATGCATTAAAAACCTCATTGAATGAACTAATTGAGTTATTCAATAAAGAGAAAAACCATTCCAAAGTTATGAATTGTTAAATTTTTGGATTGAAACTATGTTCATTTTTTGAATCAACGTTTCAGATCAAACTCCATGATCCATCATTAGGAAACATACAACAAGAGAGAAGAAAAATGGATCATGAAGTTTGATGGTGATCCAAAAATGCACAGTTTTAATCCAAAAATTTAACAATTCATGGAGTTTTATCTGAAATGTTGATTCAAAAAACGCACATAGTTTCAATCCAAAAATTTAACAATTCATTATCATGGACAGTAGAAACTTGATCATTCCAAAGTTGTATCTTTCAAATACTTAGGGAAAATCTCAACCAAGAGCTTGTCTTCAAAAATTAAGTCACTACATAAATTTGTGTATGTTGAAACATGGTTACTAGGATCTCCTTTACCACCATATTTCTCAAATATAGGAATCTATATGCCTTGTGGCATTTGTGCTCTCAATATCTCCAAGGATAATGGGTTTCTTTTGAAATATTGTGAAGGTTGACCATTTTGATTTTGGTTCAATGTGAATTTTTTTTGTTGAAGGGATGAAACATTTTACAAGAGTTGGTTAAGGACAAAATCATTGGTTGTGTTGTGAGATGGAGGTGAATAAGGTGGAGGTGTAGATGTATTTGGAGGAAAAGTGAATTGTAAATTTATGAGGAGAGATGGATTAGGAGATATAATATTTGAATGCACAAAGCTAAAGGGATTCCTAATGGAAATAGCTAAGGTTTTATTGACATTACAAGTGGGTTACCTTGTTGTAGTAACAGTTGGATGAGTGTATGTAGAAATAGAGGCCATAGTTGTAGAAAGAGGAATTGGATTTCAACCTTGACTTTGAGTGTATCCAAAAGTTTGAGCACAACTAGCCATTGTAGGGACATGATTTTTAATGATATGAGCTAGGCTACGTACAATTTCTATTCCTTATTCATTATCAAGGATTTTTCTCATGCTATCTATGATAGGAACTGTAGTACCAACAATGTATTCAACACTCACAAAGTTTTATTATTTTTCTAAGGCTTCATCCATTTGTTTTAACTTCTCTCGAGGGACATTAGCAACCATTTTGTCAACATCAGTCACATTGGTTGTGGGTAAGGTGGTCATGGAAAATGTGGTATTAAAGTTATGGTCCATAATGGGTTGACTAGTATCAACACTATGAGTGAAAGAGTTGGAAAAATCAAGATCCACAGTGGATGTAGTAGTGATAGATGGAATGAGTCTCGATTGAACTACACATTACTAAAGTATTAGTGTAATGGAGTGAATTCACACCCCTTGTGAATTCCCCATTTACACCTCAGAAAAATCAAATCAAAAGATGGTATTCCACCTCATACATATGTTTTCCACCCACTTGGCGATTGTCTATAGTGTTAGTGGGGGAATTTTTTTCGAGGATGCTATCATGGTGTGTGGACGTCCACACTGTGTGCTTCCATCCTGACAAGATTCTCGCTTTTGGAATTTGCAGAGCCGTTACACTTCTCCATTGGTGATGAAGTGTAACGCCCGTGCGCTCTTGACTGACCTCAAACGATTCTTTTGGGATCCTATTCACCTTCAAAATAAGATTTTCTTGATGCAATTCATCTTATTCATACTTCTTCAATCTCACTTCACAATTCTACACACTCCTTGAGCCTTCTACGTAGAATTCTCCACCAGTTTTGAAGCTCCAAGTCGACACTCTGTTGGTTTCAATTCTCTTGTTGGTGTGGCAACATTGGCATCTGCAAGCCTGTGAGGTCGCATCTCCCTTCACTTGCTTGAAGACATCTTGTTGGGGAGGTGATATGCATTTTACTTAGCATCGTTGTTTGATTTAGTAGCATATTGTTCTTAGCATTGCTTGGTAGTAATTTTTTTCAATACTTTCTTTATCACATTTTCTCTATTGTGGCTATTTTGGCTGTCTGTGAAGGTGGGAACATTGAAACGAGGATTTCACTATGACAAGCTTTGAAACACCCCAAACATTTTTCCTCATTTTGTTGTGTGTAGGTAATTTTGATCGTGTGGAGCTTGCGCGAGGCTGGATCGACCGTGAGTTTGATTTTTTCCACCTTTGCTCTTATCAAACTCTATCTTTTAAGTTAAAGTATTCTTCTCATTATTTCAATAGTTTAGTTGTTTTATGTTTTTTGTCATTGCTTACACTACATTTATTAGGTTGTTAGTGAATTCCCTCTTAGTTTAAACCGTAATTTATACTCCCTATCCATACGGACACTAGCGCCTGACTGGGATTCCAACGCATCATATCATTGTCTGTCTTCTATGCTGGAGTCCTCTAGCAGAGAACTACCTAGGTTACAGTCTAGACTCGAGAATTTTCACCTGGTTTCCTAAACTCTCGGGTTGACAAAAGGACAATGACATATTAGTTGTCCTTCCTTTTCACCCTCCTCAAAATATCAAACTACCTTAGACAATCCCTTAGTGTGAGGTAGATTAGAACAACTGATTATTCTTGACCCTCCCATGACCTAGGGTCTTGAGCAGTCAGTCTCCCTCCTTTACAATTGGTAATAGGACACCAGGTTATAAGTGCACCCAAAATGGAGAAAGGGCACTATGCAAATGCAATGAACACCCAAAAGTATGAATCACAATGCAAAATATTTTGCAAAAACAAGATAATTTACTAATTATGCTATGTAAAAACCTAAAAATGATATCTTTTTAATGCCAATTTTGATTTCAAATAGTGCACTTATTTTGACTGATTAAACTTAATCCAAGAAAGTACAATTTTTTCTATTTTTTGAAATTGAAACTTAGATTTGATAGTAGAATGCAATGAAGGAAATAGAGACTAAATAATTCCCAAAAATTTCAAACAACACCTATACAAGGATAGGTTCGCCCAAGGGTGAATAAGTCCTTGTTCAGGGTTTTGAAAAATTCAAGTTTTTATTTTTAGTTTAATGTTTGAACTTTTTGTTTCAAGTTGCAAACAGTGACTTTTGTGACAGAGTTTTCCAGTTTCAAGTGTCTTAATGCAAGTGCAAATAATGATAAAAAGTGAGCAAAATGACAAATTTTAGAATACAATTTTGAACTAAAATTGAATCTAAATGACTAAAAGATACTCCACAATGCAAGATCTGTGCAAAATGAATGCAATTTTTTTTTTTTTTTTATAAATTTGAATGATGCAAACATGCAAAACCAAACCCTAAATGCAATGCAAAGCACACTATGCAAACCTAGATCTAGGGTTTTGAATGTCTCCAAATCAAAATTTAAGATGTACAAACTCAAGTTCACCAAAATGAAACATAGGAAATGGTGGATATGCAAAATAGGAATGGGTGATATGGGAAGACCTAGAAATGAGGGACCTATGACAAAAAGCACAAAAAAGGGTGTCCACATAATAAAAAATCCACCTTTTCCAATTTTAGTGGGAAGAAGAATAGTGCCACAAGAGATTAGAATTGACCTACAACCCTTAAGGTGAGTCAACTCCAAATTTTGGGACACTATGTGATCTCTTATTTATGACAGAAAAGAGTAAAATATGATTGAAATGCACTTTGGGGAGATAAACTAAAAATACTAAATGAGATCAATTGTGCAATGTAAAGCTTGGAAGGCAGATTTAATGCATAATACTAATAGAAAATACAATTTGTAGGTAGATTTGGGGGTTGCAGGATGATATCTATCAACCCAAAAAACCTTGTCCTGAAAATTGTATAAGGACACTTTAGCCAAATCTACACCCTAATATATGACTTAAAGGCACTTTTGGGGGATGAATAAAAGTGCATTAATGATCTAATAACTGAGATCTACCACTTGGAATGCAAAGTATTATCACAATACTATCAAAAACAATCATTAACTAGCAGATCTGAGAAGGTTAAGATGGTTTGTACCCGACTCCAAAAGTGTCGTAAGGCATCCTGTTCTAGAAAATGTGTCCTTGTATCTTTTTTTGAATTTTTTTTTTCATTCCTTTGATGTTGGATCTAAAGCTCTGATTTCTCCCAAATTAATTGTCGGAATACCGAAAACAATTTATGTAAATGAGTTTTTGTATCTTGACAACTTTAACAACTTTGCACTTTTGATCCAATTTCACTCCACCTATAAATCTACAAACACACAAAGAAGAGAAAAATGTTTGTTTTTGGTGTATAAGGGTACTGCCTTGGTCAAACCCTAGTTTGGTAATTAAACCTTGATAATTAAATGAAATCATAAATGGAAGAAATGATGAATGAACACTAGCTTGTTGCAACTCACCAAATCCTTTAATGGCTGCCCTTGGAGGACTGAGGTCTAACACATCACTCTATGGATTAGATCTTGCATGAAATGGCTTGATTGGTTGCTTGATTTGACACTTGATTTTATTATTGTAATATTGAAACCTACATATCAATGTCAGCTCCAAAAACATGCATGAATGCAAATAACTTTGACATGATGATATTGATCTTGATTACTGCAATAATTGACTAATAAATCTGCTCTTGAATGCTCTTGAAAGTAATCTTTGATCTTAAGATTGATCTCTTGAAATATTAGATTCCTTAGGATTTGAATTTGATAAAAAGACCTTGTATTTATAGGTGATTTTCTAGTTTCTCGACAATTAAACATCAAAGGCCGACAATTGCAATTTGAATTTGAATCATGAAAACACTGCCAAAAACATATTAAAAAATGGGGTCATAAACTTAAGGAGGAACCATTCGCCCTTGGGCGAATGGGTCTTAGGCTCTAATCCTAGGACATATTTTCCAATATGTGTAATTTGATGTTTGCAATTGTTTAATGTAGGTTCCCCTTTCAGAAGATGAAATTAATTAGGATTTTAAATGCATAATTGGGTCAATTAGAGGCTTAATTAAGTCCAATTAAGTAGAAGGATACAAACATAGTGTGAAAATGTAAAGGAGTACATTTTTTGACACTACACCTAGTAAGGGTAAGATAAGGCTTGTAATAGTTATTCAACTGAAGAAAGCCAAATAAGAAGAATGCTAAATCATTTTGATCGAATTGGAGAAAATACACGTGTTACCTATTTTTCACTACCAGCTCAAACAGGTAGAGATGAATTGCAAATTCAAGCCAAAAGGTACACAAGATGTTCAAATTTTTCTGCTAAGTACTCATTATTGTGCAATATTTCATTACAAGTGAATTTCAGTAATATTATGCAAGAACATTTCAAAATAATATCATAAGATTGCATAATGTTTGCTGCTTTATTCATAATGTACAAACCAAAGTCCCACACAAGTCGTGGGAGTAACTTCATTTGATTTTCATAATCAAATAATGGGTGCATGAAGTAAAGTAAACTATACAACTGAAAATAAAGAAGGTATAGGGTAGAAAGTGATTTGTCATTGCCTGGAATGACGAATAGTTGACAAGTTGAAGCCTTCAGTTGTGACTCTGAATCGATCCAACTCCAAGCTCCGAATGCACCTGCAAGTATGATTAGAACAATACGAATCAAATCCTACCATATGCCTACGTTATCAACAAAAATATAGCATACAATTGATCAGTCATCCATTAGATGATTTCATTGTTCAAAGGCATAAAACTCAAGAGGAAGCTTTCAGCTTCTTTTATTTTTTAACATGTTTGTTCACTGTGTAGGAACAAGGTTCTTATGTTCGTGATCGTTTCATCAGATATGTAGAGTAAAATGGGCTCCCACAAGGGTTGAGCCCAACATATCAAAGAGGACACACTCTCAAGTTACATATGATAGCTCTTTAACAATTTTAGAATAGTCATTAAGAGAGCTGGTGAAACTAAGAATATAATCATATAAGCAACCTTATTTCAAAGATGATTTAGAAAAACAATTTGAGCAAGCATAATACAATTGTTTGATCAAAACATGTAAATAACTCATCAGTTTCATTAATATCATGTTTTAGCTCTGCTTTAAATTTTTTACGTTACATTTAAATGAAGTATAGAGCCTCTTTATACTTAAGGGAAACAAAAATAAAATATCAAGTATCAAGCTATTTCATGGAGTTTTGGGATTGATTATACAAGGGACAATGAGTATTCACCATAGTAGCTAAAGAGACTTGAAAACTGAAAAATAACCTTAGTGCATAAAGGACAGTGATATATCTATGGGAGCCACAAGTAGCTAGAATGCATGTCTTAAGGAGCAGATTGAATTCATAAAGAAAGACAATCATAAGTGATTAAGCAATGAATTCATGATACATAGAAAATTAAATATGATGTTTATTGTTTCACTAAAAAGAATACATCATGGTAAATGCCAGTGGAAACAGAGTTTTATAATATATTATAGATTCTCCCTATTCAAGTCATTGTCAACTAAGAGATTTTGAGTATAAAAAAATTCATATACAAATCCTGAAAAAACAGTGGATAGTACTTTGAATCAGTATTAGTGCCTCAGGGATATAGTGACTGCGAGATACAAAGAATCCTGTGAGAAACATAAATTATGAGAAAGGCATGTTTTCTAACAACTGGAAGTTCTATTCGAGCTTATACATAGAAATAATACAAGAGATTATTGTGTTGATAGTCACAAGGACTTGAACAACAGTCACCATATCTTGTGAATGAGGGCAGAAATATTTTATGATTGTCAAAAATCGACAGTGGGGTATTAATCTATTGGAAGGTAGTGCTCATCTCATAAGCATTACAATCATGCTATGACCACAGGAGTATGAGTAAAGGATACCCGCATGAAATTTTTGGTCAAAATGAAGAAATTTGGAAGTAAACAGCTTACCCATGTAAAGGTTCTTCATAGATAAATGCAACATACATATAATACATTTTGGGTCGATCCATATCACAGGTGTTTCTTCATTAAAATAGAGCTTTCTTTTTGAGTTCGATCTCAAGGTGATGAAAATACAATGTTTTAGCTAATACTCAACTCGAGCATAGATTATGGTCGCGAATACATAACAAAGATTGGACTTCTATACTGAGATAGATAGGTCCAACCTTTAGGAAAAGTAGATGTCCGCGGAAGACTTACACATAAACGCAGGCAAAGGCAATCATGGAGGGTTGAGATTCTCAAAAAATTGCAAAGGAGAAACCCATAACAACATAGCTTGAGCAAATATTCATGGCGGCCAAGAACAACAGTCACTGTGTATGCAACAACTCAAAGAGATTGTAGGTTGACCTTCATACCAATCAAGGAAATAACCACAAAGGAGATCTCGGTGAAGGGTTTAGAAAAGAAAATAGACCTTTTTGTAGAACCCTTAGCTCATTCATCAAATACCCAAATTCTTCAATAAGCAATCTCATAATGGCACGACCTGTTTTTGAGAATATACACAGGAAAAATAAAATTTGAGAATGCATCAAAAGGAAACAAGCAAGATATTTCCATACTTTCATAGAAGGCCTTCATTTTAATGAAGATTAAGGGATATTTCATTGCAGAAATAAAAGACACAGAACTATTTTTGCAGCCGCGACCTGTTGCAGAGACAAACATATGATTATACATGGCGGCCAAGTAACAATATGGAGACCAAGTTAATAGTTAAATAGAATTTCTCACAGACACCTTCAAAATGGAAAACCATTCCATGGCGGTTGATAATGCACAGAAAGAGTGAGAAAAACATTAAATGGCGGTTCAGAATACAAATAACAAAAGCTTACCTCTCCTTTTTGCTTCCAGGCACGAAAAAATCGGTTGAAACAGTGCAAAAGTCCTTGGTTTTGAGCTTGAACAAAGTATTTCTATGGCGGCCAGTTGACAGAGTTTCACAAGTGAATTTTCTCGAATGAGCAAAGTGCAAAATGATAATGAATGTTTAGGGTTCGATGCTTTTGTTGCCCTAATTCGAATGAATAATGGTTTTTGACTTTATTCTTATCACTAATCATTTCATTCGAATCTTTACCTTGACATTGATTTTAGGTCAACAAACCTAATAATATGTTTTGGTCGAACTTTCAATAATGCCCAATAATGGAATGCTCGATAATGCTCATTGATATTTATTTTCAAATATATGCTAAGTGTGGTGGCGGATCAAGTTATATGCATGGAGACCAAAGGCTAGAGTCATACTTCTAATTTGATAATAATGTTAATGTGATAGTTGCTTATACATGTAAAGTTAGTTAAATAAATCATAAATTGTAAATCATTTAATTAATTTTAACTATTTTTTGAACAAACATAACATTAAATTACTCCAATCATGCACAGCTTACAAAGGATGAGGATGGAGTTTGACTGAAACTTCAAGTCAGTAATGCATGAATGCTTAATATAGACTATGCATGGAGAGTGAAATGTTGAAAATACACTCCAGTTTACAAGCTATTTTGGTTATGCGCATGGAAAGATGGAGTTTTCTAGACAAAGAGTGTAGTTTGCTTCATTTTGGATCTATTTTTATCAGGACTTCCTCTTTTGCTCGGATTTTCACTTTGGAGTTATCATTTTTCACTTAAGTTGGCTTTCAGCTCTATTGTTGGTTGCTTTGTGCATGTCTTTTGTATATATTGGAAAAAGTTAATTGTTTTTCCTAGTTCTTGTTTTTCATCCTTTGCATTTTGCAAATTAAATTATCATGTAACTAAACTTTCAGATTAATACAGTAGCAGGTTTACAAGTTCATTGTGTGTCATTTTTGCAAAGGTTCCTTCAATTTTGGTGAAATCAAAAGTCTGCCTTGTCATTATGTTGTTTGTATGAATGATTTGATGAAGTTTTACTGTGTTTACTATCAAAACTTTTAAAACTATTGTCTCATTTGTATTTGCATGCATTCAAAATAGTGAAAATCACAGGTCTAGGATTGTGTAACAGAATAATCTATTCTTCTTTGCTGAGAAAACTTTATTTTCCTTCAAATATGGTTTATTCAAGCCTTAGAATCATTTTTGTGGTCAAATTGTTGAATTGACTTGTGTGGATAATTTTTCTGAAGTTCATTGTGAATCATAGTTGCAAGTTTTTATCAATTAGGTGTATGACCGTCAATTTACAGTTTTATGTGCATTTATTACAATCCTTATATCCCTTTTCCAACACAAGTTACTCAGCTATTAATTTGAAAATCATATAGGAACCAACCTAGAATCTGGAGGTCTATCTTTGGCATAGGAATACCCACAACCTGAAGATAGTTCCCATGTTTTAACAAATTGCTGAATTTAATTATTCAAGCGTTCGGGTGCAATCTAATTGACAACAAGATGATTAAAAGAGTTCAACTTTTAAGATGATTCAATGAATTGGAAACACTGAGGGGAAGAAGAGGAGTATATGTATCAAGAAAAGATCAGATACAAATATGTACCTATTCAATGGATTTTGAAGATGTGCATGCTGAAAATTGAAAACTAAATATGGCAAAACATAATAACTTTCAACAACACATCAATAAAGCGATTTCTCAATGAATGCAAATGAAAACAACTATCAACTAAATAAAACACATGCACTCATAAGTCATCTAACTCTATTGTTTATCTATCAACCAAGATCTTTCCTTTTCTCTCAAAATTTTGCAAGCAAATGTGCACAAGAGGCTATGGAAGAATGATCAAAATGGTTTGTAAAAAGACTAAAATCAAGTGCGAGAGAGAGAGAGAGAGAGAGATCTAAATGAGAGAAAGTCAAACATATTTATAGGTGTCCTCATGGGTAAAAAGCAAGTTGTAGGATGAATGTGGGATTAGTTGAAGGTAGTTATAAATAAATTTATCCCACATTGGTTGAGTGGATGAAATGGATGGGAAATGAGAACATAAATATGATAGGACTATAAAATGATAAGAAGATTAAATGCATAAGATGAGAGAATATATGGAAATGATAATATAGTGGAATGATATTATAAAAGAAATATATTGCAATACAATAATGTAATAAAGTATTAATTAATACTAAGGAGTAATAAATGTGATATAATAAATTACTAATGAATAATGATATATTAATATGAAGATGATAATATATAAAATATTGCTTGATAACAACATGAGTAAGGTTGAACACTTTATGTGTCTACAGAAGATGTATTCTTAGTCTGAGAAATTTTTTGAATTCTCTATAGACATGATTCTCAGATAAAAACACCTTATATCAAAAGTTTCTTATGACCACAACAAAGTTGGTGAAGTTGAAGACTTAGCTATAGAAGCTATTAGCGAAATATTTGAATGGTCAAGAAAAAAAGTCAATGGACTTTGACCAAATAAGAGAAGTGATTATGAAACTAATTCTATAAAGTTCATTATTTGGAAGGCTAATTGACGGTTATCATTGATTCCTTGAGAAAAGGACAGACATGATGCTTAATCAAGAGGGGCAAGTTATTACCTATAAGTGTAGGAGATTGAAGATATATGAACAAAACCATGCTCCACATGGTATCGAACTAGCACCAATTGTTCATGCTTGGTAACTATGTGTGCATTAATTGTTTGGACAACTTTTGGAGTTAAAAACAAACCAGCATGGTCTAAAAAGTATTGTTAGCCAACCAAATTCAAATGCTAATTAGAGGAGATGGCTTGAGTTGAAATCAGACTAACTTTGAAATCAATTATATAAAGGCAAGAAAAACCAAGTTGTGGATGCTCTAATGGTGAAGGAGACATCTCCTCAACGATGTTTATTTATTGTTTTTCAAGAATCAAATGTTACAGAAGTCCAAGGAAGATGTTTTATTTAATTCGAATGGACTGCTAAGAATCAAAGGAAGAACCTATGTATCAAAATTTGAGGAGTTAGGGGATATGGTGTGGTAAGAAGTTTATTCAGTACCATATTCAGGACAATCTAGAGTGACAAAATTATTGACTGATGTGGAACCACTATATTTCTGGAAGGAATTAGAGAGAGATGTTGCAAGGTTTATAACAAGTTGTCCATAATGTCAAAGAGTGAAGATAGGATGTCATCACCCGACATGACTTTTATATCCTCGTGAACTTCTAGAGAGGAAGTGGTAGATCATTAGTATAGTTTTTGATCTTCCTATGTCAAGGATTTGGCATAATGTTATTTTGGTAGTGGCAAACAAGCTCACCAAGGTAGCCCATTTCATACTAGGAAGTTTGATAGGTGGTGCACCAGTTATAACCACTAATTTGTGCAATAAGTGTTTTGGTTGCTTGGTGTTCTGATAAGGTTATCTCATATGGAGACACACAAGTAGAATTAAGGATTAAGTAAACCATAATCACCTTATTGAAAATTAAATTGAAGATAAACGTAGCTTATCACCCTGAGACAAATTAGTCAAATGAAAAGGGTAAACCAAGTCCTGGTGGATTTGTAGAATATTCATATTACAATAATTTCTATCATTCTACAATGAATTTGATCCATTTGAAAAATTATACAGAAAGAAGGGTTGAATCCCTATAAGTTGGGATAAGCTAGGAAATAGGATTAGCCTTAGTTTGAAAATGTTGTCAAAAATGGAAGAGTAGATCAGGATGATCAAGGAAAGAAATAAGCGAAGAAGAATGATAGGTAGAAAAGCTTTGTTGATACTAAGCATGAGTCAAAGCGCAGTACTATTATTCTCGATATTGACAAGTGTCTAGGAGTTGTACTATTATGCTCGAGATGGACAGTAGTCAAGGAGCATACTATTCTAGTAATGGTCGTTCTTGGTTTATGAGTTGCCCGATAGTGCAGAAGATCAAAGAAAATGATGAGACCCTCGATGTAGTGCGCAAAGCACCAACATTCCTTTTCTATTTGGGATGCACTAAGGGTAAGTGTGTGTTAGCCAATGTGAATATGTTTCCTAGTCACTGTGGTATATGTGACATGTATGAGCCAATCACTATTGTACTCATGATGTACATATGAGTTGTTACTAATGTATTTGAGATGTATTGTTCTCAGGACAGAAATATTTCTTGAAGCACACAAGTTCTTCCAATACGTTAGCAGGGTCACTCAGTGCAAGGTCTTGTTACACAATTTTCACCTACGGACTCAAATCAGGAAGAGCACTTTTGCTAAGTGGTGTTCATTACAAATTCTGATCATGCATTTTATGCCATAGTATGAAAATATTACTTTAATTCCATTCATGAATAAGTATTGCGTTTTTATGAAGAAAAGAGAAGTAAACTAATACACCATTAAATAGCTTTTCTGAAAAATGTAACCTTTATTCATTAAAGTATTCAGATTGCTTCACACAGGCTGTGAAACTAGCTAAGGAAAATAAATTCAATGCTAGAATTTATAACATGAATACATGTGTGAACAAGAAAAAGCAAGGCATAAGAGTCATAGGGGCCAGTCATTGCCTGAATGACTGGTGGTGTTGTTGTTGCTTGCGTGTTTCTGCTACCTTGTTGCTCCCGCTTTCCGTCCTCCAACTGCAGATCCTGAAAACACAACAAAATGAGGTTAGATCCAAGGGATCTAAGCAATAACTAACCTATCACTCTTACACCTGTGCACACATTCACATTAGAAATCCAAACAATGCTTTATTTTTACTAATTGATTTGTGTCATGTGCAAAAAAAGGAAATGCAATGTTGTTGTGTTATTAATTTTCAGCACGTGGGTTAAACGTGGCTCCCACAAGGGTTGAGCTCGACGTGCGACCTTGTTGTGCTTTAAAGAGCCATTGGAGGATACCAATTAGGAAATTCATTTCTTTGTGATTAACTTAAACGAGTACACATCATTTGTGATAGTGGGTGTTTTTCACAGTCATAAGTGGCATGTACTTGTTCAGGAAAAAAACATAAGAGTGTGTAATCCTTTGTGTCAAAATAGTTAACAGAAGTGCATGAATGCATTACTCCATGAAGATGCAACATTCACATGTGTATGTGTTTATAAGAGCCATGCTTGGTTTCGTGAGAGGTACAGTTATTTGTGACTATAATAAGGAAATGTTGATGCGTTTTCATCAAATGACACTTGCACAATAACATAAGAGTGACAATCCTTTGAAAAGCAGTGGGAAAAGAAGAGTATTTTTATCTTGGGGATAGTCTAAAGGGGGGTGTGTGACTGTCATATAGGAATAAGTCTGAAGCCAAAGTATGATGCATACATAATAGAGAAGTGGTACATCATAATCAAGGAGCATGATCTAGTGATGTGAATTAAAGAGCAAGCACATCAAAGAGAATAGTTCATAGAGAAGGAGCATGAAACAAAACAGAGATACCCATACAAATGAATCTTCAAAATAATAAAGAAGCTCACAAAAATAAGCATAAATCGAGTCACTTCTTCCATAAAACCCTCAACCAAGATGGTAAGAGTATGACCAAGGAAAACATGAGGCTGACCTACAAGCCTGTGTATGGGTAGGAAAGGACAAATGCCCAGAAAAATGACTATGCAATGGTATCAATCCCGGTGAAGCTATTGTTCATGGTGTCATTGCCCAAGACACTATTCTAAATAGAAACAATTGATTGTGATTTTCCTTTTGGCCAGAGTCATTATCATTCTAGTTTTACTTCATCCAAGTTTTGAAGATGTTTCGTTGTAGTTGCAGCAGGAGCAGAAACTAAGGAGCATGATCTAGTGATGGAAGACCATTATAAATACAAATAAGGGTTTCCTTTATGTTGATGGAACAACAATATGGCCGCGGTCCACTACATAGGCATTTTATTTCATAAAAATAGAGTGTACTGGGGCACAGGTTTTTCTCGGTTAGTTTTCACAAGATATTCACCAAGAAACTATGGTTTAAGACTAGACTCACAAGCTGGAGGAGTGACTAAAAACTCAAGGCCGCGTCCATGAAGTGCAGGCCCAAGACTCTACAAAAAATGCACGAGTTTTAGGTATTTACAATACTGTGGGGTTGCGGCCATATGTTCAAACCAGAGTCAAACAGGATAGCCACTTTGGAAGGTCATGGTAAGAGGGCTAAGTGATAAGAAAATAGTGGTACTAAAAAAAGCACAGATAGGAAAAGTAAGTGGTGGTGTTTTCTGGTGTCCGATATGGAGGAGTGACATATTCATCACCTTCAAATACAACGACAACAGTCGCGACCATGAGTGGTCATTTCATGGAGTCAAATCACAAAACTTATACACTGAAAAGCGATAACTCAAGAGACAACTCTCAAAAATAGAAAAAAATTGCAAACCCCTTCTTATCGAGAACTTCCAGAGGAGCCAAGAGCAATGCTACCAAAACAATCATGTTTCCTTTCTAGAGTCCACAGTGGACATGGAATTGCAGCAGGAGGACTCTACCCCGAGATGTTATGAAAGGAGATATACCCATGGCCATTAAGGGACTCAGTCTCCAAAGTGAATACACAGGGGCCGAGCTCATAGGATATACAAAAATAAAGTCATTTGTGTCAAATTTTGAGCTTTTACTTTAAAAAATGGGAAAAACAGCGAATGCAAATGTTTTACCTGGCATTTGTCTTCATATTGTACACAAATCTATTGAGTAAGAGCCTCTGAGGCTTCAAATTCTGCCATGAATGTATTCAAGTCTCTGTGCAAAACCCTATGGCGGTGCACCCTCTTTTTGCAGACTGAGGTCTCCAGAAAATAGACAAGGTAAAATGAAAGAATGTTTTCCCTTTGCCTTGTTTAGGGTTTCAACCCTATTATGAGTGGCGGCTGATTAAGATAGGCATTTTTTCCTTTTCTTTTAAAATAAATATGTATTGATACCAATGTCCCGTGCCTTTTTACTAAGTCAGCATTTTATGAACATTCATATTTATCCTTTTAGGTGTCACAACCTAGTGACTTTTTCAAATTTTTTTCCTTTAGGCCCAAGTGATGGATGTTGCGTTTATTCTGCATGCTTCCAAATGTAAAATATCCACTTTAGTGATATATATAAATCACTTAAAGTGAGATATTATTTAAATATTGCAAAATTGAAGAGTCACTCCTGTATACCTTTAAAATAGGAGCATATGTGTGCTACGGCCAATTCAAGAAAGTTATGGGAGGTTATTTGCAATTTGCAAACATATGGAGAAGAAATAGGTCTCTTTATTTGCATATAGGCATGCGTTTTGAGAGCATATAGGCATTAATTTATTATGCTTTTATCTTGGACTTGGTCAAATGTGACCTTTTCAACCTTTTGGAGCCTCTTTGGAGAGGAATCAGTTGCTAGAAATTAGGCCTTATTGTTTCATCTGACCCATAGAGCTTCTAGGTCCTATTTTGATGGATCTTGTTGGGAGTTGAGTGATATAGTCACTTATGTGACTTCATTGTAACTAGTTCTGGATTGGCATTTTTTTGCACTTAGTGATTTTTAGGTCCTTTGGCAGAATTTTGCAGAGTTTTGTAACTCATTTAGTTATGGAATACAGTACATACCTTGGGCATCATTGAATGGAGTATTTTGTCTTCTTGTTACTGCAATATTATGTATTTTCACATGATTGATTAAGTTATTGTGAGTTAATATCTTGTTTCCCTTAACTCTGTCTCATGGCTTTAGTACCTTTTTGCAGAGAAGTGTGATGTTTGCAGGTTATAATCTGTGTCAAGATTGCAGGTTGCTTTTAGTTGTGAGGTCTTCTCCTCCTAAGAGCTCAAGCAATAAGGCCTTTTTATAAAACGCTTATGCAAGGCACATAGAAACAGGTCGTGCAAGTTGTTTTCTTCAGTCATTATGTACAAGTGTATGAAATCTGAGTTTTCCAAGGTCTAAGTCATATTCTAGTGTATCACCTTAGGAGGTAGTTATCATTTTATGCAATATTTCTCCCTTTTCCCCTCAAAATTTAGTAAAGTAGGTGATAAAAAACTAAGAAGCCGGCCTTCTCCAGAGGTTTTTTTCTAGATCTTGGTGACCCACAGCCCAAAAAAGATCCCATGTTCTCTCTAAAAAGCTAAGTGTTGCAGCTTCACATGTTTTTGTCTTGCATCTTAGCTAGTGTGCTACTTTAGAAGATAGCAGGTCCAATAAGGACTAGATTGTAGAGGGCAGTGCTATGAGAAAATTATTTTGAGAGTAACAAAAAAATTCCAATTTCTTACATTATTTTGAAAATTGAAAGTAAAACGTTTGTTTGACTTTATCTATATGATATGCTACTTTACATCATCAGGGACGATGATTCTTAAGGGGGAGGCGGTAGGTTGAGCCATTGAGCATTGAAGCAAGGAGTTGCATGAGCTATTTTAATCTAGGAATTGTTAAAATATCTCTTTCTCCTTCTCATTTTATTATGATTCTAAGTTTTAATATTATCTAAAATTGCTTAGGCTATATTTGTGTGTAAAATAATGCTATTAGAAATTATATGAGGGCATGTATAGAGATAATTTAGAAGTGTAAAGAGATAAGCTAGATTAGGGAATCTGAAGAGTATATTAAGTAGTTATCTTGAATTACATTGCTATATTATGATGCATTACGTGATTTTAAATATTGTCTATGAATATAGTTGAGAGAAAGCAGACCCATGGGAAGGATAATCCTCTCTAAAGTTGTGTGAAACCCAAACCACCAACCATTAATATAACATAGCAAGGGAAGCTAAGTAGGGTGTATGGTATTAGTCATATTAATACAATATTGTATTTATAATGTTTGAATGAGTTTATATTGTTATTCAATAAAAGGATTGAACAC
The DNA here is from genome assembly GCA_007115665.2 of Sequoiadendron giganteum. Taxonomy (NCBI): domain Eukaryota; kingdom Viridiplantae; phylum Streptophyta; class Pinopsida; order Cupressales; family Cupressaceae; genus Sequoiadendron; species Sequoiadendron giganteum. Next base: position 526,197,608 of record CM021109.1, on the reverse strand, counting down.
GTATAAGAAGAAAATACGTAAATGATATTATCTTATATTTTGACCAAGAGTTTATATTATCATTACCTATTCACGGTATTCTAATTTTAAAGAAGAGGACTTTACATCTTGGCAAACCAAAGCCATAATGTGAGGATATTTAAAGGTGCAGAAGCACAAGCTCCTCTCAAGCAAAAAATGTTCTCCAATTTAGATATAAACTTATCATACATTTTAATATGTGAATATGTGTGTCATACTAAAGAAAAAGATATATGATTGTCTATGTACATACAAACATAGGTACCTTATATAAATTATGCAAAGGCTAACTTGGAAGGAACCTACGAGGAATCTAGAGATTAGTCGAATGGTTCTTAATGAAGTTATCAAAAGTTAAACAACTTATTATGCTGACTTATTATCGGACAAAGTCTTACTAGGTATAAACAAGACTCTAAAACTTAATACGAAGAAGTAATCTTAAAATCAGGTTTAATTTTGGATGATTAGATATCGACATGTTGTTAACGCATTAGATTGAGACTATGTGTGTCTAGTCAATGATGTTGTATCATCAGTATTAACTAATTATGCATAAACTAGGAGAGTAGTTACTCCCATGGTTAGAGATAAAGAACTTGAATAAGAGGCAGTTGTCAATCCCAGATTGTTATAGGTATGTAACAGGGTATTCAAGAGATTGTGTCAAACCTATTTGGCATATTAAATCATTATTAGTGTGACATCATTTTGGAATGAAATCTTGTTTATGATTATTAACCTTGGGGGAAAACCAAGAGAAGAGTTAACCACAAGTCAGCAGAGTTTCCAAGTCGAGTAAAGGTGGGTGAACATACGACACCATTTTATAGAAAGTGGATTTATTATATATATGAATACTCTAGCTAGAGTAGGTGTAAAAGTAGATGCTTAAACTTTGTCGATTCATTGTGATTTGGGTTTGCATAGCTAGTCAGTAGTGTCATGCATGGTTGGAGGGTATCCATAGTTGTATGGCCATACTAGATATGTAGGACACAACACCAGATACTCATATGTGCATTATTAGAGGCTTCCATACCAAACTCTTTGTCAAAGGGTAGGGCCATTTTTCGGTTAGGAAGATGTGTGAGGGACCGCTAAGTCCGTGGTTGGAGGAAAAGCGCTTGGATGATGCTCTCCCTCTTGCAAACAACAGTTGAGGCTTGTGGAACAGAAGAAGTGTCATCCAAATGAGCACAACTTGACCATTGACCTCTTGTAAGTTATGAATTTGTATATGAATATGATCATGGATCTTTTGTAATTTGTATTTGAAAAGATAAGGTTCATTTACTTGGAATTATGTAATGTTATTTCATCTATACAATGATTTGAGAAAATTATTTATGCAATGTGCAATTATGTTATTGAAAAGGAAAAGTTTCATTTCATGTATTTTGGAAACTTGTGTTATTCACTTTCTGAGAGGTGATCCCATAATACTGATTTACAATTTTTAGCCAAACTAAACATTGAACTATTTTTTTTTAACTAAATCTTCACTTTAGAGCACCTATAGCGGCTAAACCTTGAGAAATTTGAAGATGATACAAACTAGTGATTTGTAACATTTTTTCTGTAGATTCTAAATATTTTTTTTTTCAAAAATGTTAAAATCATATTGCACTTATTTTTTCATCTCCTTCGAAAACTAGTTTTTAACAATAAATGTCATTTTAAAGAGTGGCGTTACTAGCTCACACATAACCTTTTTTCTATGGAGGATAAATTTTTTTATTTATTTTTAATTTAGATTCATAACTCTGATATCTAGTGCATGCAATTGGTTTCATATTTCATTGAATATATTTTTATTAATTAAGTTTCAAAGTCAAACTAGTTACAATTTAGACATGATTTACTAGCTAAAACATAAAAAAAATTGTATGTATCGAAATTCAATTTTTTTTGTTGGATCAGGGACATCAATATTTAGTGCACTGATATTTTAAAAAAAAAAATTGATAATCTGCTTTTTTTCCACATGTGCAAAACAAAGAGCTTGATTTTCGGTGAAAAACATACATTCAAAAAAAATATATAATAATCATATTAAATTTATTTAAAATTATACTTTTTGGGAAGCTTATAATAAGGACTACATACTTGCAAAAAAATAAAATTAAATGAATTCATTTGATCCCCCAAAAAGTGAATCAAAAGTTATTTTTTACCAACATTTTGATAGGTGTAAAGGAGACTCCATTATAGGTATGGTTTAAAACTAGTAGGGTTCTATTCAAGGGTGTTTGATCTGAGGTGGTTTGATCAAACCCTCTTGAATTAGAACCCTTTAAATGGAACATTTCAAGGCTTAAATCATTATATTTTTAAAAAATATGTGATTTCAACAAAAATTAGGATCTCCAAGAAAGTGTAAACCACTATTGTGGGATCACCCTGAGTTAAAACTTATGTGAAAATTGTTGAGTAAATATTGGGTATGTTACAAGTAGGTTTTAGGACTAAGAATTCCACGCTAGATCATGGAGTTCCTTTGGGCGCATCTTTGGAAAAATTTCGAGTGAAAAGGAAGAAGCATATTGTTGTTTTGTTGAATTTAGGAAGGCCTTTAAAATAATCCCCAAAGATAAGCTATGATGCAAGATAGATGAGCTCAATATCCCAATGCGTTTTAGAGCACCAATTCATCAACTATATAAAGAAGTATGTGTCAAAATCAAGACTCGAGTAGGTATCTCCAAAGAATTAGGAGTGATATTGGAGTCAAGCAAGGGTGCCCTCTCTCCCCCACTCTTTTGGCCTTTACATTGACAAACTTAAAGAATGGCTAAATTTACATGGTACATGGTGGTGATTGGGTTCGCCTAAGGGAATATGTGATAAAGCTTCTTTTATATGTAAATTACCTTATTCTAGTTGCCAAATCTGCTCATGGGTTACAAGAGCACCTTTTTCCCATTAAGTACTTTTGTAGGGTTGTTGGCATGCAAGTTAATACTAGCAAGATCAAAACCATTATTTTCTCCAACAAAAGGATAAAGATCATGTTATCACATAATCTAGCAGTGCTCGATTCACGGATAACCCCCCTACGAAACTAGTTTGTTTCCTAGGCCCGTGTGTTTCAAGCAAGTAAAACAAGACAATCTTGTTTTACGAGGTCTCTGATCTTACCTAGTCCAGGTAGTTGATGATAGGCCCAGCTTTCAAGTTTAAAGTTTGTGGCTCCTTTCGAACCAGGAGTTAGTCATTTTTTACTTTTCGGTGCTCGGGCGGTGTTTTTTACCGTCGTTGCACCTATGTTTTCCTTCAGAGTTATTGGTGCTCGGGCAGTGAAAATAAACTCCGTTGCATCTATTTCATGTTTGAACTGTTTTTGGTGCTCGGGTGGTGAAAATCATCACCGTTGCACCTAGTCCAAGTTTAGTTTTGGTGCTCGGGCGGTGAAAATCACCGCCATTGCACCTAGTCTTTTTTTAACACTTTGGTGTTTCAACAGTGATTTTCACCACCCAAACATCTTTTCGCTACTAAAGTTAAGTTTCTCCGCTGCATTTAATGCCTGCAATTTAAGTCATTTTTTAGGTTATTAACTCAAACATGAGTTATTTTCGTGTGTTTGTATTAAGACTCCTCTCCTCCCATCGCTCCAGTGCTATCACGAGTTACCTTCCTCAAGATCAAATCTTGGTTTCTACCTCTAGCACGCGTTTTTTCGTGTCCACCATAGTAATCTTTACCTGGTTATCATTTTCGAGGTATGTCTTTCGCGTTTTGCTTTCCTTTCTTTTTGTCAGTGTTCTTTCTTTTAGTTTGTCAAATGCTTTCCATTTCTCGTTTGTTTTAAGCATTATTCTTTCACCTTCCTTTCGATTGATCCTTTCCTTTTGCTAAATCTTTTTTCCCTTGCATTGGTTTGTTTCTCCATAGCTAACCCCGTCGTTTCCAACCCTGGCAATGTCATGGCAAAGAATTTATCCGCCTTCGCACACGTCGCAAAATTGTTTAACCTTTGGTGCTCGGGCGAAGAAATTCACCGCCATCACACTGACGCCAAGTCATGTCAATTGTCTTGGCGATGATTTTCACCACCATGACACCCACTCACAGAATACCCGTGTCTGGGCGGTGAAAATCACCGCCATGACACTCATCAACTTTTGGTATATCGGTCCCCGAGTGGTGATTTCACCGCCTTGACACTAGCATTGCCAACCCCCTAACTTGGTCTTCACACTTCGGTGCTCGAGCGGTGATTTTCACCACCCGAACACCAAACGTATCTTCACACTTCGGTGCTCGAGCGCTGATTTTCACCGCCCGAGCACCAAAATCTGTTTTATTTTTCTAACACTCCGAAACATGTATTTTCTTCATCTTCGCTTCCACCACGCATTTTCACACCTCATTTTCCGCACCATACAACCAAATCACAGTGACTCCATATCGCCTGCTCATTTCACGTTTCCCCATATGGCATGTATTTCCTAACACCGCTAAATCCACCATTCTTGTAGTTAATTTCCAAACTTTCATCAAGAGGTCCTCAGAGATAAGAAATACATCAGTCTTGGCTCCCCTAAATGTCAGCTGAAACGCCACCACCGTCTCCTAAATCAAAGGGTAAGATGAAGTATAAGTACCAAGGTGTTTTCCCTCCGACCATGGTGTTGTCCAAAGTGGATGAGATCAAGGATATCAAGATCGGTCATCAAGATTTGGCAGATTTCGTAAAGAGGATTGAATAGAGGCCATGGGATGAAAATCTAAAGGCCATTGTACATAGTAATCTTCATTTGGTATTCACTTTCCCAACTTCACCTCATCATACGGTGTTCATGCTTCAAGATCCTGCTCACTATATCCAAGAAGATAGAACTGTGAGAGATTCTAAAAGTCAGGTTGTAATGAGGTTTGACGGTGAATTTTTGATATAGTCTTCAAAGTTCCACAAATGGAACAATACACTCCCATCACGATTTAGAAGGCTCAAGATATATTCGACAATGATCAAGTCAGGGCCAAGACATTGATTAACTCACAATGGTTGAAGACTCCCCGACATGTTGTATCTAGGTGGCCCAAGGGACTTCCCAGAAGTGACTTCAAGGAGGATGTGAGAGACATGATTACCATGTTAAGAAGAGTTAAGGGCTTGCCTGAATCCTCTCATTTTCAAGATTGGACGTATGAATACATTTGGATCATCAGAAGGAGGAAAGTATATATTGATTGGGGAACACAGATCAGTGACGAAATCCATGAGCAGCTGAATAAGGTACCCACCACCTTAAAATTCTATATGACTTCTTTCTTGGTGTACGCAGCAGTAGTAATGAGGCAGTTTCCATTTTTATCTACCAAAGGTAATAGACATTCTACCCCTATATATGATTACTATTACCAATTAAACCTAAGGCAAAGCTTTCACCACTTTAGGAGAGTCACAGATGCTTTCTTTGCTCCTTTGTTGTTCACTTTTGACCCGACTGTGGAGAAGAAAAGAATATCAGATGAAGCCTACAAGGCAGTCAACAAGGTTGGATGTGTTTTTCTACAATTCCCAACCTTTACCTGTATAAGAGTAGGTTGTTTTACTGGATGCCCTTACATGCTTCGCAGGTACCACTCAGACAAATGGATCCTTATGGAGTTGTGCAGGCAATTGATATTAGTGCACAAAGAACGACAAAGGAACCATAAGCTAGGTTTTAAATTTCCCTTGACCATTGGCAGGTATACAATCAAAAGTGTACAAAAGGCTAAGAATGTTTCAGCAGAGATGCATATAATGACTATCAAGACCTACAGGTACAGGTGTGACTTTGAATTCAGAGATGTAAAGAAGAAACTCAAGAAAGGTCACAGTCATCCCTATCATTTTGAAGACATATGGGTAGAATGTAGAGATAAGGAGGATATCCGTAAGATGGATTTCTGTAGGTTGACAGTTGAACAAATCAAAGCCCTTAATATAGCCGATTTGCCTGAAGATTTCATAGATCCAGGAGACATCCTCAATTCTGCCTATGATGAGGATAATATCGTTGGGAAGCCTTTACCTCAAGTGCAATGGTCCAAGAAAGAATGTACTTACATGAGGGAAAGGCTAGCCCCTATTCTACACAACACAACAGAATGGCTTCATAAGTATGGCCATCAGATGAAAGCCTTCAAGACAGATTCTGAAGGTGAGCCTCCCAAAGAAAAACCCAATACACGGACAGAATCTCGCGCCAAAGATAAACAGGCCGTGATTCCCTCTTCATCCTAAAAAGGGCCAAGGATCAATTTCACTGTGGGGAAGAATACTCCACAAACCACTAAAATACGAGAAAAAAGAGCTACCACATCACGTGCAAAAGGGAAGGAGCTTGTTTCCGAGGAATTATCCTCAGATGAGGAAGGATGAGATATAGAGTTTGAATTCAAAGAATCAGAAGATGAAGACTTCGTAGAAACATAATCAAATGAAGAAGAAGGACAAACTCATGAAGAGGTTGAGGAATATCAAGAGGATGAGCAGATTTTGTCCCCCCTTCAGAATGAAACTGAGGAAATCCAAGTGTCTTCACTAGAACCTATACACCTTCCTCACACTCCTTCAACACCTAAAATTCATGTTCCTCCCATTCCTTCTTCTCCTCTTCCTACCATAGTTACAAGAGTAGGGAAAATTTCTTCCCCACCAGTAGTAACGACTCTATCAATTTCTTCTACAGTTGTCTGAATAAAAAATATCAATGTTCTATCCAGCTTGCCAGTCTCTATCCCTAGTTTGTCATCCCCATCTTTTGACATTTATTCGGAGGCTGAATTCAATAGATTCATGGATGAATCTTTGCAGAGTCAGCTTGGCATGCACACAACTGGGCCTATAATGACTACTACAACGCCCATAGTTACTATCTCAACTATTTCTCAAGGAGCCCCCATAGCTCAGGAATTCACAGTAACAAGAGACATATATACTTCTTCCCTCCCTCCTTGGTTAGTGTCACAGGTTCCTAAGCACAAGAAGCAGATGATCTCCCCTGATGAGCTGGACCTAGAAGAAATACCTCCCCCCAAGATCAAGGAAAAGAAAAAGGCTAAGGTTATGTCAAGACTCCATGTTGATAAAGTTGGCTAGAAGTTCGTTGAATTAGGTTTTCCTTCACAGCCACAGGGCGATGTGAGTATGGATGATTATATTGTGCAAAGGATACAAATTGGGAAGCTAACTAATGAAAGTGCCAAAGCAGACGCCCAAGTAATACTAGATGCCCTTGCAGGGAGGCTTGACAAGATGGAGCAGGCCAAGAATCTATATAAGGAGAAGGTTGAACGATATGCAAACATCTTGAGAAACATAGCGGGATCCTCAATTGGTGATACCCAATCTATGACCTTGGTGAATGTTGAAGAACCAGCTGTACAAAAGGCAGAGAAGCTTGCAGCCAAGGGTAAAGTGTTGAATGATTTTATTGATGAAATCATAGATCACAGGTCACAAGTCATCACCATAGCGAGTGAGAAGAAAGTACAAATAGCCTAGCTTCAAACTGAGCTTAATAAAGAGGAAGAATCACTTGTAAAAGAGCTACATGAAATGGAAAGGGCCTTATCATCATGGCTGAAAATGAAAGAGGCCAAGATCAGCAAATTGGTTAAGAATGGAGTTATACCTGATAAAGATAAATATGTGGAGGTGAAAGAATCACTCAAACATAAAATCCAGGTATTAAATTTTTTGGCTGATGACATTCACCAGGTGTAGGAGGATGTAGAAGGTTATTGGGTCCTTTTAGTAAATGGAATGGAAGAATTACCGGGTGATCTCCTTGATGATGACCACAAATTTCTTCCTCTCAGTGAGATAATTCAAGTTTTCAAGGAAGCCTTCATGAAGTTGATGGATGATAAAGGTTTTTCAAATAACACCATGCATATTGTATGTGATCTATGACTTTCACTTGATTGTTTCAAAGCTCATCTACAAAGGTGTAAAAAGGTTTCTTCATATGCTAAGAAGATGGTTACCAAAATACGCATGCTGGTGGATTATACGGTTGGGCCAGATGAAACTTTCCTACAGGAGGCTGCAAAAATATATGAAGACTTTCGCGCCCAATGCAAAGAATAATAGTCTTCTTTTCGTCTCGTGTTCATCAATTTTGTTGTTCCCTACTTTGCATATTGTAAATAATTTTTTGACATCTTAAATATCTTTTTGTAAAATGTAATTACACCAAAAATATGATGTGTAATTACATAGAAATAAATTACACTCAGTTAGATTAGGGTTTCCTATTTTTACTCAACTGATTTCCTAATTATGCTCTTCCCTCTTTTCTATAAATAAGAGGGATTTCTTTTGTAATCGTTACCTTTTGATATTTTGCAACGAAGTGTTGTTCCTTTGAAACAAACATTGAAGCTTTGTATTCAATTTTGCGAATCTAGATCTAATCAATAAAGAAGAGGATTGCATCCCTGACTTTGTGTTGGAATCGATTGCCTTATGATTTGATTATATCGGTGGTGACTAGTGTATGAGATCTAAAGGGCTTCAAGTGGTTTATGTAAACTTTGTGTTACATTTATTATTTGGATTTTTTTATGTTTCAACGTTTTGGTTGAAGGATCTACAATAATTTGTGCTTGTAATCATTCATGCGGTTCGAGGAATTGTTGTATCTATGAAGACTTTGTGCTTCTAATAGGATAAACGATAATTCTACAGATTCAACATTGAAAAGCTACAGAACGACTTTGTGCCTTCGTGAGCTTTCCCTTTTCCTTTTTCTTTTGTTATTATAAATCATACTTGGTATTTCTACGCTGTGCTTTGACAAGATAGAAATATCGGCATTACTGTTGTTTGTTAAGTTTAAGCTATCAGATCTAGGACTTTCCAAATTGTGAAGCATTGTAAACATCTTCTTTGAAAAAAGAGAGAAGTATGAATGTAACACACCCCCCCCATTTCATAAGTATAGTGTACATCTTGTAAGTATTTCGTTAAGTTTACTATAGCTTCTATTAGCAATAAGAAGGGTGCCTCCCCTTTCTGAGAAGAGAGATGATATCTCACATAGCTATGGCTAAAGTCTAGATAGCGTAATCTGTTGAAAAGTTGATAACATTATTTTCACCCAACATTTTTTTGGCGACTCCGCTGGGGAATGAATCACGCAATCCAACCCTGACGCTTTTGATTGAAGTGAATATGCTTTCCAATTTCTTATTGTATCTTGTAAATTTTTCTCTATAAATCTTCATCTTTTTCAGATCTACATTCTAGTGGATCTAAGCTATACAAGAAGTTTGAGGGTTCAAGGAGTTACAGATCCTCTATTTGAGGAGTTACTGCAACGTAATTTTCCTTTTACTCCTTCATGAACAAGGTCACCGCTGGAACATGCTACGATTTTTCCTCCACGAAAAGAAAGATCTCCTTTCCCACCTGTTTGGTCTGTCTACGACAGACGTGCAACTCAAGCATCTATCGTGCAACCAGTAATGGCCACACCACCTGTTGGACCATGGGGAAATGCCTTTGGTCCCCTTCATTTGGCTGCACGATCTCCCGCGTGTTTCAAGGAAACATCTCCCGAAATTCACCAGTGACGGCAAGCAACACCTCGATGAACACATCGCTGCCTTCTACATTGTTTGTGGCATTTTGGCCATTGAACACGAAGATGTTTATGTGAGGCTCTTCATCAAATCCCTTCAAGGGGTTGCTGCAAAATGATTCTACACTCTTCCCAATGCTTCGATCACTAGCTGGGCTACTCTCCAAACCAAGTTTGAGGAGAGATTCAAGCCTATTGAAGATCTGCATGCTTTATTAGCACAACTGACGACCATGCGGAAAGAGGCTCATGAACCTATGAGAGAATTTGTGGCAAAATTCAACAAGTTGGTGACAAGGATCCCACAAGATGCTAAACCCACGGATCAAAACTTGAAGTGCTTCTTCATCAATACCCAGTTACCCAAGGTAAGTTTCTTCTTACGTAGGGAAACTCTTGTGAATGTTGAAGTGGCACAACAATTAGCTACAAGCCTTGAAGATGACATGATCTTAGCCGGAGAGATCAGAACCAACGGTAGCTCCAACACTAACAAGAGGATGCAAGTGTCAGGCTCTTTGGCATCTAATGCCATTACTCTTAACACCAATTCTAACTTCATTGATCCTATGGTGCAACAACTGGCAAATGAGCTCCTCGCTTTGAAGAAGCAAGTTGCCAACAACAATACCAATTACAAGGATGTCCCCAGAAGGAATTTCCCTAATTATGCCAGAAAAAAAACTCAGAATCGTCTTCTGACACCACAAGGTAGGCTCGCCCTTTAAGCTCCACCTACCAATGTTGCTGCATGATATTATGAAACTGAACAAGAGGATTATGCTCAGCCAGATTATCCTGAAGAACAAAATGTCGATCTTTTCCAAAAGGAAGAGACAGAATCGACTGGCGACTCCAAGATTAGCTACTTGCAGATAATGGATGAAGAGGAACCAAAGGACTTGGTGATAGACACTTACGTTGTCTTTACGCGGCATCAACAAAACCAACTTGAAAAAGTTCAAGCTTCTGCCCCACCTGAAAAGGAAAAGCTACCCGTCACGATTGCCAAAAGAGGATCTCCCCTCCCTTGGCAACCTAAAAAAGCAGTAAAACCACAAGCTAGTGCACCACGTTCCTCAACTCCAACTCCTGTTGTCCCCAAAGCTAATCACTCGGTTCCAAAGACCAATGTGCCTTTCATTAAACCAATTAGTGAAGTGACTACATCTAGTTTAAAAAATTCTTTCCAAGCCTTTGACATTATCGACCATGCGAAAAGGACCAAGGTTCAAATGTCTGAGGTAGAATACCTCAAAGCTAATCCTGACCAATTTGACAGGCTTGTCCAATTCGTTAAGGATCAAGGAATTACTCCAACTCAGGATTCACCCCCTGAGGTTCCAATTGCTCCTAAACCAAAGATGCCTTAGAATAATTTGGTATCCAATCCCCCAACTGCTTCTGGATGCATTGATCCATTTTTTATCTCCTTGCTAGTAAATGGTTTCAAACTGAGTAATTGTGTCATTGACTCTGGTGCATTTGACAATGTGATGCTCGCCAAAGTAGCCACTACCTTGGGTCTAGAAATGACCAAGACTTTTAGACGTTGCTTTTCTATCGAAAATAAACAAGTGCCCTTGATCGATCAGATCAAAGATGCACAATATTCATTTTCCGCATATCCTGATAAAAAGATCAAAATGACAGTCCTAGTGGCTGATGTACCAACGTCATACGAAATTCTCCTCGGGCGGAATTTCTACAAGGATGTTGGGGGAGAATTAAGTATGGATATGTCCAAAGCTATAATACCAGTAAAAGGTGTAATGCAAAAGCTTATTCCCGAGAAAGAAGCAAAATTCTTCATAACCCAATCAGATGACCCAAGAGCCTGATCTTGTTTGAATCTTCAAGAATGGGAACTTATTATCTTCAAATGCAAGAGGTTGGTGAATCTTCAACAACACATGAGTTGGAGAGTGCTAAATCTCTTAATTTGACGAACGAATCATCACCAGATGATTCGTCAACATCAGATCCTAAAACTCTGTCGGATGACGAGTTTCCAAATTTTCACATTGTTAGCCTCGACGATCCAAACGGCATTTGGTTGTTGGAGTTTGATGGTAGCTGCTCTTCAACCAGCTCCGGAGCTGGCATGGTTTTCATTTCTCCTACCAGAAAGTTCTTCCCCTTTTCTTTCAAGCTGCAATTTGATAACACCAACAACACCGCTGAGTATGAAGCTTTGTTGTTTGGAATGCAAGTGGCACGCAAAAAAGGTATCAAAAACCTACATGCACAAGGTGATGCTGAACTAATAGTATGTCAAGTAAGAAATCTATATCAAACAAAAAATTATAGGCTTAAGCATTACCGCAATCTCGTTTGGGATTGCATTGAAGAGTTTGATGCTTTTGATATTTATGTGGTACCAAGGGAATACAATGGTAGGGCAGATTCCTTAGCTGTATCAGCCACACTCCTCATCCCACACAAGGATTTCCAAGGTTCTACCTACACCATCAAGTTGGTTTTCCATCCAAGTGTCCCTGATAATTCAAAGAACTGGCAGATTTTCAACGATGATCATCAAATAGTTGCCTTTTTAGAAAAAGTAGAAAATTTTGATGAATTATATTTTGAAGGAAGTGATTCCCCTCTGCGAGAATCTGTTTCCGGTATAGATCAAGCTTCTGGCGAAGCATTCTTACAGCTCAAGGGAAACAAAATCCCTAAAGGGTTGGTGTCTTAGGAAAGAATTTTTGACAAGCATGACCGCTACGTCAAGCAGCAACTCACCAACTCTGATTCATCTAATGAGGTTGAGCAATACAATCTGGGAACTGAAGTTGATCCCAAGATGGTAAACATTGGAAAATGTTGCACCCCCGAGGAAAGAAGACAGTTCACCAGGCTATTGCAGGAATACATGGATGTTCCGGCATATTCATATGAAGATCTCAAATCTTCCCGACCAAAAGAAGTGCAGCATGATATTCCATTAAAGGTTGGAGCTCTGCCTTTCAAGAAAAAGAAGAGATAGTACAATCCAAAGATTTCTAGAACCATCCTTGCAGAAGTTTAGAAGATGCTAAATGCACATATAATTTTCCCGATCCACCATTCGACATGGATAGAAAATATCGTCCTAGTGCGCAAAAAGAATGGTGAAATCTGCATTTGCGTTGATTTCAGGAATCTCAACCAGTTGTCACTTAAAGACAATTACCCCCTCCCTGTCATGGATCAAGTCTTGCAGAATGTGATTGGATTCGAGATGCTCTCCATGTTGGACGGTTTCTCCAGTTACAATCAAATTGAGGTCACCCAAGTGATCAACACAAGACTGCTTTCACGACACCATGGGGTACCTTTGCATACCGCTAGATGCCTTTTGCTTTGATAAACATCGGCACTACTTTCCAACGTGCTATGGACTTGGCTTTCCATGACGTGATGGGAAAGTTCATTGTGGTGTATCTTGACGACCTCATAGTATTTTCCAAAAGGCCTCACAAACATTGCAATCACCTGAGACAAATCTCGGAGAGATGCCATCAGCATGGCATTTCCCTCAACCCAAAAAAGTTGATTTTTGGGGTTACAGCGGGAAAACTCCTTGGCCATATAGTCTCCACCGAAGGAATTAAGATTGACTTAGAAAGAGTCAATGGCATTAGATCCCTCTCCCTGCCATCAAGCAAGAAGGTTGTTCACTCATTCTTCGGTAAAGTAAATTTCCTACGAAGGTTCCTCCCGGACTCTGCGGAAAAAACTCGTCATATTATAAACATGATGAAAGATAATACCACCTTCCGCTCAACTACGGAAAGGAAAGCTGCATTTGACAACATCAAGGAGGCGATCGCTCATGTTCTCGTATTGGTTTGTCCTGATTTCACCAAAGATTTCATAATGTACAGTTATGCTTCCGAGCATACACTTTCAGCCATTTTGGTATAGGAAAACCATGAAGGTTTTGAATCACCCATTGCATTCATGAGCTGCCCCCTGAAGAGCTATGAGTTGAAGTATTCTTAGATGGAGAAACACGCCTTTGTTGTGGTCAACGTTGTTAAGCATTTTCGGTTTTACATCCTGAATAGTCACGTCAAGGTCTTGGTTTCGGATACAACTGTTAAATCAATTCTAACGTAGTAGGAAATCGGGACAAAAAGAGGCAACTGGGTTGCCAAGATTCAAGAGTACGATCTAGAGATTAAACCCACCAAACTGATACGAGGACGTGCGTTGTGTCAACTCATTGCTAAGAACAACCCCGACGAAGAAGTTTCAAAAGATGAAGAAGTTTCAGACGCTAAAGAAAATTCGAACGAACTACCCCGCGTGTTGTTTGTCAACACCACTAATGAGTAGTTTTCTAACATTGCTCATTTTATCACTTATGGTGAATGCCCCAACAACTTGACATCAAAAGAGAAAAGGACTGTCAAGTTAAAATCAGCCAATTTTGTCTTATGGGACAATGGCTTGTATAAACGTGCCATTGACGGTACCTTTCTACGATGTGTAGATAAGGAACAACAAGAAAAGTTGTTGAAGTCATACCATGACTTGGCATGTGGAGGGCATTTTTCAGCACCGATCACTGCTCACAAAATTTTGAGAGAAAAATACTATTGGCCTACGCTCTTCCAAGACGCGTACTCCTGGGTACGTAAGTGCGAGCTATGTCAACAATTTATTGGTAGGCCCAAACTGGCGGCTTTACCATTAAAGCCCATGGTAATTGAAGAACCTTTCCAACAATGGGGAATCGATTTCGTACGTGCAGTTAATCCATCTTCAAGTGTTGGACATGTTTATGTCCTGACTGCTACCAACTATTTCACCAAGTGGGTGGAGGCAATTCCCACTAAGCGTGCAACTTCTGAAGTACTGTGCAAATTCTTGAAAGAGAATATCATCTCCAGGTTTGGCATGCCAAACAAAATCATTGCTGACAATGCTTTTGCCTTTTCATCAAACGAGATCACCGAGTTTTGTTTCGAACATAGCATAACCTTGTCACATTCTTCTGATTATTACCCACAAGGTAATGGTCAAGCTGAATCAAGCAACAAAAATCTAGTGACTATCATCCGAAAGCTAGTAGAGGAAAATCAATGTCTTTGGCATAAGGCTTTGTATGATGCCTTGTGGGCAGACAGGATCACTCCAAAGTGAGCAATCGGTATGTCCCCCTTTCAACTCGTGTATGGGATGAATGCTAAAATTCCCATAACCTTGGAATTTCCCGCCCTCAAGTTGGCTAAACCTATAGAAGATGAGACCTTTGATAATTCTGCTGACAAGCACATAATGTATCTCTCTGAATTAGAGGAGAAACGTGTATCGGTTGCTGGTCGCATTGTAGAACACCAACAACAGGTAAAGAAGATTTTTGACAAAAAGGCTAAGTCTCGGGACTTTCAAATTGGTGACCTCGTTCTCCTATGGGATAAACGGAGAGAGTCAAAAGGTATGCATGGGAAGTTCGATTCACTATGGACTGGACCTTTCCTGGTTCACCAACTATATGATGAAAATAGTTTCTTGTTAGCATACAGAGATGGAATGTCGTTCGCTCTTCCTCATAGTGGACAACATCTCAAACACTTTATGTGTTAAAATAATGAGCGCTCCAGAGGTAAATATTTTTATTTTTAGTCCTTTGTGTCGTTTTCTTTTTGTTTTGACGTCGTCACTTGACTCCAAGCCCAACAGATGGATAAAGGCACTTGAATTCTAGAGTTCTTCTCCCTTCACTTGTTTGAAAGTATGACTTAAGAAAGATCCCCAGTAGGAGCCAACTGTTATCACAGATTCTAGCAATGCTCGATTCACGGATAACCCCCCTACGAAACTAGTCTGTTTCCTAGGCCCGTGTGTTTCAAGAACGTAAAAAACATAATCTTGTTTTATGAGGTCTTTGATCTTACCTAGTCCATGTAGGTGACGATAGGCTCAACTTTCAAGTTTAAATTTTGTGACTCCTTTCGAACCAGGAGTTAGTCATTTTTTACTTTTCGGTGCTTGGGCGGTGCTTTTTACCGCCGTTGCACCTATGTTTTCCTTCACAGTTATTGGTGCTTAGGTGGCGAAAATCACCGCCATTGCACCTATTTCATGTTTGAACTGTTTTTGGTGCTCAGGCAGTGAAAATCACTGCCATTGCACCTAGTCCAAGTTTAGTTTTGGTGCTCGGGCGGTGAAAATCACTGCCGTTGCACCTAGTCTTTTTTTAACACTTTGGTGTTTGAGCGGTGATTTTCACCGCCCAAACATCTTTTTGCTACTAAAGTTAAGTTTGTCCGCCGCATTTAATGCTCACAATTTAAGTCATTTTTTAGGTTATTAACTCAAACATGAGTTATTTTCGCATGTTTGTATTAAGACTCCTCTCCTCCCATCGCTCCAGTGCTATCACGAGTTGCCTTCCTCAAGATTGAATCTCGGTTTCTACCTCCAACACGTGGTTTTTCATGTCCACTATAGTTATCTTCGCTTGGTTATCATTTTTGAGGTATGTCTTTCGCATTTTACTTTCCTTTCTTATTATCAGTAATCTTTCTTTTAGTTTGTCGAATGCTTTCCATTTCTCATTTGTTTTAAGTGTTATTCTTTCACCTTCCTTTCAATTGGTCCTTTCCTTTTGCTAAAGCTTTTTGCCCTTGTGTCGGTTCGTTTCTCCATAGCTAACCTTGTCGTTTTCAACCCTGGCAATATCATGGCAAAGAATTTCTCCACCTTCACACACATCACCAAATTGTTTAACCTTTTGTGCTCAGGCGAAGAAATTCGCTGCCATCACACCGGCGCCAAAGTCATGTCAATTGTCTTGGCGGTGATTTTCACTGCCATGACACCCACTCACAGAATACCCAAGTGTCTGGGCGGTGAAAATCACCGCCATGACACTCATCAACTTTTGGCATATCGGTGCTCGAGCGCTGATTTTCACAGCCTCGACACTAGCATTGCCAACCCCCTAACTTGGTCTTCCCACTTCGGTGCTCGAGCGGTGATTTTCACTGCCTGAACACAAAACGTATCTTCACACTTCAGTGCTCGAGCGCTGATTTTCACCGCCCGAGCACCAAAATCTGTTTTCTTTTTCTAACACTTTGAAACATGTCTTTTCTTCATCTTCGCTTCCATCGTGCATTTTCACACCTCATTTTCTGCACCATACGACCAAATCACAGTGACTCCAAATCGCCTGCTCATTTCACGTTTCCCTATATGGCATGTATTTCCTGACACCACTGAATCCACCATTCTTGCAGTTAATTTCCAAATTTTCATCAAGAGGTCCTCGGAGATAAGAAATACATCAGTCTTGGCTCCCCTAAATGTTAGCTGAAATGCCACCACCATCTCCTAAAGCAAAAGATAAGATGAAGTATAAGTACCAAGGTGTTTTCCCTCTGACTGTGGTGTTGTCCAAAGTGGATGAGATCAAGGATACCGAGATCGGTCATCAAGATCTAGCAGATTTCATAAAGAGGATTGAACAAAGGCCATGGGATGAAAATCTAAAGGCCATTGCACATAGCAATCTTCATATGGTATCCACTTTCCCAACTTCAGCTCATCATACATATTTGTGCTTCAAGTTGCTACTCACTATATCCAAGAAGACAAAACTGTGAGAGATTTTGTAGGTCGGGTTGTAATGAGGCTTAATGGTGAATTTTTTGATATAGTCTTCAAAGTTCCACAAATGGAACAATACACTCCCATCACGATTCAGAAAGCTCGAGAGATATCCAACAATGATTAAGTCAGGGCCAAGACATTGATTAACTCACAATGGTTGAAGACTCCCTGACATGTTGTATCTAGGTGGCCTAAGGGACTTCCCAGAAGTGACTCCAAAGAGGATGTGAGAGACATGATTACTCTGTTAAGTAGAGTTAAGGGCTTGCCTGAATCCTCTCATTTCAAGATTCGATGTATGAATACATCTGGATCATCAGAAGGAGGAAAGTACATATTGATTGGGGAACACAAATCAGTGACTAAATCCATGAGCAACTGATTAAGGTACCCACCACCTTAAAATTATATATGACTTCTTTCTTGGTGTACGCAACAACAATAATGAGGCAGTTTCTAGGTTCATCTACCAAAGGTAATAGATATTCTACCCCTATATATGATTACTATTACCAATTAAACCTGAGGGAAAGCTTTCACCACTTTAGGGGAGTCACAAATGCTTTCTTTGCTCCTTTGTTGTTCACTTTGACCTGACTCTGGAGAAGAAAAGAATATCAGATGAAACCTACAAGGCGGTCAGCAAGGTTGGATGTGTTTTTCTACAATTCCCAACCTTTACCTATATAAGAGTAGGTTGTTTTACTCGATGCCCTTACATGCTTCCCAGGTACCCCTCAGACAAATGGATCCTTATAGACTTGTGCAGGCAATTGATATCAATGCACAAAAAACGGAAAAGGAACCATAAGCCAGGTTTTAAATTTCCCTTGACCATTGGCAGGTATACAATCAAAAGTGTACAAAAGGCTAAGAATGTTTCAGCAGAGATACATATAATGACTATCAAGACCTACAGGTACAGGTGTGACTTTGACTTCAGAGATGTAAAGAAGAAACTCAAGAAAGGTCACAGTCACGCCTATCATTTTGAAGACATATGGGTAGAATGTAGAGATGAGGAGGATATTCGTAAGATGGATTTCTGTAGGTTGACAGTTGAACAAATCAAGGCCCTTAATATAGCCGATTTGCCTGAAGATTTCATAGATCCAGGAGACATCCTCAATTCTGCCTATGATGAGGATAATATCGCCGTGAAGCCTTTACCTCCAATGCAATGGTCCAAGAAAAAATGTACTTACATGAGGGAAAGGCTAGCCCCTATTCTACACAACACAACAGAATGGCTTCATAAGTATGGCCATCAGATGAAAGCCTTCAAGACAGATTCTGAAGGTGAGCCTCCCAAAGAAAAACCCAGTACACGGACAAAATCTCGCGCCAAAGATAAACAGGCCGTGATTCCCTCTTCATCCTAAAAAGGGCCAAGGATCAATTTCATTGTGGGGAAGAATACTCCACAAACCACTAAAATACGAGAAAAAAGAGCTACCACATCACGTGCAGAAGGGAAGGAGCTTGTTTCCGAGGAATTATCCTCAGATGAGGAAGGATGAGATATAGAGTTTGAATTCAAAGAATCAGAAGATGAAGACTTCGTAGAAACATAATCAAATGAAGAAGAAGGACAATCTCATGAAGAGGTTGAGGAATATCAAGAGGATGAGCAGATTTTGTCCCCTCTTCAGAATGAAACTGAGGAAATCCAAGTGTCTTCACCAGACTCTGTCCACCTTCCTCACACTCGTTCAACACCTAAAACTCATGTTCCTCCCATTCCTTCTTCTCCTCTTCCTACCATAGTTACAGGAGTAGGGAGAATTTCTTCCCCACCAGTAGTATCAACTATGTCGGTTTCTTCTATAGTTGTCCGAACACAAAATATCAATGTTCTATCCAACTCACCAGTCTCTATCCCCAATTTGTCATCCCCATCTTTTGACATTTATTCGAAGGCTGAATTTAACAGATTCATGGATGAATCTTTGCAGAGTCATCTTGGCATGCAAACAACTGGGCCTATAATGACTACCACGATGCCCATAGTTACTAACTCAGCTATTTCTCAAGGAGCCCCAACAACTCAGGAATTAGCGGTAACAAGAGACATATATACTTCTTCCCTCCCTCCTTGGTTGGTGTCATAGGTTCCTAAGCGCAAGAAGCAAATGATCTCCCTTGATGAGTTGGACTTGGAAGAAATACCTCCCCCCAAGATTAAGGAAAAGAAAAAGGCTAAGGTTTTGTCAAGACTCCATGTTGATAAAGCTAGCCAGAAGTTCGTTGAAGTAGGTTTTCCTTCATAGCCAGAGGGCAATGTGAGTATGGAAGATTATACTGTGCAAATGATACAACTTGGGAAGGTAACTAATGAAAGTGCCAAAGCAGATGCCCAAGTAGTACTAGATGCCCTTGTAGGGAGGCTTGACAAGATGGAGCAGGCTAAAAATATATATAAGGAGAACGTTGAACACTATGCAAACATTTTGAGAAACATAGCGGGATCCTCAATTGGTGATACCCAATCTATGACCTTCGTGAATGTTGAAGAACCAGTTGTACAAAAGGCAGAGAAGCTTGCAGCCAAGGTTAAAGTGTTGAATGATTTTATTGATGAAATCATAGATCACGGGTCACAAGTCATCACCATAGCAAGTGAGAAGAAAGTACAAATAGCCGAGCTTCAAATTGAGCTTAATAAAGAGGAAGAATCACTTGTAAAAGAGCTACATGAAATGGAAAGGGCCTTATCATCATGGCTGAAAATGAAAGAGTCCAAGATCAGCAAATTGGTAAAGAATGGAGTTATACCTGATAAAGATAAATATGTGGAGGTGAAAGAATCACTCAAACATAAAATCCAGGTTTTAAAGTTTTTGGCTGATGACATTCACCAAGTGCAGGAGGATGTAGAAGGTTACCGGGTCCTTCTGGTAAATGGAATGGAAGAGTTAATGGGTGATCTCCTTGATGATGACCACACCTTTCTTCCTCTCAGTGAGATAATTCAAGTTTTCAAGGAGGCCTTCATGAAGCTGGTGGATGATAAAGGTTTTTCAAGTAACACCATACATATTGTATGTGATCTACGACTTTCACTTGATTGTTTCAAAGCTCATCTACAAAGGTGTAAAAAGGTTTCTTCATCTGCTAAAAAGATGGTTACCAAAATACGCACGCTGGTGGATTATACGGTTGGGCCAGATGAAACTTTCCTACAAGAGACTGCAAAGAAATATGAAGACTTCTGCACCCAATGCAAAGAACAATAGTCTTTTTTTCGTCTCCAGTGTTCATCAATTTTGATGTTCCCTACTTTGCATATTGTAAATAAGTTTTTGACATCTAAAATGTCTTTTTGTAAAATGTAATTACATCAAAAATATGAGGTGTAATTACATAGAAATAAATTACACTCAATTAGATTAGGGTTTCCTATTTTTACTCAACTGATTTCATAATTTTGCTCTTCCCTCTTTTCTTTAAATAAGAGGGATTTCTTTTGTAATCGTTACCTTTTGATATTTTGCAACGAAGTGTTGCTCCTTTGAAACAAACATTGAAGCTTTGTATTCAATTTTGCGAATCTAGATCTAATCAATAAAGAAGAGGATTGCATCCCTGACTTTGTGTTGGAATCGATTGCCTTATGATTTGATTATATCGGTGGTGACTAGTGTATGAGATCTAAAGGGCTTCAAGTGGTTTATGTAAACTTTGTGTTACATTTATTATTTGGATTTGTTTATGTTTGAACGTTTTGGTTGAAGCATCTACAAGACTTTGTGCTTATAATCATTCATGCGGTTCGAGAAATTGTTGTATCTAAGAAGACTTTGTGCTTCTAATACAACAAACGATAATTCTATAGATTCAACATGGAAAAAGCTACAGAACGACTTTGTGCCTTCATGAGCTTTCCCTTTTCCTTTTTCTTTTGTTATTATAAATCATACCTGGTATTTCTACGTTGTGCTTTGACAAGATAGAAATATCGACATTACTGTTGTTTGTTAAGTTTAAGCTATCAGATCTAGGACTTTCCAAATCGTGAAGCATTGCAAACATCTTCTTTGAAAATAGAGAGAAGTATGAATGTAACACAAACCTCTCCCCCCCCCTCCCCCCCCACATTTCATAAGTATAGTGTACATTTTGTAAGTATTTTGTTAAGTTTACTATAGCTTCTATTAGCAGTAAGAAGGGCGCCTCCCCTTTCTGAGAGGAGAGATGATATCTCACATAGTTGTGGTTGAAGTCTAGATAGCGTAATCTATTGAAAAGTTGATTACATTATTTTCACCCAACAGATCCAAAATAAGTTCTACTTTGAAGGAAATGCTCTTGAGGTAAATTGATACATGCATTTTGAGATTGACTTCAACAGCAAGCTTAGTTGGGAGACATGTAGAAAGAAAAGAACCTTGGCTTTATTTTCCCTCAAAAACATATGTAGAGAGATAGGATTATGGGACTGAAAAACTATTTTGGTGGTGTTTTACGATTGTGAGCTTTGGGTAAGCAACACGTCTAAGGCAAAGTGAAAGCAAATAGAGAGAATTTAAAAGCTCATGATCATCAATAAGTTCAAAATAAAAGTGACAAGTGTCGACCCCTTATGAGATTTTACTAGTTGAAATAAGGGTTGTTCCTATGGAAGTCATTGTTATGGTTCGTCTCATAAGATATCTCAAAAGATTTGATCAAATGGAAGCAAGTAGATAGCATAAGGTTGTCTTCAATAAGGTGCTAAGTGAGAAAGATGTCATGAATAAAGAAAAATAGCAAGTGGATAAACAAGTGGAATATTTATTTGAATGCTTCTTCCAATGACAAGAAAGATATTAAGGCATTTGTCATAGATAAATTTTGCAAGGCTATGCGGGAAAGAATTCTAGGTAGAGAAGAAGTATTACCTTGAGGAATTTAACTCTGCATGTGATCATCAACAAAAACCACACATAGGGGTGAATATCCCTTGGAAAGCAAAGATTCCAATTGCTTAGTTAAAAACTAACTCATATTAGTTTCAATGTGAAATTGGAAGGTGGAAAAGCCCAAAAGAAGCTTGAGAAAAGAAAGTTTGTGTCTTTGCTCTTTTGGAGTAGTGGAATAAAAAAACACTTTATTTTTTATTGTGATGCCTACAAAGACAACAAGGCCAAGTATGCTAGCATTTTGATTGATGTTGCTCCACCCAATTTATTTATTTAGGGGATAGTTGAGAAAGTTGGAAAACTCTTTGTCACTTTGAATAGGAAAGGAAAGGTCCTTTTATAGTCCACGATAAGGTGGTTATGGCTCATTATATGGGACTTCGTATAGTCCACGATACCAGGTGGTTATGGCTTACATTATATGGGACTCCTCGTACTCCCGATATGAGGGAGGCACCTAACTCGTGCTCCACAATACGAGGTGTACATACCTTACCCGCTGCAAGATTTGAACTTGTGACCTCTATTTCAAGAGTACAAGTTCTCCACCATTAGACCAACGAATTGAAAGGCAAAAGGCTTGATCGGCGTGGTTGGCTGTCCCATAAACTATTTTCCTGACCTTGTGAATGTTAAAAGTTATCCTATTCTAGATTAATTATCTTCAGAATTGCTGGAGCGGATAATTGCAAGTTCAATACTATCTTAGGACGGTAATTGTGAAGGATTATACTTAGCTGGAATGATGTTGAAAATGGAGAAGGGAATGTTGGAGAGCACCTATACAGAGGAGTAGAAGCGGCCTGCCTCTTCCTTGAGGCGGTCTACAAGGCGGTCATCGCCCACTCGCGAATCCAACTGAAATCCTTGATGTATTCAACCATTACTTGACAGTCTGAGTAGAGAGTGAGGACTATGAGGCCAAGATCTTCGCATGTTTGGGGCTCTTAACGACTCTAATCTAAGTTGTGATATCACACAAAATACAATGGAAGTAGACCAAAATTCCTTCACCATTAATGACAAACTGCTCCATCTGGTCCCAAACCACGTACACGAAGGGCTTTCTGGAGAAGGCCACCTCAAAAGGATTTCCCAACAGAAGTCACCCACTCGGCCCTGGCAGCAGATTTAGAAGTTTCTTCAGACGCCTCCGTCTAAAATAGATCATCGGCATGGTTACAACCAACATCGGCACCACCACCGTTGTGGCCAGCACATGTTTCTCCCTTGAACATGCCTTGCGTCTCTTCCCACAACATTTATAACAGCATCGTGAGTAATGAGCTTCCCGAGGCAAAATACTCGAATGGCCTCGACGGAGAGGCCGTTGTGACTAAAGGCGCTAATGAGCATAGAGAAGCGTATACAATGATGCCTTAGGACTGCACCCTTCCCTACTCGAACTTGTACCAGACCACATCCACTCTACCCAAGTGGCCCATCTCGCTGATCATGGCGCTCACCCCTTTCCCCTCCTCTTCCCATTCCTCTTTTAAGATACTCCACTTCTAATGAGAAGTCGTGGGCTGTAGCAAAGTGAATGGCTTATCTTTCGATCTATCAATATTACATTTCTCCTCACGTGAAATGCCATTTCCTTCCTCAATTTTCAACGGTTCCCTGCTTTATTCAGAATGGCCGGTCTTTCTTTTCTCATTAATATTTCCTTTATGCTTTGATGGATGTTCGTACCCAGTCACAACAGGACTGTGGCATCGTATAGATTATAATTTATATGAGACGGAGTTCTTACACTGAAAAACAAGTTTATCATCATATCCCTTGCAGCAATATTCCAGCCTTGTGCGGAATATTAGAATTTCAAGTATAGGACCTTGTGCGGAAAATTAGAATTTCAAGTATAGGACATGTCAGTTTCAAACAAATTAGTTCGCCAAGATACCATTACAATGACAATTTCTTCTAATTAAAAATGGAAAATGAACTAAGTTATAATTGGAAATATGTTTGTATGCTCGGAATTCTTTTTGCAAATCAAACACAGTAGAAAATCCTTAAACAGTAGATATTGCTGTTCTAAATTCAAGATTAGAAGAAAAATCCACTATTACAGAGTTATCTACTAAATTATGTGAATCTTATGAATACACCATTATTCAAATAATTATGGGATACATATTTAAGCCGCACATATTGGTATGCATAACACAACTCTCTGTTGAACTAATCCTATAGACGAAAAGCCACGACTTGATAAATCAAAGTTTCATGAAATACTTCTAATTCCATTCACAAATTAAAGGCATTCCATCCAGTCTTCAAACCTCCCCCCAACAATAGCACATCAATATTTACACTACTCTTGACAAATAAGAGTAACTAAATCTAGTTGTGTGCAAGAAAATGTGTGCCTGTTTCCAGTGCTGCATCATAGAGCTTAATTACTGTATGGTCCCATGGGGGGTTTGGGCTTCTATTTTCATGGATCAAGCGGTCCCATGAAGAAGAAAAAATTGTGCTACGGGATTAATTAGAATCTTTTCCAAAAAAATAGGAGCCCCTACCTTTTAGAAATGAATCTTTCAGCGATGAAATTGAGGTGGAGCTAGAAATTGCCCCTACAGCTTAGGAATTTTTTAGAAAGTTTTTCTGCCACTTGTCTATCACTTCAAATTTTAAATTCTTAAAATAAAATAAAAATGAGAGAATTTTTATTTATTTATTAATTTTTACCAAAAATACTCCAGTTCGATCCTTAAATTTTGGAGCTCAAACTATTAAGCTGAATTGCAAAATTGAATTCATGGGACCACTAGCCTTAAAATATTCCTAAAAAATCTAAGCAACACCCACTGAAAGTTTTTAGGAAGCCCCCCTCCATGGGACCATACCCTTACTTATCTATAAATATGGATATGGATAAAGGCATCATAAATTATTTGTATGTGCATTACCCTTACTTATCTACAAATATGGATATGGATAAAGGCATCATAGATTATTTGTATGTGCATGTCCACATGTGTTAAGAGTATGTTTGTTCAGAGTCCTGCATACAATAGAGACCCCTACCTGAACTATAAAAATAGATTAGAAAGCTGCACGTAAAGAGGCATCATAGAGCTTAATTACTTATCTACAAATATGGATATGGATAAAGGCATCATAAATTATTTGTATGTGCATGTCCACATGTGTTAAGAGTATGTTTGTTCAGAGTGCTGCATACAATAGAGACCCCTACCTGAACTATAAAAATAGATTAGAAAGCTGCACGTAAAGAGGCATCATAAACTGATGGTTTACTAATTTAAACATAGGCAGTCGAATAATTGAGTTTTCTACTTTGAATCCTGACGATTATTCCATAGCAAACATTTACCAGATTACAATTCACCAATATCAAGCTGATGCCTTTTCATTAGCCAGCAAATCCTTAACGTCATAATCACTAGGTACATCAGGACCAGGAGGAACCCCTCCTGGATAATCTGTTGTGAGTAGACTTTTCCCAATTGCACTGCAAGTAACAATGATATTAAGTATCAAAATTAATGAAATAACAAATATGAAATGGAAAATTTGATATGTTTCTAAGGGCTTTGGAATGGCACACAAATAAAATCATGGTTGCAAAAAATGAGTTAACCATAAACAAATCTTATACTGAAAATTGGCCTATTGCCAGTTACACTGGGCTGACTGGTTGAGATGGGCTGTCGCTGGGCCAAAGACCAATATTCACCCCCCAGTAGTTTTAGAGCCTCAAAATTCTTGAAGGGAGAGAATTTGACATCCACAAATGGACCTTTGGTTAACTAAGGTCTCATAGCTCTCTCACCGAAATAAAAATAAAATAAAAGAAAATTACGATCTTCCAAAAAGGAAAATTCAAATTTGTATTCACCTTCGGTCTGTGAGAACCATTGATCTGAGCTCACAGTTGGTAAAACTGCATAAATGGAAGCAAGAACCAAAAAAGCAGGTCAGCAATAAAATCTTTAGCAATTATTCTATTCTAAAATGTACCTTCGTTTTACTCCTAAATCATAAAATGAAGTAACACAAAGAAAACAGGATATGAACTCATATTGTACATATTGATATTTAACATCGTCCCTTTGAACATTTCATTTCCTAGAAATAGCACTTTCAAACTATTGCACATAATTTTGTGTCGATTGCTAAGATTAAGTGTAATGGTGAAATTTGCATGTCCATGTCATTTCCCATTTAGTTTTTTGATCATTTTGAGGAAATGTCTTGATACATGTACATATTGAGAAATGATACAAACTTGTGCAAATTTGGATTCAGTCCCCTAGTCTTAAGATTCTTAACCTATCCCTATATATCCATATTCTCACATATTTAGCCCTCACCTCATTCTTATATGCATATACTCCAATGCATTCACATAACCCTTGCATTTATTATATCTATTTGTACACCTTGTTAGTGTTTTGTAGCGGCGGGAGGTATTTCCTAAGAATAATCTATTTAAGGCAAGTTGGCCTTTCTATTATAAAACAAATATTATATTGTCTAGGTCGGCTCAAAAGGAGAGCTCGTCTATGTCTTGTATATATTGGAGATGGAGTCTCCACTTTATTCAATCAATTCATGCCATCTCAATTTGGTTGCTTATCACTTAAGGAGCAGATTCGCACTCAAGGAGCAGATTTGAATTCAAGAAGAAGAGTTTATATTCTTGGTGACTAAGAATTTCACAATATCTTCAAGTGCTGGTCTATTGTATCATATTCAGCCTTTCTAGGGCCTGATTTAGTGTGCTATTTCTGCAGTATTATCTAATTTATAAGAGAATAATTTGCTGCTGGTTTTTTTACCCTTGTGAAGGGTTTTCCCAAGATAAATTGTTTTGTTTTCTGCTTAGTTGCATTTCTGATCTAAAAACTAACACGGTATCACAGCGGGTTTAGGGAAGAACTGATCAAATTTGACTAGCATTCTTCATTGAATATCATTCCCATTCAGAGCAGATCTTGAAGGCGAATTATTGCAGACCTAAGGAGGCGAATTATTTTAGACCTAAGGGAAGATCTTGAAGACGAATTATTGCAGACCTTGAAGGCGAGTTATTGCAGACCTAAGGAGGCAAATTATTGCAGACCTAAGGGCAGACCTTGAAGGTGAATTATTGCAGACCTAAGGAGGCGAATTATTGCAGACCTAAGGGCAGATCTTGAAGGAGAATTATTGCAGACCTAATGAGGCAAACTATTGCAGACCTAAGGGCAGACTTTGATAAGGGCAGACCTTGAAGGTGAATTATTGCAGACCTCAGGGCAAACTTTGAAGGTGAATTTGTGCAAATCTAAAAATCAGATATTTGGAGGAGCAAATCTACAGCATAAACCTAGGGTACTCATAAAAAGAAGATGGTGACCGGTGTCAAGGTAGAAGATAGGCTTGATGGAGCTTCAGACTTCAACTCTTGGAAACCTAGGGTACTCATTGCCTTAGAGGAGAATGATCTCCTAGAATTCATAGAAATGACATACTTGAGCCGTCTGAAGGCACAGAGAAAATCCAATGGAAGAAAAATGGTACTAAGGCTAGAAATATCATGATAGACTTCGTGATGGATCACCTAGTACTGATCATCTCCAAGATGAACACAACTAAAGAAATGTTTGAGGCTCTAAAAGGATTGTATGAGATCAACAATACCAACAAAGCCCTTGCTTTGAGACAACAGCTCCATCATGTAAAAATGGCTAAGGGAGATTCAGTCATTTCATTCTTTATGAAGATTTCAGATTTGAGAGATCAGTTGAGCACTATTGGGGATATAATTGCAGACAAAGATCTTGTTATGTTGGCACTAAATGGTCTTCCCCAATCTTGGGAACCTTTTATTCAGAGCATCAGTGGGAGATCCAAGTTGCCCAAGTTTGATCACCTTCGAGCTGACTGTATTCAAGAAGAAACTAGATTGGAAGCAAGAGGAAATGGGCGAAACTCTCATAATGAAGAAAATCAAGTTTTTGTTGCACATGCTACTAGAGGCAAAGGAAGAGAAGGAAAAAGAGGCACCTTCAAGAGGAATAGAGATAGAAATTCAGATTGTGTTCTAGAACCGAAGAAGAAGGATCTCTCTCACATTCAATGTTACAGGTCTGACAAGTATGGACACTTTGCTCAAGATTGCAAATTAAAGTTATCGCAACATGTTTCTACTGCAGAAATTGACGTAGAGAGATCTCAAAAGGAGTTAAGTCATTCTAAAGTCGATTAAAAAAGATTCCAATTCATCTCCGCTCTTTCAAGGAATGTACAATCTGACAGTGATACTTGGTTGATAGATAGTGGTGCTTCACGTCACATTTCAAGCTATAAAGAGCATCTTACAGACTTAGTAGATAAAGTGTTTAATTTACAGGTTATAATTGGAGATGATGCTAGTTATGCCATAAAGGGAGTTGGGGCCGCTTCCTTCCAGCTAGACTCAGGTATCCCTCTTCGATTGAGTGATGTATTGTTCGTACTTGGGATCAAAAGGAACCTTGTCTCCATTTCAGCCTTGGAGGACAAAGGGTACAAGGTTGCCTTCTCTGAAGGAAAGGTTCTTGCATGGCCAAAGAACTCGAGCATAAATTCAGCTCGTGTGATTAGTATTTGTCAAGAGAGCCTATCTAGATTGTCATTTCGACTAGTTAATTCGAAGAGGAGGAAACCTTCAAGAGATATAAAGGATACATCTTGGAGGAGGAAATGACATTCAAAGGGAGTTCAATTCCAAGAATTCTAGGCTCGAGTTGAGGTCATGTCCAGGAAGTGGATTAAGGTTTTGGTGCTGAGGAAAGCAATCCAGCTCCAAAGGGAGCCACAACTTCATTAAGATGTATATTTCTCTGAGACGGAGAAATATGAGGTGAAAGCCCTTGTAGTGTATATTTCTCTGAGAGTAAGAAATATGAGGTGAAAGCCCTTGTACAAGATCACATCTCAGAGACTGAGTTGTGTTTTCCACAATTGGGTGTAGCCATTGTAGACTCCATGACGAAGATATTTGAGAATACCTCCTTAGCTAAGAGGGAGTGTTAATGTTTTGTAGCGGCGAGAGGTATTTCCTAAGAATAATCTATTTAAGGCAAGTCGGCCTTTCTATTATAAAAACAAATATTATATTGTCTAGGTCGGCTCAAGAGGAGAACTCGCCTATGTCTTGTATATATTGGAGATGGAGTCTCCACTTTATTCAGTCAATTCATGCCATCTCAATTCAATTGCCTATCAATTAAGGAGCAGATTTGAATTCAAGAAGAGTTTATATTCTTGGTGACTAAGAATTTCGCACTATCTTCAAGTGTCGGTCTATTGTATGATATTCGGCCTTTCTAGGGCCTGATTCAGTGTGCTATTTTTGCACTATTATCTGATTTATAAGAGAATCATTTGCTGCTGGGTTTTTTTCCCTTGTGAAGGGTTTTCCTAGGATAAATTGTTGTGTTGTCTTCTCTGTGTTGTGTTTTCTACTTAATTGCATTTTTTATCTGAAAACTAACACACCTACTCAAATAATAGTCATTATATACTTTAATATGATTGTTTTCTCACCTAGGGTCATTTCCGTAGTCGCATACATGACCCTTGCCTTTCTAAAATTCAAATTCAAATTCAAATGTTTTGTCCAATTGCCCCCCTTTATTTTCCCACCTTATGTCAACTAAGTACATGATTTGTTGAATTTGATGCTATGTGCTAGTATTTAAAGGCATTTATTAGCATTCATATATCACCCTCAATAATCATTTAGAATCCACAAAATCCCTTTCATTCTAAATCATTAAAGGAGTAATCAATAGCAAAACATTTGAATTTGGGGCACGAAATGGAGTGACAAATCTACATACATCATTCTAGGGCTCTGTTGGCTTGGATCTTGTTCCAAAGTTGGTCCCTATGGAGGCAATCCAATAGTGACAAGGTAACAAATGTAAAGTAGATGATCCTAGATGACACTTGGTGGGACTGCATGGAATATCTTCTTAGTTTCACCAAGCCCATCATGATTACAATATGTCTCATTGATATGGATAAGCCATATTTGGGAGAGGCATACGATGGCATCGACTCAATGATTGAGAAGATGAAATCCGTCATTATAGAAAAAGAGCAAGAACTTGAAAAAACTTTATACGAAAAAATGTAGACAATTTGTGTTGAGGAGTGGAACAAAATGACTGCCCCACTACATCTTATTTCCTTTACAATGACTCCCAAATTTTATAGTGATGAGTTTTTTGCTATGTTGTCAAAGGTGCCACCAAATAGAGATGCAAGTCAGTAAGGGTATAGGAAAGCACTTACTAAACTCTTCCCCGATCTTGAAATGGAGAATTTAGTTACAATGAATTTGCTAAGTTTGTAGCCTCCAATGGTCAAAGTGTTTCCGCTCTCTATGCAAGAATAGGAAGGATGCTCACACTTGATGGTGCCTCAATGGCCATAGATCACCACACCTTCACAAATTTTATCACAGCTAAGTTTCTTAATTTTTATTACACTCTCTAAATTTGAAATATTTTTCTTTTTAAAAATAATAAAGTATTAGTTTCAAATTTGAAGTTTGATTTACAATTTAATAAGTGTAACTCTCTCATTTTGCCTCAATAGGTTGCTAATTCCTCTTCATCTTAGCAGAATTGGAGTACATACTCCTTCATCCGCTCAATGAAACACAACCAATTGGCAACAAGTAAGGCAAGGGAGTTGGTTTGTGTACATTCCAACCTGCACCTTCATACTCACAAACATAATGAGTAAGAGAAAGGGGGCATGAAGTTGTGGGATGTAGATCCAGGAAAAACTAATTTGGATTTTTTAGCTGCCACACAATCTTCCTTGTTTAGTTTTTTGTGGAGTCGCATACCCAACACACTTTTACTGCCACTATTAGTGGGGCTGAACATGGTTCTTCTTATCTACCTACATCATCTAATGTCAATGATGATACTATTGTTGGTCCTCATGATGACCCATATGATGTTGATTAGTGATTACTAAATATATTATTTTAAAATTAAAGTTTGAACCAAATGAACAATGAATATCTATCATGACATTCAAGTTTTGACAAATGGATATCAAATTTTGAATTAGTATATTGTATTTCAAATTTGTAATATTTATGGTGGTTTTGTTTAGCAGTATGATTTTCTGTATTTTAAATTTTATTCATGTTTTTAGACTGCAAATATGTATATGTTAATGATTTTATATGTTTTTGTATGGATGTACCCAAACATAACCAACCCACCCAAAATATTATGCAATATTAATGTACCATACCGGCATACTTGTACCCAGTTCAACAACTTATTACCTACTTCATGACTGGTGTAGTATTCTGCAACAAATATAATGTATTTGAATGACTTATTTGCAGCAACTGCAAGCTAATGAAGCTTCTATCCATGCTAACAATGGCATCTCTGCCCTCCACTCCACTTAGGCAATTGTAGTCCTCAGAGAGTAATCTTTTTCCAAGAAGCATTTTCCATAGCCACAAAAGAAGCATTTGCCATGATGCTTTCCGATGCCATCAAACCTAAGTTACCGAATCGTCTGGATTTACCCCCAATTCTAGGTACGGTACGTGTCGAAATCGGATGCGTTCTAGAATCTCTGCAAAATCGGGAAGGGTTCGGATTTTTTTAGTCTGAAACGTTTCTAAGTTCTTTGGTTGAATCCTGATGAATCCTATTTCGATGTGGAGATTCTAGAGTGTTTTGAACATGATTTTTTCGCATCTCCAAAACGGAAAATCTAAAAATGAGCTTCCACCATGAGCGAAGTAGGTGTTGAGTTTGGCGGCGAAAGAGGACGCGCAGTTGCAAGGGGAAACCACGGGAATATAACAGTCCCTCCGTCGGCATGCAGTTGAGTTTGACCTCATGTCCGCCACAGTCCCTCCGTCATATTTTCTTATGTTCTTAATAGTTAAAAAATTAAACATTAAAAAGTTCAAATCTTCAACTTTTTTCCTTTCTAGTTTAAATTTATTTATAATTATTAATATTGTGTAATAGTTTTAATTTTTTAAACTTTAGAACTTTTAAATTTAGTATTTTCATCATTATATAATTTATGATATATTATTTATTATTAATTAATAGAATAATATTAAAGTTAAAAGTTTATGTTTATTAATATTGACTTTTAAGTGTTTTATATGATATTTCTGGCATATAATATATAGATTAATATATTAAGATAGATAAGCTAGCAACATCCGTAGTGTCGTATGTAAAATATTACTTTAGCATGTGTTTGAAAAAAATATTTTTATTCTTTGCAAATATTGAATGAGATATTTCACATTAAATCATTAAAATAATCTTCATGCTCTATTAATAGAGTTTAATAGAAGAATGATATCCAATAATCTATGCATTACATAAATTTATTGTGCTTCCAAAGATTTGAGTCTTTCTTCCTCAACTCTTTTTTTGGTGAATTGCTTCCCTGTTTTCATTTTTTCATAGCGATCGTATGATCTTTTGCTTCTTCTCTTTGTACATTATTCATTTGTTCACTTCGTTGTCTCATGTAATTTCGAGCATATTCTCTTCGATGTTCTCTTCGTTGTTCCTCATTTTCAAAATTTAATCTTGGGCGAGGCATCCTAAACAATTATTTAAAATAAAATATAAAAGTAAAAAAATATTATAAATATGAGAAATTTTACTATACACTAATTTCATAAAAAAAATATATCATAAAATTAATACATATTTATTGATAAATCTTACTTATTTATAATTAATAATTAACAATTTAATTTCTTAATAAAAAAATGTCTTTAAAAAACAATTGAAAAATAAAATATATGCAAACTCTACTGTAACAAATAATAATTTGATAATAAAATAGAAGTAAAATTTTATTTATAACTTACAATTAGAATTTACGTTTTTACAAATCATAGAACAAAAAATGATAGAAAGTAACAAATATATTTTTGGATGTGAGAAATATTACTTACTTGTAATTCATAAAATTTATTAATTGGTTTTCCTAAAATAATTGCTCCACAAATGTTTTTTCTGAAATAATTACTACACCTTCTCACAATTCATAAAATTTATTAATTTCCCTTCGTATTTTTTTGGTGAATGTGTAATTTTTTTTCCTTTCTTCTTCTTCTCTCTATTTATATAAATATTTTTGGGTGGCACGGATTCATTTTTATTTAATTTATATTTGTCTTTTAATATGTCGTGAGTTGTTTTTGTTAACACGCTCACATTCCCACTATAGGTTATTATAATTTTTTATGTCGTGAGTTGTTTTTGTTAACATGGTCACATTCCACTCCGTGTTGTCACTGTAGGTTACGCCTCTTGGCATAATTATTTTGTACTTTAATTTATATTAATATATTAATAAATTAATAATTAGTATAAAGATTTAAATGTTAAATAATATACCTAAATTAATACTAAATAATTGAAATTTGAATTATAAATTATTAATTATATTATATTATTAAGTATATTATAAATTTTTAAATGTGACTAATAGTATTAGTTAAATAATTAATAATTAATATGTATATACTTATGATTTTTATATGTTTTTTGTACGGACGTACCGTATCCGTGTATACTCCTACCTATACCCGATTCAACAACTTAGCATCAACCCTAACATTTTCTTCCCTTGCCTCAAACCCCTCTTTCTTCCCAAACTAGTAAACCACTTACATATTTTCATGTCAAGTTTTTCATCTTTTTTTCATGCCAATTTTTTCTAACCAAACCCGAGGTGAATTGAGGGTCATCCCATACCTGAACCCAAACCAATAACGAATTTATGCCATACAAATGCTTGATTAGAAGAACACAGTAACATAGATCCATTGCATTTAAATTTCCTAACTTAAGATCTAATTGTTCAATTATAACTCCCACAACTTAGATTTATAAAATCTAGGTTGATTTATGCTTGCATATGAATCTTATTGGATTAACCTAAATTAAGCATTGGGAAAGATTTATTTTCCTTGACAAGAAGAAACAAGTCTTCTATACCAAGAAGAGCTAAGTTCGCATTTTCCAATTTTTATTTTGATATTAAACTAAAAAGATATTACAAAACAAAAGTTTATGATGTCCTTTAAAATCCCAAACGACAAGTGGCATAGGTGAGAAGTTACAAAAACTGCTTTAGGAAAAGCAATACAAACCAAAGAACATATTACAGAAAGCTATTAGGCCATTACACCAAGAAGTACATAGAAAGTCTGTATAGCAAAAAAAAGTAACACAAAACTGAGAGGGCAAAGATTTGTAAGGGATCATTCCTTTGTATGGGCTGCTAGCTTGCACAATCCTTTACTTCATGGCTGTTGGGAAACCTTTCCAAGTTAGAAAGGCGGATCTCCAGCTCCGTCTTCAAGGTTCTGGAGCTGACAATTCCATGTATATTGGTAGCAAGAGGGATTCCTTTTGGAATGCTCTTTTTGTGGAAGTGCAGGTTGTTGTGATGTACAACATTGGTGTAGGCCATCTGTTGCTTTTTAGATGCACTTTGCTGAGCTTTTTGCTTAGGATTTGTGTAGGATGTCTCTTTTTCTTTTCTTCTGTTAGAATCTCACCAATGGCCTCCAGTCTGTTAAGAAAGTGCTAGTGGTTGATTTGAATTAGTTGAGACCCTCCAATTGTTGTCTCATGCAGTTCTGTAGCATAATTTTATTGTCCTTTTGCCACTGGATGTGAGGAAGAAGCAAGGAAATGCATTGCTGAAGAAGAGTGATGTCAGCACCTTTCTCTTCCATTTTAAGAAAGAGTCCAGATAAAGTATCATTGATATTGTTCAGTGACATAATCAAGCATGAATTGAAAGGAAATTCTTTGGGGTTTTCTCCATGCTTTTGATATTGCTAGTAGGTTCAAAAGTTGGTTTGAATGGAATAGTGTGTTAATGGTCTGGAGTTGTTAAGGTTGCACAAAAAAGGGCACGAGGGCTGAACAGGGCAGATTTGGATTTGCAGCCTTTGTTAAGTAAATCAGCAGGGCTACAACTCTTCTCACATTTGAATCTAATACATTTCTGAAAGCAGAGTTGTGTGAAAAAATGAGACTGCCATACCATTTAGACAGAAGAGAGAATGGAATTTAGCAATTGGGATCTGAGGTCTTATAGGTTCTTTTCCTTTGGAGTTATGAACAGAAACAGTTACCTCATCATCATCTTCCACAATTATAGGCCCTCGCTTACTGCTCTATATCTTGTCGTCAGCTCATGTAGACTAGGAGAGGATACAGAGGCTCTTTCTTGACTGGGTGTTTACAGGCATAATCAAAAGGATGCTAGGTCAAGTGAAAGAAAATGAATGTGAATTATGAATATGTAAGGGGGACGCATTAGGAAATATAAAAGTAAGTCAAGTGAGAGGGAGACAAGGAGGCGTACCTATTAGAAAGGGTGGACTGCAAGTAAGGGACTTAGTCAGTGAGGTGTAGGTCTTAAATAAAAAATGCATAGCATGAAATTAATTATATTTATAAACATATATTTAAGAAAATAAAATAAAAAATTCATGGACAAGGTCAAGGGTTTTCCAAGTATTGTGGATACTTTGGTTTTTAAGTATTGGATATTTCTTAACAGAGACAACCAGATTTTGCATCTTACTGGTTTTATGGCAGATTTCAGGTTGATAACATTTTTTTTGAGTTCATGATGACAAAGGTCGTCTTTTCAATCAAAGCATCACCGAATTAAATGAAAATCTTAATGATGACCAAATCTGTCTTTTCCCTCGGATGTTGTTTAAGATATGGACAAATATTATTATTTTTATTAATTCACCACTTAACTTAAATTTATATTAATTTAGGTTTTAATTCATCCCTCACAAATTTATTAAAATTCAAGCTTAATTTTCCACCTCAATTCAAAATTTCTGGGCAATTTGGGCTTAATTTGTCACCTCAATTTAAAAATTCTGAGAATTTTAGGCTTAATTTGCCACATCGATTAAAAAATTTATGGAAAATTTAGGCTTAATTCATCACCCCAATTAAAATATTATGGCAAATTCAGCCTTAATTCGCCAACTCGATTAAAATTTAATAGAAAATTTGTGTTTTAATTCACCAAATTGATTAAAAACAAGAATGACTTTTGGTTCCCAATCACCCACATTTATTTTTAAATTTATATATTGAGATAAAATACCCATCCACTCTATCACTTCGGATCAATTTCAAAAAGAATCGCGAAGAAGATTATGTCTCTACATAGGGGATTCAATAGGTTTTCTATAGAATTTTCCAAGGGCAGTTCTTGAAGTATACCCTCGTCTAAGACCATGTTAATTTTCAAACCATGGTAAGCAAATTTTGCAGTCAGAAAATCAAATAGATGGTGCTGAAAATATGAACAATGAATACATAGTATTGAACTCTCAAACCTACAACTGTCTTTTCATTATATCTGAAATGAAATACACTGCACTCACTCCAAATTGGAAGGAATATATCACTCAAACTCCTGCCTCTATTTTAATATTTTATAGATGAAGAAGGCTAGAGAAAATCATAACGGCCATCTATTGGGCGCCCAAATTAGAAGCTATGGTATTTTTACATTATTTTACATTTACCGTTTTAGTGTTTAATTTTTTTTCAGAAGCTAGGTTATTTTTTACCCTAACACTTTTATATTGTAGCTGGAAGTGCTTTTGAGTGTCATTGACCTACTTTGGTCATTTCTAGACATCAATATAGCCATTCCTTCTTTGGTTTCGTTCTTGTTTTTCATTTCTTCTGGGTGCTCATTCAGATTTTGTTAGTTTAATATATTCAATTTTCCATCAAAAGTAATTATCTTTGTCCCAAATTTTAAACAATACCAAATTACGACAATATTTATGAAAAAACAATTGAATTTTCTTATTGTGTGGGGTGTTGACCAAAATCACAATTAATCTCCAAAATCCTCATTTTGGCAACATTGTGTTTGAGGTAACATGCACAACATATGCCTTATACTCTAAATATGGTAATATGCCAACTCAAAATTCCTGGTACAGACAAAAGGCAAGAACACATCTGATTCATATATGCAAACTACTTCCCAAATACTATTTCTTGTGGTTATCTCAACGAAACAAAACCTATTTTGTTGTCCCTTTACTTACTCCTTGCAGATCTCATTTCTAACAGATGGATGGCAATCTATCCCAAAGAGAGCTAATGTGTGTCGCAAAAATCCACCATGTGAAACAATTGCTATTTCCTTTTCCTTTCTTGTCCATAACCTGCAAAAGTGCCATCTTTATCAACCAAATGGATTGATTTAGAATTTTTAGAAATAATAAATGTTATTTATAATATGCATTCCAAAAATAATGAGTTTTGTTTCAGAAAGCAAAAAAAACTGTCTTACAACATGGAAGTGAGGGAAAGAACCAACATGTTTCATTGTTTTAAATTCTAATCCTCTAGGATAATCAATGCCACTACTTCAATTCAAGACCACTATGTTATCTTTGAAAATGTGTTCTATACTCAGCACAGTCATACCAACATCTGATTTATCAACAGAGATTTAAGATTATTTATGTGTTGTCCCAAATCGAACTGCCACTGAAACTAACACATATAATGTAGAAGTTTGATGTGTATTATAGATCTTATCTTGTATCTGTTTTTTTTATTAGAATTGCACTATATACATACACAACCTCATGCCTGCACTAGTGTAAATAAGATTTCACACTGCTACTACCAACATATGATTCTTAATTTCTTTCCATTCACAAATTCAATGGTATAACAATAATAAAATAAGTATGGTGATACTATAACCTGTTTTGATGTGTATTATAGATCTTATCTTGTATCTATGTTTTTTATTAGAATTGCACTATATACATACACAACCTCATGCCTGCACTAGTGTAAATAAGATTTCACACTGCTACTACCAACATATGATTCTTAATTTCTTTCCATTCACAAATTCCATGGTATAACAATAATAAAATAAGTATGGTGATACTATAACCTGTTCATAACTGATTTTGCTTCTACTTGTTACTGTGAACCAAAAACTATGCTTGAAATCAACTGAGCATGCAATTGTGATGCTTCTTAGTGCTGGAAGTGCAAATAAGCATGCAGGTACAAAGAATTCAGTAAGTGCACAAAATAATATCACACTACAAGAGGGACACAAGATATGCCCAGGTGAAACCTGATGTGGGAAAGCCCCAGTATGGAAATGGAGCTGTGCCTCCTCATTTCAACTGAATGGCAAGATTACAAACCAGCTTTGCTCTCATGGTGCTTTCAAGAACACCATGGGACTGATACATCCATTTACCATGCTCTAACTTTCTCCTACTATATAATACAATCAACGATCTTCATACTCAATTGGAATGCATATTGACATGACAATTCCATAATTCACTCTAGATGATTATTTGTTGTTTTTCCTTACCCTGCATTGCCTTTAGAAGATTCCAACTATAATTATTATGCATGCATTGGGTCAGAAGAATGAGATCACAACAAAGCCACCTTAATAGTTGGAAGGTTAAGCGCTCTAGCTTCCAATATATGTTGTCTGTTGGGGTGACTGTTTTCTTAAGATGATTACAGACATAAACGAATATGTTATTGACGTCAAAATGAAAAGCTCAGGGGATCCAGAATCTCTTTTTGCCGTCATAAAGACAGGTTCACTCTGGACCAAATCCATCATGTTTGCATGATGACAGCTTCTGGTTGAATTTACAAGTTCAGTCTGGGCCAAATCTGCCACTGACAGGTTTGGGTAGGATTCCCCACAAATTGCTGGATGCCATAGTGTTGTTATATGGGCTCTGTTTTTTCTCCTGATGGAAGCATTGAAAAGCTATTGAATAGCTCTCCATCAAGGCTGCATAAGGTTTTAATAGGATTTTATAAGTTTCCCATACCCATCAAACATGTGTCCTTATGTTTTCAAGCTAGACTTGTCAACCAAGAGATCAACTAAGTGTCCCCTTGGTCATAAAACCATGTTCCTGAATATGACTAAAATGCATTCATATGAGTAACCCAATTTCTCATCAAAATGAATCTTTCCAATATTGCTAGGATTACATGAAGCAGGTTTATATATTGATCCTTGTGGGAAACTTCCACGAGCCTTTTTTGATTTTTTCTTGCTGATATATCTTTTATTACAATCCACGGTGTTCAGTTTAGGTGTTATTCTCTAATCTAACTGTGATTGAAAAAGCCACCTCATGGCCCTTTGATATCTCAATGATGAAAAGAGTATGTAGATAACCACTGAGTGGCTTTAGCCCTGATATTAATAAAAAAAATCCCTAGCATGAAAATGTCCTGGAAGGTCAGTTACAACCCTAGTTTATCTGTATATTCAACAAACTGAACCAAGTCATGCCAAACCAGGTGAACTGTAACTAGCATAGATATTCCATATCTAATTTACCAACATAAATCTGAACTTTAATTCCTACAAATTAATTTTTCTACTTGCTTTCCCTTCAAGATTTGCTTAAAAAAGCAGTCTTAGCATGCTTAGAGATGAGCTGTTTAAGTGCTGAAATTAATTGTATATGTTTGTATGCAGGAATTGAAAACAACAAGATTTAAAACACATCACAAAGCAAATCACTAACAAAAGATTATAGTGAAGAACAAAAAATACAGGAAAACTAAGGATTTTAGATTTTCATAGTTAGACATAATAACATGTATCTGGATGCCACTGTGTAATGTTTTTTAATTCTGACATTTCAAGTGTCCTTTGAGACTTCTCATTGGGGAAAACATCCAGAAGTGTAAGGCCTTGCTTTCTCTTGCTACTATCTCCTTATGACTTTACAGTTTTAAACTTAAAGCCCTTCTCAGGCCTTCAAGGATACCATACAACAGTTTCTTAACATGTAAAACAACTCTGCAACTTGCTGAATTCACATACTCTATGGGACTCAACTCACCCAAAGTCACTAAGAGATTATAAAAACCAATATTGGTGTACATATACAGAAAACTCATAAAATGAATAAAAAAAAGTATCTAAAGAATGTTAAGACTTGAAAAAGTGAAACTCAAAATTCTTCGGCTCCTTAGAATTCCATGGAGTCTGCTATTTTGTCATGCAGCAGAAGTTTTCAACTCCAGTCAAAGTCATTTAAGTGTCTTGGTTAGTGCAGGACAGTTTCAACTGCAGCCAAACATGTCTGACAGGTTTGGTTTGACCTTGGTCAAACTTGTCAGATGTACCTATTCCAACAGTTGCCTCTAACTCCTAGGTGTCAGCTAAAAACTTGATTTTTCACTCCCCTTCATTCATCAACAACCTCCTTATTTCTAATGATTGTAAAAATTATAATAAGTGAATATAATACCAGGCCTTGTGAATATCTTTTCCATGTGTTTGTTTTGCTACCTGCCCTAAATTTTATCAGCCGGTCAAGTTATAATACTATTTTAATTTGCAGTAAACACTTTCTATGTGGTCAAGGTAGTAGTTTTACTAATTGGTAAAGTTTCAAAGCTTAATGCCTCTTTTGACGCTATTTCTGCACTTGTCAGCTGTATGATAAAACTATAAACTTCAAGCCTTTGCACTGCTGTGAAACATAAATTTATGGTTGGATGCTACAAAACAAAAAAGATTGTTTTCCTACCCTCCACACAGATATTTCCTCTATTGCATTATAATGTACTTTCAACTTCATTTTATATAGCCTTGCCAACCTTGGAGTACAAACCAGTTATAAAAGAAAATCCCACGTGCTGCAATTTCTTCTTCTTTTTCCCTGACATCTGGTTGCCACAGAATGTCTTCATCTGCTTCGATCTGCAAGACAATTCCAAAGAATCCAGTAAACTTTTCATTCAAGATTTGAGTAAATGCAAAAACTATTTGCAAGGAAATAGAACTTTTTCTATTTTCTTCCGTTATTTCACAAGTATGAATACACATTTCTTCAACGTTCCTATAAACAAGCAATATAAATTTTTAATCAAAGAATGTCTATGGGAAAAAGATAAAAAAGAATGACCATAAATATACCATTTGATATAAAGGATGAGAAATGCACCAGAGAAAAATCAATGGCAGGGAAAATGGGCCGATATTCACTGATGCTTCTCCTTTTGTCACATGGAAGTACTCCCTGCAAATGACAAAAGATATTGCTTAGATTTGTGGGATTAAATAATAACAAATAACATTTGTCATTACAAATGAAGTTTAGTTGTTACCCTAAAGAAAATACTTGCAATCTTGAAAAATAATACACTACATGTGATGGGTCAAATAGGTAGTGAGAGTCGAGGGTATACAATGAAATAACAAGATCCTCTGTTTTAGGAAACTTAACTTGCAATAAAATGAATAATGAATATACATTGGATGAAACATAAGGAGGAAAAAACTGATTCTATTGCAATAGTACCATTAATATTTCCATAGCAGCTTTTACTTCTTGAGCTGCAGAGTATCCTCTACCATGCTAAACAGGATCTCAATTTCAACCGGCAGCCTCTTCTTCAATTTGAGTATGGGGATTCACATTAGACTACTCAATTGGTGGAGGCTAGACGAAAAAAGGGGTGTTCATTGATATGATGACCCTTTTAGCAGCTAGTTGTTTTTTATTGTGTTCAATCACATAAGAAAGTTCCCTTCTAGCTTTGCCATTGGTCAAGAGTTGTTATGTAGCTTTGGTGAAATTACGGCGAAAGTCACAAAAGACCATATGGTGGAGGAAGAAATCATACTACGATTGACCATACGCAGAAGGAGAGAAGGAAAATCGTATGGCAGCCACAGACAAGAAATCGAAGCTCGGGACCATACGCCAAGAGAATATTGAGACCGTAAAAAATGGGAAGAAAGAGGGGGAAAACGGTGCATCCGTACACCGTATAGACTAAATTAGAATGGCATCTTCAAACACGGAGTTGGAGAGTTCATAATTTCAGTTGTTATAACCGTTTCTTGCAAAGACATTATTTAATTAATCTAGGTCGGGAAGTGCCAGAAATCAATCGCCAGATAGTGGTTGTAGACATGACTACCAATAGTAGTAAAGGGAAGCAACCAACACCTTTCAAACCTTGCATTGCATTGGGGAAGCTAGGTAGAGGAAAATATGAGGACACCATTACAGTTAACACAATCACCTAGGAGAGTCTCAGTGACAGTGAGTGTCGGATATGGTGGCAAGGAGCACAAGATGATCACATTCTGAAAGCAGCACTTCAGCGTGCAAAGGTTGACAAGGCCGCTCAACTGCCATTTTTCAACTCATAGAACTTTGAGCCCTACTTGCAATAGATGATAGTACATTACAACTGACACTCCCACAAGTCGATCATTGATTACAGAGGTTGTCCAATAACGATATCATTTTCACCTGCAAAATTTACCAAAGTGTTTGGAATACCCTCAAAAGGAGTATCAATAGCCAAACCAATGGGGAAGATGGCACACTAGCAAAAGGAGTCACTCTTGGAGAGGGTATGCAACTTAGACCTTACCTAGCAGGAGAAGGATGACATTTGGAGTGTAGTGTTGACGTGTTTTTTATGACGACACCAACACAGAATAAAAATGCCCAACGGTCATTCTATTCTCTCTTGATCAAAGTATTCCGCATGCTAAGATTGCGTGAAAGTTCATGCGTTCAACTCCAAGGTTCCTTTAACGCGAATAGACTCAGTTGGCTAATGTGAATATGCTGGGTATTCAAGGGGACTTACATAATTGTTCGGTTTTGTGAAGCAGTTAGGACATGAATGATTTGACAATATTGCTCTGACTCCTAAATTAACCGGGAAATACTGAATTAAAAAGGGATAGGGATAGGAATTCTACGAATCTACTTCTAAAGGGTGGAGGACGAGGATCGACTTAAACAACCTTCAAACCAGACTTTGCTTCGTCTCCTTTCGGATAACTCTGACAAAGTTGGTGCAATCTTCAAAGGATGAGAAAGGTGTTCAAATTACGACACAACATGTACATACCATCACCACGATGCATACGGACATATGAGCCACAATCGAAGTTAAGTGTCAGTACTCCAGTTGACCACGCAAGGCGAACTTACCATCAGTAAGCCCGCTAGTGGTATGGATGAAAGAAGATGTGCTCAAATCGCAACGCCACACTCCACAATTAACAGCTACTTGCATAAAATAAAGTCTACTCTACTCTATCAATTTGAATTGGAAAGACGAAAAGGTCTTGCTAGCTATTCATAACAAAAGATAGAACCACCATGCAATGATAAACCTTTGTATTATGAGAGTTTTCCACAACAACCTCTTACAAAACTTTCAAAGGGAAAGTTTTCTTTCCTTTCCAAACTAAGCTATCTTCTACGCTATCTCTCTATCTATTCTAACTTCTATCCTCTCTATTCTCAATCTAATGTCTACTCTAATATATTACAAATGAGGGGGGATGCCCCTTTTATAGTTGGCCCAGTCCAGCGGACGGTTCAGATTGAATTACAATGAAGGGCTTAGATCGAGCCACATATGCCCTAATTAGGGTTTTTGCCCTAAAAACCGCCACAGAGAGGAGTGGGGCAATGAATGCCCCGAAGATTCTCCACTCCTCTGCAGAACCACTATCTGCAATTAATGCCCACTATCTTCCTCTAGAAGATTCTCGTCCGGAAACGCATTCCCACTGTTCTTCTCTGCCAATTTTGTTGCGTTAGGAGGAGGCAACAACACTTGGTTCAAATCCTCCTTGCATAAAGCTCTTCTGCGTTGATTCTTCTTGTTGCTCTCACATTTCTTTAGCCCACTGCCTTGGGCGCATTTGCTTCTTTTGCATCACGTTCTTAGTGTCTTAGCCAAATCTTCACTGTCGTTTCTTCTTCCCAAAGTTGCAACGTTGTCTAGCTTCATCAAGTCCTCATGCCTTGGCTTCAACGTTCATCCTGCAAAACAAAAGAAGAGTATCAAAACACTTTATAATCTAAATTCACTTTACTTACCTTATTTCCATGTTCTGACCGCTTGATCTCCGGATCTTGATAGAATTCATCACTTTTCTAGCAAACTTTCATCATGGGCGTATCCACCACCTTGCCTAGAGTTTGTGCCTTAGAAGATATTTCATCTTGAGGATGCATTTGAACGCTTCACGCTCGAGCTTCAGTTCATTTTCAAATTCCTC
The DNA here is from genome assembly GCA_007115665.2 of Sequoiadendron giganteum. Lineage (NCBI taxonomy): Eukaryota > Viridiplantae > Streptophyta > Pinopsida > Cupressales > Cupressaceae > Sequoiadendron > Sequoiadendron giganteum. The sequence goes on along the minus strand of CM021109.1, from coordinate 526,153,318 downwards.
CATGCCTTAGATAAATTTCTTCCCCATGAGTGTATTTGACCCCCTCTGCTTTCCTTTTGCATGCCTTAGAAAATTTATCCATCTGAGCCTTAGGAACTTTGTTGAACGGGTGCCAGGCCAAAATCCTTGTCGAAACAACGCGAGCAAGGCATGGAAGAGTTTTAAACCATCTCCTAATTGGAAATGTCCAATACCCAGAAGAAAATTCCCCTCATAAATCATAATTTCCATGTGTATCCAGACGAAGGGGTAAGTTTAATTTTTATTATTTTTGAAAAATAATAAAAATTACTAAGGTTTATTCCATTTTCATTCTGGAGGAATTCCATGCCTATAATCTCCATTTTTCCTGCCTTAGTATTTTCTTGATTTTCCTGAAAAAATTCCCTTCTGCTTACGGGCACAACTCACCTTGCACTTAGAAAAAATTACCTCCTCCAGGCGTGTTTCACATTTTTCCTTAGGAAAATTTTAAATTCCTTGACTCTACCTTGGGCGCATTTGAGGTCTTCCACTTCTATTTTCTTCATCTTTTCATGTCCTAGCAATTTCGCCTTGGGCAATTTTATCCTTGCCTTCTCCACATTTTTTTTCTTTTTCTTACCTTGTAGCCTTGGGCGCATATCACCATGTCTACTTCCACATGAGGACGCATTACATGTGTGGTGTGGAAACCCGCCAACACTTAGAAACTTCTAACATTTCCCTTCCTTACCTTGGCGCGTTTTATCTAGGCTTCTTCCACATGTGGGCTTGAGGGCGCATTTTACCTTGTAGACTTCCAATCTTGGGGCGCATTTGAAGGGGTGGGGAGGAATTTTCACCACTTAGCAATTTTCATAACACCACTTCACTTCATGGGCGCATTTCCTACTCCATGCTTTTGTTTTCTTGCCTTAGACAAATTTCTAAGTCTCCACTTCTCCTTGGGCGCATATTGGAAGTGTAGCTTTGATTCCATACACTTAGAAACTTTTCATGCTTGCTCATTTCCCTTTGGGCGCATTTTAGCTCATGGGCTCTTATTTTCTCATACTTAGGCGTTTTTTCATTCTCATGCCTTAGCATATTTTCCATTTGCAAGGTGGGCGCATTTTCACTTGTGAGCTTTTGTTCTTGTGCCTTAGGCGTTTCCAAGGCTTTCATTAATCCTTTCAAGGTGAGGGCGCATTTGAGGGGTCCAACTTCCATTTCTCCAGCCTTAGAATATTTTGAGAGACTCATCAAGGTGGGCGTATTTCCATGGTGGAGCTTTCACTTTATGCCTTAGAATATTTTGAAGCCACTTCTTCTTGACTTGGGCGCATTTAGCACCCTCAACTTTTATTTTCCATGTCTTAGGCGTATTGCTAGGCATCCTCCAACATGGGCGCATTTTGCCCCTAGTGCTTTTACTTTCATACTTAGGCGTTTTTCCCTACTTGAGATGGGCGCATTTTATATGTGCTACTTTTATTTGTGGGCGCCACTTTCATCTTATGCCTTAGCAACTTTTCGGCCTCTCACTCACCTTTGGGCGCATTTTGATGGAGGAGCTTTCATGTGAGGGCACATTTTCACTAGCATGCTTCCACTTTTGCCTTGGAAAATCTTCAAACACTTAGAATTTTGCTTGAGGGCGCATTCTAGAGGGTGTACTTTCGTTTTGTGCCTTAGATTATTTTCAAAGGCTTTCTTTCTCCTTGGGCGCAAATGAGACCCCATGCTTCTGTATTACTAGGTGGGCGCATTTTCACTAGGCCACTTTCATTTTCCAGACTTAGAGAATCTTTTTCATATCTCTGCCTGCCTTCGATCTCACATTCTATTTTTAGTAAGTCTTTGCTTTTCTGACTTCCATGGCCTTGTTTGGCATGAAAATTTCACCATATGACCCCCTTTGCCTAGTGAACTTGCTTTGCCAGTTCTCTGCCCTGACCTACTATTTATAGCCACTTGCTATTTATAGTAAGTTCTTGACTTTCTGACTTCAGTAGCTCCGTATTGCCTGAAACTTGCAACGCCTAATCCTGATAACTTGAGTGTCGTGCTCATGCCAACCTCGGGTGCAGACCTGCTATTTATAGCCGTGCCATGACTTACTAAAAATAGTAAGTTCTCCGATTCCGCTCAAATTTTGCCAGTAGGTGCCTTGAAGTATGCTGTCATTGGTAGGGTACTTCGTTTTGGCAATTTTTGGATTTAACCCCCTATAAAAGTGAAAACCCTAATTTGACTTGCATGTGTCCCGAACGGTCTTCGTTGGACTTTGTTTCTTCTGCATGTCGCTTTGTATGTTGAATTAAAGTGTTGGATGGCCGGGGTGAAACTGCTATTTATAGAAACTTCCTGAAAAATGACTCATCCACTGCTGGATGATTTTGCATGTCATATCGCCTGTGGGATCTCAAGAAACCCAGAAAAACCCAGAAAACTAGTCTGCATGCGGATACTGGCTAAAAATAGTAAGTCCTTGAAACTTGATCTTCTTTGCTTGCATGTCGCACTGTTGCGAAGCTCTTGAAAAACCCAGAAGGAATATCCGGACATGCGTTAGAGAACTCTACATGCAAACCCTAAAAATAGCCTCCGAAAGTTGAACTCTGAAAGTGGTCGTCTTAGTTTGCATGTTATATTGTTGCGAAGGTTTCGAGAAACCCAGAAGTAATCTCTGGACATGCAATGAAGAATCATATGTTTGACCCCTGAAAATGGCCCCTGAAGCCTGAACTGCTAAAAATAGCAAGTTGTCTGATCTGGCTCAAAATTTACGTGCAAGCAGCTTGGTGTGTTTTGAATGTGTCGAAGCTGACAGAATTCCAAAATCCTACTGAAACAGTCCCCGATTGAGTACTTACTATAAATAGTAAGTTGTCAGAATTCGATAAAAAATCAATGGGACTTTGCTGGAAGCCTTGTGATTGTTGTACTAAGCTCAGATTTCAATTTGATAACCTGGTTTGACCTTAAAAAGCCTGAGGGATAGAATTGGGGGTCCCCATCTGGCATGGGGTGATGTGTGAAAAGGTCACAACATGTAGGCAATAGAAGTCTGAGGAAAAACTTCCTCGCCACCCCCGAGTGGAAATGCATTCTCGACTTAATCAAGTGCCAACTAACAGGAGCCAACAAAGCATCCAACATTATATGGATCACAGTGACGAGACTCGCCAGGACTTGGTGAGTCCCGAGTCGAGTCGACCCAGCCGAGTTTGGGGGACTCAAACTCGGCCAAGTCAAGATGAGTCCTAGCCAAACTCGTCGAGCCTAGAGAACTCATTAGACTCGTCGAGTCCAAGCAGGTCCCGTCAGTGGGACTCGACCGATAGGTTTGAAAACTGCAAAAAAAACATAAAATTCGAAGTACTTGTTTTATTTTAACTTATTGTGAATGCAAAATGACGTACGCCATTAAGGTTTGTATGGTTTTGGAGGTCTTAATCTAGGCTTCATGGCGAGGGCTCCACCCCTCGACCCCGAGAGCGCACCAAGGGCGTTGCCCCCGGACCTCGCGAGGGGCACTGCCCCTCGACCCCGCAGACCCCCACAAGGAGCGTTGTCCCTCAACCCCACTAGAGGCATTGCCGCCAGACCCCCACAAGGGGCGCTACCCCTCAACCCCACCGGGGGCGTTGCCCCAAAACCTCCTCGAGGGGCGCTACCCCTTGACTGCGCTAGGGGCATTGCCCCTTGACCCCACTAGGGGCACTGCCCCCAGACCCTCGCAAAGGGTGATGCCCCTCAACCCCATTGAGGCAATTGCCCTCAAACTTGATATTATGGCTACTACTGTCATGCCCTCGCCAAAATAGCAAATCAAATTGCTAGATCATGAGGAATCCAATCACTCAATATAGGTCAACCCGCATCAAACATGAAGTCAATTGAATGAATATCAAAAGATAAACAATCACCATACAACAATCTAATTTAGACACAACAATGAAGCAAGGATAATATTAATGTAATTAATTATCCTAAGAAGGCTGTGATTAGTCAAGGCAAGAGACATGTCTTATATCTGTATTCCTGCCCTATATTTAGGTAGCCAAGTTCCCCAATTAGAGGGCCCTACACAAAGAGCCAATTTACCCACTTATGTCCCCTACCCAACTCCTCAAGGTGGCTAGTGTCTTTCTGTAATGTCCCTAGCTAATTCTGATGTAATTTTTCAATTTCAGCTCTTGGACATTTCATCAAACACTTGTCTTGAATGCTATATTTGGTCTGATATAATTTTTTGTATGTGTTTTCTCCTTGAAAATGAACTTGAAGTGCATAAAGAACTTAGCTAGATGATGCCAAAGATGTTCAAATGCAACTAAAATGAAGTGCATATATGTTTTTGGTGTTGTCAATGCAAATAGATGACTTAACTTGAAGCAAATGATTAGCTACAGCAAGATGGCATTTCGTCATACAATTGGCATGCAAACTACTTATGCAAATGTGAAGTTACATCAACTAGGCAATTCGTCATACACTTTCTATGCAACCTAACAATGCAATAGATCATCTACAACAAGTAGACATTTTGTCAAACACTTTGCATGCATGCTACATGTGCTGATATGAAAGTACAACTACCTAACATTTTGTCATTCAATTTGCTGCCAAACCCCAGCTCTCTTATTATGTTATTTGCAAATGAAACCAACTTCATACAATGTTTGAAATGATGCTCAATCAGACCTTATGATCACTATAAATGAACTCTTACAATTGGCTTATAGGCTGCAACCAAATTACAGACTTGTACTCAGACTTTACAATACTCATATGCAAAGAAATAACATAGAGAACCTAGAAATAAAGGCTGGAATGAAGTGCAGATGCTATGGCAGCCACTTGAGAATTTTTCTAGATTTTTTTGATGCCTTCAAACAAGAAATCGTCCCACTCCAAGAGAGCCACCCCTGCTGCAAGTGTGAGAAAGAAATAAGAAATAATTACAGCTCCTTTACTCCTCCAATCTACCTTAGGAATAGTCGCCACAACCAAAGAAGAGGATCCCTCAAGTGCCCACAAAATTCTGATTGCTTAGTGAAGAGTGATGAATGAAAATGTTAATCCTTCCATGGCTGACCAGCAGACTAAAACAAAATTACAGACCTCGAAATAACTCTACAAACTCTCCAATAATGTTCACCAAACCTCCCTAAAGAAAGTGCTCAAGCGTCCTTATGAAATCGATGCATATATGTGACCAAGCAAGCAAAAATCTGAAGATATTTATGCGAATCGAACTCCTTCAAAAGATGCAATTATCCACAATGAGAAAGACTGAAGTATCTCTCTCCACTATCCAAACTAGGGTTGATACTTCACAACCGAAATTGGAAATAATCAGCTAGGTTTGGTCTTTCAAAAATGAAGACTGGAATTCAACAAGCTAAGCATTCAACTTTAGCAATGTAGTAGAAAAAGTGTATTCAACTCAAGATGTCCAAATGCCTAGCCAAAGCTTCTTCTTATACTTTTCATAGGAGAGCCCACACACTTTTCTTGTCAATGTGGGATAAAAGATATATTTTAACTTAAGTGACTTTATGATATATTTTATTTAGTCACTTTATTAAACTAATTAAATATAAAGTCATCCTTTAGATATTAATTTATTCGAGTAAATTTATAAATAATTAATTTAATTAAAATAATCAATTAGTCATCCTTATGAAATATCAATATTTGGACAACTTAATTAATTAGATTTATTAAATCATAATACCTCCAATTCGGGGACAAGACAATCCTCCCTTCCCAAAGATTGATTGCCCTCAAGCAATCCACATCTGCCAAACCATCCAACTGCCATAGTATCTGAAACCCGAAATGGAGAATCACCTAGTCTTGTCCACCAACCACCCGGATCCCAAGTGATCCTGTGAAAAATTCCGACCAACATCCACTGAATATAGCTAAAGCTCTTGCCAATGTGAAGTCCTATCAATTGGTGAGGCCAACTATCCAACAAGAAAACTCCTGGATCCCAAACCTATATATCTGCCCCACCATGCCGACTCCAAGTACTGCATTAGGAATCCTCATGCATCTAAACTCTCCAAAGACAATCTCCACCTGGATCACATGAATAAACTAGAAGTTCATCCATTGTAAGAACACTTCGTACCCTTGTTTCCAATGCTGATTTTTTTGTTTTGTGTGTTTGTTGTTTTGTAAAGGTTTTCTGCTTTTTTTGTGTTTTGTAATGCTTATATAAAAAATGAAATGCACGACATAAAGAAATATAAACTATGATAATAGATCTTTCAGTATAAGTTTTATTGCTCAATATTCAAAGAACAAACTATTATAGCCATACCCGAAAAGATCTGATGACATGCAGTTGTTGTTCATTACTTTCAGCCAAAAAGTAACTTCATAAACATGTTCGAATCTCCTCAAATCTGCTGCCTTTTTGATCACTGAAAGTGTGGCTGGGTTCCTTAAGCTTGGGCACCCCTTTTGTGTATTTTTCTGATTTTGAAGAGCCCTTCATTATTAAAATCGCCCCTCTTCTAGAAAGGCCGACCCTGCTGCAAGATGACTGTTGAAACCCTCAATTTGTACCTTTTAAATCTGATTTATTCCATCTGATAATAAATCTGCGATCACCTACTCTGATTCTTGCAATCTCTGAACAATCAAATCAAACCCTTGTGTCTTCCAAGTCAACACAATAGAACATTTGAATGATGCCCTCAGAATACCAAATTCAACAAATATTTCACTGCTTCAAATGGCTGCAACACTGAAGAGTTTAGCCTTCTCCAATGGATTGAAAGACAAAAACCTTAGGCTTCTCCTTCACAGACAAACTTCACCAAAACCAATGCTCAATCGAATGAATGCCAAAATAACCCTAAGTGAAATATAAAATCTCTCTCGAAAAGTTTGAACTTCTTCAAAAAGGCATTTAATAACATTAAAATGTTATTTATTTGCATTCTTTTAATATTTCACTCAAAACTTAGGAATTGGCCATTAATAATTAATTCATTAATTTGGCCCCCTTTTAATGATGTTTTGACCCTCAAGTTATAACTTAAATTTATAGCATAATATTATAATCTTTTTAAATAATTAATGTTTATTTAAGCCAAATAAACATTAATATCTCCATGAATACTCATTATCTTTGAGTGTCGTCTGAACTGGGAGCTAAGCTGATGGAGCTGCATACGACCACACACCTTACTAAAAATAGTAAAGGTTCCCCTCAATGTAATTTTGATTTACTATAAATAGTAAGTAATGCATACGAAGCCTTGTGAATACCAAACGAAAACCAAAGTTGAACGCCATTGAACACTGGAGATGATACAAACCTCAGGAGACCCTCTAACCATCCTCATTAGCCTACGAGGGTCAAAATTGTAGGCTCATCTCCTCTGACCATTGATGTCAACTAGAAGGGGACATTACATCCATCTCATCACCAATGGACTTTCGTTGTGCCACTCTGATACCCCCTAGAGTCCCATTGGACTCCTCAATTGAAATCTAAAGCATATCATACCAGAGTGGATCCGAACTCAACCCAACTCTCTGCATCCTCAAATCCTGTACATGTGGGTTGGTTGTAAACTAATGAACACATCTCAAGATAGAATCGAGATGAAACTTTTAATGATCATTACCTGTAGGTACCAGTGGGGTCTAAATGTAAAAGGCTTGGAAGGTACTACCTCCTTACTAGGGGTGTTCTCACAGCCGTGCACACTGGAACTAACACCTGCAATGCATAGACATTCATGCCCGTATTCCTATTTGTTAACTTCAATATTTAGTATCCAAGGAAAATCAAACATAAACATCATAATATATATATATATATATATATATATATATATATATATATAAGAAGACAAGAAGGGTCATGCATCTTATTAGGGGAGGGAACCATGAGAATACCTAAGTAGCCTAAGGTCTACCACCTCCTATTTGCCCAATCCCTAGTCAAGGGCCTAAGGGGCTGCAAGGCCCAATCCCTTGTCTAGGGCCTAAGGGGCAGAGGCCTAGGTGGGACCCCTAACCTTCTATAGCCCAATCCCTAGTCAAGGGCCTAAGGGGCTGCATGGCCCAATCCCCTGTCGAGGGCCTAAGGGGCATGAAAGCAGGGTTTTTAGACAATCTACTTAAGCCATGATTCGCTGCTCCTGATAGGATGTCATGACTGTAGCAGACAGTTATTTATAGACATTAGTTCTTGCATTGCTTAATTTACTACACATTTGTATGTTGTTTCTATCGAATACAGATATCTCAAAATATTTAACAATTTCCAGTAATGTTCGCAATACACATATATAGATTCAATTTTTATATAAAATGGCTGGGATCTACAAGTCAATACAAAGTAATGATGACAGTATACAACAGTCGCTTAAATGCAGATTTATAAATGCTATACATGAGGCCAACAAGTCATGATCTTTCACAATGGCTACTGTCCCTAGTTATGTCTCAAACCGGAATCCATATTATGTTCATTCCTCAATTCGTTTACCAAAGAAAAAGGGTTTACATGAGACTATGAGGGCGTGTAAGTCTCATAAGCAGAAATCTATTATCGAATGAAGCAAAGAATGGATAGCGTATGAGCAGCGCAATTATTAGGGAAGAGGCTTATGTCTGATTTAGAAAAGAGACTAAACATTGGAATTAAGTGAGAAGACTCACAGTTAATGGTGATCCCGTATCCTTCCTTGCTGCTGCTCTTGCGTTTCCCCTGCTGTCCTTTTTCTCCCTTATTCTCCACTTATACCTAACGATGCCACTTTCAACAAATGCGTTGCTTGGTTCCTGGGCGGATCGACTGGTCGAGTGGCATTTGATTTTATTTCATGCCTTTTTGCCTTATATCTTTAGTTGGGTTAAATTTCATTATTTATAATGCATAGATTTATTTTATTTTCTTGTATTATATTATTTGCACTATATTATTTAATTCGATGTCTTATTGTATTCTCAAAAATAATCTTTAAATGTATTTGATATAAAGTATTATTTATTGTATGAAATATTCCGAGCCAAATTTTTCAAATTTTCAATAACAGTAAGCAAAGCAACACACATCCGTTAGGGTTAGCACTTAAACCAAAACGATGCGGAATTCAACTCTAACCAAGAATGCGACGGATGACGACGACCATATGGTCGGAGGATCTCAAAGCAATGCTGAATAAATAACTCTAACCAAGAATGCGCCGGATGACAACGAGCATATGGTCAGAGGATCCCTATCTTCTATTATGCTGAAAGTAAACTCAACACCCAGAATGTGCTTTCAAACCCGGAGTGGGAATGGAGCTACCATAGGGCGGAGATGTAAGATATTACAATGCAAACCAAAGTAAATAGGCGGCAAGCTAGCCTCTTCCACTTATCCAGCGGGTATTACAATGAAATAACAGAGAAAAAGTAAGATTGCTGACAGTACTATTGTTCAGCTTACAATAATTAAAGATTTGCCTGCCAAATACATAGCATAAGAAAGTCTAACCATGCTGCAATATAGTATAATGTCTCCTCAATGATCACAAAGACTTTCAACCCAAACCCAACTCAAAAGATAGACTTTACGCAAGCTGATATGACAGAACAGCAACTTAATATGCATAACCAGCAACCCTAGAATCCACTAAAATGCTCACAACTCACTCAATACTTGCCAGAATGACATGAGACTTGATGCAAACGAAAGCTAGGTTGATGACAATGAAGACTAGACAAAGAAACAGCTGAAAAATTGAAGTATTATTTTTTCTAAACACTTGCCAGGCAAAACAGAATGGTACAGCCTCAAGAAATGTTCTACCAACAAGATAAAATCCAAGACACCTCTAAAAAATCTGCAACTTGGCATAGAGGGGCACCCAAGGCTAGCAAATGCATGGGTAAACTACCCAGAACCAAAATAAATTCACCCAAAGACTTATGAGTATAAACTTCAATCTGCAATACAAAAATCAGCAACTCCAGATTTGATTAAAATGCAAGAAACCGAACTACAAATGCAAAACAACTTCTACAATGCAAAATCTCACTACAAATCTCACTCAACTACAATCTCACTCTCCACTAGTTGCTGTCTTTCAAGCAAGAAGTCGAGCCAAGGCTAGGAGGCATTCATTCCTCGAAGCAATCCAGCACCATTTCGGCAGCATAACAATATTCCAAACATAAGATGAGAAATGAAGACCCAAGGCTCCCTTTTTATAATTTTGAGAAGACCCTCCAGAAGCCTCCAGAAGCTTCCAGAAGGTGCGCCCTAACTTCAAGATGCTTTTAGGGTTTTGACTCAATCTTCCTTCAAAATGGCGTCCCTTTTCATGAAGGCAAATTTTCTTTAATTTAAAGATCATTTTTTCTCCAAAAGTTGGTGTCCATTTTCCCTTGAGCAATTATTGACTTTTAGAAATATAAAAATATTTCCTTCATGAGAAAATACCCCTCAAGCTCCCCTTCTTTAAAACAACTTTTAAGTTATATCACTAGGCCAAGGGGTATTTATAAAATAAAACATTTTGACTTAAAATAACTTATTTCTCCAAAATGAACCCCTTAAGCCAAAAATGAGAATTACCCAATGAACTGCCAGAAGAGGAAAGTTGACTGAGCTGGTACTGACTAGACCACTGCTAAATATAGAATTTACTAAAAATAGTAAATTCGAGAAGTTGCTCGGAATGTAATGCATACGACACCATTGCGAAGCCTTCTGAAAACCCAAAAAGAGCCCGCAATCCAAACTCCCAAACTCCGAGATGTAGCCGTCATAACTTACTAAAATAGTAAGTTCGGAAAGGTTGCCCGAAGCCGTTGCAAATTATACCTTTGCGAAGCTCTCTGAAAACCCAGAAGGAATCCAAACATCCAAACTCCAACAAACAAAACCCTGAATCGTCAAGAGAACCCATCAAACAGCCGGAAACCCTAATTCTGCCACTGACTTGTCGACAGCACACTGGGAATAGGTTACCAATCACTGAAAAATGAAGTGCTAAAAACGGGGACATTACAGTCCGCCCTTCCCAAAATTGCTTGTCCTCAAGCAATACCACCATAACTCCAAAAAACTTAAGACTGATCCATACCAAAACAAGTATGATCCCAAGTTCCCAAACCCATCTCAGGAAGGACCCACCATGCCGATGCTGCACCACTCTGATCACATCAGTGAAAACATCATGCCAATGCTGCACTAACCTTCCTTGTAACCCCAAAGTGTTACCATCCATGATACTCAAACTGAAAGATCTTAAAGGACTGAGATCAATATCATGCAACATCTCATGTCCACAATGCCCCGAATTAACAGTATCAACCATACTACTGTCAATCACAATTCTAAGCAATAGGAAAGATAGTCTACTCAACTCAAAATCGAACTCCTCAGCATACCTCCACATGGTAACAAACGGAACCATGACTGCAAATGTGACATCTTCAAATCTTCTTGCAAAGAGGAAGGCAGTCCTTTGCAAGAGCGCAACAAATTCATACTCATGACTCCCCATGAATTCCCTATGCCTCAACTGAATTATCATGGCACAACTATGAAGTCTGAAGAATTTTTTCACAATTCCAACCCCAAGAGTCTCCAAAGTGGCTGAAAAACACGCTAAAGCCATCTCCATCAAAAAAACTACCATTTCTTTGATCGGGAGTGAGGAACCAACTCTCCAGAATGAAAGTAACGCCATAAGTAAGGTGGTTGGTCTGCCTCCAACCAGCAAGCTCGTGTCTCAAAATCTGCTCTTGTCTGAGTTGAAAGTCACTCCCAAGAACTACCGATCGTTGAACTCTCCAACCCATATTCAAAATTTCTCTCCAATCCATTTGTTGATGAACAAACGGAACCATCAAGTAGCTGGAAAAGAAGGGAACAACTTCAACAAATCTAGAAATTTGATCCTTATCCCTCCAAAAGTTCTTCTTTCCACAAGCAATAGGCTCCATCAACCCATGTTGAGGATCCCAAGCATGGATACCCAACTGAAAAATATTTTCAACACATTGCCAAGAAATCTCAACGCATCTCCAAGTGCTAGTGAGAACCGAGTGCATTCTCACGAAACTGGTGTCCCCTTGAAGCTCAACCATGAAAGCTTCAACCACATTGGAGTATGTAACATAGAATGACTTCAGATTCAATTCCCAAAACTGACTAGTATGAGCCCAAACATCATTCCACCCGAGGGATATATTGTCAAGAGTGCCAACACCGGTTTTAGGTCTACTCTTCCTCCATTCCTCATGAGTAGTCGATCTGAAATCATCACTCCTTGCTGCTGTAATGAAGTTACCGGCAGCTACCACAACTTGTCTCATCAACATCTTGATGTCATAGATGTTGAAATTACCTTGCTTTGACACCTCCCATATGGTATCTTCACCCTTGAGCCCACTTATGCATTCATTACTTATCAACGAACGTGGCACTTCCTCATGGAGTGATATCAAAGCATCCAAGCACTGGAAACCATGCTCAGTCTCATTCTCTGTTTCATCTTCCATCTCATAGAGAGGATTGTCATAATCTTCCTCATCACCTTCTTCAAAGAGAGGGTTGTCAAAAACTTGAAAGTTATTCCATCTATCTTGCTGATCCAAATCTGCACTTGTAACTTCAATCCTTCTTGTGAGACCTTCAAGGTCAAACTCTTCTCGAAGACTATCAAGCTCATAAATTATTTGCTTGATTTCTTTGGCTTTATGTGCATTCTCTTGCTTTGTGAAAATTTTGAAATCAGCAAACTGATTTCCTACCTCCATTAATGCCATTTGAGTTTCTTCCAGCGTAGCTCTTGTTGATTCAAACTCCAAATAAAGTTCATCAAACTTCCTCTCTCTATCTTGAAAAGCACAAATGGTCTTCTTTGCAACTTCAAGGGCGTGATCACGATCTTCAACCAAGTGCATGTACTTGGACTTCAAGGTTACCAAAGAGCTTATGATAAATTGCAGATTGGGAAGAGCAACTTCATCTTTCACTCCTCTTTGTCTCTCTTCAAGCTGAGCCTTCCAGTACAACCCTTCAACCAAGCTAAGTGTGTGATCAAACAGGGATAGAGCTTGCACTTCCTTGTCAACGGACACCTTGAATTGTCTGTCCCAATCATGAGAATTCAAAGATGATGAATTGCTGATAGGCTGCAACTGAAAATCAGAACCTTGTCCCTTGTCTTTGCTGCCCTCATTGCTGCTCCAACATTCATGAACTCCACCATTGACTAGAGGAGAATGCTTATTGTCATAAAAAACATCATACTTCACAGATTCTTTGACCCCAAGTTTGCAATCAGCTTCTTGAATTGGTAAATCAGCCTTGTGTTCTAAAACCATTTTAAACCTTTCTTCTTCAAGAGCCATAAGGTCTTCTAGCTCTTCATCCACCTCTCCATCTTCTTGATCAAAGGCTATGACAGCCCCTAACTTGAACGAAGAATCATTGAATGTTGTTTTGAAAGTTTCAGAAGTAACAACATCCTCCTTGGTGGCTGCAACCAACTTGACGGGGTCACCATTGAACCTTTCAGAGCGAGCTACTTCATCAAAGACAATTTTCCCTTCTGTGCCCTCCTTATGGCTTGCAATGCAAACGAAACTTTGGTATTCATCAGGGTCAAAGGGAAATTCATCCCACAACAGTTCTCTTTCATTTCTTGGTGCCAACACACCCGGATCCCAAATGCTAGTGGGTTGATTAGGATGATCAACCGTAAAAAACTTATCATGCTCCCTTTGTAGTGATGACTCTTTGAATAAGTCAAGTCCCAAATCACTTAAGCTAATATCATCAAAAATATTTCTTTCCCATGGTTCGGTCTGCTGGTCAAACCCAAGTCCAATAACGCCACCACGGAAATCGAGTGAAGAACCTTCTATACTTGCTGTTTTGAAAACTTCACCATCCCTATCTTCTTCGGGACCTTCATGGAAAAGTATGTCACCAAATTCTTCATGTGGAACTTCTTGGGAAGTTGGGTCAGCAACAAGAAGAGAATCCTTCTTCATCAAATCTTCAAAATGAGTATGCATGAACTCATGGGATTCGCTTCCAATATCATTAATATGTCCTTCCTTTTCTTCAACGAACTCATCGCAAACAATAGTCCTACCAAGCTGATCTTCATTACTTCCTATTACATGCAAGTCAAGGGAAGTATTATGGGACTCTACCCTTAACTCTTCACTTGCCAAGGTATCCTTATCGAACTCATGTTCATTTTGATGTGATATGTGCACCTTGCTTGTGCCATCTTCACTGCTAGATGGCTGATTTTTCTCTTCAACTTGCATATTTGTGGGCTGCAATTCACAAATAGGCTCTTCATCTTCTTCCTTCTTTGATTCTTCAACCAAAGCTTGTTCTGCTTCCCTTTTTAACATTTTCCTAATGTGGTCCATCATCTCCGACTTTTCGGGCTTCAGAAACACCACACAATTCAAATGGGCATCAAATGAAACATTGTACTTGTAATCATCTGGCGTGTTTTGATATTGCTCACGGAGTTTGGCAGCCTCATGTCCACATTGTCTTTTATACTGTTTAGCATATTCAATGAAATCCCTCACGGCAAAACTAACCTTTCTTTCCTCAGATACCATAGTTGAATCTGACTTCTCACGATCCCTGGACCTTAGAAAACGCAACATCTTTGAAACTTTTGAAAGCTAAACTGAACTTTGTTCTGACCTCAGGTGTAGAAAGTGATTTCTCTGTCATTCAATTGTCAACTGAACCTTGATGGGCACAGGATGGTAGGATCTTGGCTCTGATACCACTGAAATATTCCGAGCCAAATTTTTCAAATTTTCAATAACAGTAAGCAAAGCAACACACATCCGTTAGGGTTAGCACTTAAACCAAAACGATGCGGAATTCAACTCTAACCAAGAATGCGCCAGATGACGACGACCATATGGTCAGAGGATCTCAAAGCAATGCTGAATAAATAACTCTAACCAAGAATGCGCCGGATGACGACAAGCATATGGTCAGAGGATCCCTATCTTCTATTATGCTGAAAGTAAACTCAACACCCAGAATGTGCTTTCAAACCCGGAGTGGGAATGGAGCTACCATAGGGCAGAGATGTAAGATATTACAATGCAAACCAAAGTAAATAGGTGGCAAGCCAGCCTCTTCCACTTATCCAGCGGGTATTACAATGAAATAACAGAGAAAAAGTAAGATTGCTGACAGTACTACTGTTCAACTTACAATAATTAAAGATTTGCCTGCCAAATACATAGCATAAGAAAGTCTAACCATGCTGCAATATAGTATAATGTCTCCTCAATGATCACAAAGACTTTCAACCCAAACCCAACTCAAAAGATAGACTTTACGCAAGCTGATATGACAGAACAGCAACTTAATATGCATAACCAGCAACCCTAGAATCCACTAAAATGCTCACAACTCACTCAATACTTGCCAGAATGACATGAGACTTGATGCAAACGAAAGCTAGGTTGATGACAATGAAGACTAGACAAAGAAACAGCTGAAAAATTGAAGTATTTTTTTTTCTAAACACTTGCCAGGCAAAACAGAATGGTACAGCCTCAAGAAATGTTCTACCAACAAGATAAAATCCAAGACACCTCTAAAAAATCTGCAACTTGGCATAGAGGGGCGCCCAAGGCTAGCAAATGCATGGGTAAACTACCCAGAACCAAAATAAATTCGCCCAAAGACTTATGAGTATAAACTTCAATCTGCAATACAAAAATCAGCAACTCCAGATTTGATTAAAATGCAAGAAACCGAACTACAAATGCAAAACAACTTCTACAATGCAAAATCTCACTACAAATCTCACTCAACTACAATCTAACTCTCCACTAGTTGCTGTCTTTCAAGCAAGAAGTCGAGCCAAGGCTAGGAGGCATTCATTCCTCGAAGCAATCCAGCACCATTTCGGCAGCATAACAATATTCCAAACATAAGATGAGAAATGAAGACCCAAGGCTCCCTTTTTATAATTTTGAGAAGACCCTCCAGAAGCCTCCAGAAGCTTCTAGAAGGTGCGCCCTAACTTCAAGATGCTTTTAGGGTTTTGACCCAATCTTCCTTCAAAATGGCGTCCCTTTTCATGAAGGCAAATTTTCTTTAATTTAAAAATCATTTTTTCTCCAAAAGTTGGCGTCCATTTTCCCTTGAGCAATTATTGACTTTTAGAAATATAAAAATATTTCCTTCATGAGAAAATACCCCTCAAGCTCCCCTTCTTTAAAACAACTTTTAAGTTATATCACTAGGCCAAGGGGTATTTATAAAATAAAACATTTTGACTTAAAATAACTTATTTCTCCAAAATGAACCCCTTAAGCCAAAAATGAGAATTACCCAATGAACTGCCAAAAAAGGAAAGTTGACTGAGCTGGTGTTGACTGGACCACTGCTAAAGATAGAATTTACTAAAAATAGTAAATTCAAGAAGTTGCTCGGAATGTAATGCATACGACACCATTGCGAAGCCTTCTGAAAACCCAAAAAGAGTCCGCAATCCAAACTCCCAAACTCCGAGATGTAGCCGTCATAACTTACTAAAAATAGTAAGTTCGGAAAGGTTGCCCGAAGCCGTTGCAAGTTATACCTCTGCGAAGCTCTCCGAAAACCCAGAAGGAATCCAGAATCCAAACATCCAAACTCCAACAAACAAAACCCTGAATCTTCAAGAGAACCCATCAAACAGCCAGAAACCCTAATTCTGCCACTGACTTGTCGACAACACACTAGGAATAGGTTACCAATCACTGAAAAAATGAAGTACTAAAAACGGGGACATTACATTGTATCATTTATAATTTTATGCAATTACAAGCTATTAATATTTTATTATACTTTTCATATCATATTTTTATTTGATTTTTATTGTATGTTTATTAAAAACAAAAGATATTAAAGAAAGGGCCAAATGTGTCAATATAGGAATAAGGAAAATTATAAGAGTTTAAGGTTTCCCCTTTGGGAACATGACAAAACTCCCCTGACTGCACCAAAGGACAACTAGAGTGGTCAGGTGTACTCCATCCATCGTAAGAAGAAGATCACCACTCAATGCAGGAGAAGCAATATCATCACCATCATGAATGCCATCTACTCCCCGAAGAGAAACTGGAACATTACCAACACCCAATGTGCCAGTCGTAGAAGGAATCATTCCCTCCTGCATATTGGCTGCCCTCTTAACAAGGTTAAGAAGGAGGTCACGATCTGAAAGAAGGTTCAAATAATTTGACTTCATTGTCTCCATACCTTCTTTTGTAACGACCGCATCCTTGGGTAATTAAAAGTTTTCTAACATTTCACTTCAAACATATAAATGTAACAAGTAGCAAAGACATTGCAATAAAATTCTTCCTTTCTTTATTGATAAATACATGCAAGTTACAATATATATTTCTGTTGATGTGTGTTTTATGACAACGCCAACACAGAATAAAATGTCCAACGGCCACTCTATTCTCTCTTGATCAAAGTGTTCTGCATGCTAAGATTGCGTGAAAGTTCATGCGTTCGACTCTGTTGTGACCTTTTTCACACATCACCCCATCCCAGATGGGGACCCCCCCCTAATTCCTAATTTTTGCTCCATTCTGGTCTTTTGGCTTTTGTTGGTGCGTCTCTCTCTCTCTATCTCTGGTCCTTCCGGGGATGTCCCGTCGTTTGACCTGGGTTGAAGTATTGTTCAAGACTGTGAAATTAGGGTTTTCATCAGTCAAGCTTATTAAAGGTCAAACTGAGTTATAAAATTGAAATTCGAGCTTAGTGCGGCAGTCAAAAGACTTCCAGCAGGGTCCCACTAAATTTTCACTGTATTCCGGCAACTTACTATTTTTACTAAGTATTCAATTTGGGACTATTTTATCGAGATTTTGGAATTCTGTCAGTTCCACCACAGTCAGGCAGCTTCAGAATGCCTACACGCGAAATTTGAATGGATTCCGACAACTAGCTATTTTTAGCAATTAAGCCTTCAGAGGCTGTTTTTAGGATTTAAATGAGCAATTCTCCGGTGAGTGACAGGGGAATTGATCTAGATTTTCAAAGACCTTCGCGATGATGTTACATGCAAACCGAGATGGTGACTTTCAGAGTTCAGCCTCCCGAGGCTATTTTTAGGGTTTGCATGCATGAATTTTCAGTGCATGTTCAGATATTCCATGTGGGTTTTGCGAGGCCTTCGCAATGATATGACATGCAGATGGATCGGGTCAGTTTTCAAGGACTTACTATTTTTAGCCAGTGCCAAAACTTTGACCAATTTTCTGGGTTTTTCTAGGTTTTTTGAGATCCCATGGGCACTATGACATGCAAACTCACCCGACATCCGGGTAACCATTTTCCAGACACTTACTATAAATAGCAGTATCATCCCAGCAGCTACCCACCACTCCAGTCCAGCAATCAGGTGCAATCAGGCACGATCAAGAACAACCAGGAACAAATCGGAGCACATGCAGATCAGATTAGGGTTTCCCCTGCCACATCTAAAAATAGATGAAGCAAAATGCAGAAATGATAGAGCGAAGCAACGCCACCAGAATCAGCATCCTTCAGGCTATCGGCCGGTAAAATTTGAACACGATCTGAATACTTACTATTTTTAGCAAGTCACCTCATGGCTAAAAATAGCACGTCCTCGTTAGGAAAAATGTGTGAATGAGTCTCTTTCAGCATCGAGTACAAATGGAACAAATTTCAAAACAAACAGAGATACAAAATTGGTCAATTCTGGGGTTTCCTAAAAATAGCAAATGGCTAAAAATAGCACGTATTGCGCCAGATAAGATATGAATAGGATGACAGCACCCGATGGAGGCACAACCACGCCAGTTCCAATTCAAAACAGGGTGAAAATCAACGAAACCCTAATTTCTCTGAATCTGCTAAAAATAGAAAGCCAGGCTAAGGCATAAAGGGCGTTGGAAATTTTACAAACATAACTGACAGGCAAACACCTTCATATGCGCCCCGGAGAAATGAAAGCTTCAAAATTTCCTAAGTGTGAGATTTCCTTGAGCAAGGGCTATATGCGCCCAGGGAAGGTGAAAGGTCACCAGAAATGCATCAAAATTTCCCCAAGACATCAAAATTTCTTGAGGCATCCTCAAATGCGCCTAAGATGGAAGTCTACAAGGCAAAATGCGCCCAGAGAAGCTGAAAGGTCACTGGAAACACATCAAAAAATTCACTAAGGCAAAGAAGTTTCCTCCTAGCACTGGCAAATGTGCCCAAGGAAGCTGAAGAGCCACTCAAAGAGGGCGGAATTCCTTGACCACATAGCAAATGCGCCTAAGATGGAAGTCTACAGGGCTAAATGCGCCCAAGGAAGCTGAAGAGCCACTAGCTAGGCGTGGGGTGAAGAGGAAAGCGCTCAAGGTTGAAATGGAAGTTGCTTGGCCTATATGCGCCTAAAGGAGGTGAAGAGTCACCCTAGGCGTGAGAGCTCTTCATGGCATTTGCGCCCCAAGTAAAAGGTAAGGATGAAAGGTAAAAAGGTGAGGGTGGAAGCTACACTTGAGGGATGCGCTAGAAGGATATGAAGGGTCGCCTTGTGAAACATACCTAGAAGGAAATACTCTAAGTATGGGCGGAATTCTTTCTCCCCCCCCTAAATGCGCCCAAAGGTGAAAGTTGGCTACCTCAAATGCGCCTAAGAGTGGAAATTGACTAGGGGAAATGCGCCGTGAAATTCCTCCACCACACATGAAATGCGCCCTTGCTTGTGAGAAAGAAAGGGTAAAGTGTTAGCTTCTAGGCGTGAAAATGCCTAAGGGGTGAAAGCAAAGGTTGATGCATGAGATGAAATGTGCCCTTCATGGGTAATTTAAATATGAAATTTTCCTAGGAATTTTTCCTAAGGCAAAATTTTGCTAGGGCGTGGAAAGATAAGGAAGGTAAAATGGAAGTCTACATGCTCAAATGCACCCCTCGTGAGTGATTCAAAATTTTAATTATTTTCTAAGGGTGTAAAATACGCCTAGGAAGAGGTGGTATTAAAATTTCCAAGAACATGATGAAATGCGCCCAAAGCCAAACAGGAGGGGAATTTTTTTTAGGAGAATCACAAAGGGTGCCAAGGTAGAGAAAATTGAAGGTTGCAGGTGTGGAAGACATCCAGAGTGAAAAAAAATCAAACATTAGCCTTCTTATCATTTTAAATAATAAAAATTAAACGTACCCCTTCATCCGGATACACATGAAAACTATAAGTTCTGAAGGGAATTTTCTTCTGGGTATTGAACGTTCGCAATTCAGAGATGATTTGAACTTACTCCACACCTCGCTTGTGTCGTTTCGATAGAGAATTTTACTCGGTGCCTGTTTTGATGAATTTCCTAAGACAAGTTTAAAATTTCTCTAAGGCAAAAGAGACGAATATCTCTTCTCGAAGGATGTTTTAGCTCAAGAATTGAACTGGATGACTTGAATGATTTTACAGCATGAAATCAAACGACTTAGCCGGATAAAGTAAAATTGTTCGAAAGGGTGATTGGTTTAATATTTTAAAGAAGCAAATATGATGAAGCAGGCCTGTGCAAGAGTGATGGAATTTCGAAATTCTAGAAGCTCAAGATTCTGATGCTCCGGATGACAAGTGTTGCGACTGGAAAAGAGAGGGAAAATGGAATTCGAAAATACACTAAGTATAGCCTCTACTGGATTTCGACCTGGCTATAAGATTTTGAATCCTTTCCATTCTTCTCACAGATTGCTAAGTGCAAAACATTCTTTGAGGCTGAAGTGCGAATTTGAGAAAGAAGTTTGAAGTGGCTAAAAAAATTTTGAATTTGAGTGAAGGTGTGGATTTGCTGAAAGGTATGATTTGAGAATAAGCTTCTCAATTGCTGAAGTGCAAACTTCTGGAGTCTCAAGTTGACTTGTTGAAGTAGGAGTCTATAGACATAGAAGCTTCTTGAACTATTGGAGAAGTGCGAAGTTGCAAAGAGAGGTCTCAAGTTGCTAGAGGCTGAAGTACGAATTTGAGAAAGAAAATTGAGTTCTTGAGAAATACGAGTTTGCAAGCAGAGGTATTGTGTTGACAAGGGCGTGGCTTTGCAAAGTTTAAAGTTCGAAGTTGCTGAAGTACGAATTTAAGAAAAGAAATTGAGTTGCTGAAAGTGCAAAGTCAGAAAGAGAAGTGCGAACTTAAAAGGAGAAGTTTCAAATCTGTTGAGGGCGAATAGCTGCAGGCAAACATTTCCCAGCATCTGACATTGTGTTGCTGCAAGTAGAGAAACTTCTAAGAAAACCTTGAAGTAAACAGGCGCAGTTGAGAATGGCCGAGTCAAGCAGAAGAGCTGCAGGCAAGAACGTCCACGCTGAGTCCAGACAGGCAGTAATCAAAAAATTAAGCAAGTCTTTCCTGCCAGAATCAAAATTCGATTCAAAGTTGGGCAGGCTGGTAGACACGAACCTGGGCTCGTTTAACCTGGAGGCGTTCAAAAGAAGGATAATGGGGACTGGAAGCCATCGCCCATCAATGACTTCACATAGTATCGTCAGAAGTGGGTTATATGCAGCTGCAAATTTTCCACCAACTATCCGGTGCCCGGAGCTCATTATGGAATGCTCTCACCACTACGATTCGGAGAAGAGGACGATCATTGCGCCAGATGGCAAGGTGCTAGCTAACCTGACACCACAAGCAATCGTAGAGGCATTCGGGATCCCCGCCCACGAGAAAATGATTTACGAAATGAAGGATAGGGCTGACAGAATGTATTCATCTACAACGGACCGGTGTGCTGATGTAATAAACACTAGGTGGATGATCAAGCCCAAACCAACTCATACGAAGTTGCCCAAACAGATAATTTCCGAAGACTTGAAGCAAGAGTTTGGCGACCTGATTATGATGTTGAGTAGAGTTGGAGGGTGTCCCCAAGCGTTTGTCTTCGAACCGTGGATGTTTTACTTTATCAACTTGGTACTGGAGGGCAAGGATTTCATGGATTGGGCACTGTTAATCAGTGATGGTCTACATGAGCAGCTCCGCAATGTGAGGAAGACTAAAACATTTTATATGGGCTCTTACCTCATCTATATGCTGGCTCGCATGACAAGATACAGGGGGATCTCTTACAAAGAGCCAATCGGTTGCGGTTCTCAGCAATTCAAGATATTCGAGGCTTGTCCGCAATTGCATTTGACAAGCACTACTAATTACAAAAGAGTCAACGATGCTTTTACTATGCACATCACAAGGACCTTGCAGCAAAGGACCCATCACAAAATATCGAGGGAGGCACAAGAAATGATTGAGAAATTTGGATGTTGGTTCATCCAATTCCCAAAATTCACTTACATAAGGCTGCAGGGATTCTCTTCCTACCCATACAGGTTGCCCCGATATCCCACGAACAGGGTAGTGATGTTGGAAGTTTCTAGGCAACTAATTGCCTACAATAAAATTCAAAAGAAGAAGAAAAAGGGCGGACTTGGGTTCCCGATGGCTATGGGAAATTCAGACGAAGTGTGCCCATCACTGCAGGCAGCAAAGGAGGCAGAGGCGGAGCTCCAGTTCTTTCAGCTTTCTTACCATTCCAGCAGACACTACTACGATCCTCATAGAAATATCAGGTGGGTATTGACGGAGGAGTTCAAGCACAAGGCACAAATAGAAGACTTTTGGGCAAGTGCAGTAGATGAGGTCGAAGTCAGAAGGAGGATGTTTTCTCAGATACCATTGGCAGTGATCAAAAAGTGCGAGATTATTCCTGTGCCAGATCAGATTGAGGAGGACATAAACGTTGTACAGGCTGATTATGACATAGTAAGGAACACGCCCTTGCCACTCCCAGATTGGTCAGAGCCAGAGATCACCGACTTGGATACACTTTGTATCCCAGTCCTGACATTTACACGGAGTTGGATAGAGAGACATGTCAGCCGACTAAAGGGAAGGTCAATTCCCCTTACCTACAATTTGATGGGAGACAGCAGATTGCAGACAACTGATCCGAGGAGACGAAGTAATCCAACTCCAGAGCCTAGGGGAAAAGAGCCAGCTCGACCGGAGCCTGTGATAGTTGAGGAATCCTTGCACATGCCGGTCCGAACACATTCTCCGAGCCTACAGGAAGTGTCCCTATTTGCTGATCAGAGGGAGAGGTTGCAGGCAGAACAGGCGGAACAGGCAGTACAAATAGAGAGCCAGCCACTTCGTAGGGAGTCCGTGGGCCAGAGCATCAACGTGCCCCGAGAGGATAATCAACAGGAGAACCGGCAGGAGACCGATGAAGGCACTGCCACAGATACTCAGTTTCAGCATGAGATTGAGGTAGCTCTCGAGGATGATGCTGCTTCCGATCGAGATGCCCAGAGCTCAGGAGACACTGAGCCCATAGATGATGATGAGCCTCGTCGGAACGAGGGCCATGAAGTAGAGGCCGAGGTAGAGCAGCCTTTCATCATGACAGACACACGACAGGAGGTGCCAGACTGGCTGAGGGATAGGATGAGGCGTGATCCTGTGGATGAGACTGATCCTGCAGTCGAGATGGAGGAATTGCTGCAAAGGATCAATGCACCTCCCACGAAGAAGAAGGCTAGGAAGTTTTCCAGAATATCCACAGATGAGGATGGATCCCGAACCTTGCATATGGCAATTCCACGAGAGGAATGTGATAGAGACAAGGCCGTTCCTGAGAACTATATTGTGACAACCATGGAACTAGGCCGCCCTACTGGGGCACAGGTGGTAGAGGAGTGCGATAATTCCTATCGGGCACTCAAGGACAGATTGTCCCATGTTGAGGGCAAGTACAAAAGGTTGAAGGTAGAGCATCGGACACTGATTGGCTACGTGCAGCACTTGTCCCGTCCTTGTGGGCAAGAAAATCCTGCAATCGAGCTCCCAGCTGAGTTTTCCAGGGAGTCAATCAGTGGATTAGAAGATTTAAGGAGAATGGCACAGCAGGCAGACACGTGGGTTGCCAGTGTGCGTACAGAGACAAGAAAGTTTATGGAAGATCTTGCACATGCCTATGGGCAAGCTTCCGATATTATGGCTAGAGTGGAGGCAGTTAACCATGCTTGGGGTGAGGCTCGCATCTATCAGACGAGAGTTGTTCTCCGTCTAGGGGCTTTGATGAGCATACCTCAACACACTTTGGTTGAGGGAGGTGTTATCCAGCAGGGAGATAGATACGACTTTGCCAGATGGTATTCTTCAGTAGTCACAAGCCGGGGATTCTATGATGCAACACAAGCAGATTCGGTCAGGGTCAGGAAGGCCATGACGAACATCTTGGATGGAGTTCTCAACACATTGGAGGCAATCTTTGCCAGGAGGTTGACTTCTGAAGAGATAACTGCAGATGGACTAAAGGACAGATTGACGCCATTCTTCTCTGAGGTGAAAACCTTCACTCAGGATGATTTCGAGAACACTGCCACGTTCTCTAGTATCATACAGAACACCCAGGATGCCCTTGTTGCCTGGAAGAAATCATGTGCCCGGCATGGGCAAACAGTTGCAGTATTAGAGTTTCAGTTGGATCACATTCCTCCTATCTCCGATCAGGAAGTTGAGGAAGTATTAGCCAGGTTCACCAGATTTGCAGCCAGCAAGAAGGAGAAAGGAAATGCTCTTCTGGATGACGATCTGCTGCAGGAGGATGATGTGCATTGATTGCAGGTAGTGGGCCTGCAGAGGAGTGGAGAATATTCTGCACATTCATTGCCCCACTCCTCTCAGTGGCAGTTTTTAGGGCATAAACCCTAATTAGGGCATGGGTGGCTCAATCTGAGCCCTTTATTGTAATCAGATCTGAACCGTCCACTGGACTGGGTTTATTATAAAAGGGGTATCCCCCCTCATTTGTAATTCATTAAAACTAGATTTGAATCAGAGATAGAGTTGAGCTAGAGAATAGAAGGCATATAGCATTTAGCTTAGAAGTTAGCTTAGATTGAGGAGGAAAGGAAGTTTTCCCATTGAGGACTTTGTAAGAAGTAGTTGTGAACACTCTCATAATATAAAGATTTATCATTGTTTGGTGGTTCTATCTTCTATTGTGAGTAGCTAGCAAGGCTTGTTCGTCTTTCCAATTCGAATAGAGTAAAGTAGAATAGATTTTGTTTCCATGCAAGTAGCGTTAATTGTGGAATGCAACATTGGTTTGAGCATATCTCCCTATATCCATACCACTAGCAGGCTTGCTGACGGTAAGTCTGCCCTGCGTGGTCAACTGGAATTTCAGCACTTAACTTCGGTTGCGATTTGTGTGTCCACTTGCTTCGTGGTGAAGGGGTGTGCATGTTGAATCTCGATCTGAATATCTACCTATCCTTTGAAGATTGCATCAGCTTTGTCAGAGTTGTCCGAAGAGGAGACGATACAAAGTTTGGTTTGGAGATTGTTAAAGCTAGTTTTGCCTTCCATCCTTAGAAATAGATTGTAGGATTCCTATCCCTTTCCCTTTAATTCAGTATTTCCCGATCGATTCTAACATCAGAGCAATATCGTCAAAATCATTCATTGTTTCACTGTGATTGAACAACTACGTAAGTCCCCTTGAAATAACCAGCATATACACATCAACCAACTGAGTCTATTCACGATAAAAGGAACCTTGGAGTTGAACGCATGAACTTTCACGCAATCTTAGCATGCAGAATACTTTGATCAAAAGAGAATAGAGCGACCGTTGGACAACTTTATTCTGTGTTGATGTCGTCATAAAAAACACGTCAACAGACTCCAAGGTTCCTTTAATGCGAATAGACTCAGTTGGTTGATGTGAATATGCTGGGTATTCCAAGGGGACTTACGTAATTGTTCAACTTTATATGCTCAAGCAAATGAAGGATTTTGACTATGATGCCCTGGTATTTGAATGGATCGGGAAATGCTGAATTTAAAGGAGGTAGGGATAGGAATTCTACAATCTACTTCTACAAGTGGAATGCAAGGATTAGCTTCAACAGTCTTCAAACCAAACTTCGTTTCGTCTCCCCTTCAGACAACTCTGACAAAGCTGGTGCAATCTTCAAAGGATGGATGAGATGTTCAAATTGAGATTCACCATGCGCACCCCTTCACAACGAAGCAAGTGGGCATACTGAACACAATCGAAGTTAAGTACTGAGATTCCAGTTGACCACGCAGGAGCAGACTTATCGTCAGCAAGTCCGCTAGTGGTATGGATACGGGAAGATATGCCCAAACTAATGTCACATTCCACAATTAACTCTACTTGCATGAAAACAAATCTACTTTACTTTACTCTATTCGAATTGGAAAGACAAAAAGATCTCGTCAACTGCCCACAACACAAAATGAAGTCACCAATCAATGAAATCTTTATATCATGAGAGTCTTACACAACAATCTTTTGCAAAAACTTTCAAAGGGAAAGTCTTTCTTTCCTTTCCAACTAAGCTAACTCCTAGCTCTACAATCTCTATCTCTGTCTAGCTCTGATCTATCTCTGATTCTAATTCTAACTAACTATCTTACAAATGAGGGGGGATGCCCCTTTTATAATGAGTCCAATTAGTGGACGGTTCAGATCTGATTACAATAAAGGGCTCAGATTGAGCCACCCATGCCCTAATTAGGGCTTCTGCCCTAAAAACCGCCACCTAGAGGAGTGGGGCAATGAATGTGCCTTCCACTCCTCATCAATGCACCACTAACCACCATCAATGCACGTCGTCTCCTTCTAGAAGGTCATCGTCCAGAAGGGCGTTTCCCTTCTCCTTCTCGCCGGCTGCAAATCTGATGAATCTGGCCAAGACTGCCTCAACTTTCGGATCGGAGATAGGAGGAATGTGATCCAACTGAAATTCCAAAACTGCAACTGTTTGCCCATGCCGGGCACATGATTTCTTCCAGGCAACAAGGGCGACCTGGGTGTTCTGTGTGATACTAGAGAACGTGGCTATGTTCTCGAAATCATCCTGCGTGAAGGTTTTCACCTCAGAGAAGAATGGCGTCAATTTGTCTTTCAACCCTTCTGCAGTTATCTCTTCAGAAGTCAACCTCCTGGCAAAGATTGCCTCCAATGTGTTGAGGATTCCATCTAAGATGTTCGTCATGGCCTTTCTGACCCTGACAGAATCTGTCTGTGATGCATCATAGAATCCCCGGCCTGTAACTACTGAAGAATACCATCTGGCGAAGTCGTATCTATCCCCCTGCTGGATAACACCTCCTTCAACCAAAGTGTGTTGAGGTATGCTCATCAAAGCCCCTAAATGGAGAACAACTCTCGTCTGATAGATGCGAGCCTCACCCCCAACATGGTGAACTACCTCTACTCTAGCCATAATATCGGAAGCTTGCCCATAGGCATGTGCAAGGTCTTCCATGAACTTTCTTGTTTCTGTACGCACACTGGCAACCCACTTGTTTGCCTACTGTGCCATTCTCTTTAAATCTTCTAACCCACTGATTGACTCCCTGGAAAACTCAGCTGGAAGCTCAATTGCCGGATTTTCTTGCCCACAAGGACGGGACAAGTGTTGCACGTAGCCAATCAGTGTCTTGTGCTCTACCTTCAACCTTTTGTATTTGCCCTCAACATGGGACAATCTATCCTTGAGTGCCCAATAGGAATTATCGCACTCCTCTACCACTTGTGCTCCAGTAGGGCGGCCTAGTTCCATGGTTGTCACGACATAGTTCTCAGGAACGGCCTCGTCCCTATCACATTCTACCCGAGGAACTGCCATGTGTAAGGTTCGGGATCCATCCTCATCTGTGGATATTTTGGAGAACTTCCTATCCTTTTTCTTTGCTGGAGGTGCACTGATCCTCTGTAACAACTCCTCCATTTCAACTGCGGGATCGGTCTCATCTACAGGGTCACGCCTCATTCTGTCCCTTAGCCATTCTAGCACCTCTTGTTGTGTGTCTGATATGATAAAAGGCTATTCCACCTCGGCCTCTACCTCATGAACCTCTCCTCTGCCATCGTTCTGACGAGGCTCACCGTCATCAATAGGCTCAATGTCTCCCGAGCTCTGGGCATCCTGATCAGAAATAGCATCACCCTCGAGAGCTGCCTCAATTTCCTGCTGAAACTGAGTATCAGTGGTCGTCCCCTCATCTGTCTCTTGCTGATTTGCTTGTGGGTTATCTTCTCGGGGCATGTTGATGCTCTGGCCCACTGATTCTCTACGAGGTGGCTGACTTGCCACTTGCGCTGCCTGCTCTACATCCAATCTCTCCCTCTGATCGGCAAATAGGGATACTTCCTGCATACTCGGAGAATGTGTCCAAGATGGCGTATGCATGGACTCCTCAACTACCACAGGCTCGGGTCGAACTGGCTCCTTTCCTCTAGGCTCTGGAGTTGGATTACTCTGTCTCCTCTGATTAGTTGCCAGTAATCTGTTGTCTCCCATCAAATTGTAGGTAAGGGGAAGTGACCTTCCCTTGAGTCGGCTGACGTGCCTCTCTACCCAACTCTGTGTAAATGTCAAGACTGGGATACAAAGTGTATCCAACTCAGTGATCTCTGGCTCAGACCAATCCGGGAGAGGTAAAGGTGTATCTCTTACTGTCTCGTAGTCAGCCTGTACTACGTTTATATCCTCCTCAATCTGATCTGGTACAGGGATGATCTCACATTCTCTGACCATCACCAACGGTATCCGAGAGAACATTCTCTTTCTGACTTCGATCTCATCCACTGCACTAGCCCAAAAGTCTTCGATTTGCACCTTGTGCCTGAACTCTTCTGTCAATATCCACCTGATGTTTTTGTGGGGATCGTAGTAATGCCTGCTGGTGTGATAGGAAAGGTGGAAGAATTGGAGCTCCACTTCTGCCTCCCTTGCTGCTTGCAACGATGGGCAGATTTCATCTGAATTCCCCATGGTAATTGGGAATCCGAGTCCACCTTTCTTCTTCTTCTTCTGAATCTTACCATAGGCAATCAATTGCCTAGATACTTCCAGCATCACTATCCTATTTGTGGGATAACGAGGCAATCTGTATGGATAGGAGGAAAATCCTTGCAGCCTTATGTAGGTGAATTTTGGAAATTGGATAAACCAACATCCGAATTTCTCAATCATTTCTTGTGCCTCCCTTGATATTCTGTGATGGGTTCTCTGTTGTAGAGTCCTCGTTATGTGCATGGTGAAGGCATCGTTGACCCTCTTGTAATTAGTTGTGCTTGTCAAATGCAACTGTGGACAAGCCTCGTATATTTTGAACTGATGGGAACCGCATCCAATTGGTTCCTTGTAAGAGATCCCTCTGTATCTCGTCATGCGAGCTAGCATATAGACAAGGTAGGAGCCCATGTAAAATGTCTTCGTTCTCCTCACGCCACGAAGCTGCTCATGTATGTTATCACTGATCATCAGTGCCCAATCCATGTAATCCTTTCCTTCTAACACCAGGTTGACAAAATAGAACATCCAAGGTTCAAAGATGAATGCTTGGGGGCAACCTCTAACTCTGCTCAGCATCATAATGAGATCACCAAACTCCTGTCTCAAGTCCTTCGAGACTATCTGCTTGGGCAATTTTGTGCGAGTTGGCTTGGGCTTGATCATCCATCTAGTGTTTATCAAATCAGCACACCGGTCTGTGGTGGATGAGTACATCTTCCCAGCTCTTTCTTTTGTCTTGTAGATCATCTTCTCATGGACTGGAATCCCGAATGCCTCTCCGATTGCTTCAGGTGTCAGGTTGGCCAACACCTTGCCATCTGGCGAAGTGACCGTCCTCTGTTCTGCATTGTAGTGGTAGGCGCATTCCATGATGAGTTCCGAACACCAGATAGCTGGCGGAAAGTTGGCAGTTGCATACAGTCCACTTCTGACAATGTTGTGCGACGTCATTGATGGGTGATGGCCTCCAGTCCCCATCATCCTTCTTCTGAATGTCTCCAGGTTGAACGAGCCTAAGTTCGTGTCAGCTAGCCTGCCGAGCTTTGATGAAAATTTTGACTCTGGCAAGAATGACTTGCCCAATTTCTTGATCACAGCCTGTCTGGACTCGGTGTGGTTGTTCCTGCTTGCAGCTCTTCTGCTTGATTCAACCATTCTGGAAAAAGGCAAGGTAGTTAGACGACAAGATTTAAAATAATAAAATAACCATCATTGAGGGTGTCAGCAGATTTTTAAGAAAAGGTTGCAACACTTTGTCACTTTCAGCTGCAAACCTCAACTACGCCTATTTACTTCAACGTTTTTAGAAGTTTCTTCTCTGGTTGCAGCAACACAATGCCAAATACTTGGAAATGTTTGCCTGCAGCAATTTACTTTCAGAAAATTTGAAACCTCTCCCTTGAAGTTCGTACTTCTCTTTCTAACTTTGCACTTTCAACAACTTCAAACTTTCTTCTCAAGTCGTACTTCAGCATTCAGCCACTTCAACTTTTGCAAATTCGTACCTTCTCAGCAAATGCAACAACTGGCAACTTGGGAATTCGTGCCTCCCAGCAACTGCAGCCCCAGCAAGTTAAGTCGCACTTCCTTCAGCAACTTCAACCTCTTCAGAAAATTGTACTTTCACTTAGCCAATATTTTTGCATTCAGCAATTGGTGAGAGGAATGAAGAGGATTTTAAAATCTTATAACCTGGTCGAATTCCTGCAGAGGCTATACTTAGCAAATTTTCGAATTCATTTTCCCTCTCTTTTTTTTCGTTGTAACACTTGTCATCTGAGGCATCTTCTAGAATTATGAATTCATCATCTCTGCACAGGCCTGCCTCGTCGCATTTGATTTCTTAAAATATTAAATCGTTCACTTCCTTGAACAATTTCGAAATGTTTGGCTAAGTCATTTGATCTTGTCTTCGCTTTGGCAAAATTATCTAACTCAAAACTTCTAGCGAAGTGCCTCTCATTCATTTTGTTCGTTTGCCTTAGAGAAATCTCTCAATTTTGCCTTAGGAATTTTATTTAAAATAGGCACTGGGCAAAATATCCATCGAAACGATGTGGACATGGTGTGGAGTAAGCTCGAATCACTTTTGAATTGCGAATGTTTAATACCCAGAAGAGAAATTCTTCCAGAATCCATCGTTTCCATGTGTATCCGGATGAAGGGGTTCTTTTAATTTTTATTATTTAAAAATAATAAAAATGGCTAATGTTTATTTCTTCCCCTCCGGATGTCTTTCACTCCTGCAATTTCAAGCTCCTCTGTCTTGGCAAATTTTCTTGATTTTTCCCTGAAGAATTTTCCCTCTGAAGATTTTCATAACTCTGGAAATTAGCACCATCTTCATTCATACTCTTCATTTTTCCCTCTAGAAAATACCTTAGGAATTATTTAAAAATATAAATTTTAACTCTGAAGGGCGCATGTAGCATGTCATTTTTCATTTCTATCCTCAGGCAATTCCATGCCTAAGCCTTTTCATACTTAGCAATTTTCACGCCTAGACCTTCTTTAGCAATTTTCATTTAAAGTCCCCACTCATTAGGTGCACTTCATATAGTGAAGAGGAAAAAATATAAATAACCCTTGGTCTTTTAAAAATCACGCCCCTTTAACATTATTCCCCCTTTGGCGTATGGTGACTCCTCACCTTCCTTGAGCACATATGACATAGGTAGCTTCCACCTTCAAGCGCATTTCATTTACCACCCCACGCCTTTAGCTTTCACCTTCTTACCTTTTACCTTTCATCCTCTATGTTTTACCTTGGGCGCATATGCCATGGAGAAGAGGAATTATCTTGAGCGCATTTGCCATATGTGAAAGACTTTCCACGCCTAGACTTGACTCTTCACCTCCCTCTGGCGCATATGGGCTAGGCCACTTCCATGTTTGAGCGCATTTGAGGATGCCTTAGGAAATTTTCGAATGTCTCTTGAATATTCCACACCTTGGGTGACCTTTCACCTTCTTCAAGTGCATTTTGACTTGTAGACTTCCATGTTGGGCGCATATGTTAGTGTGAGGGGGAATCCCACTTATTTCAAGTGACTCTTTAGCTTCTTTAGGCGCATTTGCTATGTGAGATGGAAAATCCACGCCTTAGGTGAGCCTTCACCTTCCCTAGGCGCATATAGCATGTGGTACTTCCATTCTTGAGCGCGTTTGAGGATGCCTTAGGAAATTTTCGAATGTCTCTTGAATATTTCCATGCTTTGGGTGACCTTTCACCTTCCCTAGGCGCATTTGACCTTGTGAGGAGGAATTCTATGCCTTAGGGGAATTTCCATGCCTTAGGATAATTTTCATGCCTCTGGAAGGCGCATTTCAACTTCATCAAGGAAATTTCACACTTAGTGATTTTGTATTTTCCATTCCTCCTGGGCGCATATGAAGGTGTGTGCCTGTCAGCTATTGTTTATAAATTTCCAACACCCTAGGTGACCTTGGCTTTCTATTTTTAGTAAAATTAGGGTTTCATTGCATTTCACCCTATTCTGAACTAGAGCTGACGTGGCTGTGCCTCCATTTGGTTTTGCCATCCTGTTCACATCTTATCTAGCACAATACATGCTATTTTTAGCCATTTGTTGTTTTTAGCAAATCCTGGAATTGTTCAATTTCCGTATCTTTGTTTGCTTTGAAATTTGCTCTAGTTGCTTTTGATGCTGTGAGAGACCTGTTCATACTTGCTTCTAGTGATGACGCGCTATTTATAGCCACCTGCTATTTATAGTAAGTTTCAAAGTTGCCTGTCTGCTGTAGCTCCGTTCGACCTGAAACTTGCTATGTCTGATCCTGATAACTTGAGTGTCGTGCTAATGCCAACCTCGGGCACAGACCTGCTATTTATAGTCGTGTCCTGACTTACTAAAAATAGTAAGTCCTCTGATTTTGCTCAAAATTTGCCAGTAGGTATCCCGAAGGATGCTGATCATGGTGGCGTGCTTCGTTTTGACATCTCTGCATTTTGCTTCATCTATTTTTAGACATGGCAGGGGAACCCTAATCTGACTTGTGTGTGCTCTGGGTTGTTCCGGACTGCCTTGATTTATGCTGTTTGTTGTTCTGCTCGCTGGAATGAAGTGCTAGGTAGCCGTCGGACTAAAGCTGCTATTTATAGTAAGTGCCCAGAAAGTGGTCCATTGGATGTCGGACGAGTTTGTATGTCACAGTGCCCGTGGGATCTCAAAACACCCAGGAAAACCCAGAAAACTGGTCAATGTTCCGACACTGGCTAAAAATAGTAAGTCTCTTAGAATCGACTCATTCCGTTCGCATGCCATATCATTGTGAAGCTCTCGCAAAACCCACATGGAATATCCGGACATGCATTGAAAATTCCTACATGCAAACCCTAAAAATAGCCTCGAAAGGCTGTACCCTGAAAGTCACCATCTCGGCTTGCATGTTACACCATCGCGAAGGTCTTGGAAAACCCAGATCAATTCTCTTGTCATTCACCGAAGAATTGCTTGTCTAAACCCCAAAAATAGCCTCCGAACGCTGAAATGCTAAAAATAGCCAATTGTCTGAATCTGTTCAAATTTCATGTGTAGGCACTCTGAAGTTGCCTGATTGTGCTGAAGTAGTTAGAATCCCGAAATCCTGAGGGACAAGCCTCAAATTAGGTACTTACTAAAAATAGTAAGTTGTCGGATTTCAGTAGGATTTCAGGGGGATTCTACCTTGAGTTTTTTGAATGTGTTGTTGCACTTAGATTTCACCTGAGTAACTCAATCTTGACCTCAGACGGGTCTAAAGGATAGAAACCCTAAATTTGTCAATTACTTCAACTGAGGTCAAACGGGACACCCCCAGAAGGACAAAGATCAGAGACAGAGAGAACCAAAGCCAAAAGACCAGAATGGAGCAAAAATTAGGGGGTCCCCATCTTGGATGGGGTGATGTGTGAAAAGGCCACAACAATTTCCACTTGAATTCCATTTTCATTGTAAATATAAATTAGAGTACAAAAGTAGAACAATTACATACATAGCTCGTAAGCTTTTGCACAAATAGTAGTAAGATGGTCCAGGTTCCCTTCCTTTCAAATCTTGGTGTATCTGTGCCTGCTATGGAGGAGAAACATCACTCAGGTGCTTTTCTGCCAACCACGAACTGTTAATGCGGTCCCCCGCACATCTATCATTCGATAGATGGCCCTCCCTTCGAATGAAGAGATTGGTAAAGTAACCGGCTGCGACAACCCAACTGAGCATAGTGTTGTGTCCTATACATCTAGAACTTGCTATTTCGCAATCCCGAACTAGCATGATGGATCACAATGAACTGACAGTGTAATCTCAATTATCTCATATCTAAGTGGATATCATACCTTCCACTACTTTGGCCAAAGTATTCTCATTCAGTACTTCGAATGAAGGTCATCTATCATATACACTACTCAAGGCCGATTTTACTTAAGGCTATTTTACACTATGCATAGGTATCGTCCTTTACTTTTGGATAATCTTTTATCCCAAAATAACTTACAATATTTTTCTAAGAAGTTTACACAAGATAGGTATATCCTATTTCAGAATACCTACCTTTAGACATTCTACTTCAATAGCTACATAAGGGAGGTATATCCTGTTTCAGACAACCTACCTTCAAACAAACTACTTAATCAGGAATTGAAATGCAGTCAGCAAGGGTCCCTCGGGTAACTCCTAACATGGAATTCTTTATCCATGGAGTACATAGCTTTTCCTAATTAACCTACTAACTTTAAAGCTTTAGACTACCTTGGTACTGGTTCCATCCTCGACCTAGTATTTAATAACTAGATCCTCTTTTCCTTTATATAAGGAATCAAGCAGTATTCAAGTAAATACAATTCATCAAGTAAATTCTATTAAAAAGTATTCCAACATTTTCCTTTTATTTATTTGAACAAGCTATTCCTTTTCAACAAGCTTTTCCCTATGAATTTAAGCTATTCCATTTCAACAAGCTTTTCCCTATGAAATTACATTATTCCATTTCTACAAGCTTTTTCTTTATAAATAAGCTATTCCTATGGATAGTAAGCAGATTTTCTCCTTTACTTGTCTATTTTACTTATACCACAATGCCAAATAATGCACAAGTAAACATGAAGATTTTTCTAATTTCAAACTAATAGAGATGTTAAGAAAAACTCTCATGCCTTTTTCCCTGCTGATGACGAATGCTTCCTGATTCCGTAGTGGCAGTCTGGCAGCTTCTTCTCTTCCTTCTCTTTCTGATTTCTACTATCACTCCTCACAATTCTGGTTTCTATAGAGGTTTTGCATTTATGCTTGCAGCATATAAACACCACAGTCTCTCAGAAATGGCGATGGAATATGTAAATTGGCTCTCAAAACAAATGTGACTTACAGCAATGATAAAATATGGCTCTCCAAAAAGGAAATTCGAATTTAAGCAAAAGCAGATAGGAATTCGTGTAAATGGCAATGAGAGAAACTCTTATTTATAGGTTTCGAATTCTCATGCCTGCTACATTTTTGGCATGAGAATTTGACACCTTTCTCATTGAAAATGTCAATTTATGCAGTGGCAGTAATCTAGCAAGATACTCAGCAAAAAGAGAGATGATTTGACCTTGCAAGAAGAATTTTTCCACTCACACATGGTAAAATGCGAATGATAGACACCTACAGATGTATTCATCAAAGGTGCCCAAAAATGGCAGATTTTATAACTGGTAAGAAAACGTCAATGGAAAAATGCGCCCATCTGGCTTTCATTCAGCCCTTCTCACGCATTTCCGAATGGAGGATGGCATTTGCAAACCGCGACCTGGTCATGCGCGTGAGTTTGCAGCTACGCGCAATTTCCTTTGCTCATTTTTTTGATTATTTTCCAAACACAGAACTTCAACTTTTGGCGTATGAATATTTCGCTTTTCACAAGGTTTATGAAATACATTTGCTAAACCTTTTAATTTTATCCAAAGTAAAATATGTTTATTTCACCAAATAAACTTCATACGTTTTAAGCAAAAGACTATAAAGTCATTTATTTATTTTACTCATGGTAAATACATATTATTTGCCAAATGACTATACAAGTCAAATTTATTTATTCTCCAAGATCTTATTTATTTTAAATATAAATAAAACATTATATTTATATTTCCATAAATTCATTTTATAATATTAACTCTAATTAAAAGAATTAAATCTTTTAATTTTACACTAAGTTTTAAAATATTTATCTAGATATATTTACATATTTTAATATATTAATATTATTATAGTTCTTTTAAATATTAAATATTAAAATATTAAAATACCCGAGTATTTAATATATTTATATATCTTAATATAAGTATAATAATATTATATATAATTGCATATATAAATATATTTAATAAATATAAATATACATATACATATATAATTGTCGATTATATATATATTCTGTGAGCCAGTCAACGTACTTTCAAAATATATATCTGTGTATGTATATATAAATTCCAAGCAAATATTTAATATTCCACATTATCAAATGTACGCTTATAAACATATATATATTGTACATGTGTTTATATGCTTACTTCCGACATTCACTTCCAAACATGATACCACCATGATGCTCATAATCTCACAATCAAGCACAAGGAAAAACTTCACACACAGAAGCAGTCAAGACCTTTACTTGCAAGACATACAAGCTATGGATGACTTACCTTATACTCATACAAAACCGACTTGGTTCACTCAGTCTAAGGTGAGTGTGTGTATGCTCAATTGATTTACCTCACCGGTTACTCGACCAAGCCCCTCTCCTGAGTGATGTTTCCCCTCCGCCTGGAGGAATGGTTCCTGTTCCTGCAACCATAGAGATACAATCTCGGCAGTTTACTTGTTCACAACATCAACAGTATACAAAACATCGTAAGTTAGAATATTCATAATTCAATACTATGCATGCAACATTCATCAAGGATAACATCAAGAGAAGTATCAATCAAATGAGACAATCATTTAAATAGAGCACATTCATTTTGATAACAAAACACGTTTTATTCATCTCAAAGATTCAAACATTAGACTCAATTGCCCTATGCAATAGTAGCTATACAATCAGGGTGCAACATCTTTGATAACCTGCAAATCATCAAGAGAAAACTCTGCTCCATTCCCTTATGTCCTCTCTAATTGAATCGCCCAAATATGATCCTCAATTTGTTTGTGCATCCTGTCATGATGAGATAATGCTGCAATAATCTCATCCTCATTCACCTTCAACTGACAAATCTTATCAGCCTCGTCACCATCCTTAGAACAATGTGCATTCTCAGATTCATCCTCTCTTTGAATAAAGAGTCTTCTAATGTTGTCTATCCTTTTTTGCCTAGCTATGTTGATGAGATTGACCTTTTCTTTGACTTCTTGAAGGTGTTGTCTTGCATTGGCAGCCACTAATTTAGCCTCTTTAGCGTTTTGCTTCATTCTTCATTCATCTTTTCGGATCTCATTACCTCTTGTATGCCAAAATATACAAAATCAGTCCTCTTATGCTTGATATCTTCATGTCTATCACTTGGTGTAGGGTTGCCATCAATGGGTGATATCATATCATTGACTTTCTCATGATCAAAAGCTCCTATCTCATGAGAATGATGGGACATAATGCTGCTGTCCTCAAACAAATCAGTAATGACATCATGCCATTGTATGGTATCTTCCTCATCATGTGTAGCCAAAACACTAGTGGCTGCTCCACTAAGTAGATGATCATTTTTTCCATCTACCTTTATGTCTTCTTGTAGCTGCTCCGATGCAGCTGGTTTGTCTTCAACCATCACGTGCTCTTCTTCAATCTTGAAGTCATCATGAAGTGTCATGGGCTCAACATCTTCCTCTATGCAAATCTGATTTTGCTCTCCTTAGGATCAATTGTAAGCCGATCACTAATTGCGAAAAGTTCATCATAGAGGTTTCTAGATATATCCTCTGTGGTTACTCCATGCTTCTCCTTTTTGTCTTGTGATGTAGACCTCCTAAAAATGGATGCCATACTCCGTGCTAATTTGTCTATGTTTCCAAGGTGTGAAGTCAATTCATCCATCCTTTTCTGACTATCTTAACCCTTCCATCATGGCATTCAACTGTGCAATTTCGTCATTGGAAAACATTTCTCCACTAACTGAAATTTTGATCTGTAAATGAATAGCTGATGACAAATTTGTTTCCCAACAGACTGGCAAGAACTTTAGCTGTGATACCACTATGATGTCCCTAGCTAATTCTGATGTAATTTTTCAGTTTCAGCTCTTGGACATTTCATCAAACACTTGTCTTGAATGTTGCGTTTGGTCTGATATAATTTTTTGTATGTGTTTTCTCCTTGAAAATGAACTTGCAGTGCATAAAGAACTTAGCTAGACGATGCCAAAGGTGTTCAAATGCAACTAATATGAAGTGCATATATGTTTCTGGTGTTGTCAATGCAAATAGATGACTTAACTTGAAGCAAATGATTAGCTACAGCAAGATGACATTTCGTCATACAATTGGCATGCAAACTACTTATGCAAATGTGAAGTTACATCAACTAGGTAATTCGTCATACACTTTCTATGCAACCTAACAATGCAATAGATCATCTACAGCATGTAGACATTTTCTCAAACACTTTGCATGCATGCTACATGTGCTGATATGAAAGTACAACTACCTAACATTTTGTCATTCAATTTGCTGCCAAACCCCAACTCTCTTATTATGTTATTTGCAAATGAAAACAACTTCACACAATGCTGGAAATGATGCTCAATCAGACCTTGTGATCACTATAAATGAATTCTTACAATTGCCTTATAGGCTGCAACCAAATTACAGACTTGTACTCAAACTTTACAATACTCATATGCAAAGAAATAGCATAGAGAACCTGGAAATAAAGGCTAGAATGAAGTGCAGATGCTATGGCAGCCACTTGAGAATTTTTCTAGATTTTTTTGATACCTTCAAACAAGAAATTGTCCCACTCCAAGAGGGCCTCCCCTACTGCAAGTGGGAGAAAGAAACAAGAAATAATTACAGCTCCTTTACTCCTCCAATCTGCCTTAGGAATAGTCGCCACAACCAAAGAAGAGGATCCCTCAAGTGCCCAAAAAATTTTGATTGCTTAGTGAAGAGTGATGAATGAAAATGCTAATCCTTCCATGGCTGATTTGCAGATTGAAACAAAATTACAGACCTCGAAATAACTCTACAAACTCTCCAATAATGTTCACCAAATCTCCCTAAAGAAAGTACTCAAGTGTCCTTATGAAATCGATGCATTTATGTGACCAAGCAAGCGAAAATCTGAAGATATTTATGCAAATCGAACTCCTTCAAAAGCTGCAATTATCCACAATGAGAAAGATTGAAGTATCTGCCTCCACTTTCCAAACTAGGGTTGATATTTCACAACCGAAATTGGAAATAACTAGCTAGGTTTGGTCTTTCACAAACGAAGACTGGAATTCAACAAGCTAAGCATTCAGCTTCAGCAATGTAGTAGAAAAAGTGTATTCAACTCAAGATGTCCAAATGCCTAGCCCAAGCTTCTTCTTATACTTTTCATAGGAGAGCCCACACACTTTTCTTGTCAATGTGGGATAAAAGATATATTTTAACTTAAGTGACTTTATGATATATTTTATTTAGTCACTTTATTAAACTAATTAAATATAAAGTTATCCTTTAGATATTAATTTATTGGAATAACTTTATAAATAATTAATTTAATATCTTCACTTTAATTTAATTAAAATAATCAATTAGTCGTCCTTATGAAATATCAATATTTGGACAACTTAATTAATTAAATTAATTAAATCATGATACCTCCAATTCGGGGACATGACACTTTCAGGAGTCAAGGCCTTGACAGGGAAAGCAAGTACAAGTCGCCAAGGGGGAGGGTTGTGATATACACCCTCTTAGGCTTGGCATATGGCTTCAGGCGGACCCATCATGTCCCTTCTCCCAAATTTTTTTGTATTGATTGATAATCTATGGATGTAATGCAATTGTCTAACTCTAACAAGCATAAATACATATTGCATATATTGTTCATATGGTGAATGTAGGATTCCATTCCAAGATTACTTCATTTAAGAGATATTTATTTAATAAAGTGAAACCCTGACCCTAATTTGTTGCAATTTGTGATCAATAGGCGAATTTTAGGTCCAAGTAGGATAAGAGACATTACAGCTACATCATCTAGGACCTATCTTAGATGCATTCATAAAAAGGATGAAAGCTCCTCTGAGCCATAGATTTCTAGTTATTGTTTTGATATTTCATATTTGTTTGGAACATTTGATGTCATGGATTTCATATTCCATGAGTTTTGTATACATTTGAATCTTTGACTATATATCTAAGTGTGATATTTCCTTCAGCAACTCGGCTACAATTTGTGTTTATGTTTATGTGATCGATGTATACTTGTGTATGTGATCAAATTAGCTTCTATTTGATGATGGCATTGTGTCTTTAAGGTTTATTTAATAAAGGGTGCATGAAACAATTTTTAAATCCTTAAAAACCTCAAAATTTCTAGGGTTTTTCATTTTGTCGAATCTACATCGAGTCTAGGCGTCAAGTCCCAAGTCGAGTCACCCTTGCTAAGTCCGTGCCAAGTCCAAGTCTCGTAACTACGGTATGGATAATCACCCTTATGGTCAGATTGAGCATGGGGAGGGTTTATAATTGGGCGAGTGTACTATCTAAGAGGATCCAAGAGTTTTTGTGCCTAAAGCATAAGGTGTTCTATATGACATAGCATTCCATCGAACTCCTACTCGGTGCTTGTTATACCCAAAATGAAATTTTTGGCATTCTGCTTAATTTGAGCTAAACAATAAAAACAATGCCATCGAAAGTATGTTTTAGGTCAAACCAAACATGAAGTCTTTGTGGGTTTATGTCAAGGAACCTATGGTTAAAATTCTGAAAAAATGAAAATTAGGGTTTTACGCCCCTATTTTTATGGAAACCCTAAAAAATAGGACCTTCCCGGAAATGATTGAAAATAATTCTGATAGGATTAATTGCCTTCATGATCACACTGATCAAGTCAGAATTATCAAAAAATATGTTTTACTCTGGTGGGTCTATTTCTATTTTTCAAGAACAAAGTTGGGAGCTCCGTAGCCATTAATGGCAGATTGGCTAGTACCAGGTGCTGAAAGCTAAACCTCAAAAGCTCCAACGAAGAAACCATGGCAGAAAAGGTCAAAAAAATGTTGTTTCAACGAAGGAGATGCTCAAAACGGAAAAGGCCAAAATTTGGCTAAGTCTGGAAGGTGCACGTTTTGTCTACCAAGGCAAAACACAGTCTACAGTGGCTAAAAGCGCCCCCTTGAAGAAACGCGCCCTTGGATCTCAGAGGGCAAATCAAATCATTTGGCACCTCCAACTTAGTCATCCTCTTCACTTTCATGCTGGCTCGACAACGAAACAATCAGCAGGATCATTTGATTCAGGGATCATTGACCAACTGTCAACGAAGTATGGAGGATCCATTGACGACAGAGATGCCAAATCAAAGAACTTCAAGGTAAAAGTGCCCCTGCTGCCCAGGGGCGCCCCTCAGTTGCATGCACCAAATGAATCCATAAGCAACAACTCTGTACATGATATCTTTCCAGCTTCCTCCTAGCTACGTGATCAATCTAACAGCAAGTCCATAAGACACACCAGACAATCACGATATGAGATCAAGCAGAAAAACCAAATTTGAAGAACTGAAAAGATAAACCAGAAAATGGCTAAGGCATGGCTAAAAACGCCCCTCTTGAAGAAAGGCGCCCTTTCCTGAAGACATCCAGATTCAGCCAGAATCTTCACTGCCTCCTAGGATGACCTTCTCAACTATGACCTATCTCGTCAGCGAGACTATCAGCAAGAACTTCCGACAAATCAATCAATTGATGGAGGAGGTCAAAGACTGGCAGTCCACAGCCAAGATGAAACAAAGCAAAAGCTAAAAGCGAGCAGGGGCGCCCTTTAGTTTGAAGGCCCAAAACTTGCCAACTTCAACTGAGAAGTCAGGCATCCTAGGCAAGACCGAACCGGCTACCCGATGCATCGTCAAGCAGAGTCATCTGATTCATCTAACATCAAGAATGTCAAATCAAGGCAAAGAGGGTCTAAAAAGATGAAAACGAAGAACAGTCAATGAAAATTGACTAAGGCATTGTCAAAAGCGCCCCTCTCAAGGAAAAGTGCCCTTCTTTCTGGAGACCTAAACTTAGTTTTCTGAGTTAACCTCTCCCAGGCATATCTCATCATACTGATCCTGCCTCGACAACAAAACTGCCATCCACTGCCTGATATCAACTGAGTAGCTTGAATCAAAGATCAAACAGGAGCACTTCAGCTTGCAAAATGGACAAAAATAATCAACTTCAAGGATGGACGCCTAAAGGAAGTCAAAGCAAAAGTGTTGACTTGAGTTAGCAAATTTGGAGCCAAAAAGAGACCAAACACTCCACAATCAGTGGAAATCATCTTTTGGAACTCCAAATCAGGCCTGAATGATGAGTTATCTTCCATACTTTGTGGATCTTAACCCTAATCACCTTATATTCATGCTAGGCGTCCCTTTCCTCATTATTCTTTTTGCAAGTTGAAGGATAAAACATCAAGTAGCTCCCAAGAACACATTTTCAAGATCTGGCAGGGGTTTTGGACGGATCTTCAATATTTTTGAAGATCATTGGCAGTAAAAGTATTATTCTCCCAAGATTGCTTTCAGAGATAGATTATTGCAAAGTGGCAATTTATAACTTCCAATCCATCTTCTGTCTACTTCCTCTATTTCTGTCTATATTTCTTTTGCATGTCACAGGAAACGACAAAATATCACAGATCTGGCCATCTGGGTATGATCAGCACAGCTTTTTCAACAAAACCCATATGGTAGATTTTTCCAGAAAAAGTAGCCCTGCTGCCCCTATTTTTTAGGGTTTTCGGAAAAAGTCATAATATTGAAAATCAAACAAACTGGGTTTGTTTGGCTTTGAAGCACGAACAAAACCCATGTGTTAGATTTTTTCGGGAAATATCACTTTCTGGTACCCCTACTGCCTCTGCTACCAAAGGGCTTTTGCATGCCAAGGAAAAACTCATTTTTCCGAATTTCTGACGATCTGGGTTTGTCTAGAAAATCATTCTTAACAAAACCCATGTCTCAGAATTTTTCATAAAAACTACCCCGGGGCGAGGCTATTTTTAGCAGTTCCAGAAAAGTGTCAGAACAGGGTCAAGTGCCCAGTCAATATTCAAGGTTTTCAGAATGCAATACTCTCAGGTACAATACAAGACCAAAACGATCTTATACCATGATTACCTGAAAACGACTAACACAGACTTATGGCAGAAAAATCCAGAGGTCAGTTCTGAGGATTCGGAGGGCATGAATCAAATCACATTGCAGAACATCGAAGAATCCAGTTTATTTCAAGCAGCATCTATTCCAATCACCTTACAAAGCATCGAGCTTGTAACTACTTGCACAAAGCATTACAACTCGACTTCAAGAGAGATCCTGTAAGTAGACGGGAGGGTGATTTGCAGCTTGAAGCCGGTGGACATAGAGACTTGTTTTGCAATTCCACCATGCCCTACCAAGAAGGTCATATTTGTGACAGAATGTGAAAAGGCATTCGAGGCTTCGAAGGATAAGTATTCTCTTATAATGGCCCAACATTGGTTGAAAACAAAGAGAACCAGCTTGCCTAGATTGGTTGGGAGAGGAGAATTCAAAGATGAGTACGGAGTGTTAATCACCCTACTCAGCAGAGTCACTGGATAAGAGGAGGGGAAATCCTTCCAGCCGTGGATGTTCTACATTATTGGCAAAATAATCAGTAGGAAAGAACACTACGACTGGGCCTCCCTGATCAGTGACACACTCCACCAACAATTCACCGGGTTTCTAGAAGAGCACCGTTTCCACATGTGTTCATACCTGGTCTACCTGATAGCCTTCCAAAGCGATTTCAAAACATTAAACACTGTGGGAACCCTGGGTGTGCAAAAGGTCCAAGAATACTTTCGTCGCTTGGAGTTCTCTAGCGGAAAGACACTTCAAAAAGATGAATGACCTTTTCACTATGCACACTGTGCGTGAGCTAGACCATGAGATGCACGTGCGTATTTCACCAGCAGCTAAGGCAGCAATGGTGGACTGGACGGATTGGTTCATACAATTCCCCACTTTCACCTACATACGCGTGTATGGCTATAATGGTCACCCCGCCATGATGCCACGCTACCCCTCAGATAAGGTAGTGTTCATGGAATTCCTGAGTCAGTTGGCCGAGGTTCACTCTTACCTTCGCATAAAAAAGTCTGCTGCAAACTTTCCTTTCCAAATGGGATTCTGCAGATGCAGGACTGCAGCCGATGCCAAGTTGATAAACCAGGAAATAGTGAGATTTAATCTCAAGTACCTAATTGACAGGAGGCCATCCTATGACCCTAGAGGCATCTTCGCAGCACACCTTGAGCAAAGATCATCACATGAACCTTTCATGGAGGATTTTTGGGTCAACTGCGAGGATGAGTTCGAAGTGAGAAGAAGGAACCATAGCAAATTCAAGCTCTCGCAAATTGCAGAATTCATGTCAGAGGACATCGAGGGTTTATCTGATGACGAAGAAGAAGTCATTCTTTCTTCTTTTTTCACGGGTCTAGTGGATTCACAACCACTCGGCGAAGTAGACTGGTACGCAAAAGAGAGTACGTCTATTGAGGAAAGAACGAGTAGAGTAGTTCGACACAGTCAACTCTACCTTGACAATAAGAGGACAAGGAAGGTAGTACTTCCCCGATCAAAGCCGCCAGCTGTTTAGTTTACACTACCTACCTCGTCTAGGAGGAAACCCAGACAGAAGATGAGCTTCCTTCCAGAAGGAATACGGATGTCAGGGAGCACATGGGGGAGAAAAGGAATTGCCAGCACAAGCCAGCAAGAGGTACAGGTGGAGACAGCCACCAATTTACCTGAAACAATTGAGACCGCTACAGCTACACCAGAG
The DNA here is from genome assembly GCA_007115665.2 of Sequoiadendron giganteum. Classification (NCBI taxonomy): domain Eukaryota; kingdom Viridiplantae; phylum Streptophyta; class Pinopsida; order Cupressales; family Cupressaceae; genus Sequoiadendron; species Sequoiadendron giganteum. The sequence continues at coordinate 526,108,415 of CM021109.1, read as the reverse complement.
CCATTGATTGAGATAATCGAGGCAGAGATGGAGCCCATTGTAGAAGAGGTTGCAGCAGAAGCAGCGCCTGTAATAGAAACAAAGCCACCTACTTCACCACCATCATAGAGGTCGCAAAGTCCTATTGATTTGGACTCACCACCACGAGGCATTGCCACGGCACAGTCTCGTTCTTTCAGCATTCAGGGGGCCTATGCTCCTCCCAAAAATTCTAGTTGAGATTCTATCTGGCTAGAAAGCTCGCTTGGGAGAAAGAGGGAGAGACCTTCTTATCAGCTTGATTTCTCTAAATTCCATCATGTCCCACAAGACATGCCGGCAAAGAAGTTGAAGAAGCAGACACATGTAGAGAAGAATGCAGAGAACGAGGTTATAATAGAGACTGCTGCCCCACCTGAAGACAAGGATATACATAATGTGAGGGTTGAGGATTTCACGCTTTCAAAGGTGAACCTTGGAAAGACCACTCGACAGGTGGAGGTAGACCTTCTCGGAATCGCCTCAGCGAGCGTCAAAGAAAGGATGACAAAGGATGGACAAGACAAAGCAACTTTAAAGGCTGAAATTCATCAACTGAAATTGTACATTTCTAGTTTGATACATGACATTCCCAACTCCTCGGCCTTCCCTCAAGGACTATTGGATCTCCCAGCTGAAAGAAACCATCACCAGTTGATCACATACGACAAACACTTGAGACGTCAAGTGGATGAGTTTGTCGTCAAAAGGAGGTGCGTATAAGCAGAAGCATATCAACTGAGAAACAAAGCACATGGACTTCGATCAAAAATCCAGCAATCGGATGTGAAGGCAGCTCAAGAAAGGCCGAGAGAGGAAGCGACAGTTGCTGATTTGCAACAGGCATATGAATCAGTTACAACCACTGAGAACAAACACCATCTCTTTGAGTGGAAAGAACAGGTGGCATACAAGGTGAGAGCCTACGATGCCAACTCAGTGGAGCTGATTGACTATAGACGCTTTGTCGCCAATATTATCAACTTCGCAAGAACGTTGGTAATATCCTTCCCTGAGTTAGAATATCAGCGAGAAGGAGGGGAGTATGTTGAGCTTGAAACGGTGCAGACACGGTTCCAGGATGTCATCCGATCTTCATTCCTTGAAGATCCCAATGGCTGCAAATTAGCCAAAATTGCAGCCATGTCTGTCTAGTTAGATGAAGCAGCTGCCCAATGCATAACCTATCATCAACAGCTTGCAACGGGTGAAGAAATGCTTAGACGCCACATAGTCACTTTGAAAAGCATTAATTGCCCGGAGGCCGAAGAGGTCAATGACTGGATAGAGACTTTGTTGACCAGTGGTGAAGAGGTGTAAAGCACCAAGAAAGGACGTCCTACCCTCCAAATAGCATTAATTATGACTGAAGTCAACTTGATGCCCCTTTCCAAGTTGACTCCAAATCTCTACAGATCATGCATGTCAGATCCCACTAATCTAGGATGTCTATTTTGAATCCCACGATTTGTGGATCTCAGATCTCCTCAAAAGGTGGATGTCTGTTTGGAGACACATTTGTAACATGAGTTCACTTTTAGTTAGGTGTCAATCAACTGAGGTAGACTTCCAGTTTGACTTTTGTTTAGTTTCAGTTGACTGAAGTAGATTTCCAGTTAACTGTTTGCTCACCTACTTTTAGACATAGAAATAATATCTTGCTGATTGGCAAGAACTGTTTGTTAACTCAAGGAGATTTTAGGGTTGCCTACTCCTTTGAGTTTCTATAAATAAGAGCCTTAGGTTCTTTATTTGTTTAACCTTTATTTGCTAGCAAAATTGCTATGCCACTATTGCCAGAGTTAGCTTGTTTATATTTGTTCACTCTTGGATGAGAGTTCGTTGGTTGATCGCAATTGTGCATGATTTTGTGCCTTTGCTGTCCCGACCTTTGTAATTCTTTGGAGAACCTTGAAGAAATAAATCAGATAGCACATGCTTGCTTGATCTAAATACTTGAGTGTATTCAAAGTCTTGTTCTAAATAGTGCATTGTTTCAATCTCCTCCTTGGACAGGTGTCGTCACCTCCTTGGATATTTTGTCATCGATCATTATCGTTTGATGTTGTTTAATGTTTTGTCTTGCAGCCTACACTTTGGACAGGTGTCGTCACCTCCTCAGGAATCCTGTTAGACAGGCCATCGTTCCTTGTTGTTTCCAGTGAGCTGTTTCCAAGCCTACACTTCGGATAGGGGTTCCTCCTCCTTGGAAAATCTCAGATCCAGTTTACCGTAACGAGTGTTTACTTGTATCAAGCCCTATCTTGGTATATATCTGAAGGTTCAGAGCCTCGGCCATATTCCATTGAGACGGAGGATTCAAGTGATCCAACCAAATCCATTTCGCTCCTACACCCTCATGCTCTGTTTATCTTGAGGAGGTAGGATAGTCTAGAAGTTAGTTAGTCGTAGTTAAGATTTGCGGAAACCAGAGAAAAGGCTTAGCTACAGCGCATTGGTTTATGCACCCTTGTGTCCTGCCGCTGAGTAAAAAAGATAGGAATCTTAGTACACCCCTTTTTTACAGTAGAAAATCAGCAAAGAGAGATCTTCCTCTCTATAATCCGAAGCGCATGTACTAACACACTTGCAATAGCTGTCCGTTTCCAATAAGCACTCCAGAGGTGCTAATTGAAACGCCAACAGTGCCATATACAGACAAGTAACCTCAGACAAGTGGGGAAGACTGACCTAGTAGGCCAATTGGATGCCTCTTGGCCAACTGTATACTACTGAGCGAACTTGGGAGTACAAACAGCAGGGGAGTAGACACCTCAACCAACGATGCCACAGGTGAAGAAGAGGAAGTAGAGAGATACTTCACCGAGCGGGGACGACTATGAGGCAATAGAACTATCCTCATCGCCAAAGATGAGTACAGAGGAGGTATCACTCGCAAGAGAGGCATACTCTCAAGAGGATATCGAAGAGGCCATTTTCATGTAGCCAACCATTCCCATGCAATTAGCCACGGTCCCAATACCTATTGTTGCATTACCAGTTGTAGCTCCATCACTAGCAACAGTGCTACCATTAGTTGTAGTTCCTCCACCAGTAATGCCACCTTCAGCTAAAGACACAATGATGGCTAAAGATGACAGCAGGATTGATGACTAGCTTGGCATGATGGGGATATCACCAGACGCCCCTGTACCAAAGTTGTCAAGATTATCGAATGAGGGTTTAGAGCCACCACATGAGCCAGAGTCAATCACCCTCATAGTTGATACTCAACCAGGCCATTCACATCCCTCACAGTCGGTTCAGCCAACCATAGATGTTGCCATGGCAACAGTACCAATCCCAGAGCTACATATGGGCAAGTCAGCAAAGGAGGATTCGAGCGAGGCCGAGTCAGATGGGGTGTTTATTGAGATTGGCCAACCGTATGGATACAACCCGCTCGGTGCAATACAACGTTACCTTGAGAGCTCAATCTATGGCCAAGGTGATGTATGAGGTTGGGGAGATCTCTCGGTAACTTGATATCGGCTATGACCCATTGGTAGCTCAAGAGGCAGAGAGGATCCTCGCATTCATGCAAACTGGGTGTGAGGGAGAGTCCTTCAGGTGTTTCATCTCACGTGGGTGGTTGGGAGTGGAGACGCCCGAGATACTAGCTGCTTGGCATTCACCTAGACCCACAATTGGAGGGAGACACAACAAACTACTATCAGCTCTCGATGGTATGGATCCCTACTACCAAGATGTCTTTCTTTGGATGCATCAACATATGGCTTTAATTGGGGAGGCCACTCAGTTGAGAGATCAAGCCTTTGCACAAGCTAAGACTACCCAGGAAGAATTGACTGATCACATCTGGAGGTCTCAAGAGTAGTTGGCTCAAGCGATAGTGGCAGAGCATGCATGCGCCACCGCCTCGGAGAAGACTATACTGGAGAGGGATAGATAGTTGGCAAAGAGAGATGCTCAGATAGTTGAGAGAGACGGTGTTACAAGTGAAGGTACAGGAGTTAGATAAGACAATAACTAAGTTACAGGAGAGAGAACAGGAGCTGGAGAAGACAAAGAAACAATTGATGGAGACTATTCGCATGGTCCGAGAATTGGTGGCCAATCAATGTCTCCAACGACTTCGCCAACAACACTCAGCAATGTCCATACCTATGTCCTTAGGACATCCAGGTACATCTTCTCTTCCTTCCTCTTCTCAGAAATCAATTTTCAATTTATGTACAACCCCAACTTTGTTGTGTCATCTAGAAGACGATTTTCTTTTTGGGGGGGCTGATGTACTACATAATAAATAAATACGTTTTGTAATTGTGTGTTAGTCCCTGTCCAATTGTTAGTGTCGGTTAGTAGTTACCAGGGGTTGTTAGCCTTAACCAACAACGGTTTGCTATATATATATATTATATATATATACTTGTTGTTCAGAGTCAAGGACCACATGTTATGATATTCTTGTACTTATTGCATATCTGAGACTTGGTAATAAAGATATATCTTCCATGAACTGTTGCAAGTAATTTATATCATGCTTTGTATTTCTGTTATTTTCGTTTACTCTATAAATCTGTCTAAGTAGAATAAGCGAGTAACCAAGGGTCATGTATTTAGCATTCTAAAGTTGTAGGATGTGTGCAAAGTTGAGTTCAGTAGTGAAGCATGTTGTTGGAGCAAGTTTGAAAAGCAACGCAAGCTTTTAGAAAATTAATGAAGTGCTGTCAAAGTCCCATGGTGTTCATCAAAGCTCAATTTGAGCAAATGTCTTGTAAATCTTCCATGACGATAGTGGAGATGAAGAGGCATTGCCCCACTCTTAAGGTATTCTCATACTGCTTCTCTCTTTTCATGGTAATTTCTGTGATGAAATTGCTTAATTTTATTCTATAAAACTAGTTCACAAGTTGCAGCACTTAAAGGAATCACAATTCTAAGTACTACTTTGTTTTTTTAAGCATAATTGTTAAGGAACAGCAATCTATTTCACTTATATCAGAATTTCAGTATGTTAATTTTCATGTCAATGAATTAGGAATGGAATATCTATTCTAATCATTGATAAACCTTCTTACCAACAAAAAACAGTGAGTCCTCATCATGATCAAGAACAGGGATTTTTCTGTAACCAAAAAAAAAAACTCGGGTAGATTTGGAGGTAACAGCCACTGAGAGAGGATGCATAGCAGATGAAGCTCAGGTAAGGGAGGAACATTTAGTATTTTGACAAACTCAACCTATAGAAGAACAGAATAGGAAAAGGTGACCCTTGGATGGGTAAACTCTCTAAGGGGTACCTAGAAGTAGTTAGAGACAACCAAGGACTAAGATATTTGTTGGCATTTCAATTAGCACCTCTGGAGTGCTTATTGGAAACCGACAGCTATTGCAAGTGTGTTAGTACATGCGCTTCGGATTATAGAGAGGAAGATCTCTCTTTGCTGATTTTCTACTGTAAAAAAAGGGTGTACTAAGATTCCTATCTTTTTTACTTAGCGGCAGGACAGAAGGGTGCATAAACCAATGCGCCGTAGCTAAGCTTTTTCTCTAGTTTCCGCAGATCTTAACTACGACTAACTAACTTCTAGACTATCCTACCTCCTCAAGATAAACAGAGCATGAGGGCGTAGGAGCGAAATGGATTGGTTGGATCACTTGAATCCTCCGTCTCAATGGAATATGGCCGATGCTCTGAACCTTCGGATATATACCAAGATAGGGCTCGATACAAGCAAACACTCGTTACGGTAAACTAGATCTAAGACTTGCCAAGGAGGAGGAACCCCTATCCGAGGTGTAGGCTTGGAAACAGCTCACTGGAAACAACAAGGAACGATGGCTTGTCTAGCAAGATTCCCGAGGAGGTGACGACACCTGTCCAAAGTCTAGGCTGCAAAACAAAACATTAAACAACATCATACGATAATGATCGATGACAAAATATCCAAGGAGGTGATGACACTTGTCCAAGGAGGAGATTGAAACAATGCACTATTTGAAAACAAGACTTTGAAAACACTCAATTATTTAGATCAAGCAAGCATGCGCCTTCTGATTTATTTCTTCAAGCTTCTCCAAAAAATTACAAAGGTTGGGACAGTAAAGGCATGAAATCATGCACAATTACGATCAACCAACGAACTCTCATCCAAGAGTGAACAAATATAAACGAGCTAACTCTGGCAACAATGGCGCAGCAATTTTGCTAGCAAATAAAGGTTAAACAAATAAAGAACCTAAGCCTCTTATTTATAGAAACTCAAAGGAGTAGGCAACCCTAAAATCTCCTTTAGTTAACAAACAGTTCTTGCCAATCAACAAGATTTATTTCTATGTCTAAAAGTAGGTGAGCAAACAGTTAACTGGAAATCTACTTCAGTTAACTGAAACTAAACAAAAGTCAAACTAGAAGCCTACCTCAGTTGACTGACACCTAACTAAAAGTGAACTTATAATTACAAATATGTCTCCAAAATAGACATCCACCTTTAAAGGAGATCTGAGATCCACAAATCGTGGGAGTCAATTAGACATCCTAGATCAGTGGGATCTGACATGCAAGATTTGTGGAGATCTGGAGTCAACTTGGAAAGGAGCATCAAATTGACTTCAGTTGTATTTATTGCTACTTTGGAGGGTAGGACGTCCTTCTTGAGGTGTTTGACACCTCATCACCATTGGTCAACGGTGCTTTTGTCCATTCGTTGACTTCTTCATACGGAAATCGTTACGTGCCTGTCAATCATCAGCTTATCACTTGTCAGCAACTTGATGTATGCATCTCCTTTATTCTCCTTCCCTTAGGAGGGTTACTCCTTTTCTTTTTGTCTGTCTTTCCACTTTGACGTGGAAGATAGTGTAGTATTAACCAATGGCGGCTCTGTTTTGGGAATGACTACCTTCTGCGTTCTTTTGCAGCATTGACGTTTTCCTTGATCTTTCTCAATGGAAGAGTGTCGTATGATGAAACTGCGAAGCTTGATGATGAAACCGCGAAGTTTGACCATGATCACTCCAACCGTGAGAAATGCACATGAACTTGCTGCATGTGTAAAATTCCAACGGTTACAATCCTCTAAACTGGCCTTGGAAGGCAATCAGATATACGAGGTGAAACCATTATGGAACCTGTGGACTTGTTTCTATGCTTGTCAATCTGGCTAGATTGACCTCTGGGTGTGCTCGACGTAGATCGGTGCCAATCGTTTTCAGAAAATCATGGAGTAAGACCATTTTGGTCTTGTATTCGTCTTGGGAGAACTGCGTTCTGAAAAACTTGAAGATTGACTATGCACACGATGCTGCTCGGACAACTTTTTTTGGAACTGCTAAAAATAGCCTTGCCGGGGGTAATTTTTACGAAATATTCTGAGACATGGGTATTGTTGAGAATAATTCTCTAAACAAACCTAGATCGTCAGAAATTCGAGAAAATGAGTTTTTCTATGACATGCAAGAGCCCTTCAGTGGCAGAGGCAGCGAGGCATAAGAAAGTGATTTTTCTCGGAAAAATCCAACACATGGGTTTTGTTCATGCTTCAAAGCTAAACAAACCCAGTTTGTTCGTTTTTCAATATTATGACTTTTTTCAGAAACCCTAAAAAATAGGGGCAACAGGGCTACTTTTCCTGGAAAAATCTAACATGTGGGTTTTGTTGAAAAAGTTGTGTTGATCATACCCAGTTGGCCAGATCTATGATTATCTGTCGTTTCCTGTGACATGCAAAGAAATATAGACAGAAATAGAGGAAGTAGACAGAAGATGGATTGGAAGTTATAAACTGTCACTCTGGAAGAATTATGCCTTTTGATGCTATTGGCGTAAAAACTAACACCTCTGGAGTGTAAGTTTGTACGGACAGCTATGCACACTACGTAATGAGTGCTCTTCAAATTAGGAGGGGAAGCTCCCTCGTTGTGCTGGAATGCATGAAATAGAAAACTAAACTAATGTCCTATCTTTTTGTTCTCAGCTGGTAGAGGCACAAGGTTAAGAAAACCTAGAACGTTGCAGCTAAGTATTTTCTGGTTTCGCAAATCATGTAACTACAACTAAGCTAACTTCTTTAATATCTATCCAATTTCCTCAAGAAACAGAGCATGAGGAAATGGAGCAGGAATGTATTGTACGATAAACTCTAGGTGCGGGCTCACAACATGAAGGCAAGGTAGGCGCAACTATTTGCTAATCCGGGAAGAAGTTTATTAAAACAAACAAATGAACGGTAAACCTGGTACAACTTCACAACATGAAGGCAAGGTAGGCGCAACTATCTGCTTGGCTGAATGAGTCTACTATAACACACATCATACGATAAGCTTTGAGTACAGTTTCGCAACATGAAGGCAAGGTAGGCGCAACTATTTGCTCTTCTGAATAGGCTTATAATAAACAAAACAAAAGGTAAGCAACTGGGACAGTAGATTGTATAGACGCAACACGCATGCAATAACGATCAAACCAGCAACCCCATTTAACTAAGGTCGAATAAACACCATAACAATAATATGAAGGCAAGGTAGGTGCAGCAATTTATTATAACAGCAATTACTCTTTGAACAGATACAATAATAGCAATACTACAGGCAAGGTAGGCGCAGCATGTATGCTATCAAGCAAAAGTTCTAATTTACAAGGGTGAACCAATCTTGAGAATAGGCATGTTGCCGACAACGCAGCAATTCTCTATCACCAGGAAAAGCTAATTACAAATGAGCTAAAAGCTCTTATTTATAGACTTCAAGGTGTAGGCAACCCTAAAATCACCTTGAGTCAACTACAGTCTTGCAAGACATGCAAGATCTTATTCTTAAACCCTAATTGAATGAAACTATACAGTTAACTGGAATGCTATCATCAGTTAACTGAAACACCTAATCTAATCTCCAAGTATATGTAGATGTTTCCAAGAAAGACATGCATGCAATGTATAACAGCAAGTTAACTCGGAAAGAAGCCTCGAGTTAACTACTTCTGATGACTCATCAGTGTAAGCAACTGCATGGTCTAACTGAAAGTTTACTCCAAGTTTATCATCTCCTCCAGGAATTTATCAATAGTATCATCATCTGGCACATTGACGCTGTCCACGATGATTAACTGCTTGTCCAACTCTTTGTCTCCATCTCGGACCTCCCTCTGAATATCTCTAACCTCTATGGTCACCTTTCTGAAACTGATAGTCAGCATTGTAAACTCCTCCATCTTGGACGCCTCTGGCCCTCCACATAGGTTATCACGAACTAACTCTTCGAACTCAGCTTGAACTGCCTCTAACTCGGCGTAGGTACCATCCCCATGCCGATAATGACATGGGATCTGAGTGATGTACTCGCTGATGAAACGAAGAGCTGCAACAACCTTTTCCTGAATCATGCTCATCTTAGCAGAAATCCTGTCATATGTCTCCACCCTGCAAAGATACAATTCTCTCCAAGTGAAGACCTTCTTCTGATCTCCATCTGCTTCAATGGCATCATAGATTCCTGTAAGCTGTGATATCAAAATCAGGTCCTTCGGCTTGCACTCGGCTATGCAAATCTCGAGCTCCTGAATTCTTCGGCGAAGACTATGTGCGTCAACCCTCAACTGATATAGCTCTATCAGGAGGTGTCGACCAGCAACAATAAAGTCTTCAATCCAGGTATCCAGTAGCTTTCCTCGATTAACCAAGTGTTGAATCCTCTGCTGTTCTGCGGCGGTCTCTCTAAGTTGTGGGAGTAAAGGTGCTTGCCCCTCGTTGCCATGAAGCAAACCCGAGATGTACCTGTGAAGTTATCTGATCTCAGCTTTGAGAATTGCCTTATCCTCACCATCTTTCATGACGCGCTCCTCTAGATTACTCGCGACAACTCTAAATAGATTCACGTCGGTGTGTCGAGTATTCTTACCCAGATTAGTTTTGACGAAGGTAAAATCACCAACATCAACTTCATCCAAGTATTTGCCTTCTGGAGGAGTAGCAACCTCTATGACGATCTCTGCCTCAAGATTCTTCTCAATATTTATCTGCTTTCTGGCCCTCTTATTCAACCTGTTCTGATAGGGCTCACCAAACTCAGACAAATCAAGATTATATGAAGGCATACGCCTCTCCCTCTCCAATGACTTCTCGAGCCAAGATGAATAAGGAATACTGTCCTCTCGAGGTGGAGCCGTTTCTACAGTATCAGTTGCTGGCGGATCCACCGGTATGAAGGTCTAATGTATCGGAGTCTCAGGCTCTGAATCAATATCTATGGGAGACGAGTGTGGTGAAAAAGGTGAACCTGGAGATGACAAACCGGCCTCAGTCTGAATAACTGGTTCCGATGAAATAACTGGCTCTGGAAGTATTGTCTCTAAAACTGGTAGCGTTGGCTCTTTCTCAACTGGAAGTGCCGGCTCTCTCTCAACCTGTTTCCTTTTGGTGATGCTTTTTCCTTTTGAATTAATTCCCATCTTAACCCCTTCAGGCGGCCTCATAGTAACCTTGACTCGAGGTTTAGCCCTAGAAGTAGAAGGTAAAGAAGAAACTACCACTGTTGGCGGCTCTGTAACTGGGATCACCCTTCGCTTCCGCTTGCTCTCAAGGAAGTACATGGTGGTTTTGATAACAGACTTGGATAAGTCTTTCACTGAAGTGTTCAATGGGACATACCAATCAGGTTGGCGAAGTGGCTGGCGAGCAACTTGGTCTCTAATGAATGAATGAAGAAGTATCTCGCCATCATCATCAGACAAACCTTCCACATCCTCTGACAAGAAATCAGCAATCTGTGGAACAGTAAGCCTACAATAATGACGACGGCGCACCTCAAATTCATCCTCACAATTGACCCAAAAGTCCTCAAGCGCTGCCGAATGTGAAACATTTCGCTCCAACCTTGCTGAATAATGACCCAACGGATCATAGGCACGCTTCTGAGGAAAACACCCAAGCTGAAGTTTCTCTAACTCGTGTGCCATTAACTTGCAATCAGCAGCTGTTTTGCATTTGTAAATACCTAACTCAAACGGAAAGGTGAAAGCTGGCTTATGTTGATTGCGAAGAAAAGTGTGAACCTCATGTGCCTGTCTCATGAACTCCATGAAAAGAACCTTATCCGATGGGTACCTCGATAGCATCAGAGGCTCTCCTATATATCCATATACACGAATATATGTGAAAGTAGGAAATTGGATAAACCAATCTGCCCAACTCTCCATTGCTGATTGTGCCTCTGTAGAAATTCTCACATGCATCTCATTATCCAAATTTCTGACCGTTCTCATAAGAAAGTGATCATTCACTGCTGTAAAGTCCTGTTCAGCTTTCGAAAACTCCAACTGAGGGTAGTATTCGTGCACTCGCTGAACACCCAGAACTCCATCGATCTTTAATAATTTAAAGCTGCCTTGAAATGCAACTAAGTAAACCAGAAAAGTTACCATATGGAATTCATGAATCTTTAGGAACTCTGTAATCTGCTGGTGAAGACACTCGCTGATAAACATGGCCCAGTCAAATGTTTCTTTTTTATCAATAACTCGTGAGATGAGGTAGAACATCCATGTTCGGAAAACGCTTGCATCTTCAGAACCTGCTAACCGATTAAGGAAAGTTATCAAAATAGCAATCTCGTCCTTGAAATCCCCACGTGCAATCTTCCTTGGCATGTTGGTTTTCTAAACCTTCAACTATCATTGAGCTACTTTCTTCTGTGATCTATCCTTGTCCTCTTCCCATATTCTGTCACAATCTGAAATGGATACAGCGAAATGATCTGAACATGGAGGAATAGAAAAATATTTTTCTACATCCCTCGGCTTAAGGCTACAAATAATCCTTCCATCTGTCGATCTGATTTGTCTGGTAGACGAGTCATAATGCTTAACACAAGCAAGTACGAACTCAAGATCAAAGACTGAGATAGGAATGGACGCCGCTGCAAGTATCCCTGAACGTTCAAGATTTTTGATTGTAGTACTGCTGATACCCTCCAATGAGTTCAGATTGACGATGGGAAAAACATGACTTAAGTCGGTATCGGTAGTTTTCAGAAAGTTATGAAGAAAGACCTGTTTGGCCTTATAGTCTATGGGATTATACTGCATTCTGAAAAACTAGACTTTTGACTGTAAAGTCGGGTATGTTTGGACCACTTTGGAAAAACTGGAAAAGCTCGGGGATAGGCTAAAAATAGCAAGGGGAAGTGAATTTTTTCGAACAAATTCTAAGATATGGGTTTTGTGTAGAATCAAATTCTAATGCAACCCAAAACGTTAGAATTGTGAAAAAATGGGATTTAGGCTTGCATGCAAAAAGTTTTCGGTTGAGATTTGAACTGACAGTTAGGGGCATTGGGGGCAATTTTTCCCGCAAAAATCTGGAACATGGGTTTTGTGTAGAAATGAATCCTAAAACCACCCAGATCAACAGATTTGCGAAAAAACGTGATTTAGGCCCACATGCAAAGAGAATTCTGAAAAAAAGCACAGTGCTTCTAGAAAAGAGGCAGCGGGGCAATTTTCGCAAAATAATCTAAGACATGGGTATTGTTGTTGATGCTGAAATACTCGAACCTAGATAATGCTTTTCTGAAAAATCTGCAATTTTCTTTGACATGCGAAGAAAACCTAAGACGAGAATAGAAGAAAGTAAGACAGAAGAATAGAAGTTTTATTTTTTTTGTTTTCTCTCTTCTTCTGTAAAAATTCACCTATGCTTGAAGTAGAACTGATAAAACCTGCATGCAAATGGAAAACAAAGTCTGAAATAATCTTTTCTTGAACAATCTGAATCTGTAGCTACGAAGAACACTGAAATTTGACACCTATAGCACCTGCAAATCAATTTTACGCTCAAGAAAAATGTTTCTTGTCAACTCTGATGAAGAATAATGGACGCCATTAGCAAAATATATAGAAAAATATCTTCTAAGGCATGTGAAATGCATGCTAAGCATTGGAAATGGCGCTTGAAGTACAACTGGTGCTTCAAAACTCATGCATGGCCTATATTTGGCTTCAAACTCAGTTAACTGGATGTAGAACCAACCCAAGTTAGGGCGCCATCTTGAAGATTTAGTTAACTGATGCATGCAAACTAAGTTTAGCCAGTTATGACTAAAAAATAGGTAAAATAGAAGTCGACCTGAAAAAGAGTTTAACTGAAGATCAAAATTTGGCAAACTGAAAACTCTCTTCATGCGCACTTCTACTTTTGAATTTCAAAAAGTCAACCTTTGACTTTAGGCGTCCTTCCTTACTTAGACATTTTCTGAAAATTTAGAATCTAAAACCTCAAACGAAGCTCATGTTCGATCACTGATTCTAGTTGACTATCACGTCGGATCAACTGGCTGACAATCTCGATGAAGAGCAGGACCAAATCTGACAAGAAGATTCCTTGAGTTGGCAATTCAAAATTCAACCATCTGAGGCTTCAAAAAGATGGGCGCCCCTGGCCTCCAAGGGCGCTTTTGACCTCAGTGTTAGAATATTTTCAGGCATTTTCATCATTTTCACTGATAACTTGACCATATTTCACTTGACGTTTCCCGGTATTTGACAAAACTTCAGAACATGCTGACTGGCTCACTGCAGAGTAGGCTGAATTCTGAGTAAAGGCTCCTGATGAACACTTTATATAAAAACATCATTTAACCTTCCTAAATCATGGGCGCCCCTGGAGGCCAGGGGCGCTTTTCTCAACCAATGTCATCCATTACTGCAACTGGCAAAAATTACTCAACTTCCGGCTGCGGATTGCCAAGACATCTTCTGAACCGGCTGAGACAGGGAACGGAAAGCTGAAGCTGACACGAACGAGATGAGTATCTGAAATCATCATACAGATTTCATTAAAGGTCTCAAAACCGAGGCCAGGGGCGCTTTTGTCCTTTCTGAACAATTTTTGATCAAGTCTGAAACCTCAAGTTTGACCACTGATGGCGGCAACTCGGCAACTCAGATTCACCTGCTGATAGATGCATCGCGGAGCTAGACCAAAAATAGAAACAAACTTCCTGGGTGTCACTTGATCAAAAGACTTCATCTGAATCTTCAAAAAGATGGGTGCCCCTGGCCTCCAAGGGCGCTTTTTCTCTTCAAAGTTATCTACTTTGCATTTCCCTCGTTTTGTATTGAATTTCCGTTTTTAGGCGTTTTACTCCTCCGTCGGACTAGATGGCTAGCTCATTGCGAAGCTATCAGGAAACTGGAGAAGTCATCTTGGTAGAAAATTTCACAAAAAGTTGAATACAGCTTCCATAATGATGGGCGCCCCTAGCTGAGAGTGGCGCTTTTGACCTCTAGACTTAGAATATTTTCAATCCAGACTTAGCCAATTTCATAGTACTTTTACCTCGTTGAAAATCTCCTCCGTCAAAAAACATAATTTTCAACATCTTTTATTGTAGAGCGTTCTTCTTTGAGTTTCAGGCTTAGATATTAACACCTAGTACTGGCCAACTGCCATTAATGACCTCAGAGGTCCTCACTTTTTTCCTGAAAAAGTTATAACTACCCACCAGCCTTAAACTGACTTTTAACTGAAACTGACTTCACCACTGTGATCGTGATGTGAAATAAGCCAATCAAAATTAAATTCAGCCAATTCTGACAAGTTCTTATTTTTTAGGGTTTCAGGCTAAAAATAGATTTCAGAAACCCTAATTTTCAAAATTTTCAAATTTTGCCAGTATCCCCGTGGCATGACATTGACTCAAAGCCCATACTTTATTTGCCCAAAAACTGAGTTTTGACCTCACTTTTACAAGGTTTAGACCATTTTAAGCAAAATGCCTTAATGAAGCAAAAATTTTGGTTTGGGTACAACAGATGCAAACTCTGATAAATGGTCCCTCTATGCAACAAATCTTCAAAAATATGAAGAACGATGAAAACCCCTCTTTCAGATCTTCAAAAATGTTGGAGAAGAAAAATATTCGTTCTTGAGCTCCTCAACCTACAAAGAAATAATGAATAATGGATGCCTAGTTGCTTTGATATGTCAATTTGGAGTTGCAAGCATCAATTGGGCATCCAACTCATGATTGAGCCTGATTTGGAGTTCAAAAAGGTGATTTCCACTGATTGTGGAGTGTTTGGCCTCTTTTTGCCTCCAAAATTGTTAACTCAAGTCAACATTTGCTTTTGACTTTCTTAGGCTTCCTTTTTTGAAGTTTTGATCATTTTTGCAGGCTAAAGTACCTCTGTTTGATCTTCGATCCTGGTTGCTCAGTTGATCTTCGAAAGTTGCTGACAGATCCGTTGTTGAGATGGGATCAGCCTGATGAGATATGCCTAGAAGAGATTAACTCAAAAAACTGAGTTTGGACCTCCAGAATGAAGGGCGCCTTTCCTTGAGAGGGGCGCTTTTGACAATGCCTTAGTCAATTTTCATTGACTGTTCTTTGTTTTGACCTTTTCAGACCCTCTTTGCTTTGATCTGACGTTCCCGATGTTAGATGAATCAGATGACTCTGCTTGACGATGCATCGGGTAGCTGGTTCGGTCTTGCTCAGGATGACCGACTTCTCAGTTGAAACTGGCAAGTTTAGGTCCTTCAAACTAAAGGGCGCCCCTGGCTAGCAGGGGTGCTTTTAGCTTTTGACTTAATTTCTTCATGCTGTGAACTGCCTGACTTTGACCTCCTCCATCAGATGATTGATTTGTCGGAAGTTCTTGCTAATAGTTCTACTGACGAGATAGGTCATAGCTGAGAAGGTCATCTTGGGAGGCAGTGAAGATTTTGGTTGAATCTGGATGCCTTCAAGAAAGGGTGCCTTTCTTCAAGAGGAGTGCTTTTAGCCATGCCTTAGCCATTTTCTGGCTTATCTTTCCAGTTCTTCAATTTTGGCTTTTTCTGCTTGACCTCAACTCGTGATTGTTTGGCATGTCCTGTGAACCTGCTGTCAGATTGATCACGTAGCTGGGAGGAAGCTAGAAAGATATCATGTATAGAGTTGCTGCTTATGGATTCATTTGGTGCCTGCAACTGAGGGGCGCCCCTGGGCAGCAGGGGCGCTTTTACCTTGAAGCTCTCTGATTTGGCATCTTTGTCGTTGATGGATCCTTTATACTTTGCTGACGGTTGGTCAATGATTCTTGAATCAGATGATTTTGCTGATTGTTTCGTTGTCGAGCCAGCATGAAAGTGAAGAGGATGATTGAGTTGAAGATGCCAAATAATTTGATTTGCCCTCTGAGATCCAAGGGCGACTTTCTTCAAGAGGGGTGCTTTTAGCCACTGTAGCCTGTGTTTTGCCTTGGTAGACAAAACATCCATCTTCCAGAGTTAGCCAAATTTTGGCCTTTTCCGTTTTGAGAATCTCCTTCATTGAAACAGCATCTTTTTGAACTTTTCCGCCATGGCTTCTTCGTTGAAGCTTTTGAGGTTTAGCTTTCAACACCTAGTACTAGCCATCTGCCATTAATGGCTGCAGAGCTCCTAACTTTGTTCCTGAAAAATAGAAATAGACCCACCAGAGTAAAACATGTATTTTGATAATTCTGACTTGATCAGTGTGATCATGAAGGCAATTAACCCTATCAGAATTATTTTCAATCATTTCTGGGAAGGTCCTATTTTTAAGGGTTTCCTTAAAAATAGGGGCATAAAACCCTAATTTTCATTTTTTCAGAATTTTAACCATAGGTTCATTGACAGAAACCCACAAAGACTTCATGCTTGGCTTGACCTAAAACATACTTTCGATGGCATTTTTACATTGTTTAGCTCAATTTAAGCAGAATGCCAAAAAAATTATTTTGGGTACAACAATATTCGCATCCAAAGTGCCTCACAAATCATCATCCCCCTTGTCCTGTCTATCCCAGGCAAGTCCTCCTCCTCCTCTGTCTCAACCCCACTTGAATATTCCTCCTTTTGCTTGATATGTGTCAACCAATGAATAGCATTTATTATTGTTGATGTGGGGATTTCACATAATCATAGGAGGGATCACCCCAGCCCATTGAACAGCGAAATCCTGAACTTCTGCATATGTTTGGTAAAAAAGGAGAAAGAATAACCCAAAGTCTATTATAAATTTTACTTGCTTTTATATAATTTGATGAGCTTGAAATCATTTAGCATAAACAAAGAGATGACGTAAATTGCAGAACAATATCAAATCACATTTATTTAATGACAGGATGCTCCACACAAAAGAGAATTCATTATTTCCATTTTCAAGATTCAGAAAGCATATAGGGAAACATCAACTGATGCTTCTCACCATGTGTTCCCGACACCATTCCACAGCCATAACAGGTGGACATCCTGTGCTTGATATTGATGTATGATTACTAAACCCACCACCAGCTACCATTAAGGGAGGAAATGTATTATCAATATAATCTCCTCCACCAAAAACCCCTACTGCTGTTTGCATAGTCCTGTAAAAATATATAAAACAATTATAAATATCACTGATTGTAATTGTTTAAATCATTATTTTATTACCTGCATGATTGATCAGATGAAACATTTTCAGAAATTAAGTAAACCTCTTTTATGGTATCACAAATTCAACTCATAGCTTAAATCAGAAAGTTAATATAAACTCAAATGTAATGGAAAGTACCAAACCTACTAATACCTCAGCAAAGGTGAGGTCAAAACCAGCTCAACCTTGGAAGAAATGCCATTTTCTGAAATATGCCTGCGTAGATTATCAACCTGTCGCATGCAAAATTCATGTGAAATTTGCATTAGTACAACATAAACCTGCAAATCATTAGCTTCTGAAGGGAAATATGAAGAGATTGCAGATTCCTGACTTATTTTCTGTTATGTCGAACACTCATGTATATTAGATGGAAAAACAAGTAGCCATGATGTATTAAAGTTCATTTATGCAATCAAACATGAAAAGTCTGCATGAGTCTGGATATATGCATTAAATTATACAATGGAAATACAAGTAGAGCTTTCCAATTTCGAATAGACTAGAAAAGAAATATTTGCAGTCCAGGACAACAGGAGTTAAACCAGCATCATTCCCAGCAAGTGAGTCATGCTAATGTACCACTTTAAACCAACATTCTTATGACAACATAGTCCAAACACACACAATCTTGATGTATCCAGAAAATACAATTGAAACTAAACAATAGATAAAAAATTTGAAATATAATTCATTAATATTGAACAAAAGATTCCCTATTATGAGCAATATCAATATTAGATAAATATGCTTCACCTGATCTCACAGGGAATCCACATCATTTTTGTTTTCATACAATACAGAAATGGATAGTTCCAAGACTCTTTAATACACTTACTATCAAGAACATGATGTCATTAGTGCATTCACATTTAGCTGATCGTATCAATCAAATTTTCCTTTAGTCTACTACACACAATATATGGTTGCAAGGGAAGTACCTGTTGCCACCCTACAGGAGTAAGGCTAGCATCAAAATATTCATAGGAAAGGGCTGCATCTTTGTCTGTCAATTGTGCTACATTATGGAACCCCTGTCCATGTCTCACCTGAATATATATGACATCAGTTTGCATCTTATGACTACCAATATAAAATACAAAAAAGTAATATTTTCTGTTAAATCTACAGATTTTATCTTTAAGAAAAGGCATTTAAGTACAAGATTGGGACCAAACCTTACTTAAAGCAAATAATTTCATCAGGCCATCTTTGATTAATTGGGGATTGTTATGGCTTTCTGGCAGTGGAAGCTCTCATCCTGTGATATTCCTTCAATCCTCTGTCATTTTGCATAATTTACATGCATTAAATGTACTTTATTTGAGCACCTAAATAGAACAATGATTGGGCCTTCAATTAGATTGTTGACGACTCAATTAGGGAGGAGGCATGACATTTATGTTTATGAAAGATTCAATTTACTGCTGAATTTGCCATTCCTCCTGTGGTTTTGTGCTCTACATTTTGGTTTTAATTATTCTTTGTCGACATATCAGAGTTTTTAGCACGGCCAAACAGGGAACTTTGTGTCTGACTTATGGCAAACTTTCAAAGTTCATGATTCCTACTCTCTTGGCTTTGTGGACTAAATTCTGGGAGAAGCTGTGCTGAAAGTTTGGCACCCAAAGGAGGCTCTCCAGGAAATGTTTTCTATGCATTTTAATCGTAGGGTAAAGGATCTAATGGTTTTTGAAATGCTCAGCAGTTTCCTGCCCAGGTCTGGTAATAAAATTGTTTCCCCTACTTTGAGTACCTTTACTTTAGAGCAACTATTACGGTATTGAAGACGGATTTAGGAATATGGAAGTGTACTAAGGATGACATGGTCCTGTTTCTTAGACAGTCAGAATCTTTCAATGCTTCCTAGTCTATTCACACTTTTGGGGTGGTGATGCCCTCCCCTCCTCCCTGAAAATAAAGGTCAGGATCATCCTGAAAGTGAGCTGGCAGCACTTGGAAAGGGAGGATTCTATAGCCAAATCAATGAGTCCTATAGATGCCGCATAGGTCGATACATTGTATGTCACAGGTAAGCTTTGGCCACACAGGGTGGATGGCATGGTTCTGCTGGACTATGACAAGATCTTCTGCTGCTGGGTACTGTAGTGTTCTGTTCTCTTAGTTCTCATACTTTTGCTTGGTTGTGGATAGCTATTGGGCTTGGTGTCCATTATGGTTGTTCCTCTCTCAAAGCTTTTGGGTTTTGATCCTTGCCATTGTTTCCATGGATCCTCTTTTGGTTTATGAGTCGGTCTGTGTTTTGTAATCATCTGGCAGTGACAATGCTTGCTGCATAAAGCCTTTTGTAGGAATTGCAGGGGCGTGAGTTGTAGGCATTCAAACTTATTTGCTGGCTGGTAATGGCCTTTTTGACTTTGTCTATGGTGCAGTCATGCATGTAATTGGTGTTCAAACTGTCCTTCAGGGGCAGGGGACTAAATAGAATCCCCAACTAATCTAGCCAAAAGAAAATCAAATTATTGATAATCAAGTGTGTAATGACAGTTCTCAGTATGCAGCCAATACATCAGATGTTCCAGCCATGAAATATGTCTCAAGGCATAAAGGGACTGTAACTGCACTAACACAAGAAAGAAAGATGAAACATAAGGCAAGGGATGACTACTTATTGACTCACAAGGATCTATGAAATGATTTAGAAAGGGGTTGAATCAGCATTAACATGCATTTTTTTGCAAGTTAATAAATAGTCCATAGAAATATTCTCTATAGACCATTATCATCTTTACTAATGCAAGCTGTTTTCTCAGTGTTCTTATTTTAAGACATACAGATTTTCAGTTTCCCTCTTTGTATTTTGAGATTTTCACTACCGAAGACCAGTTCATCATGTTGTACCCCAAATTAAAAAATTTGCTACACTTAGGCATTTTGAAGAAATGAGTCAAAATCTTGTTAAATCTATCAAAAAAGGTCAAAATTTGGGATTTGCATGTCATACATGAGGGTCAAAAACTTGCAATTTTCAAAATCTGACAATCTGGGTCGGCTCAAAACGATCAAACCAACAAAACTCGGATTTCAATTTTTCGTCCCTAAATTTTAGGAAAATTTCTATTTTTAGCAGTTTTCTAAAAATAGAAAAAAAATTGGGTTTTTTTGGGTTTCTCAAGACACAAATATTGGCAAAATTTTCTAAAAATAGAAAGTTTGGCCTCTAGGGTTGAGACGGATTTTGATTGGCTTGAAATACTTCCTCATCAGGTTGGTGCAATCAAAATCACGAAAGGATCAGTTTTACCCTGGTGGGTCTATTCTACTTTTTCAGAAGCTTTTTCTGGAGGACCAAGGTCATCAATGGAGGTCAGTCAACTACCAGGTGCTAGAATTAGACATTCAAGCATCAAACAAAACTTATCAATGGCGAACGTACACGAAGAACAAGGAACGGAGAGAGGAAGCTGAAAAAATTGAAAAATGCAAAATTTTGACTAAGGCTGGTGAATCCAAGCGCCCCTGCTCAATTTGGGTGCCCAAACCTTCATGCCTTAGAAAAATTTATGTTTCCGACAGCCAGACTAAGGGAGGCACATCAAACGAGGAAGAATTTTGAAATTTTCAAAAAAGTTTCTAACACTGTCAACCATGGGCGTGCCCCCAGAGAAGAGGGGTGCCCAACTTTTCAGAGGATCAAATGATGGAATCAGGAGATCACTCTCCCAAGCAACGTTGTTCAGTTTCCTGTCAGCTTCGCAGTGGATGTCTTCGTCGGCTCATCAAGTCACTCAGTCGCTGGAAAACTCATATCAGACAGGAGCCATGAAAAGAGGTGTTAAAACTCTGAAGACGAAAAGTGATGAAAAATATTCCAAGTCTGGTGAATCTGGGTGCCCCTGGAGAAGAAGGGCACCCAATTTTTTAAGAGGTTAAACGAATGAATTTGCACAAGGTACCTCCAACGTGACTTTGTCAGATTTGATCCAGCTTTCCAATGCAATCATCAGCACGTTCGTCAGAGCTGGCAGTCGTCAGATATTAGAGACTGAACAAAGGAGAAAAAGTGTGTAAAATGACAGAAGACAAGCAATTATGAAAATCTCAGAATAAAAACTAACTCTGGAGAAGTTAGGCGCCTCCAGTCAAGAAGGGTGCCTAGGTTTTAGAGGCCTCAAATGCCAGTTTTCAGAGATGCAATGTCCAAGAGACCCCTTCCAAAATCTTCTTAGCTATCCAATGAACTTGTCAACCAGTCAATCTGACTAGTATAACACCCAAAATCATGAACTCATCTGAAGGTCAAAAGACAAGCAAGAAATTGAGAAATTGAGGCTCATAAAAATGGCTAACACTGGTGAACATGGGTGCCCCTAGAGGAGAGAGGCACCCGACATTTTGAAGGATTAAACGAAGTTTTTGTCAGAAGTTGCCTCCAAACAAACTTCGTCAGATTCGACCAAGCTCCGCAATGAATCATTCAACTCGTTCATCAGATCAATCTGGAGGCTGGAAATCATAATCAAACTGGAGATGAAAATTGAGAAAAAATTGAAAATGATGAAAAAATGGCAGTCTGGAGGAGTTAGGCGCCTCAAGTCAAGAAGGGTGCCCAACTTCTCTTGCCTTAGTGAAATTTTTGAAAATTTCAAAATCTGGATAGAGGAGAAAACGTCTAAGTTCCTTGCACAAATTCAAATTAGGGTTTTGAAGAATTAGGGTTAAAAAGAGTTGCTTCTCTCAAGACAAAGCTTATTTAAGGCACCTTTGTGTTTTATTTTTCATATTTTCTTGCAAGTGGCTTCAAGGAGAAATAGAGCAGCAACTTCAAACCTATTTTTTTAAGATTCAAGAACTTGAACTTGCTGGTTTTTCATGAATTTTCATATCAGCACATAAGAAGCTTCCTTTTTCACGCTTTTTCACGCTTTTTTCATCCAGAACATGAAATCTTTGAAGGAGGAGGTCCAATTTTTCAATTTCTAATGATCTGGGTCATCTCAGTTTATGATTCTGGATAATTTTTGAAGAACTTTCTCAAGTTGTAGCAGCTATTTTTTCCTTGCATGACAGAGAAAACTTCAAGACTTTCAACTTCTAATCTTTTGGGTCTACCTTAAACATTCTTCTGGACAAAACCCATATCATAGATTTTTCAGTGAAACTTCAAGTGGTTGTTTTTTCAGTGAAACTTCAATGGTTGTTTTTTTAGTGAAAATTCGAGGTTTTCAAAATCTAATCAAATGGGTTCATCTAGAATGTGCCTCTAAACAATACCCAGATGTCAACGTTTTTTGCTTTTTTGAAGGATATTAGGGTTTGCTGCTTTTTTCAATCTACACTCAAAATTTTAAAAAATGGACGATCTGGGTTTGCTTCTAACGAAATTATAAACAAAACCCATATCTCAAAAAAAATTCCAAAAAAATTCATCTGTTCGACGAAGAAAATCAGCAAGCAAAAAATAGAAAGTTGTGCAAAACTTGTCAGAACATAGGTGAGTTTATAGGCAATCTTCGAGTTTTACAGAATGGAATACACTCTTATAGAGTTTAAGACTAAATCAGCACTATATCATGATTTCATCGAAACAACTGAAACTGACTTATACCACATAAAGCCAGTGTTCAATCTACGTGCATTGGAAGACACATGCAATGTCACCGTTAGGCACCTTGGCCATTCAGGTCTTCTTGCAGCAACATCCATCCCCTTTTCAGTTCAAAGCTTAGAATTCGTAATTGCTTGCATCAAGCATTACAATCCAACAACAAGGGAGATTCAGTCAATGGAAGGGAGAACTATTTGCAGCCTAAAGCCTGATATGATAGAAAGATGTTTCTCAATTCCACCTTGGCCCAAAAGCGTTACTATCTTTCGAGATGAATGAGAAATTGTATGGGAAATGCATAAAGACAAGTACAACAAGAAGGTTGCAACAAAATGGATGAAAGAAAAACATAAGACATTGCCAAAGAATGTTGGGAGAGGCAAATTTAAGGAGGAAATTGCCATTATCATCACCTTGCTTAGTCAGATCACAGGCCAAGAAAAGGCAACTAAGTTTCAGCCCTGGATGTTTTACGTGATACCTCACATCATGAAGAAAACGGAATTCTATGACTGACCTACATTGATCAGTGACTGCCTTCATCATCAAATAACTGAGTATTTTAACAGGCATGAATTCCACATGATCTCCTACCTAGTCTACTTGGTTGCCTTCCAAGGCAAATTAAGAGGGTTAAACATTGAGGGATCCTTAAATGTTCACCATGTCTACAATTACTACACTCAGCTGAAGTTTATTGCATCATCACATCATCACAAAAAAGTGAATGAAGAATTCCTAATATATATAGTGTGTGACCTGGATAATGAGCTACATGTACACATTTCATCTATTGCCAAGGAAACGATGTCAGAATGAGCGGATTGGTATATTCAGTTTGTTGCTTTCACTTACTTAAGGGTTTATGGCTATTCTGGTGCTCCTCTCATGTTACCAAGGTATCCATCGGATGAGGTTGTGTGTATGGAGTTTCTTAGGCAAGTGTCAAATGTTCACACCCGCTTGCGAAACAAAAAGAAACCAGCCTTCAGCTTCCCTTTTGCATTAGGAATTTACAGCTGCATGTCATCGGGTGATGCTAAGATAATGGGTAACAAGTTACCTAAACTTGGTCTCAAGCCTTTTACCGAGGGACGATCTTATGATCCCCATGGTGTCTATGCAGCTAGAGTTGGTTAAAACTTCGCTCATGTGCCCGCATTGGAGGATTTTTGGGTCAACTGCAGAGATGAAGTCAAAGTCCGAAGGCGTAGCAATAGTAGACTCACTCTTCATCAAATGAAGGATTGCTTATCCAAGGATATTGAGGGGTTATCAGATGATGACGGAGATTTGCTTCTCGTAGCTTACACTCATAAGCAGATTGAGCAACAACCTCTTCCACAGGTTAATTGGGGTAATAAAGAATGCATCTCAATGGAGGAAAGGACCCGTCAAGTTGTTGAATACAGTAAAACTTTCTTAGTCCTTAAAAGGAAGAAGTCTATTCCTGTAGCAGAGCCGCCAAGGGTTCATTCATCACTTTCTTCTTCTAGAGCTTAGTCAAAGATGAAAGGAAAAAGTCAAGAGGTTGTAAAGGGAAACAGGTCAACAAAGAATGCAAAAAAGAGGTTGGACTTCACAGGTATAGTCATACAGGAGCAGCCAATGGTTGAAACAGAAGTCCCTCCACATGAGCCCATACCTCAAGAGGAAACAAAAGATGTGCCTTTGACACATGAGCCTTTGCCATCTCCAAGGTCTTTGCCAATTCACATTGATTTCCAAGACGAGGAGGTAGAAGAGGATATTGCAGTTGTACTTCCCATGGATGTTAGTCGAAATACCACATTTTGGCTTAAGAGCTCCTTGGGAAGGACAAGACGAAGGCCTTCATATCAAGTGAATTTTGATGATCTCAATGTGTATCAGGAAGCACCCAAGAAGAAGGCAAAGAAACAAATGCACTTTGAGAGAAATCCTGATGGTGAGATGGTTATGGAGACAGCTACACCTCCTGAAGACAAAGATAGAGACGAGGTGGATATGGATGATTTTGTGATGGTCAAAGAAAATCTTGGCAAAAGTACTCGGCATGCTGGCATGAGTTTGTTCAATATGGTATCGGAAAATATTTAGGAAAGAGTGCAAAAAGATGGGGAAGATAAGGCAGCCCTCAAGGCTGAAAACTGTCAACTCCATTTGTACATCTCAAACCTCATTCAGGGCACTTCACAAACAACACAGTTGCTTCCCCAAGTTTTAGAGACACCAGCTAATCAACAACAGTTGAGACTGTTGGTAATTTGTGGGAAACAGACTTAGGAGTGGATTAAGGAAATCATCACTAAGGGCACAAAAATTCTAGCACGGGTATTTCAGCTGAGATATAAGGCCCATGAGTTACGGCAAGGTATCCAGGGTTTTGAGCAGCTGATTGCAGAAGTCAAACCTATGCATGAAATCATTATTCAGATTTAGACAAGGCATAACGCTGCTAGAGAACATAAAAGACAAATCCTTGCATGGAAGGAATATCACTTCTTCAAAGTGAAAACTTACGAAGGGATATCTGAGGAGTTCATTGTCTACAAGCAGAGGGTTGTCGATGCTCTCGAGTTCATAAGGGAGTTTGTCACAGGGATTCCTTGTCGATACTGTCATAATGATGGTTCCTATGTTGGGCTCAATGAGGTCCAAACAGAGTTTTAGAGTGTTGTTTGTAGTAGCAATGACAGTGACAGAAGAATGAGTCAGCTTTCAATGATGTCAACAAAGTTTGAAAAAGTGTCCAAGGAGAATGAAGATTTTCTGAGATCTATTGCAAATGGTGAAGAAATCTTGGAAAAGCGAAACTTTGCTATTGATAGTATAGATGCACCTGACCGTGATAGAGTTTCCCACTTTTTAGCAGATGTTTTTGAAATATAAAATCAGCTTTCATCTAGAAGCTTTTTTCTAGCTTTCTTTCTATTTTGGTCATAATTCTTATCTATTCTTTGAGAATAAAAGAAAACAATTGTAATGAGTTGGCACTTTCTATTTTTGATGCTTTCTTAGGTGTTAGATGCTTATCTTCTTTAGGTTTAGAAATAAAGCTTGCATGTTCGCAAGTATTAGTTGTAAAAGCAAGGAGATTTTAGGGTTCCCTACTCCTCTGCTTAGTTATAAATAAGAGTAGTGTTTGCTCTTTTTTTTTTAACTATGCTTGTGATAACAAATTGTTGAGCCTATACCTTCAAGCTTGTTATCGATTAGTTTCAGTTCACTTTGTGTTAAGAGCAAGCTTGCATGCCTCTTTTAGCTGCAAATCCTTGTTTAGTGCATGTGTTTTGTGTCAAGTGTTGATCTGGTTTGATCGCATGTTGCATGTATTTTTCTACAACTTGCTGTCCCAGAATTGTAATCTCTTGTGCTCGAAGTTTGAGAAAATAAAGTCCTGAGCATGCTTCCGCTGCCCCGATATAAAGTCTCGGATTTTCGTTTATTGTGTAATGCTTATATGATCTCCTTTTCAACTTGCATTGAAATTTAGTAGATGTATGTTGGGAAAAGTTTATTTAAGTATCTGTGTCAAAAAATCAATCTCATTCATTTCTAACTCTCTTGCTCTGCGTTTACTTGAGAGGCTAGAAACGTCTTTAGCATAAGTTAGTTGTAGTTGATAAGTTTCATTAAAGGGAAAACCTTAGCCGCGACATTTAGAGTTCTATAACCTTGTGTTCTCGCAGCTGAATCAAAAAGATAGGCAAATTAGCTTTAGTTTACTTTCTTTATGCAAACTTAGCAAAAGAGGGAGCTTCCCCTCCGAATTTGAAGAGCAGGTTACTGCACATAGCTGTCCGTTTCCAAACCGCATTCCAAAGGTGCGATTTGAAATGCCAACACATCACATGGGTGTCATTTCATCTATGGATCATCAAACTTATGCATGTATATGTTACAGACTTTGTGCAGAATCACTTTCAATATAGGGGAACATTAGTTTAGCCTACAGATTTTATATTGTGTTGAAAGGGTTTTTAGAAGGCATTTAAAGAATACATTTTTTATGGAGCTTTTGGGAAAGGAAACTTTGCTAATAAAGATATTCAGACTTATTTTCAAAAAAAATCTATGAAGATTGTTGTTGATTTTTTGAAGATGGTAACTTTGCATGTGGTTCTTCTACTTCAGTTTTCATGATAAGACTAAAGCATTCCTCTAGAGAAGCCATGGTTTATTATTCTGAATTTTTTATCAACTCAATTTTCTGTTTAAAAGTTTATGCTGAAAAATCAACAATAATCTTCACAGAAAAAAATTCCAATAGTGTTCATATATAGAAATTGACAAATGATCCTCCCTGAATGGATGTATTCATTTTTATATCCTCCAAAACAATTGATACCAAGTCAGCCTCATATTGTAATTGCTTCATTAAATGAGAGCAATGTCGTTTTCATCCTCTAATGCCACATGTACATGTGAATCCACATCTTTAACTTTTAAACAATGTTATTTGGGGACGTGGGGACGGCTAGGGGATGACCCTTAGGCATCCCCAGTTTGCAAAAAAAAATAGGAAACATCTTGGAAACCCAGGGACTTCCTTGCCTACGGCCAGGGACAACAAGGGACGTCTAGGACGTCCCTCGACCATCTCAGAGACAGTTGGCCACCCCCTACAAAGGCATACAAATTTAAAATAAAAAACACTAATTTCACTTTTAAAAAAAATATTTTATTTCTTGTTTAGTGGGCCCCTACCTCCCAGCTCGCCCTAAAGGGGAATAGGCTCACCATTTTGAGTCATTTCAACATTTGTGTGAGAGGAAAAAAGAGGAGCAGCAGTAGTGTTTGAAGCAAGCCATTGAAAGAGGAGCAGCAGCAAGGGATAGAAGGAAAAGCAATTCAATCTAGGGCAAGTGGGGCTGCAAATCCTTCAAAGAGGTAAGTTTTTTCCTTTCATTCTTTTTTCCAAGTTTGAAGCATGAAATGTGCCTTTTTTTTGGCATTTTTGCATTTTTTCAATTTAAAATTGCATTCAATCTCAAAAAAACATGAGCAATAGTGAGAGAGAGTGGAAGTGAGAATGAAGTGGAATTAGTTGGTAGAAATACAAGTGCAAGAGTTGAGGGTGGTAGTGGACAACAACCAAACCCATTTAAGTGCCCTTCAAAAATGGAAACATATGCAAGCGGCCCTTTAAACAAGAAAAAACCTCTTCTCCATTATGTTACAGTTGTGGATCTGTTGTACCCAAACCAAATTTTTTGCTTCGTTAAGGCATTTTGCTTAAAATGGTCTAAACCTTGTAAAAATGATGTCGAAACATAGTTTTTGGGCAAATCAAGTATGGACTTTGAGTCAATGTGATGTTAGGAAGATACTGGCAAAATTTGAAAAAAATGAAAATTAGGGTTTTTGGACCCCTATTTTTAGGTCAAAAACCCTAAAAATTGAAACTTGTCGTAAAAGACTGAAAATTATTTTGATTGGCTTATTTTGCTTCACGATCACAATGGTGAAGTCAATTTCAATTAAAACTCGGTTTAAGTCTGGTGGGTAGTTTTCGCTTTTTCAAGTGAAAAGTTAGGATCTCTGAGGTCAACAATGGGAGATGGCCAGGTACCAAGTGTTGAAATCTAAGCTTAAAACACTCCGATGAAGATTCTATGGCGAGATATGTCCAAAATAGTGCTTCGTCTCGGAGGGGATTTTCGTCGAGGTGCAAATGCTGGAAAAATGGCATACTCTGGAGAAAAAGCGCACCTATGAGCTAAGGGCGCCTTTCATTTTGGAGGCCTAGATCAACTTTCTAAGACTTGTCACTTCCAAGAGAACTTCTTCGGAATCCTGTCAACTTCGCGATGAGCCAGCCAGCCAGTCCAACATATATGTCTAGCACCTGAAAATGGAGATTGAACGCAAAACAAGGGAGAAAAAATGACTGGATGGAAAAGTGTGCCTCTTAGCTAGGGGCGCCCATAGTTTTGAAGCACCAGATGAAGTTTTCTGATCAAATGACACCTAGGATGTTTGTCTCAGACTTGATCTGGCTTCGCAACGCATCCGTCAGCAGGTGAATCTAAGTTGTTGAGTTGCCAGTATCAAGAGTCAAACATAGGGTTTTAGTCATGGTCAAAAGTGTTCAGAAATAGCAAAAGCGCCCTTGTAGGCCAGAGGCACCCAAGCTTTTGGAGCTTAAGATGTCTTTTTGGTTACCTCAGATGTTCATTTTGTCTATGATGCTTCCAGCTTTCAGTTACATACCTTAGCCAAGCCAGAGGACTTGTCAGCAGCTTGTAGCGGGAGTTTAAGTGGTTTTTAGCTAGTTTGAAAATGGTTGTCTGGGAAGAAAAGTGCACCTATGAGCCAGGGGCGCCCATGATTTTAGGCTATCAGATGATGTTTTTGCGAAAGTGCTCTCCAAGAGCTCTTGTTCAGAATTCAGTTACTAATGCAATGCACCTGTCAGCCAACTCTGGAGTTTCAGAAAGCATGAGATCAAGTGTGGTCAAAATCACCTTCATAATGATGTTAAAGCATCCTAAAAATGGCAAACTCTGAGGTCAAAAGTGCCCCTGGAGGCCAGGCGCACCCATCTTTTTGAGACCTCAGAGGTTAGTTTTAAGTTTAGCAACTTCAAGGGAGTTTCTCTTCAATTTTGATCCAACTTTTAACGCAACTGTCAGCCAGTCTATTCGACATTGCAGTCAATTGGAATCAGTGATCGAATGTGAGCTCTAGTGAAGGTTTCAAACTCAAAATTTGCAAAATTTGGCTAAGTCTGGAGAGTGACGCTTATAGTTGACTTGTTGACTCAAAAGTGCATGGCGCCCTTAAATGGTGGAAACAGTTAACTGAGTTTAACTGTTATTTGTTTTTCAGTTGACTGGTTAATTTGACTTCAACTGAAGACTTGATTTTTGCATGCATAGGGTGAAACTTGTTCTGCATGTCAGTTAACTAATATTTTCAGAAGTGGTGCCCTATTTAGGGCAAAATTCTCATGCAGTTAACTAAGTTCGAAGTCCTGTTGACTAAAGGTGTGCATTTTTGAGGTCCAATCAGAAGCCAGATAAATTTTTTAAAGCTAATCTGATGCTAAGTGGGACACCTATTGATGAATTTTATTTATTAAAGGCATAAGTTGTCCATTATTCTTCATCACAGGTGAGGAAAAATATGTTTTTCTCAATTGAAGATACTATAGATTTTGGAATTTGAAGTTCTTCGCAGTGCCAGGTCTAGATTGTTTAGAGGATTCGCATTCTAGACTCCATTTTTGATTTGCATGCAAGTTTTCTCAAATTGAATTCAAGTAGAGGCGAATTTTCAAAGACAGAATCAAAAACTTCTAATTCTCTCTCTTAAATTTCTTCTATATCTCGTCTTAAATTCTCTCGCATGTAAAAAAAATCAATGGAATTCGTAGAATCAAAGCATCTAGGTTCACATTTTGTAGCATTAGCTACAATACCCATTTTGTCTTAGAAATTAATTCTCTACAAAACCCATGTCTCAAAATTTTTTGTGAAAATTGCCCCTCAACAAGCTATTTTTAGCTTTCTAAAAAAGTTGTCAGAACATAGCCGTGTTTACAACCAATAGGCGGGTATTTCTGAATGCAGTTCACTCAAACTGAATTCAAGACCAAATTGGTCTTAATTCACGATTTCATAAAAAAAGCTGACACCATTTTGCATCAAGTGCATCCAGAGGGTTGATTTAGACAATTTGACAGGCGTAGTCACTCAAAGTCCACATGGTTCCATACCTTGTATAGCTGATAGCCTTCCCAAGTCAGTTGAGAGGGTTGATACCGTTGGAATTCTGCGTGTGCGGCGAGTTTGTGTGCATTTTTCACAACCAAAGTGTCCGTGGTCAAACTTCGCAATTTTGTCATGCAACACTCTTTTGTTGAGAAGAATTGAGAAAATCATCAGAGGCATAAAGCTGCAGAACAAATAGAGGCCATCACTATGGTTGCAGAGCCACCAGAGTTACCAATCAATGAATTGACGGTTGATGTTGCGCAGACTGAGTTCCAAAATCTGGTTCATGAGAGGTCTTGATGGTGATGCTATGGCGTCCAAGTTGAGTCACTTCTCGGTAATGACAACTAGTTTCAACAAGGCGACTGCAGAGGTGAGAGACTGTCAGAGAGCGGTCAAATTTGGAGAGAAGGAGTTGAACAGACAATTCATCATCTTGGATAGCGTCAGAGTGCTAGATGATGAGACGATCGACAAGTTACTGGACGAGGTGATAGATAGAAGATAGTCAGTTAGAACTTGCAATTATTTACGAGGATGAGTCAGAAGCAGCAGTTAACTCAATATCATTTCTTGAGTTCTTATTGCTGATCTCATGCATGCTTATCTCATTCTTGAAGATATCTTCGCAGGAGGATAGACTTTCAGTTAGGACTAGTTGACTGATGGTAGTTATCAGTTAACTCTCTTTCAATAAGGGCGTGCATGTTGCACATGTCCATTTAGTCTTGTGTGTATCAGTTAATTGATGGTATTTTTTCAGTTAACTAATAGTTTCATTTATTTAGACTTAGAGAATAAAATCTCGCATGCTTGCGAGACTCTAGTTGACTCAAGGTGATTTTAGGGTTCCCTACGCCTTTGATGTCTATAAATAAGAGCTTTCAGCTCATTTGTAAATAACTTTTGCTTGTGATAGAGAATTGTTGCGATGTCAGCAACATGCCTATTCTCAAGATTGGTTCACCCTTGTAATTAAAACTTTTGCATGCGATAGAAATATATGCTAAGCCTACCTTGCCTTTAATATTGTTATTATGTATTTGTTCATGAGTGATTACTATATTAATGAATAGTTGTGCCACCTTGCCTTCATGTTATTACTATGGTGTTTATTTGAATCTTAGTTAAATGTGGTTGCTAGTTTGATCATTTAGTGTATGCATGTCTCGACTATGCAATTTATTAGTCCTAGTTGCTTACCTTTTGTTATGTTAATAATAAGGCTATTCAGATGAGCAAATTTTTGAGCCACCTTGCCCTTATGTTGCAAATTTGTACTTAAAGCTTATCGTTTAATGTGTGTGTTAATAAACTTCTTCCCAGCCGAGCAAATAGTTGTGCCACCTTGCCTTCATCTTGTGAATCTGTATCTGAAGTTTACTATGTAATCACATTCCTGCTCCTTTTCCTCATGCTTTGTTTTCTTCAGGAGATTGGATAGTTTAAAGCTTTTAGTTTTTAGTTGTAGTTAAGACCTATGAAACCAGAGAAAATCCTTAGCTGCAACATCCTTGGTTTTCTTAACCTTGTGCCTCTTCTAGCTGAGTCAAAAAGATAGGATTTAGATCATCTACTTTTAGAACGCATATCAGCAAAAGAGGGAGCTTCCCCAGCTAATTTGAAGAGCAGTCATTACGCATTGTGCATAGTTGTCTATACCAACTCACACTCCAGAGGTGCTAATTGTTATGCCAACAAGATCAAAATCAAAAGAAATCAAGGGGGAGTTGTTGACGTGCCTTTTATGACAGCGCCAGCACAGAATAAAGTTGTCCAACGGTCACTCTATTCTCTCTTGATCAAAGTGTCCCACATGCTAAGATTGCTTGAAAGTTCATGTGTTCGACTCCAAGGTTCCTTTTATCGCGAATAGACTCAGTTGGTTGATGTGTTTTGCTGGTTATTTCAAGGGGACTTACGTAGTTGTTCGACTCTGTGAAGCAATTAGGACATGAATGATTTGGCAATATGTTCTGGTATCTAGACTGACTCGGAAAATGCAGAATTTAAAGGGGATAGGGATAGGGATTCTACAAATCTACTTCTAAAGGGTGGAGGACGAGGATCGACTTAAACAATCTTCAAACCAAACTTTGCTTTGTCTCCTTTCGAACAACTCCGACAAAGTTGGTGCAATCTTCAAAGGATGAGAAAAGTGTTCAAACTATGACGCAACATGTTCATACCGTCAATACGACGCATACAAACATATGAACCATAATCGAAGTTAAGTGCTGATACTCCAGTTGACCACGCAAGGCGAACTTACCATCAGTAAGCCCGCTAGTGGTATGGATGAAGAAGATATGCTCAAATCACAACGCCACACTCCACAATTAACAACTACTTGCATGAAATAAAAATCTATTTTACTCTATCTACCTTGAATTGGAAAGACTAAATGGCCTTGCTAGCTACTCATAACAAAGAAGAAATCACCAATCAATGAAACTCTTTGTATTATGAAAAGTGTTCACAACAACCTTTTACAAAACTTTCAAAGGAAATTTTTCTTCCCTCTTCAATCTAAAGCTAACTTCTAAGCTAAATGCTATATGCCTTCTACTCTCTAGCCCTGATTCAACTCTTGATCTAATGTCTAACTATTTACAAATGAGGGGGGATGCCCCTTTTATAATAAGTCCAATTCAGTGGACGGTTTAGATCAAATTACAATGAAGGGCTCAGATCGAGCCACCTATGCCTTGATTAGGGTTTCTGCCCTAAAAACCGCCACAAAGAGGAGTGGGCAATGAATGCACAGAATATTCTCCACTCCCCTGCAGGAATCATAATGAGCAATTAATGCCCACTACCATCATCAAGAAGATCCTCATCAAGCAGCGCGTTCCCACTGGCCTTCTCCCGGATAGCAAACTCGATCAACCGGGCCAATACTGCTTCAACCTCCTGTGTAGAGATCGGTGGAATATGGTTGAGCTGGAACTCCAAGACTGCTACCGTCTGTCCGTATCTGGTGTAAGATTTCCTCCATGTCACCAAGGCGTCCTGGGTATGCTGAATTATACTAGAGAACGTGGAGACATTCTCAAAGTCATCCAGGACAAGTGACCTCGCAGCTGAGAAGAATGGAGGCAGTCTACTTTTCAAGCCATCAGCAGTTATCTCCTCTGGGACCAACTTTCTAGCAAATATGGCTTCTAATGTATTGAGGACTCCCCCCAAGATGTTGCCCATTGCTTTCCTCACTTTAGCTGAATCTGCCCTTGCTGCGTCGTGAAATCCACGGCCTGTGACCACCGAGGAGTACCAACTGGTGAAATCATACCTATCACCTCTCTGAATTACACCTCCATCCACCAAGGTTTCTAGAGGTATATGCATCAAAGCCCCCAAACGAAGTACAGTCTTCGTTTGATAGATGCGAGTATCACCCCAGGCCTGATCTACTATATCCATCCGTGCCAAAATACTTGAGGCCTGTCGATAAGCATCGGCGAGGTCCTCCATGAATTTCCCTGTCTCAGTATGAACACGGCTAACCCACTTGTCTGCCTCAGTTTCCATTTTCTTCAAATCCTCTAAGGCAACAACTGACTCCTTCGGAAGCTCTGATGGACGTTCCACTGCTGGGTTTGCTGGTTCACCTGGACGTGCTAGATTTTGCACGTATCCTATCAAGGTTTTGTGCTCCTTCTTCAATTTCTTATACTTCCCCTCCGTGCGGAGCAACTGATCCTTCAATGCTTGATAGGAGTTATCGAACTCCTCGATAACTTGGGCTCCCGTAGGACGACCCAACTCTACTGTGGTGATCACGTAATTTTCAGGCCTCTCCTCGGTTCGATCACAATCTTCCCTCGGAATAGCCACCTGAAGCGTGCGGGAGCCTGACTCGTCGGTCGAGATCTTTGAAAACTTTCGGGCCCTTTTCTTCTCTGGTGGCGCACTGATCCTCCTGAGGAACTCTTCCATCTCAATGGCTGGATCCGTGTCATCCTCGGGTTCTCTCCTCATTCTGTCGGAAAGCCAATCAGGCACTGTCTGCTGTGGATTACAAATGACAAGGGGTTGTTCTTCTGTTGCCTCCATCTCGTGCACTTCCTCTCTTCTTGCACTGGTTTGCTCAGGCTCATCCTCCTCTATAAGCTGGGTATCTCCCGACCCTTGGGTCCCTTGTTCTGTGTTTTCCTCTTCTTCCAAAGCCGTGTCCAACATCTGCTGAAAATGGGTGTCGGCCATTGTTTCCTCTTCCTCCTCCTGTTGGCCGCCCCTGGATAGACTGACACTAGCTGATTCCCGGGCGTTGGGCTGATCTACCTCCTCAAGTCCCCGCTCTTCCTCTAATCCTGCCCTCTGATCGGCAAATAATGAAACCACTCTCAAACTCGAAGACTGGAGTTTGTGAGTGCACGGGTGATGCTTGTTCTATCCTCAACGGTATCGGTTGGGTTGGCACTTCCACTTGTGCCCTCGATGTCTGAGCAATTTGTTTCTCTTTTTTTACCGATAACGGCCTTGGGTCACCCATCAAGCTATAAGTAAGGGCGATCGACTTGCTTTTGAGTCTGCATACATGTCTGTCGACCCAAGTCTTGGTAAAAGTCATCACCGGGATAGAAAGCGTGTCCAAGTCCATGATCTCTAGCTCGGACCAATCAGGTGGTGGGACAGGAGTATCCCTAACTAACCCATAGTCGGGTTGCATAACGTTGACATCCTCCTCCACCTGGTCGGGAACTGGAATAATCTCACATTCTCTAATCAACTTGAGAGGAAGTCTGGAAAACATCCTTCTTCTTATCTCAGCCTCATCCACTGCATTTGCCCAGAAGTCCTCCAGATGAGCTCTGTGCCGGTATTCAACGTTCTGTATCATCCGGATGTTCCTGTAAGGATCGAAATCCTTGCCTGCCTGTGTGATATGACAAATGATAAGATTGCAGCTCGTCCTCTGCCTCTCGGGCTGCCTGCAAAGAGGGACACACCTCAATGGAATTTCCCATGGTGATAGGGAAATCAAGTCCACCCTTCTTTTTCCTTTTCTGAATCTTATCGTAGGCAATCAATTGCCTAGATACCTCAAGCATTACTATGTGATCAGTGGGGTATCGTGGTAACCGATACGGATACGAAGTGAACCCCTGCAGCCTAATATATGTGAATTTCGGGAATTGGATGAGCCAATACCCATATTCCTCAATCAATGTCTGTGCTTATTTAGATATTCTCTGCTGCGTCCTCTGCTGAAGCGTCCTCGCAATGTGCATTGTGAATGCATCATTTGCCCGTTTATAGTTGGCAATGTTAGCTAAATGTAGCTGTGTGCAGGCTTCGTGGATTTTGAATTGACCAGGGGCGCAGCCGATTGGCTCCTTGTACGAAATCCCTCTGTACTTAGTCATTCTGGCCAACATGTAAATTACATATGAGCTCATGTAGAAAGTCTTCGTCACCTTCAAGCTCCTGAATTGCTCATCGATGTAGTTGCTAATCATCCTAGCCCAATCGACACACTCCTTTCCCTCCAAGATGATCTCGATGAAGTAGAACATCCAAGGCTCGAAAATGTAAGCCTGTGCACTCCCATTTACCCGGCTCAACATCATTATCAAATCACAGTATTCTTGTTTCACGTCTTCGGCAATTATCTGCTTTGGGAGCTTAGTGCGGGGTGGCCTCGGCTTCTGCATCCAAACTCTGTTGATGACTGCAGTGACTCTTTCGAAAGAGGAAGAGTACATCTTATCTGCCCTTTTGTTTGTTCTGTATAACATCTCCTCAGCAGTTGGAATCCCAAATGCCTCTCCGATGGCATCCGGTGTGAAGTTGGCGAGCAGTTTACCATCCGGAGAGACAATCGTCCTACGTTCTGGCTTGTAGTGATTGGCGCACTCCATAATTAGCTCTGGACACTGAATTGCTGGCGGAAAACTAGCAGCTGCGTAGATTCCACTCTTCATTATATTATGTGCCGTGACTGATGGTTGATGGCCCCCTAGCCCGAACATCCTCGATTTGAGTGCATTTAGATTAAATGAACCAAGGTTGGTGTCATTTAATCCTGCCAACTTTGAAACTATTGCTGACTTTGGGAGAAATGGCTTAGCGAGCCTTTTAATCATTGCCTGCCGGGATGAGCTAGCCTTGCCTGCTTCAGTGTTTGCAGCTCTGCCTGCGGCTCTGCTTGTTCCTGCAACATCCTTTGCTCCGGCCATCTGCAAAATAAAATAGAATAGCAATAAGCTAGGCTGCAGATTTTTAAATAAAATGAAGTAACCTCCGAGACGGCTGCGAATGTGGAGTTAGCTTTTTGAAAATAAAAACTCTCAGCATAAATTACTAACTCCAAACCTCGTACTGTATAAAAAAAACTTCAAGCTTATAAAGAAGCTTTCAACGACTGCACTTCCGACTGGCGAAGAAAATTGCAGCCAACTACCAACTTTCAGCAATGTGGATACTTTCTCAGCACAAAATGAATTTCTGCAACTCAACACTCTGCAGCAACTTCAACAAATAAACCTTCCAGCAACTCCGGAAAACAACTTCAACCTTCAACTTCGAAATTGCAGCAACACACTTTCAGCTTTTCGAAAGAAAGAGTCTCGGCAAATGAAAATTTCTCCAGCACTTCGTACTTTCAGCAACTCAACACTCCGAAATAAAATCTCCAAAGAATTTCTCTCCTCAACCACTTGGAAAATATTTCAATCTCTCAAGAACTTCTTCAGCAACTTCAACTTCGAAACAATGTGAGGAGAAATGAGAGAAGAGATTGTTTAAATAACTCTTCTCGGAGAATCCTGCTAAGTAGTGCTGGGGCTATTTTTAGCGCCTTCATCAATTTTCCACTCTCTTCGTTCGGAATCTTCTAATTCAAGCGCAGTAGTGGGCTAGTCGTCAGCCGGTCATTATGGCAGTTGCCATTAATAATGATTCCTTCCTTGTAAAAATTCGAATCCTTCCTCTTAGTCTGCCAGTTAACTCTTGGCGATTTAAACAACTCGCGAGAAAAACAATCACTTGACTTGATTTAAAATTCCATTTTAAAATCTCGCAGTGTTTAAATAAATTCAACTCGAAAAATTTCGTGGGAGTTGTAAATTTATTTCCAACTTTTAAAATGTCTGTCATTTAAATCCTCGATTTCGTAAAATTTGCCTTAGACATTTTAAATTCTCTCATTAAAATGTTCAACTCCGGGTGATTAAAAATTATTTGTGTGCTCGAAATAATTCATCCTTTGAGATTTAACTTCCGTCAGGAAAATAATCTAGGCAAAACAAATTTCCTCTGAAAATATTAAAATTTCCCTTAGGAAATTAATTTTCAAACTCTGTTAACTCATGGGTGCATTTTAAACGGGTTCATTTGATTTTCACTTGACCCATGGAAAATATTCATCGATATCAAATCTTCCCCTTGAAAAATATTCGTCAACCTTCAACTGCCTTTGGAAAATTTTAAAACTCATCAAATCATCCTTCCATGCCAAGGGCGTATTTTTCCCTAGTGAAATGCTATCTCAATTAGAAAAATTTTCTAACATTTTCTCTCTTGGCGTATTTCCCTTGGTATAATTTTTCTCTGATAAAAAAAATCTCCATGCCTTATGAATTAAAATTTAAATCCCTCTTCAAGGGCGCATTCTTACCTTGGCACTTTCGTTTTCAACACTTAGAAACTTTTTCTAAGTCCTTACTTTCAACTTGGGCGCATTTTAGATGTTGAACTTTCGATTTGATGCCTTAGGCGTTTTTTCAACATTTTCAATGTCTTGAAGGTGGGCGCATTTTGACCCATGAGCTTTCACTTTGATGACTTAGAATTTTCTTTGAGGGTCTTCACTTTACCTTGGGTGCAAATACTACCTCAAGCTTTCATTTTATGCCTTAGAAGAATTTCAAGGCTTCCATTATCCTTCTCAAGGTGAGGGCGCATTTCACTAGGTGAGCTCCTATTTTCAATGCCTTAGTAGAATTTCATGTTAACCTCTCCATGGTGGGCGCATTTAGGGGGTGGTATTTTCAAGTGAGGGCGCATTTCTACCCCTCAACTTTCATTTCAATGCCTTAGCCGCTTTTCTCCAGCAACCCCTTTTACACTTGAGGTGGGCGCACTTTGAAGGGTCTACTTTCATTTTACACGCCTTAGTTTATTTTCGAACTTCTCAACACTTCCAATTACCTTGGGCGCATTCACCACTTCCAGCTTTCATTTTCCATACATAGGCGTTTTTACCTAACCTCTTGTTTCATGCCTTAGAAGAATTTCACTTAACAACACTTGCAAGGTGGGCGCATTTACTAGGCCAAGCTTTCACTCAAACACTAAGGCGTTTTTCACATGTAAGCCTTGACTTGAGGGCGCATTTTGACCTCTCTACTTTCATTTCAATGCCTTAGGCGTTTTCATTGTTAACCTCTCCATGGTGGGTGCACTTTGATGGGGTAGCTTCAAGATGAAGGCGCATTTCATGGGGTGAGCTTTCAACTTGGCCTTAGGCGTTTCAATGCCTTCATCACTTTCTTCAAGGTGAGGGCGCATTTCACCCCTCAAGCTTTTGTTTTCACCACTTAGGAAATTTTGACTTGGCCTCACAACCTTGGGCGCATTTTCATATGCCCACTTTTGTTTTTGCCTTAGAAAATTTTTCACCTTTTCTCCTTCTTGAGGGCGCATTTCACAGGGTGAACTTCTATCTTCAATGCCTTAGCCGTTTTTCACTAGGCAACATCTTCCTTGGGCGCATTTTGAGGTATGAGCTTTTGTTTCATGCCTTAGAAACTTTCAAGGCTTCCATCAAGGTGGGCGCATTTGCTATGCTCAACTTTGAATTCTGCCTTAGACAATTTTCAAGCTATCAATCTGTGAGGTGCGCGCATTTTGAAGGGGATACTTTCATTTTCCCACACTTAGAATATTTTCCATGCCTCTGCCTACCTTTGTTTACGCATTCTATTTTTAGCAAGTTGTGCTATTTTTAGCAAGTCCCTTGATTTTCAACCTCTAAGGCTCCGTTTTGCCTGAAAATTTCATCATATGATCTTCTCTGCCTTGTGAACCTGTTTTGCCAGTCCTCTGCCCTGACCTGCTATTTATAGCCACCTGCTATTTATAGTAAGTTTTGACTTTCTGACTTTAGTAGCTCCGTTTTGCCTGAAAGTTGCAACGCTTGATCTTGATAGCTTGAGTGTTACTCGGATGCCAACCTCGGGTGCAGACCTGCTATTTATAGCCGTGCCCTGACTTACTAAAAATAGTAAGTTCTCCGACTTTGCTCAAATTTTGCCAGCAGGTACCTTGATGTGTGCTGACATGGGTGGGGTACTTTGTTTCGGCTATTTTGGATTTTACCCCCTATAAAAGTGGAAACCCTAATTTGATTTGCATGTACCCCGAACGGTCTTCGTTTGACTTCGTTCCTTCTGCATGTCGCTCTGTCTGCTGAACTGGAGTGTTGGGGGCGGCTGCCAGAGTGTACCTGCTAAAAATAGAAACTGTCTGAAAAGTGACTCATCCATTGCCGGATGGTTTTGCATGTCATATTGCCCGTGGGATCTCAAAAAACCCAGAAAAACCCAGAAAACTGGTCCGCATGCATGCACTGGCTAAAAATAGTAAGTGCTCAAAACTCGATCTTCTCCGCTTGCAAGTCACACCGTTGCGAAGCTCTCGAAAAACCCATAAAGAAAAACCCGACATGCGTTGAAAAACACTGCATGCAAACCCTAAAAATAGCCTCCGAAGGCTGACTTCTGAAAGTGGTCGTCTCGGTTTGCATGTTACATCACTGCGAAGGTTTTGGAAAACCCAGAAGGATTCTCCAGACATGCATCTGAAAAGCTCATGTGGAAACCCTGAAAATGGCTCTTGAAGCCTGAACTGCCAAAAATAGCAAGTCGTCCGATCTGGCTCAAAATTTACGTGTAGGCAGCTTGATGTTACCCGGATGCAGTGGAACTGACAGAATTCCAAAATCTCAATAAAATAGTCCCAAATTGAATACTTACTAAAAATAGTAAGTTGCCGGAATACAGTGAAAATTTAGGGGGACTCTGCTGGAAGTCTTCTGACTGCTGCACTAAGCTTAGATTTCAATTTTATAACTCAATTTGACCTTTAATAAGCCTGAAGGATGAAAACCCTAATTACACAGACTTAACCAATACTTTAACCTGGGTCAAACGACAGGACATCCCCGGAAGGACCAGAGACCAGAGAGAGAGCGAACCAAAGCCAAAAGACCAGAATGGAGCAAAATTTAGGGGGTCCCCATCTTGATGGGGTGATGTGTGAAAAAGGTCACAACAGGAGTTTGCTGTGGAATTGTCATGTATGCGAGAAAGAATCTTTCAATTTAGAGGCAACTACAAAAGGTTACAGTCTCATCTTTTGGATGTTATGAACCAAGGAGTTAAAATGTGTCCACAACTAAAAGAACATGAGAGGATAGAGTGATATAGATTGCATATGGAGGCAGAAATGAGGGCTCAAGGTGTGACAATGTCGGCACCTTCTTTTGCAATTGCACAACCATCTATGCCTAGGCCATCCATGGTTGGTAGTAGTGAAGTTGCCACAAGAGGAAAGAGGAAGATGAGTGGTAGTGACAAGGGAGGTTTAGTTGAAGCTATGTTTAATGTGCAAGCACAAGAATCTACAAAGTCTTCCATTCCAAATTCTTTTTTGCTCATGCCATCCCATTTCATGTGGCTCATTCCTCTTCAAACAAATGATCAAAGATGTAGCCACTATCAGTCCCTCATTCATACCCCCTGGAGATCATAAGCTAAACACTACCCTCCTAGAAAAAACGTATTCCAAGGTTAATGTCCCAAAAAAAAGTATTCCAAGGTTAATGTCCCAATGGAGGATATGAGGCAAACTTGGATGAGGACAGGTTGCTCTATTGTGATGGATGGGTGGATTGATGTTAGACATTCAACACTCATCAATATCATAGTCACATGCCCTGTTGGTTCTTATTTTCTTAGAGTTGTGGATTGTTCAAGGAAGCGTAAGGATACATACTTCCAATTTACCATTTTCAAAGATGTCATAGAGAAGGTTGGGGCTGCTAATGTTGTACAGGTGATCACCGATTCAACACATGTGCGCAAATCAGCCAGTTTGATGGTCAGGGGTGCTTACAAGCACATCTTTTGGACCCCATGTTGTGTTCGTTCATTGAATAGTGCATTGAAAGACATAGGGAAGCTAGATTAGGTGAAGCAAGTGGTGGCAGAAGCTAGAGAAATTCAAATGTTCATTTGCAACCACCACACCTCAATTGCTCTCTTCAAGACATTTTCAAAGGAGTTCCTCAAACCTGTTGAGATAAGGTATGCCACTTCATTTTGTTTCACTTTCATATTTCAATTTACGAAAACATTGGAAAAATTTTGAAGCTTCAAACATTTGTATTCCAAATTTGAGTTTCCAATTACATTGAGCCTTATAAGCATCCTCAACATCTGAACAATCGAGTCATTACCATGGATCTATGTGAAAAGGCATTCAATGTTTATAAGGACATGTGTCAGAACAAAATGGCAGAAAGGTGGTTGAAAGAAAAGAAAAGTAAATTGCCAAACAATGTGGGTCGCAGAGAATTCAAGGATGAATACACGATTTTGATCACTCTTCTTAATCATGTTTTCAATCACATAGATGCTTACAAATTTCAGCCTCGGATGTACTACAACATTGCTTAGATTATTCCCAGGCGAGAGCATTACAATTGACTTCCTTCAATCAGTGACGTTCTCCATCAGTAGATTACCGGTTTCTTAGTTGCACACAAATTTTACATGTGTTCGTACCTCGTACACCTGATTGCTTACCAAGGTCAGTTTAGAGGGTTGAACACAACATAGATTCTCAATGTACAAAAATTTCATCAGTATTATGACCAGCTTGAGTTCACAAAGTCTGGGCGACATTTCAAGCATGTGGAGCAAGCATTCTTGATGTACATAGTGAGGGACCTAGACCAGAATTTGCATGTTCATATCTCAGCAGTTGCCAGAGAAGCAATGGTAGAATGGGAAGACTGGTTCATTCAATTCCCTACTTATAACTACATTCGCATCTACGGATATGCTGGAATTCCAGCCATGCTACCTCGTTATCCTTCGAATAAGACGGTTTTCATGGAATTTTTGAGGCAGTTACATGATGTTCATTCACATCTTCGCCACAAGTGCAAGATAGCTGCCAATTTTCCACTGCAAATGGGAATCTACAGGTGCAAAACAGCAGTTGACACCAAAGATGTAGGCCATGAGTTAGTAAGACTTAATCTTAAGTACCTTGTTGACACATGTTCATATGACACTTGGGGTTTTTACTTAGCACGCCTTGGCGGTCGCTCTTGCCACAAGCCTTCTATGGAAGATTACTGGGTTAAAAGCGAAGACAAGTTCGAGGTGTGTCGGCGCAATTACAGCAGGTTCACCCTCTCACAGAAAAATGTCTTCATGTTAGAGGATTGTCAGATGACGATGGGGATACTCTTCCTCAATTCTTCAGAGAACAGGTTGATACGCAGCCACTTCCAGTTGTCGATTGGTTTGCCAAGGAATACTCATCTGTCAAAAAGAGATCAAGCAGAGTTATTCAGAAAAGTATACTCTACTTGGATAGCAAGAAAACAAGGAGAGCAGTCATATCAAGTACAGAGCCGCCATCGGTGGAATCTTCACTGCCATCCTCGTCAAAACCAAAACAAACCAAAAGGAGCAACCCTCCTAAAAGAAACAAAGTGTCTAATAATTCAAAAGGGAATGCGTTTGTTACAGAAACACAGGTTGAGGTAGCTACTAATATAGTTCAGAGCATGCTAGAGTCAGAGGTACAGCCTCCTTTGCCATTGCCAACACCACAGCAACCTCCAATTCCAATTCACATTGATTTGGACTTGGATTCGCCACCCCGTAGCAATACCTCTACACACTCCCACTCATCAAATTTTCCTATGACTAGCACCGATCCTT
Organism: Sequoiadendron giganteum; assembly: GCA_007115665.2. Taxonomy (NCBI): domain Eukaryota; kingdom Viridiplantae; phylum Streptophyta; class Pinopsida; order Cupressales; family Cupressaceae; genus Sequoiadendron; species Sequoiadendron giganteum. The sequence continues at coordinate 526,064,781 of CM021109.1, read as the reverse complement.
CCAATGAGATTAGTCGAGACTCGTCTTGGCTTGAGAGTCAGTTGGGCAGGAAGAGGAGGTAGCCATCCTACAAATTGGACCACTCAAATTTTGATCATGTCTACTAGGACACACCAGACAAGAGGATAAAGAAACAGGTTCATGTAGAGAGGAACACTGACAAGGAGATCATAATCGAGACCACTACACCCCCAGAGGACAAGAACTTGAATGAGGTTGAAGTTGAAGACTTTGATGTGATAAAGGTCAACCTTGGTAAAATCACACACCAAACAAAGGTTGATTTCCTTCAAGTTGCAATAGATAGCATAAAGGATAGAGTCATAAAAAAAGAAGACAAAGAAGCCCTCAAGGCTTAAATCCAACAGCTTCGTCAGTATATCTCTAACCTCATACATAACACTGAGAACGTCCCCACCTTACTCTCACAGATGCTAGAGCTTCTAGCAGAGCAGAATCTGCTTAATCAGTTTGTTGTATACAGGAAGCGCCTGAAGGATTGGGAGGAGAATTTTGTCACAAGGGATCGCTTTGTGCATGCAAAGTTATATCAATTGAGGTATTGTTGGTTGAAAATTTTATATACTTGGGAAAGCGTACAAAATTGTGGTTTCAGCCACAATACATGAGATAAACTCTCCTATTTTCAAAGGGAAGCCTCCCCCTTTGCTTTCTATTTTAACAATTCAGAAATAAACTCTAACTATAAATCTATTCCAACACTGGGTGAAACTCTGTCTTGTTCTCTTTTTTCAGAAAAGCCATTCTTTTCTCTTGTTTTAGAAAGGAATCACAACTGAAAGCATAGATGATTAATGAAGTAAACAAATAAAGAAGCAAAGTTTCCATAAAGGCACAAAGTCCTTCGTTGCTCCTCCGGGACGGGAAAGCAAATTGAAAGCATAAAGTCTTTGACAACTTACTCTCCTATCAACCTTTTTAGATGATTTTCTAGTAACCAAGTACAGTATGTAGCAGCTCAATTTTAACCACACGATGCACTTTTTATGCACAAACATAGAAAATAAAAGCAGCACAAAGTTTGCAAGTTACCCCCTTTGCTTGAGCGTTCTACAATAGCTTCAAATGGGACAAACAACTCAAAGTCTGCAGTATCAAATCTAAAAACCAATCTAAAACTCCAAACGCATTAAGCAGCTCAAAGTCTGCAAAGTTAAGCTTGAATCCCTCTTGTATAACACCACAAAACTCACAATCAATATGCAGAAAATGTCGTCACATAACACCTTGAATCAACACAAAGTTTTAAATCAATTTGCCTCTATTAATTGACTATAATCTGATTTACATCTAAACTCAAAGTCTTAGAGTGCACATACAAACTAGAAGAGTTTTGTTGCATTGCCAAAAGATGAAAATTACAATAGACCCCCTCAAGTATTTATAGGAGAGAAGCCTTGAGAAAAAGGTGGGAGGATCCCAACTAACTTGAGAAATTCTCTCAACCACTAACTAACTACAGTTGACTTATTCAACATTACAAGTCCTATTGTAATTTGACTTGTAATGTAATTACATGTAATTACAAGTTACAACTTTGCAAGTGATATGATTACTTGCAATTACATTTTCCCATTTTACATGTAATTTGTCAAAACTAAATTACAAATACATAATTGAAATTACTCTAAGTGTCTGAAGACACGACTTGAACTACATCATCCTTGATTGAATCTTCATGCTGCTGTTTGGAAAACATTCTTCCATCTCTGTCTTGAAAGGATTTTATGCTCATCAAACATTCATGTCACTTATTCACTTTCTTGTACAGCTTTGTCACTTTCCTAGCTCTCTAGACATCACTAGGACCGTCTTCATCTTCATAAATTTGTACTACAACTTGATATAACTACCCTTTGACATAGAACATCATTTTTTTTGTCATCCTCTATCAATGAAGTTCTCATGCTCAGAAATACATTACAAACTGCTTTTTAATCAACTGTCTTTTCCTCTTCATAATTCTAAGATGTCTTGATTCATTGTCCTATCTCAATAGACCAGTATAAGACTGCCTTTTCATGTTACTAATTTCAATAGGTAAGAAGATATTTTGGTGAAAAACATCCATTTTGAAGTTCTCTTGGAAATATCATCATTTTCCCTAGGCATGATTGTGCTTCAGCTTGTTGTTGTTCTTTCTTTGTATCATATGTAGTAATACAACATAACTTTCACCTTCATTACATTGTCTATTCCATATCTTCACTTGAATCTGCTATCCTATGCCTTTTCTCTTATCATCATTCTCTACCTTATGCTCACAAGTTCATAAGTTTGACAAAACAAATTACAAGTTGCTGATAAAAGCAATTTCAGATCTGGAAACCAACATTGCAAATGATTTCAAAACATACAAAAGATCATGCGACTTGCAATCGGATTTTGGGAGAGATATTGCAAGTATAAGCAAGTCAAGACACCAGACAATGAGGAAAATGGGGTTTTGGAAGTGCAAAAACGCATGCTTCAGCAAAAGCTTCGAACTTTCAAGCTTGAAGTCAGGTTTTGGATGGATGATTGCAAGGGAAAATCGTGTCCAAAGGACTTAACATCAAGTTCCCTTAAAGACTTTGAGCTCTCCAACTTGTAATCGGGCTTTGAAGAAGTATTTACAAGTGACAAACTCACAAAGTCGAATGGGTCGGGTCTTGAAAGACCACAAGCAAGTTGTTTTGGGAAGAGCTTTCTCACGTGAACTTGTTTTTTTTCTTTACAACTTGTAATTCGGGTCTTGGATGGGTGATTACAAGTGATTTAAACTTGAACTTAAGACCATTCCTTGCAATTCAGGTCTCGAGGCCCCCATTGCAAGTTATATGAAACTTGACTTTTACCTTTCAAGTTGTAATTCGGGTCTCAAGGCCCCCATTACAAGTTACATGAATTTTATAAAGTGAAAAAGTGCTCTCACTTGCAATTCGGGTCTCAAGGCCCCCATTACAAGTGACAAATAAAAAAGTAACTTTTCTAAAAATCCTTCAACTTGTAAATCGGGCTTTAAGACCCCCATAGCAAGTGACATGAAATTTATAAAGTGACCAAAAGCACTTTCACTTGCAAATCGGGTCTCAAGGCCCCCATTACAAGTGACAAACCAATTCTAAACCTCTTACTTGCAAATCGGGTCTCAAGGCCCCCATTACAAGTGACAAACTAATTCTAAACCTCTTACTTGCAAATCGGGGCTCAAGACCACCATTGCAAGTTATCAATTATCAAAACACAAAAGTGACTTAAAAAGCTCATAATGTGAAATTGGGTCTTGTGGACTTGATTGCAAGTGAAGTACCACTTGCATTTTAGAACTTTAAACCCCCAAACTTGCAGTGAGGTTTTCAAAACCCGAAATTGACCAGAAACACACCAAAAATGACTCAAAATTCCACGAAAACGGACGAGAGTGAATAAAAAAAATTGGCCAAAAAGACTATGGACCCAAAACTCAAAATTCCCAACCTCTGTACCTCGTAATACGTGCCTTGAGGCCTAAAAATGACAAAAAATTGATGGGTTACAATAGGTATAATGCCCACGAACTCTGTCTACAGCTTTAGGAATCAGAGCGAGAGCTGGCGGTTGATAAACCAAGAGATGAAATCATGATCTCTCAATTGAGAACAGTATATGACTCAGTCATCAACGAAGAGGGTAAGGAAGCTATTTTTACTTAAAGAACACAATTAATCTTCAAGGAAAAAATACAGAAGACAATGGCTTCAGAGTTGGTTGAGAGAAAAGAACACGTGACTAGTGCACTTCGGTACGTGAGAACTTTCGTATCTCAAGTTCCTCGCCAATATCGGCATGAGGGTGGTGAGTACATTGAGCTCACTGACGTTCAGTCAGAGTTGCAGGTACTCATCCATGGTATTTTCAGTGGAGCTTCTGTTGGCTGTAAGTTAGATCAACTTACAGTCATGTCAGCGTTATTTGATGAGGCGATGAAGAGTAGAGGATAACTTCAGAGTCAAATTACAGGCGCTGAGGAGATGCTACGAAGACACAATGTGTTGCAGAGAAGTATCAGTGCCCCAGATGGTGATGCAATCAACAAACTCGTGGAGGGGTTACTTGCTCAAGATCAGTATCAGTGGGTGAGAATATACAAACTTAAATGCGGCAAGCCAGCCATGAAATCCTCTCTTCCACTTATTTGCGTGGGGGGAATACTGTCCTCACTACCACTTATTTTTTCGTGAGGGGAAACAACAATAATGAAATATGATTATTTGAACTCAACCACTCAATTGTGGGAGTGTAAACAAATATTAAACTTGCAGCAATAATAAAAATAGCTGTTAGTACTACTAACTAGTTTTACAATGAAAGAAACAATTGCAAATATTAAAGATTAACTTCCAAAGTCTGTCAATGGTTAGAGTAATCAACCTCTAGCATTTACAATGCCAAAATGATATAGAAATGAAGCACGAACCAACAATATGATGAAATTATGTAAGTTTGATCAAAAACAGCATTAATAGAAAATCAGACCAGCAATATTAAAACTTACTATAATGGACATTTCTCCTCCAAAACAACTCGGAAAGCTTCCAAACCACAGTCGAACAACTAGAAGCAAAGCATCCAATCTCAAAGGAGAAAACGACCCAGAAACAACAACCACAAAAAGGAACGAACTCCAAGGCATCCAAGAAGAATGGTACGGCCTCCAAGAAGGGTCGACCTTCTCCCAAAATCAAAAACTCAATGAAAAATTCTGAAAACTTCCACAAAGGGTCGCCCTCCACAGTGAAACAACATGAGCAATTACCCATAATGGAATTAATTTCGATGGCAAAGCTATGAACAGAAATTCGCTTCAACCATGTATAAACCAGCAACATAAATACAGGCTATACATCAGCAACCTGTTCAAAAACATCAAAATTGAAGCTCCATTTGCACCTTTGTGTGAAGTACAGTCTCATATAACCACCTAGGAAGCCATAGTTTCAGGTCCGAATGATGGATTGAATTTGCTAAGCTTCCCCTTAGCCAGGTTCTGGATTTAGTCCAGCAGCATAACTTTACTTTCAAAATCATAACATAAGAATGAATGAGCAAGACATCAATAAATAAGCTTCAACAGAGGAGATGAATCAACTGTAACCTCCAAACAAGAAACTCTCCAACTTCTCCAAGAAGCGTCCACTTAAAAAAGCATTTTGAAATATTTAAAACTCTTCATATTTCTCCCAAGTCATCCCATGTAGAGGGATAATGAAAATTTTAATAAAATATTAAAGTGCCTTAATGAGGCGTCCCCCTTCATGACCCCATTTTAAAACAACTTAAAGTTCATTGACTAAGCATGGGGTACAACTACAAAACATCAAAATTGACTAAGTCTGGAACTCAGTCCAAGGAGGAATAGAAGTCAAAGCCAAAACCAACGCCCAAACTAATTCTACTAGAAATAGAATGATGTCCTGAACTGATTCTGCCAATTAGGCCACTGCCACAAATAGACTTACTAAAAATAGTAAGTTCACTTCAAACTCAACAGAAAGCCAAACTGATCAGCCTCGCTGCCCAAAAAAGAAATGTGAATTGCAAATGATTGCCACTAGAATGATACTGATATAAATAGACTTACCAAAAATAGCAAATGGCTATAAATAGCAAGTTTGTAAAAATTATCTGAACACCAACTGAGCAGTATCATGACTTACTATAAATAGTAAGTGTTTCAAAATATATTTGAGCTCAAACTAGGCAGCCAACATGACTTACTATATATAGTAAATGCCCGAAAAAGATGTCAATTTCAGATGTATGTCACACCACCTTAGAGGGTCTTTGAAAACCCAGAAAAACCCAGAAACCTTTCCTAAATGCAAGGTATCAGTCAAAAATTGCATGTCATTATGTTAACATGCATGTTACCTCATCCTGAAGCTCTCCAAAAACCCAGAAAGCTCCACCAGACATGCATTAGAAAAACACACATGCAAGGCTTCAAAATTGCATCTGAAAATGGAAACCATAATTTCTCATTCCTGCTTAGCCTACGAGTTTCCGAAAATAGGCTAAATCTTTGAGAAGAGTGTAGGGCTAAAATGGGGACATTACATTACAGTAGGTTTAATCGTAGTTGAAATTCAAAAAGAGAAAATCACAGGTACGACGCTAGAGTTTTATAACCTTATACTCTTAGCTGAACAAAAAGATTGACAATTAGTTTTAGTTTACTTTCTTTAAGCAACATCAACAAAGAGGGAGCTTCCCCTCCTAATTTGAAGAGTTGTTAATCTATGCATAGCTTTCCATTTCTAATTCGCATACCAGAGGTGTGAATTGAGACGCCAACATAAGGCATGAGAAATAAGGTGCCCTCCTTGAAAAAAAAAGCGCTTAGCTTTGCTAGAGATAGAATATTTTTCGTGTTTTTCAACTTTTCTTTGATTTTTCGTTTTGTGTGAAACGTCTTTGTTTGATCTAAAATTCCCGGCATCTGATAGGTCTTGTGAACTAGATGTGGATTCATTGAAGAGCCTGAACATATCTAAGATGATTTCCAGCTTTTCCCAACCCTAAAATTGCTTTTGACTGGATCTAGATTGGGCTGAAGAGTCAATTTGCACGTTTTTTGAAAAATGACAAAAATTCAAGGCATGAGATCTTGGGTGCTCTCCTTGAAATGAGGCACCCAACTTCTCCAGAGTTAGATTATGTTTTAAGATTTTCAAATTTCCTTGTCAATCGTTCACCACCTTCATCGACTACGTTGACTGTCGTTGCTGACATATTGACTGTGTTCACCGTTGTGAGCGCATGATCTACGAAAACTAAAAAAATTGACTAAGGAATTGACTGTTAAGTGCCTCCCTTGAAATAAGGCGCCTAACATCTCCAGAATTAGAATATTTTTTGCAAATTTCACTACTTTTTAGATTTCCCATCCTCTGTTTACCATTTTTCGAGCATCTTTCGCCATGGATCAATCTGTATAGCATTTGAGACCTCATAACTGACACTTGGCAGCTGGCCATCCTCCATTGATGACCTCGGAGGTCCTGATTTATCTTTTGAAAAAACGAAATAGACCCACCAGAGAAAAACTAACATTTTGACGATTCTGATTGGACCAGCCTGATAGGGATGTATTTTCAATCAACCAAAATCAGTTTGAGCCCTCCATGCAAATTTCTAATTTTAGACATTTTCCTAAAAAGTAGGGCCGAAAAAATGAGTTATGGGTTTTGTAGAAAAAAAAATTCTGAAGAGACCTAGATTGTCAGATTTTGAAAAATCTGAGGATTTCTCGAACATGCGTGATTTCTTAAAAAATAGGGGCCAACATGCAAATTTCTATTTTTAGAAAAAAAAATCAACATCCTTTTTGACAACAAACCCAAAAAAACCCTATGGTCCATTTATTCTTTAGAAATTTCTATTTTTAGAAAATTTGACCTTTTTGACTTTTGATGACAATTCTTACAAGATTTTGACCATTTTACCAAAATGCCTTAATCAAGCAAATATTTTAAATTTTGGGTACAACATACTCTTCACTACTTGTAAATTTGCAAGAGTGACTGTATGTTTATTCCCAACAACATTTACTTTATCTGATTTGTGTGCCTTCTTAAAGCTTCGAGTGAGCTCTTCAATGAGCCCTTCCATGCTATCCAGTTTAGTTAGGACTTGTACCTCTTTCTCTTCTATTACCAATAGCTACTCTTTCCATTCAAGTAGCTTTATATACCTCTATGCAACATTTGCAAGATGACATATCTTGTCATGCTCTTGGTTGCAAACTCTAGCATCTCCCCATAAGGAGGTCTTGAAAATATTTTCATAAATAGGAGGAAGATTACTTGTAGATGCCACATGACTAACTGAAATACCTTTTCCTCTATGAAAATAATTTGCATTCCCGATCCGATGTGATTCTGATGCTGCTGATATCCTGTATGCTTCACTTGAGTTATCCATCCTAGGAAGGTTTTAGATCATCAAGTTTTGATTTTTCTTGAAGGGGAACCGCACCAAAATTTCCCAAGCATCAAGATTTCGACTATCAACTAACTCCTTCGCATGCTGGAATCTGCTATGTGATAATGATTCTGGAACATATTGTTGAATACCATACTATGCTGATTTGAAGACATTTGAGTTCCAAAATAAAGACTTTGTTGCTTACCATATAATGAGTTAGTATGCAATTCCCCCACCACAATGCTTCTTGTTACCCACACAATATTTCCTTCAAACTCAGAATTAAGCTCCCTAATTTGATGAATCTATACAGACTCACCAAAGGTAATAGTGAGCTACCTGCCTTTCTGGCCACATGGAATGATGAGTCTATTAGCAGCCATGAAATCGAACTCATCAAAATATTCAACCTGTGTGTGCTTCACAATACCTTTGATTTGTAGTCCTTTGTGTATGACACTTAGGTCCCACATTATCATGCTTGAGCAAGCCCATAGCTGAGCGAAGGATTCCCTTTCCATTTTGTACCATTCATCTTTTCATCGCTATTAGAATGCTTCTTATAATTAAAGGAATTTTTAGATGATATAATATGAAGTTGTTGCAACAAATTTTTGTCACAACTATCCTTCTGACAAAGAAGATCATCAATTATTTTATCTTCAACATGCATTGTTGATTTCTTATTAACTTCATTAGAAAGAACACTTTCCTAATGTAAAAAATCATTGGGACAATATTTTTAACTTTAGCAACCAATGTAGATTTCTTTTGCTTCTTTTCACATTCTTGCAACCTTCAAATTGCTTCTTCAAGAAGATTCTGCTCAAGTACATCTATCACCAGTTCAAGTTCCATCTTTTTCCTATCTTTTTATCAAATTTCCCTGACTCCTCTTCTTCATGCTCAGCCATCATAGTTTCTGGTTCATATAAAGAATTTGTATATTCTTCACAAAGGGTGTCCCTTACAATTTTTGCTTCTTGTATAGGAATCACTGTATACTCATACAAGGAATTTATGTATACCTTGCTAATAGTGGTGACTTTAATTTCCTGCAACTCACAATTCTCCTTTCCATACACCTCCATGGTTTGTTTCTTCTCCCTTTCTTGCAGTTTTGGCTCGGTTGTACTCATTGCTTTTTTTGGTTCCATGATTGCTTTTTGTAATGGGCACCCCTGAATGCCCAAAAGACTAAACCAACTGCTGAAAGGAATTTTGACAAACAGTTTGCATCCAACTTCTTATTTCTCTGTTTAATGTTTAATTCCCTTATGACTTCCGGAAATGAGACATTTGTTTGTTTGTTTTATGTTTTGGCATAAACTTGAAAACACACAACATGAACAAGAAGGAAACTACAATAATATGCAATCTAGAAACTGACTACTGCTGGTAAAATATTATTTCAATAAGAAGCAAATACATGGCAAGTTATCAACTCACGAATTTCTACAGCATTATAATGTTTCATCAAATGTTTACAAAATCTGCTGCTACAGTGGTATGAATAGTACCCATGAATAGTTCCATGAACAGTGTCATGCTACAGTAGCGTGAATAGTGTCATGCTACAGTAACATGAATAGTGTTGCACTACAGTACTGTTATAATCTGCCCTCAAACGGTTCAATATCTTCTTGAAATCATTCCCTCAAAGTGACATAAGCATCGGACAAGTAGAGAGGAAGATAAGAACGAAAACCCCAATCTGCCTGTAGCTGAAAATGCACCCAATTTGCCTGTTAATGGAGCTGATAGCAATAGATTTCAAAGGCCAAACCCCAAGGGAATGACGTCTAGAATGTCACAAGAGAGGATAGACGTCCTCTAATGCCAAGAACGGATCTGCAACTCACACACCAATTTCTTCTCATATTCAACATATCTAATGAAGCCACAAACACTTCCTTTTATTCTATTTCCAAGGGTCGACTCAACTCTCATGGGCAATGTGGGATAAAAGATGTGCAATATAAAACATATATTAAAATATCCCCTTATGTCTCCCTTGGGTACACATCCCCATAAAATAAATATTAAAGTAACACTTTAATATTTTACAATTAAATTAAATGTTACTTTAATAAAACTTCAGGCATTAAAATGTATTAGCAATCGGACTCCAAATAATGCGAGTGATAGCTCGTCGGAAAGCTCTCACCGAGGAGTATCAAATCCAATCACCAAAACTGGTCTCCACTGTGTCTTGCTGACTTACTAAAAATAGTAAGTATGCCTGAAACTGAGTAAATCAACTTCGTTTTGGCCCAAACTGGAAATGACTAGGCCAAAACACTCTAGGATCCCCTTAAACCCTTCGTTAGCCCTTGGGACCATGTAGAACAAGGCTAACGCACACACACTTGGTCAACTGCTAAAGTGGGGACATTACACTTTTTTTGTTCTTCAACAGATACTTGACCTTCTATATACACACATTCCTCAAGTTCGTCTAGGTCTAAGTCTTTATTCTAATCCAACACTAGCTCAGTGAAGTGCATGTTTTCCTTGCCAAGGCACCCATGACTCAAGTCCATGGTTCCCTGCAAGAAAATTAAAGCCTTTTTCTTCTAAGCTTATTTCTAGTGTCATCACTAATCTTCTTTGTAACCACTCAAGGCATGGTCCTCCAAGAGGATGTATGAGTCTTCCTTTTAGTAGCTCTCGCATGGTGTCTGTTGTACCCAAACCAATTTTTTTGCTTCATTAAGGCATTTTGCTTTAAATGGTCTAAACCTTGTTAAAATGATGTCAAAACATAGTTTTTGGGCAATTCAAGTATGGGCTTTAAGTCAGTGTCATGCCACGGAGATACTGGCAAATTTTGAAAAAACTAAAAATTAGGGTTTTTGGACTTATTTTTAGGTCAAAAACCCTAAAAATTGAAACTTGTTAGAATTGGCTGAAATTTGTTTTATTAGCTTATTTTGCTTCACAATCACAATGGTGAAGTCGGATTCAGTTAAAACTCAGTTTAAGCCTGGTGGGTAGTTTTCATTTTTTCAAGTGAGAAGTTAGGTGTTCTAAACTCATCATTGGCAGATGGCCAGGTACCAGGTGTCGACAGTTAAGCTCAAAACACTTCGGTGATGTTTCTATGGCAAGTTTCGTCCAAAAAGTTACTTCGTTTCGGAGGGGATTTTCGACAGAGTGAAAATGCTGAAAAAATGGCTAGCTCTTAAATAAAAAGCGCAACTCTGAGCTAGGCGATCCCTTGATTCTAGAGGCTTAGATCAACTTTTCGGGGTTTGTCTCTTCCAAGATGCCTTCTTCAGAATCCTGCCAGCTTCACGATGAGCCTACCAGCCAATCCAGAAGATTTGTCAGCAGCCTGTAGCTAGGAGTTAAGTGATTTTTAGCTAGTTGGAAAAATGGCTAACACTGGTGGAGAAAAGCACGCCTGGAGGCCACGGGCGCCCATCTTATTGAGGCTTCAGATGGAGTTTTCTAAACGAGTGACACCCATGAGGTTTGTTTCCATTTTGGTCCAGCTCCGCAACACATCTATCAGTAGGTGAATCTGAGTTGCCGTATTGCCGTGGTCAGTGGTCAAACCTGAGGTTCCAGACTTGTTCAAAACTATTCAAAAATGTCAAAAGCGCCCCTGGAGGCCATGGGCACACAAGGTTTTGAAGCCTTAAATGAAGTCCTTTTGATGATTTCAGATGCTCGTCCTCTCCATGTCAGCTCCAGCTTTCCATTGCGTGTCTCAGCCAGGTCAAAGGATGTCTCAGCAGCCTGCAGCTAGAAGATTAGTGGTTTTTAGCCAGTTGCAAAATTGGATAACATTGGTTGGGAAAAGCGCCCCTGGAGGCCAAGGGCGCCCATGATTTAGGAAGGTCAGATGATGTTTTTATACGAAGTATTCTCCAGGAGCCCTTGCTCAAAATTCAGCCTGCTCCGCAGTGAACCAGTCAGCACGTTATTAAGTTTTGCCAAGCGTCGGGAGACGTTAAGTGAAATAAGGTCAAGTTATCAGTGAAAATAATGAAAATGCTTGAAAATATTCTAACACTGGGGTCAAAAAGTGCCCCTGGAGGCCAGGGGCGCCCATCTTTTTGAGGCCTCAGATTGGTGAATTTTGAATTGTCACCTCACGGAGTTTTCTTGTCAAATTTGGTCCTGCTCTTCAACGAAACTGTCAGCCAGTTGATCCAACGTGACAGTCAATCAGAATTAGTGGTCAAACGTGAGCTCCATTTGAGGTTTTAGATTCAAATTTTCAGAAAAATGTCTAATTTTGGAAAGGATGCCTAAAGTCAAAAATTGACTTTTTTTTTAACTCAAGAAAAGAAGTGCCCATGAGGAAAGGATTCAGTTAACTAAAAATTAACTCTTCAGTTGACTGTTTTCAAGTTGACTTCTTCTGGGCCTATTTTTAGTCTGTAATTGAGCGAGATGAGCTTGCATGTGTCAGTTGATTGAACTGTTGAAGGTGGCACCCTATTTAGGGTATATTTTTCATTCAGTTAACTATTTTGAGAGCCAATCAAAGGCCATGCTTGGATTTTGAAGGTTCAATTAGAGCTCAAGCGCAATTTCCAAGGCTATGCATGCATTTGACACGCGTTTTGTTATCACAAAATCTAGTAGCGCTCGATTCACGGATAACCCCCTACAAAACTAGTATGTTTCCTAGGACCGTGTGTTTCAAGCACGCAAAACGAGGCAAAACTTGTTTTACGAGGTCTCTAATCCTACCTAATCTGGGTAGGTGACGATAGGCTTGAGTTTCGAGTTTAAAGGTTGACTCCTTGAGAACCCAGGAGTTAAGACATTTTAGTCTGTTTTTGGTGCTCCGGCGGTGAAATTCATTGTCGTTGCACCGTTTTACACTACCTGTTTTTGGTGCAACGGCGGTGATTTTCACCGCCATTGCACTTAACTTAGTTTCCAACTTTTGGTGCTCGGGCGGTGAAAATCACCGCCGTTGCACTTTAAGTTATTTTTTGAGTTGGTGCTCGAGCAGTGATTTTCACCGCCCAAGCACCTATTTGTGAGTCAAGTTGAGTTATGCGGCCACATTCAATGCACGTGATCTAAGTTTTTCCTAGGGTTATTAACTCCAACTTTGAGTCATTTTCGCATGTTTGTTTTTAACGTCTCCTCTCCATACTTCACTCCTGTGCCATTACGAGTTGCCTTCATTGAGATCTTTCTTGGTGTTGTCCTCCAGCGCACAGTTTTTGACTCCATCTTCACCACATTTATCTCGGGTATGTATGCGTCCTTGTTTTGTTTCAGTTGTTAGTTTTCTTTGTTTAAGTTTTGAATACTTTCGAATTTCTCTTTTGTCTTTGGCGTTCTTCACCCATTGTTCATGTTGTTTTGTCTTTTCATTTCTCCCTTCGTGTCTTTCTCGTGTCTTTTGCTATCATTTTTTCCTAAGGTTCAAAACCTTGCACTTCGTGGCAAAGATCTCCCCATTCTCCAAACTATTTTGAAGTCTCGGTGTACATGCGGGGTTTTTCGATGCCTTTGCACGAAGCCACCAAGTCTTTCCTGGTGTCTTGGCCGTGAAAATCACCGCCACGACACCAAACTGTTTTGAGGTGTCAGTGTTCGAGCAGTGATTTTCACCGCCTCGACACCAACATTGTCGCCCCCAAAAATTCTGAGTCTTGGTGCTCGAGCAGTGTTTTTCACCGCCTTGACACCAAAACAAAATATCATCTCAATGCTGGACTTTTTCTCTAACACTCGAAAAAGTGTTTTCTCTTCATTTTCGCCTCCACGCTCATTTTCGCTCCTCGTTTTCCGCACCACACGGCCAAAACACAATGACTCCATATCGCCATGTTCATCTCACGCTTCCCCATGTGACATATATTTCTTGACAATCATTGCATCCGCCATTCTTGCAATTCCATCAAAGATCCTCGGAAATAAGAAATACATCGTTCTCTGCTCTCCTAAATGTCAGCTGAAACGCCATCATCATCTCCTAAAGATAAGGGGAAGATGAAGTATAAGTACCAAGGCGTATTCCCTCCGACCGTGGTGTTGTCCAAGGTGGATGAAATCAAAGACACTGAGATCGGCCATCGAGATCTGGCAGATTTCGTGAGGAGGATCCAACAGAGACTGTGGGATGAGAATCTGAAAGCCATTGTACATAGAAATCTTCATATGGTTTTTCCTTTCCCAACTTCAGCTCATCACACGAAGTTCGTACTTCAGGTAGCTGCACACTACATTCAAGAAGACAGAACTGTGAGGGATTTGGCAAGTCAAGTTGTAATGAGGCTTGACGGTGAATTCTTTGACATAATCTTCAAAGTTCCACAAATGGAACAATACACTCCTATCACAATCCAGAGAGCTCAAGAATTATTTGACAATGATCCAGTCAAGGCCAAAACATTGATTAACTCACAGTGGTTGAAGACTCCCCGGCATGTTTCTATGTGGCCTAAGGGACTCCCCAGGAGTGACTTCAAAGAAGATGTAAGAGATATGATTACCTTGTTAAGCAGAGTCAAGGGTTTGCCTGGATCCTCTTATTTTCAAGATTGGATGTATGAATACATCTGGATCATCCGAAGGAGGAAAGTACACATTGATTGGGGAACACAGATCAGTGACGAAATCCATGAGCAGCTGATCAAGGTGCCCACCACCTTAAAGTTTTATATGACTTCTTTCTTGGTGTACTCAGCAGCAGTAATGAGGCAGTTTCCTGGTTTATCTACCAAAGGTAATAGACATTCTACCCCTATCTATGACTACTATTACCAATTGAACTTGAGGGAAAGCTTCCACCATTTTAGGAGAGTCACAGATGCTTTCTTTGCTCCTTTGTTGTTCACTTTTGATCCAACTCTGGAGAAGAAGAGAATTTCAAATGAAGCTTACAAGGCGGTCAGCAAGGTGGGATGTGTGTTTCTACAATTTCCAACCTTTACTTACATAAGGGTAGGTTGTTTCACAGGATGCCCTTATATGCTTCCCAGATACCCATCAGATAAATGGATTCTTATGGAGTTGTGCAGACAATCAATTTCTGTGCACAAGGAACGACAAAAGAATCATAAGCCAGGTTTTAAGTTTCCATTAACCATTGGCAGATACACGATCAGAACTGTGCAGAAGGCCAAGAATGTTTCAGCTGAGATGCACATAAATACTATCAAGACCTACAGGTACAGGTGTGACTTTGACTTCAGGGACGTCGAGAAGAAACTCAAGAAAGGTCATAGCCATATCTACCATTTTGAAGACATATGGGCAGAGTGTAGAGATGAAGAGGATGTACGTAAAATGGATTTCTGCAGATTGACAGTTGATCAAATCAGGGCTCTCCAAATAGCTGATTTGCCTGAAGATTTCACAGACCTGGGTGACGTCCTCAATTTTGCCTATGATGAGGACAACATCGCCGGGAAACCTTTGCCTCCAGTACAATGGTCCAGAAAAGAATGTACTTACATGAGGGAAAGGTTGGCCCCTATCCTACACAACACAGCAAAATGGCTTCATAAGCATGGCCATCAGATGAAAGCCTTCAAGACAGATTCTGAAGGTGAGCTTCCTAAAGAGAAACCCAGTCCACCGCCAGAATCTCGCGCCAAAGAAAAACAGGTTGCGATTCCCTCTTCGTCACGAAGAGGGCCAAGGATTAAGTTCACTGTGGGGAAAAATACTCCACAGACTACTGAAATACAAGAAACAAGGGCTACCACATCTCGTGTAGAAGAGAGGGAGCTTGTTTTTGAGGATTTATCTTTAGATGAGGAAGGAGGAGATACAGAGTTTGAATCCGAAGAATCAGATGATGAGAACTCTGGAGAAACCGAATCAAATGAAGAAGAAGAGCAATCAACAGAAAAGGTTGTGGAATACCAAGAGGATGAGCAGGTTTTGTCCTCTCCTCAAGGAGAAACCGAACAGGTTCCAGTATCTTCACCTCCTCACACTCCTTCAATTCCTAAATCTCCTGTTCCACCCATTCCTTCTTCTCCTCTTCCTACCACGGTTACAGGGGTAGAAGATGTTTCTTCCCTACCAGTAGGGTTAACGGTGTTGGTTTCTTCTGCAGTTGGCCGAGCACAAAATATCAATGACCTATCTAGTTCGCCAATTTCTCTCCCTAGTTTGTCATCTCCATCTTTTGACATTTCTTCGGAGGCTGAGTTTAATAGATTCATGAATGAATCTTTGCAGAGTCAGCTTGGCGTATAGACAACTGGGCCCATAATGACTACAACGGCGCCCATAGTTACTGTTTCAACTATTCCTCAAAGAGCCCCTGCAGCTCAGGAGTTAGCGGTAACAAGTGATGTGTATACTTCTTCCCTCCCTCCTTGGTTGGTGTCGCAGGTTCCTAAGCGAAAAAAGCAGATGATCTCCCCCAATGAGCTAGACCTAGAAGAAATACCTGCTCCCAAGAACAAGGAAAAGAAAAAGGCTAAGGTATTGTCAAGACTCCAGGTTGATAAAGCTGGCTAGAAGTTTGTTGAGGTAGGTTTTCCTCCACAACCAGAGGGAGATGTAAACATGGAAGATTATACCATACAAAGAATACAACTTGGGAAGGTAACAAATGAAAGTGCAAAAGCAGATGCCAAAGTAGTGTTAGACATGTTGTGACCTTTTTCACACATCACCCCATTCAAATGGGGAACCCCTAATTTTTGCTCCATTCTGGTCTTTTGGCTTTACATCTCTCTCTCTCTCTGGTCTTTCCATCCTTTCGGGGATGTCCCATTGTTTGACCTAGGTTGAAAATTGATTAAGTCTGTGAAATTAGGGTTTCGCACCATTCAGGCTTTTTAAAGGTCAAACTGAGTTATCAAATTGGAATCCGAGCTTAGTGTTGTAGTTACAAGGTGTCCAGCAAAGTCCCACTGAATTTTCATTGAATTCTGACAACTTACTATTTATAGTAAGTACTCAATCTGGGACTGTTTCATCAGGATTTTGGAATTCTGTCAGTTTTAGCACACTCAGGTAACATCAAGCTACTTGCACGTAAATTTTGAGCAGAATCAGACAACTTGCTATTTTTGGCAGTTCAGGCTTCAAGAGCTATTTTCAGGGTTCACACATATGATTTTCAAATGCATGTTTGGGGAATGTTTCTGGGTTTTTCAAGACCTTCGCAACGATGTAACATGCAAACCGAGGCAATCACTTTCAGAGTTCAGCCTTCGGAGGCTATTTTTAGGGTTTGCATGCGGAGTTTTTCAATGCATGTCCGGATATTCCTTCTAGGTTTTTCGAGAGCTTCACAACAGTATGACATGCAAGCAGAGAGGATCAAGTTTCGAGGACTTACTATTTTTAGCCAGTGCCCGCATGTAGACCAGTTTTATGGGTTTTTCTAGGTTTTTTGAGATCCCACGGGCAATATGACATGCAGAATCATCCGGCGGTGAATTGATCACTTTCCAGACACTTACTATAAATAGCAGTTTCACTCCAGCCACCCGACACTTCAGTTCAGCATACAAAGCAACATGCAGAAGAAACAAAGTCAAACGAAGATCGTTCAGGATACGTGCAAGTCAAATTAGGGTTTCCACTTTTATAGGGGGCGAGACTCAGAAATTGTCAGAATGAAGTACCCCACCGATATTAGCATCATCCAAGCAACCTACTAGCAAAATTTGAGCGAAATCGGAGAACTTACTATTTTTAGTAGGTCATCTCAAGGCTATAAATAGCAGGTCTGTGCCAAAGGTAGGTGTGAACGGAGCATTTAAGTTATTAGGATCTGACATAGCGAGTTTCAAGTCAAACGGAGCTACAGAAGTCAAGCAGCTTTGGAACTTACTATAAATAGCGGGTGGCTATAAATAGCAAGTCAGGGCAAGAGCCAGGCAAAAACAAGTTCATCAGACTACGGGGATCACATGGTGAAAATTTCATGACAAACAGAGTTATGGAAGTCAGAAAAGCAAGGACTTACTAAAAATAGAATGTGAAGAGCAAACAAGGGCATGAAAATTTTACTAAGTTTGAGAAAATGAGAGCATACCCTCTCAAATGCGCCCATGGTAAAATGGAAGAAAACCCATGTAAATGCGCCCACCTTGAGGAAGTGACTTCAAAATTGTCTAAGGCAAGAGAATTGAAAGCACACCTACCAAAAGGCGCCCTCAAATGGAAGTGAGTTAGTCAAAATGCACCCACCTTGTGATGAGGACTTGTAAAAACGCCTAAGGCATGAAACAAAAGTAGCCACCCCTATTTGCGCCCTCAACTTGAAGCCCACCATGCTATTTGCGCCCAAGGAATAGGCTAAAACGCCTAAGGCACACAAATGAAAGTATCAAGGGTGAAATGCGCCCTCAAGAGTAAGTGAAAGTTCACCCTCCAAAATGCACCCATCTCAAGTGAAAAAGGTAAAACGACTAAGGCATGAAAGTCAGAGTAGCCTACCTCATATGCGCCCTCAAGAGAAATGAAAGCTCCCACATGTAAATGCGCCCAAAGTTGCTGAAAAGAGGAAAACGCCTAAGTGTTAAAAATAAAAGTAACTCCTTCCAAATGCGCCCATCAAACCAAACCTCCACCATGGAAATGTGCCCTTGTGCTAGGAGTCTAGGGAATTTTTTCTAAGGCGTATGAAAGCATCAAGGGTGAAATGCACCCAGCTTGTTGTAGAGGTAAGTGAATATTTTTCCAAGGCATAGATTGAAAGCTAGCAACATCAAAGGCGCCCACCATGGAAAAGTTAACACAAAAATGCTAAGGCATTGCAAAATGGAAGTGGGCTATGTCAAATGTGCCCAAGCCTAGATCAAGCAAGCAAAGAATTTCAAAGTCCGTGGAAAATAAAGTGAAAGCCTCTAGGCTAATTTGTGCCCAAGGGTAAGGTGATCATTTGAAAATTTTTTAAGTGGAAAAATGAGAGTAGACCCTCTAGAATGCGCCCTCAGGTAAAGGTGAAGCACGAAAATTTTCTAAGTGAAAAACGTCTAAGGCAAGGTGAAAGCTTAGCATATCAAGTGTGCCCAGCTTGTGGGTGATTTGAAAATCCTCTAAGACATGGAAATTAAAAGGTACCAAGAAGAAATATGCCCAAGAAATGAGAGGGATTTAAATTTTATTCCTAAGGCATGGAGACAAATATTTCACTGAAGGGAAATGCGCCAAGGAAGAAAATGTTAGAAATATTTTCTAAGTGAAATAAATGTTCCACTAGAGAAACTACACCCTTGATATGAGTGTGAGAATTTTCCGGAGGCATTTAAATGAAGTGGGCGAAGTGATGAAATTTTACAATTGATGAATATTTTCTCAAAAAAAAAATTAAATGAACCTCTTTAAAATGCACCCATGAGTTAACAAAGTTTAAAATTATTTTCCTAAGGGAGATTTTAATATTTTCAGAGGAAAATTGTTTTGCCTAGATTATTTTCCTAACAGAAATTAAATCTCAGAGGGTGGATTATTTCGAGCAAGCAAGTGATTTCAGATCAACGGAATTGAATATTTTGAAGAGAAGATTTAAAATGTCTAAGGCAAATTTCATGAAATTGAAGATTTAAATGACAGACATTTTAACAGGTTGCAAATGAATTTACAACTCCCATGAATTTTTCCGAGTTGAATTTAATTAAACACTGCGAGGATTTTAAAATGGAATTTTCAATCAAGTCAAGTGATTTTCTCGCGAGTTGTTTAAATTAGTGAGAGTTAACTGGCAGACTGGAGGGAAAAAATTCGAATTTTGCAAGGAAAGAATCTTCATTAATGGCAACTACCATAATGACTGGCCGACAACTAGCCCACTACTGCGCCCGAATTAGAAGATTCCGAGTGAAGAGAGTGGTGAATTGATGAAGGTGCTAAAAATAGCTCCAGCACTACTTGGCAGGATTCTTCATGAAGAGTTATTTAAACAACCTCATTTCTCTCATTTCTTCACACATTTCGAAGTGCTTGGAGTTGCTGAAGTGAGGAATTTTGTGAGAGATTGAAATCTTTTTCGAGGTTGCTGAAAGTGAGCTTGAGTTTTTATTTTCTAAGTACGAAGTTGCTAGAGAATTTAATTCTCAAGTTGCTGAGAGTATATTTTCGAAGAGCTGAGAGTGTGTTGCTGCAAATTTCGAAATTATTTATGCTTGAGATTTTATTTTCAGGCGGCTGAGAGTTGAGGTTGCTGCAAGATTTCGAAGTTGCAGAGATTTTCTTATTTGGTGAAGGTCTTATTCTCGGAGTGCTGAAGAAGTCATTTTCGAAGTGGCAGAGGGGTTCTTGAAGTTGCTGGGATTTTATATTCAAACTACTGAAAGTCGATTGCTGTTGGAGTTGAGGAGAAGTTCGAAATTCCATGCTGCAGTGATCTCCGTACTCTTCTAATTGCTGAAGTTGACAGGCTAAAGTCAAAAGAGTTCGAATTATTTATGCTAGAGAAATTATTCACATTGCTGAAAGCTATTAGTTTGTTGTGATTTTTTTTTTTCTTCGCCAGTCAAAAGTGCAGCTGTTGAGAGTTTTCTCTAAGCTCGGAGTTTTTGTACAATTTGAGGTTTGGAGTTAGAAACTTATGCTGAAGAATTTCATTTTCAAAACTAACTCCGTACTCGCAGCCATCTCGGGAATTGTTTTATTTTATTAAAAATCTGCAGTCTAACTTATTATTCTATTTTATTTTTGCAGATGGTTGGAGCAAAAGATGTTGCAGGAACAAGCAAAGCTGCAAGCAAAGCTGCAAATACCGATGCGGGCAAGCCAAGCTCATCCTGACAAGCAATGATCAAAAGGCTCGCCAAGGCATTTCTTCCGAAGTCGGCAATTACTTCAAAGTTCGCGGGAATAAATGACACCAACCTCGGGTCATTTAATCTGAGTGCACTCAAATCAAGGATGTTCGGGCTAGGGGGCCATCAACCGTCAGTCACGGCACACAATATTATGAAAAGTGGGATCTATGCGGCTGCTAGTTTTCCACCAGCAATCCAATGTCTGGAATTAATCATGGAATGCGCAAATTGTTACAAGGCAGAGCGTAGAACCATTGTCTCTCCAGATGGCAAATTACTTGCCAACTTCACGCCGGACGCTATTGGAGAGGCATTTGAGATTCCTACTTCCGAGAGGATGTTATACAAAACAAAGGAAAGGGCAGACAAAAAGTACTCCTCCTCCTTTGAAAGGGTTGATGCAATCATCAACAGAGTCTGGATGCAGAAGCCAAAGCCACCCTGCACTAAACTCCCGAAGCAGATAATTGCCGAGGATGTGAAACAAGAATACTGCGACTTGATAATGATGCTTAGTCGAATAAATGGGAGTGCGCAAGCCTACATCTTTGAGCCTTGGATGTTCTACTTCATCGAGATCATCTTGGAGGGAAAGGAGTGTGTTGATTGGGCAAGGATGATTAGTGACAATATTGATGAATAGTTTAGGACCCTAAGGAGGACGAAAACCTTTTATATGAGCTCGTACGTGATATATATGTTGGCTAGGATGACCAAGTACCGAAGGATCACGTACAAGGAACCAATCGGCTGTGCACCTGACCATTTCAAGATCCATGAAGCCTGCACACAGTTACATTTGACTAACCCTGCCAACTACAAGCGGGCAAATGATGCATTCACAATGCACGTTACAAGGACCCTTCAACAGAGAACGCGGCAAAGAATATCAAAGGAGGCACAGGCGTTGATAGAAGAATATGGATATTGGCTCACCAATTTCCAAAATGCACATACATTAGGCTGCAAGGGTTCACTTCGTATCCATACCGGTTGCCGAGGTACCCCACCGATCATATAGTAATGCTAGAAGTATCTAGGCAATTGATTGCCTATGATAGGATTCAAAAGAAGAAGAAGAAGGGTGGACTTGACTTTCCTATCGCCATAGGGAATTCCAGTGAGGTGTGTCCCTCCCTGCAGGCAGCTTGAGAGGCAGAGGATGAGCTGCAATTTTTTCATCTCTCGTATCACACAGGCCGGCAAGATTTCGATCCTTACAGAAACATACAAATGGTGCAAAACGTTGAGTACCGACACAAGGCTCACATTGAGGATTTTTGGGCAAATGTTGTTGATGAGGTTGAAATAAGGAAAAGGATGTTTACTAGGCTCTCCCTCAAGTTGATCAGGGAGTGTGAAGTCATTCCAGTTCCCGACCAAGTGGAGGAAGATGTCAACGTTATACAGCCTAACTGTGAGTCAGTGAGAAATACTCCGGTCCCACCACCTGATTGGTCCAAGTCAGAAATCATGGACTTGGACACGCATTCTATACCGGTGATGACTTTCACAAGGGCTTGGGTCGATAGGCACGTGTGCAGACTCAAGAGCAGATTTGTGGCCCTTACTTATGACTTGATGGGCGATCAAAGGCCACTAACAGTGAGAAGAGGAAAGCAGATTGCCCAAGCTGCAGAGGCACAAGAGGAAGCGTCGACCCAGCTGATACCTTTGAGGATGGAGCAGGCATCACCCGCACACTCACAGACTCAGTCTTCAAGTTTTAGAGTAGTTTCACTATTTGTCGATCAGAGGGCGAGCCTGAATGAGGAGCGAGAGCTTGAACAAGTTGATCAGCCCAACGTCAGAGATTCAGATAGCCTAAGTGTCAGTGCACCCAGAGGAGGAGGCCAACAGGAGGAGGAGGAAACAGCGGCCGATACTCATTTCTAGTAGATGTTGGACGTGACATTGGAAGAGGAAGGAAACACAGAGCAAGGGACCCAAAGATCTGGAGATACTCAGCTCGTGGATACTGATGAGCCAGAGCAGAATAGTGTTGGAAGAGAAGAAATACGCGAGGAGGACGCAACAGAGGAGCAGCCCCTCATCATTTGCAATCCACAGCAGACAGTGCTGGATTGGCTTACGAACAGAATGAGAAGGGATCCTGAGGATGATATAGATCCGGCAGTAGAAATGGAAGAATTCCTCAGGAGGATCAGTGCACCTCCGGAAAGGAAGAGAGCGAGGAAATTTTCAAAGATTTCGACTAATGAGTCAGGCTCTCGCACACTCCAGGTTGTTGTCCCAAGGGAGGAGTGTGATCGAGCTGAGGAAAGGCCCGAGAATTATGTGATCACCACCGTAGAGTTGGGTTGTCCTACGAGGGACCAAATTATTGAGGAGTTCGATAACTCCTATCAGTCATTGAAAGATAAGTTGCTCCGTACGGAAGGAAAGTACAAGAGGTTGAAGAAGGAGCATAATACTTTGATAGGATATGTGCAGGGCCTTGCATGTCCAAGTGAACAAGGAAACCCAGTGGTTGAACCCCCGTCTGAGCTTCCGAGAGAGTCAGTTGTTGGCTTGGAGGATCTGAAGAAAATAGAAACGGAAGCGGACAAGTGAGTTGGCCATGTTCGGGCTGAGATAGAGAAATTCATGGAGGATCTTGCTTATGCTCACCAACAAGCCTCAATCGTTCTGGCACGCATGGACATGGTGGATCAAGCCTAGAGCGAGACCCAGATTTATCAAGCGAAGACTGTTCTTCGTCTAGGGGCTTTGATGCACATGCCTTTGCACACCCTGGTGGATGGGGGTGTAATACAGGAGGGTGATAGGTACGATTTCACCAGCTGGTACTCCTCAGTGGTCACGGGCCGTGGTTTCCATGATGCAGCAGAAGCGGACTCAGCCAGGGTCAGGAAGGCAATGAACAATATTTTGGATGGAATCCTGAATACCTAGGAGGCCATATTTGCTAAGAGGTTGGCTCTGGATGAGATCACTGCAGGTGGTTTGAGGTATAGGTTGACTCCCTTCTTCTCAATCGTAAGATCATTTTTCCAGGATAACTTTGAAAACATCTCCACTTTCTCCAGTATAATCCAGAATACCCAGGACACTTTGGTGGCATGGAGAAAGTCTTACACCCGACACGGACAGACGGTGGCAGTCTTGGAATTTCAGCTCAACCATATCCCGCCGATTTCAGTTCAGGAGGTTGAGGCAGTGTTGGCCTGTCTGATCGAGTTTGCTGTTCTGGAGAGGGACAATGGGAATGCTCTGCTGGACAAGAATCTTCTAGAAGATGGTGATGAGCATTAATTGCTCATTATGGTTCCTGCAGAGGAGTGGAGAATATTCTATGCATTTATTGCCCACTCCTCTCTGTGGTGGTTTTTAGAGCAGAAACCCTAATTAGGGCATATGTGGCTCAATTTGAGCCCTTTATTGTAATTGAATCTGAGCCGTCCACTAAAATGGGCTAGCTATAAAAGGGGCATCCCCCCTCATTTGTAATCTATTAGAATTAGAATTGGATCAGAGATAAAGTTGAGCTACAGAGTAGAGAGCTTATAGCATTTAGCTTAGAAGTTAGCTTAGATTGAGGAGGGAAGAAAACTTTCCTTTGAAAGTTTTGTAAGCGGTTGTTGTGAACACTTTTCATAATACAAAGAGTTTCATTGCTTGGTGATTTCTTCTTTGTTATGAGTAGCTAGCAAGGCCATTTCATCTTTTCGATTCAAAGTAGATAGAGTAAAATAGACTTTTATTTCATGCAAGTAGTTGTTAGCTGTGGAATGTGGCATTTAATTTGAGCAAGTCTTCTCTTGTCCATACCACTAGCGGGCTTGCTGACGGTAAGTTCACCTTGCATGGTCAACTGGAGTAATAGCACTTAACTTCAATTGTGGCTCATATGTCCATATGCATCGTTGTGATGGTATGAACATGTTGTGTCATGATTTGAACACTTTTCCCATCCTTTGAAGATTGCACCAACTTTGTGGAGGTTGTCCGAAGGGAGGCAAAGCAGAGTCTGGTTCGAAGATTGTTTAGGTTGATCCCCACATTCCACCCTTTAGAAGTAGATTGTAGAATTCCTATCCCTATTCCCTTTAAATTCAGCATTTTCGGGTTAGTTTAGAGATCGGAGCATCATAGCCAAAATCTTTCATTTGCTTCACTTAATTGAACAATCGCGTAAGTCCCCTTGGAATAACCAGCATATTCACATCAGCCAATTGAATCTATTCGCAATAAAAGGAACCTTGGAGTTGAACGCATGAACTTTCAGGCAATCTTAGCATGCGGGATACTTTGATCAAGAGCGAATAGAGTGACCGTTGGACATTTTATTTTGTGTTGGTGTTGTCATAAAACACACGTCAACAAGATGCTCTTGCAGGAAGGCTTGACAAGATGGAGCAAGCTAAAAATCTATACAAGGGGAAAGCTGAACGCTATGCAAACATCTTGAGAAACATAGCGGGATCTTCAATGGGTGATGCCCAATCTATGACCATGGTAAATGTCGAAGAACCAGCTGTTCAAAAGGCAGAAAAGCTTGCAGCCAAGGGTAAAGTCTTAAATGAGTTTATTGAAGAGATCATAGATCATGGGACGCAAGTCATCACCACCGCAAGTGAGAAGAAAATACAAGTAGCCCAGCTACAGACTGAGCTTAATAAAGAGGAAGGATCACTTGTGAGGGATCTACATCAGATGGAAAGGACTTTATCGTTATGGCTGAAAATGAAAGAATCCAAGATCAACCAATTGGTAAAGAATGGAGTAATACCTGACAAGGAGAAATATGTGGAGGTGAAAGAATCGCTCAAACATAGAATCCAGGTATTGAAGTTTTTGATTGATGACATTCACCAGGTACAAGAATATGTAGAAGGTTACCGGGTTCTTCTGGTAAATGGAATGGAAGAGTTGTCGGGTGATCTCCTTGATGACGAGCACACCTTCCTTCCCCTCAGCGAAATAATTCAAGTGTATAAAGAGGCCTTCATGAAGCTGGTGGATGACAAAGGTTATAACAAAAACACCATACACATTGTATGTGATCTGCAGCTTTCACTTGATTGTTTCAAGACTCATCTTGAAAGGTGTAAAAAGGTTTCTTCATCTACAAAGAAGTTAAATACCAAAATACACACGCTGGTGGATTATACAGTCGGGCCAGACGAAAATTTCATGAGAGAGACAGCAAAGAAATATGAAGACTTTCGCGCCCAATGCAAAGAACAATAGTCTTCTTTTCATCTCTAGTGTTCGCCATTTTTGGTGTCCCCTACTTTGCACATTGTAAATAGTTTTTGACACTTTAGGTGTCTTTTTGTAAAACGTAATTGCACCAAAATATGAGTTGCGATTATGTAGAAATAAATTACACTCAGTTAGATTAGGGTTTCCTATTTTTACTCATATGATTCCCTAATTTTGCTCTTCCCTCCTTTCTATAAATAAAAGGGATTTCCTTTGTAATATTTACCTTTTGATATTTTGCAACGGACTACTGCTCCTTTGAAACAAGCATTGAGACTTTGTGTTCAATATTGTGAATTCGGATCTAATCAATAAAGAGGAGGATTGCATACCAGACTTTGTGTTGGAATCGATTGTCTTGTGTGTTGATTATATCAGTAGTGATTTGTGTATGAGATTGAAAGGGCTTCAAGTGGTTGATGTAAACTTTGTGTTACATTTATCGTTTGGATTTGTTTATGTTTGAAGGTTTTGTTGAAGGATCTACAAGACTTTGTGCTTGTAATCATTCATGCTGTTCGAGGAATCGCTGTGTCTAAGAAGACTTTGTGCTTCTAATACAACGAACGACATTATTACAGGATTCAACATTGAAAAGGCTACGGAACGACTTTGTGCCTTCGTGAGCCTTCCCTTTTCCTTTTACCTTTTGTTATTATAAATCATACCTGGTATTTCTAAGCTTTGCTTTGTCAAGATAGAAATATTGGCATTACTGTTGTTGTTTAAGTTTAAGTTATTCAGATCTAAATCTTTTCATCGTGAAGCATTGTAAACATCTTCTCTGAAAAAAGAGAGAAGTATGAATGTAACACCCACCCCCCATTTCATGAGTATAGTGTACATTTTGTAAGTATTCCTTTAAGTTTACTATAGCTTCTAATTAGCAGTAAGAAGGGCGCCTCCCCTTTTCAAGAGGAGAGATTATATCTCACACAGCTGTGGTTGAAGTCTAGATGGCGTAATCTATTGAAAAGTTGATTACACTATTTTCACCCAACACGTTTGATGATAAATTCTTGTTTATTATGCATATGGCATCCATTATTTCTTATTCTGAGTTGATAAAACACGCCTTTCTCAAGTAAATTGTAATCTATAGGTGCTACAAGGGTCAAAATTCAACGTTCTTCGTAGCTACAGATTCAGAATGATCAAAGGAAGGATATTTCAGACTTCGTTTTCCATTTGCATGCAGGTTTCATCAGTTCTACTTCAAGCATAGGCGAATTTCTACAGAAGAAGAGAGAAAACAAACAAATAAAAAACTTTTATTCTTCTGTCTTATTTTCCTCTATTCTCGTCTTAGATTTTCTTTGCATGTCAAAGAAAACGACAGAATCTTTAGAAAACAATCATCTGGGTT
Source organism: Sequoiadendron giganteum (assembly GCA_007115665.2). Taxonomy (NCBI): domain Eukaryota; kingdom Viridiplantae; phylum Streptophyta; class Pinopsida; order Cupressales; family Cupressaceae; genus Sequoiadendron; species Sequoiadendron giganteum. The sequence goes on along the minus strand of CM021109.1, from coordinate 526,037,499 downwards.
TGAGTATTTCAGCATCAACGACAATACCCATGTTTTAAATTATTTTGTGAAAATTGTCTAACTGCCTCTATCCTAGAGCACTGTGCTTTTTTCCAAAGTTTTCTTTGCATGTGGGCCTAAAACACATTTTTTCCAAAATCTATCGATCTGGGTCATCTTAGAATTCAGTTCTACATAAAACCCATGTTCCAGAGTTTCACGGAAAAAATTGCCCCCAGTGCCCTTAACTGCCAGTTCAGATCTCAACTGAAAACCTTTTGCATGCGGGCCTAAATGACATTTTTCCGAATTTCTGATTGTTGTCGATCATCTTAGAATTTGATTATGCACAATACCCACGTCTCAAATAGTTTCGTGAAAATTGCCCTTCGACAGGCTATTTTTAGCCTTATCTGGAGTGATTTTTGGCTTTCTGGAGAAAGTTGTCAAAACATAGCCGTGTTCAAAGTCAACAGGCAAGTTTTTCAGGATGCAGTTCACATAGACTGAATTCAAGACCAAGTCAATCTTAATTCATGTTTTCATTAGAAAAGATGACACCGATTTGTATCAAGCACATCCGAAAGGTTGACAGGCGTAGTCACTCAAGTGTGCATGGTTTCATGCCTCGTATAGTTGATTGTCTTCCCGGGCCAGTTTAGAGGGTTGATACCATTGGGTTTCTACATATGCAATCAAACTTTGCGGTTTCATCATGCAACACTCTTCCATAGAGAAAAGCGTCAAAAACGTGAGAAGCATCAAGCTACAGAAGAGACAGTGGCCATCACTTCAGTTACAAAGCCGCCAGGGTTATCAGTCAGTGAAGTGCTAGTTTAAGTATGCAGAGATTTCCAAGTTTTGCTTGAGTTGCTGACAAGCAATGAATTGACAGTTAAGACATGTGATGACCTCTAGATGGTGATGCAGTCACTAACCTCGTGGAGGGGTTACTTGCTTGAGATCACAGCCAGTGAACTCCAGATCAAGGCGTGCCACCTTTCTAGGATAGACATCAAACACAGGAGTTAAACTTAGTGTTTCTTTTCTGAGTTATCTTGATGTCATGCATCTCACGCATGTCTATCTTGGAAACATCTACATATACGTGGAGTTTAGATTATTTAGTTTCATTTCAATAAGTATGTGCATGTTGCACATGTCCATTTTGTTGAGTCTTGTTTCAGTTAACTGATGGTATCTTTCTAGTTAACGGTGTACTCTCATTCAATTAGGTTTAGAGAATAAAGATCTTGCATGCTAGCAGGACTGTAGTTGACTCAAGGTGATTTCAGGGTTGCCTACACCTTTGATGTCTATAAATAAGAGCTTTCAGCTCATTTGTAAGGAGCTTTTCCTGGTGATAGAGAATTGTTGCGTTGTCGACAACATGCCTATTTTGAAGATTTGTTCACCCTTGTAAATTAGAACTTTTGCTTGATAGCATACATGTTGTGCCCACCTTGCCTGTAGTATTGCTATTATTGTATTTGTTCAAGGAACTTTTACAGGAGATGCATACATGTTGTGCCCACCTTGCCTGTAGTATTGCTATTATTGTATTTGTTCAAGGAAATTTTACAGGAGATTGATATATGTTGTGCCCACCTTGCCTGTAATATTGCCTTTGTTGGATCTGTTCATGAGCATTTGTTTTGATAATGAATTGTTATGCCACTTGGGTTCAATTATTATGATGAATGCTTGCCTTAGTTAGATATAGTGGCTAGTTCGATCGTAGATTGTACGCGTGTCTCGCCTTTGCAATTTGTTGTCCAAGTTGGCTATCTTTTGTGTTATGTTCTCAATAAGCCTATTCGATTTGAGCAAATAGTTGTGCCCACCTTGCCTTCATGTTGAGAATTCGTGCTTAAAGCTTATCGTATGATGTGTGTGATAATATCCTTATTCAGCCGAGCAAATAGTTGTGCCCACCTTGCCTTCATGTTGCAAATTTGTACCCAGCTTATCGTATGAAAACATTCCTGCTCCATTTCCTCACACTCTGTTTTCTTGAGGAAACTGGATAGATTTAAAGAAGTTAGCTTAGTTCTAGTTATATGATCTGCAAAACCAGAAAATACTTAGCTGCAACGTTCTAGCTTTTCTTAACCTTGTGCCTCTACCAGCTGAGAACAAAAAGATAGGATTTAGTTTACTTTCCTTTTCCATGCATTCCAACACAACGAGGGAGCTTCCCCTCCTAATTTGAAGAGCACTCATTACGCAGTGTGCATAGTTGTCCATACAAACTTACACTCTAGAGGTGTTAGTTTTAACGCCAACAGTGTCTTTAAAAATGATTTATACTTTTGTGTTAGTTATGGTTCTAGCCCAAAATGCTCGACCTTTTGTAAGAACCTTTTCTCTTACCCATGTTTAATGATCTCTTCCTCAGTAACCTTTGTCAATCCTAATTTAGCTTGGTACTCCTCACAGATTTTGACAATCTCATCTTTCTATGTCTAAGTTGGAACAAGGTTTTTCTTGCCATTCTATGGTTGCAATTCCTATTTCCTTTCTCCCATTATAACTCTGACTCCATTTTCATGAAATATGAGAGACATTATTTTTGGATCTCTTTTGGAAGTATTTTATATTTTGCATAACCAGCAACAATATCTTCCATCACTGAGGTTTGAGTCTCTGCTACAAGAACATCCCTTTTTTATCATAGGAAGGTGGGTCGTTGGTCTTTGTCAATAGATCCACCCATTATTCTCTGTTTGTTGTCAGCATCACCTAAGTTCATGATACTATTGGCTCCTAAAGAGCTCGTTCCATCATACATTAGAGATTTTAGGAATCCCATGATTCACTGGCTGACAAGAAAACCAGCTCTAATACCATTGTAATGTCCCAATCCAAAATAATTATGCAAATCTGACCCTAAACCAGTTTTAAACCCTTTTCAATTTTTAAGTATTTCAGACAATTAATATCAGGTTTTAATATTTAACACAGAGCTTACAAGAAAACTAGATTCGGTTCACTATTTACATAGCATTATTCCATGTCATTATTCACCAACAAACTAACAAATAATGATTGCAAATCCTGATCCTTCTCTTAGGAATTTGAGTACATTCAAATGTTCTACAATAATACCAAATTACAACAGCAATAAATTGTTATGTGCATACTCACGACAACCTAACATGGCTGATGTACAACAAAATGAAGCTCCAATACAACCTCTGAGTGAGATCGACATTCAGCCAAAGGGGTGGCATCCTCTAACCATTGAAATCAAAGGGATGTCATCCTCTAATCCCGAATACATCTGCAGGTTTTCATTCTCAAATCCACACGCTTGAACACAAATGGTAAAAACAATTTTGTAATGTCCCTGGCTGATTCTGTTGCATTTCTGCTGTTTAGATTGGGGACATTTCGTCAAACAGTTTGTGTGTAAACTTCTACAGCTGACAAACGCCTTCCCCTTTATATCTCAAGTGTATATGATGATTAAGATGCATCCAATATCTTCTAATGACTTTCATAAATGTGCAAGTTGATTTCAAATGAAAGTGCAAAAGTATCTCAGAATTATCAAGTTAGAATGTGACTGAAATCTCAAGTAAATATTCATCTACAGTCAAAGGTCATTTCGATAAACATTTGGCATGCCAACTTTTACTCCTTATAACTGAGATGAATACAATTAACAGTTTGACATTAGGGCAATGCTGTTTCTGAGTCTCAACAATTTTCCATACAGCTTGCTCTATATGAGTTACACTTAACAATGTAAAATGAAGACAAACTTAGTTCTCTTGACAACACTCTGATATAACCTCCCATACAAATGCAATTTTACTTATGCATTGTCACATCTTAAGACTTGACCATCCAACAACAGACCAACTAAATTATGCAGCTATTAAGCACCAATACATAATTGAAAGGGAAACCTGGGCATATTGATGATGTCTCAAACTCCTCACAACCTCGTCCTCCAATGATACAGCAAGAAACCCTCAACTCCAGAACCTACATTTTGACTTTCCCAGAGACTACGGACTGTTTGTCGCTCCTGAGTAAGTTTCTCCTGAAAGAGATACTCCTCCCTTGGCATCTAGTCTTGTAGATTTGTCTTATTCAGAAAATGACAATTTTAAGTCAGGCAGCTCCTTGACTTTGGTGAAATGCAATCTCTTCAAGATGTAATGAGCCTCCCGATAACTGCGCCCTATGGCTTCATCCACTGACACAGCAACCTTGTCACGTTGCTTAATCTCCTGACGTCCTCATGTGGTTGTTTGTCTTCTTCAGATAAGATGCCTTCCACAATAAAGTCGATGCCCAGATATGATTAAATCTATTTCGTCCTGTGCAAGCTTCAGAACAGCCTTTTTCTCTTATATTTCTGATGCTTCCTCCATACCTTCATTCTTTGTATCGTCCTGCCTTTATAGCCGCCCAAGGGTCTTTTGGACGTGACTCTTGATGCAAACGATGCTTGATCTGGTCGGCTTCTTTGACTTGTCATTAATCGTGGCTTATTTGTTACCTATTTCTTTTAGTTTTATATTATATTTATTTTATCTTCTTTTATTTTATTTTATTTGATTTCAATTAATTTATCATATAAATTGTTATATTATAGTGCCTGTTATGATAATTTGTCTTAAATCTATATATTTTAATAATATAAATAATGGTTATGATATTTAAGTTGTTAATCTATATTTATACATATTTATAATTTTATATTCAATAATAATTTTATATTTGAATATTATAATTATAATGTTATTGGTGATAATTATAATGATATTTTAATTGTGTTTCTTTATTTTTATATTTATGATATTGATTTAGCTATCCAATACTTTGTACTTTAGGTGTTACGACTTTGGGGACATGACAAATTTCCAATAATGTTTCTATATAGAAATCAACAAATGATCCTCCCTAAATGGATGCATTCCTTTTTATATCCTCCAAAGCAATGGTCAATACCAAATTAGCCCCATATTGTAACCACTTCATTAAATGAAAACAATGTCATTTTTATCCTCTAATGCTACTTGTACATGTGAATCCACACCTTTAACTTTTAAACAATATTCTTGGGTGGGAAAACCCAGCTAGAATAACTTATGGTGCCAAAATAGACCATCAATGACATTACAACACATGCTAGGGTTAAATAGAACAAAGACGAGAATATTGGAATTTGAGATTCAAGGATACCACAAGTCAAAATGTTAGAGGTCGAGCAACAAGCATGTCAAGATGGACAAGTTGGAAAGTCCAACAACACAAGGAAAAGAGTGGAGGATGGATGGAAGGCATAACAAGATGGGTAAGTCCAAAACTTCGATGCAAAATAAAGAAAAAGTGGAAAATTTGGAAAAAGTGCATACCGAGAAGGGAAACCCCCAAACTCTAATATAAGCATTTGCCTTAGAAAATTGAGCAACAAAACCTCCACATTCATAACACTGATTCCTATGAGGTTTGGTTGCATCAATCTTGGCTTGTTGAAGATAGGAAACGGGTTTTCTTTCCACAAATATAAATTAGTTGAAAAGGGGATATGACATTGCTATGTCTTGTGACCACAAATGTGCCCTTGACTATATAGAAAATTTTCTAATTTGAATGCCTCCTTGTAATGTCCCCTCCTTAGCCAATTTCAATGTTCTAGTGGATTAGCCTATCAACAGGACCTCATAGGCTAATATCGGTGTTTAGAGGGCCTTGTTTGGGAGTTATCCTCTCCCAAATTTGGTGATATTTAGGGACAACCTTTCTAAGGTGTTTCAGGCTCCGTTTGCACTCACTTACTATTTTTAGTAAGTCACTTGGACATTTGGGTCCAACCTTAATATTTATAGTAAGCCATTCAAATGAGCAATACAAGCGGTGGGTAACCCCATGATGTTGGCAAAATCAATTAATGTTGAGATTTTATGGAGTTATGATTTATTAATTATTATTAAAGTGACTTGGATATTTGGGTCCAACCTTACTATTTATAGTAAGCCATTCCAATGAGCAATACATGTGCCAATTACTACAACACGGAGCGGAGGACTATCATTTAACCGTATGGCAAGTTGTTGGCCAATATTACACCTGAGGCAATTGGGGAGGCATTTGGAATCCCAACTCATGAAAAGATGATTTACAAAACGAGGGAGAGGGCTGAAAGAATGTACTCGTCCACATTTGATCGATGTGCTGACTTGATAAACTCTAGGTGGATGAAAAATCCTAAGCCAACTCGCACAAAGCTGCCGAAGCAAATAATTTAAGAGGACTTGAGGCAAGAATTTTATGACTTAATCATGATGCTGAGCAGAGTTGGAGGGTGCCCCCAAGCGTTCATATTTGAACCTTGGATGTTCTACTATATCAACCTCGTGCTAGAAGGCAAAGAGCACGTGGACTAGGAGTTGATGATCAGTGATAATTTACATGAGCAACTCCGGAGTCTAAGGAGAACGAAAATATTTTACATGAGCTCTTATTTTGTCTACATGCTGGCCCGGATGACAATATACAAAGGGATATCGTATAAAGAACCGATTGGGTGTGGCTCTCAGCAGTTTAAAATTCATGAGGCTTGTCTGCAGTTACATTTGGCAAGCACCTCCAATTACAAGAGGGTCAATGACACCTTCACCATGCATATAACGAGGACCTTGTAGCAAAGGACTCATCACAGAATATCTAAAGAGGCACAAGAGTTGATTGAAAAGTTTGGGTGTTGGTTCATCCAGTTTCCGAAGTTTACTTACATTAGGCTACAAGGGTTCTCCTCCTACCCATACAGATTGCCCCGATATCCCACGAACAGGATTGTAATGCTGGAAATATCTAGGCAACTCATTGCTTATGATAAGCTTCAAAAGAAGAAGAAGAAGAAGGGTGGAGTTGAATTCCCCATTGTGAGTTGAATTCCCTATCACAATGGGGAATTCAGATGAAATTTGTCCATCACTTCAGGAGGCTAGTTAAGTAGAAAATAAGCTCCAGTTCTTCCACCTCTCCTACTATACCAGCAGACAGCATTATGACCCCCACAGGAATATCAGATGGATATTATCTGAGGAATTCAGGCATAAGGTGCAGATTGAGGAATTTTGGGCGAGTGCAGTGGATGAGGCTAAAGTCAGGACAAGGATGTGTTCGCAGATACCATTGGAGATGATTAGGGAATGTGAGATTGTCCCAGCGCCAGAGCAGATCGAGGAGGATAAAAACGTGATACAGGTTGATTACGACACAATGAGGGATACACCACTCCCACTCCCAGATTGGTCAGAGCCAGAGATTACAGACTTGGATACACTTTGCATCTCAATCTTGACATTCACACAAAGTTGGGAGGAGAGGCATGTGAGCCGACTTAAGAGCAGATCAATTCCCCTTACTTACAATTTGATGGGAGATCACCGATCACCGGCTGCTAGGCAAATAAGGCAGGTTGCTCAAGCTTCAGAGCCACGAGGGAAAGAATTGGTCCAGCCAGAGCCTCAAAGAATTGAAGAGTCCACACATCCGCCATCACAGGCACATTCTCCAAATATGCAGGAAGTTTCAATATTTGTCAATCAGAGAGAAAGATTGAATGCAGAGCAGGTATTGCGAGAAGCAAGTCAACCACCTCGTAGGGAATCAGTTGGCCAAAGCATCAATATGCCTAGAGAGGATAATCAACAGGAGACAGAGGAGGAAACGGCCACTGATACTCAATTTCAGCATGACATTGAGGCAGCTCTTGAAGACGATGCTACTTCGAATCAGGAGGATCAAAGCTCTGGGGATACCGAGCCTATAGAGGATGATGAGCCTCGTCAACACGAAGGCATAGAAGAATTTTATGAGGTAGAGGCCAGAGTTGAGCAGCCCTTCGTTATTTTTGACTTACAGCAAGAATTGTCGGAATGGCTAAGGGATAGGATAAGGCTTGATCCTGTTGATGAGACTGATCCAGCAGCTGAGATGGAGGAATTGTTGGGTAGGATCAGTGCACCTCCAACAAAGAAGGCCAGAAAGTTCTCTAAAATTTCAAGTGATGAGGATGGCTCTCGAACGTTGCATGTGGCAGTGCCTAGGGTAGAATGTGATCGGGACAAGGTTGTTCCGGAGAATTATGTGATCACTACTATGCAACTTGGCCGCCCCACTGGAGCACAGGTAATTGAGGAGTGCAACAATTCATATCAGGTACTCAAAGACAGATTGCTCCGTATCGAGGGAAAATACAAAAGATTAAAGGTGGAGCACAAAACATTGATTGGCTATGTACAACACTTGTCTGGTCCCTGTGGGCAAGAAAATCCGACAATAGAGCTCCCAGCCGAATTCCCTAGAGAGTCAATCAGTGGCTTAGAAGATTTGAAAAGAATGGCACAAAAGGCAGATAAGTGGGTTGCCAATGTTCGTGTTGAGACATAAAAGTTTATGGAGGATCTTGCACATGCCTATCAGCAAGCCTCCGACATTACAGCAAGGATGGAGGCAGTTAACCAGGCTTGGGGTGAGGCTCCTATCTATCAGACGAGAGTTGTTCTCCACCTAGGAGCTTTGATGCACACACCTCTACAGACTTTGGTTGAGGGAGGCGTGATTCGGGAAGGAGATAGATATGACTTCACCGGCTGGTACTCTTCGGTGATCACGGGCCGAGGATTCTATGATGCATCACAGGCAGATTCGGTCAAGGTTATAAAGGCCATGACAAATATTTTTGATGGAGTCCTCAATACACTAGAGGCTATCTTTGTCAGGAGGCTGGCTTCTGAGGAGATGACTGCAGATGGTTTGAAGAGTAGATTGGCACCATTCTTTTCGGAGGTGAAGGCTTTTGTCCAGGATGATTTCGAGAACACCTCCACCTTCTCCAGCATTATTTAGAATACCCAGGATGCTCTAGTCGCTTGGAAGAAATCTTGTTCGCAACATGGGCAAACAGTTGCAGTGTTGGAATTTCAGTTGGATCATATCCCTCCCATTTTAGATCAGGAAGTTGAGGCTGTGTTGACTAGGTTCGTTGATTTTGCAGCCAAGGAAAAGAAGAAAGGAAACGCCCTTCTGGATGATGATCTTCTAGAAGGGGACGATGTGCATTGATTGCTGGTAGTGGTTCCTACAGAGGAGTGGAGAATCTTTTGTGCATTCATTGCCCCACTCCTCTCAGTGGCAGTTTTTAGGGAAAAGACCCTAGTCAGAGCATATGTGGCTCAATCTGAGCCCTTCATTGTATTTGAATCTAAGTCGTCCACTAGACTGGGCTTGATATAATAGGGGCATCCCCCCTCATTTGTAATATAGTTAGACAAAAATCAAAGATAGAGTTGAGCTAGAGAGTAGAGTAGGCATAGTGAATAATTAGAAGTTAGCTTAGATTGGAGAGGAAAGAAAACTTTCCCTTTGAAAGTTTTGTAAACGGTTGTTGCGAACACTTTTCATAATATAAAAAGCTTCATTGCTTGGTGATTTTTTCTTTTGTTATGAGCAGCTAGCAAGGCCTTTTCATCTTTCCAATTCAAAACAGATAGAGTAAAGTAAATTTTATTTTATGCAAGTAGTTGGTAACTGTGGAATGCGGCGTTTGATTTGAGCAAGTCTTCTTTCATCCACACCACTAGCGGGCTTGTTGACGATGAGTTCGCCCTGCGTGGTCAACTAGAGTATTGGCACTTAACTTCGATTGTGATTCATATGTCCATATGCATCGTTGTGATGGTATGTGCATGTTGTGTCATAATTTGAACACCTTTCTCATCCTTTCAAGATTGCACCAATTTTGTAGAAGTTGTCCGAAGGGAGGCGAAGCAAAGTCTGGTTCAAAGCTTATTAAAGTTGATCCTCATATTCTACCTATAGGAGTAGACTATAGAATCCCTACCCTTATCCCTTTTAAATTCAACATTTTCTCGGTTAGTCTAGGAATCAGAGCGTTATAGCCAAATCTTTCATCTGCTTCAAAAGTTGAACAATTGCGTAAGTCCCCTTAGAATACCCAACATATTCACATCAAACCAACTGAGGCTAACCCCTTGCATAAGGAACCTTGGAGTTGAACGCATGATCTTTCACGCAATCTTAGCATGCAGAACACTTTGATCAAGAGAGGATAGAGTATCCATTGGAAACTTTATTCTGTGTTGGTGTGGTCATAAAACACCCGTCAACAAGATGGAGTGCTCTCATTTTATTATCAATCATCCAATTCCAATTCGCACTATTCAGCAACAGTTCACCTTCTAAGCAGCAGATCCGATTCTAGAAGTATTATTATTTAGTGCATTCAAGATTCGCTTCAAGGGGAAGTGACATTACTTATTGTATGAGACTCGGCCTATTCTAGGGCCTGATTTTTGTATACTATTTCTACACTCATTCTTCTGATTTATAAAAGAACATTTTGTTGGGTTTTTCTCCCTCGAGTAGGAGGGTTTTCCCAGGGTAAAATACTGTGTTCATTGTTCTATGTGTTGTATTTTCTTCTTGTTTGCATTTCTGATCTGAAATCTAACAATACAAGCAGTGGGTAATCTCGTGATGTTAACAGAATCAATTAATGTTGAGTTTTTATGGAGTTATGATTTATTAATTATTAATGAAGTCTTAACTTTAATAATAATTAAATTATGAGTGGATATCATTGATGGTATTTAATGACCTTATAATACTTGAGCAACAAAAGCAAATATCATTAAATATTTAATGGATTAAAAGCCCTAAAGAAATCATGGCTTTTTGAGAAGAGTGTATAAGCATTCAAAAAACACATTCATTTCAAAATTCATTCATTCAACTTTAAAAACTTGATGCTCTTCGTTGGGGAGAAGAAACAACAGTTTCAGTCTGAAATTCGATCTTGGAGAAAAAAAACTCTCTTGGATTCAATGATCTATAGGTGTGAAATATCACCCAAGGATTGCTCTTCGGGTGGCTTCACTCAGGAGCTGCATTTGTGCTTATTAGAGATAGTTGTTTCAAGATTTTCAGAAGTTAATTGTTCAGATCAGAAATAAATTGCAGATTATACTTGTTGATCATTATTAATTGCTAGCACGTGGGGAAACACAAGAGGCCGTACCACTTCATAACCTGGCCATACAACTCTTAGCTGGCACGTGATGTTTCTAGGCTCAAAAGCCTAGGGTTTTGTTGGCAAATCTTCACCTTCTTTGGAGTCTAAGACAATCACACATCTGAGCAGCATTTTTAAGGTGGAGAAATCAGTTATTTGAGTGAGGCGTCCATCTACAAGAGGTTCTTGTTTCCTGGTGCACTCATATTCAGACTTGCAATATTTGGCATTTGCCTCCGGGTATGATTGCTTTGTATTTCTCAAGCTTTGTATAAAAATCTGAATTGATAGTTTGAGTTATTTGCTTAAGTATTTCTCTATTCTGCAATTAATTTGCATTTTCCTAGCATTCCTGGTAAATACTTCAAAACAGTTTAAAACACAAAAAAACTAAAAACTATAAAACCAAAAAAGAAAAGACAAAGTCAGGCAAAAATCACAAGTAAATATCCTATCAGGGGTGGGATATTCACTCCTTCTGACAAGTGCACCCCTATGAGTATTTTAAAACTTGATCTTTCCCTTATTAGGTGCATGCATTTCTTCATTGGATTTCTAATATGCCTTCACTTAGGTGCACATCTAGTCATCGGCCTTAGCAAATTCCTTCAACAACAACTTTTGTTCTCTGCCATAGCGAATGAATTGAAAAAATTTGTTCCTCAACTCAACAAAGATTTAGAAAAGAGCTGCGAAAATATGAAAACTATACATAGCATGAATCAAAATGTACAAGACCTGAAACATGAATTTTACCTAGGAAAATAACCAATTTACGTTTGAACTTCACACAATGCAAAAAATTTGTATAGATAGATCACACTTTATGTTTGACAATCCATGGAGGATGTCATAGAGACGTGAAGGGTGCCTTTTCATCCTCTTTGGGTCCCCCTTTAAGGGACGTTACCAAGAAATGCCCCCTTGCTGAGGGAGCATCACTAGGACATTCCCAAAATTTGTGAAAAAAAAGAGGGACAACGTAGGACACTCTATCCTAGTCCCCTCATCCCCAAAACTTACCCTATCCTAAAAAAATTGAAAATCCCTAGGGCCATATCCCCAAGGAAAACTACTATTAGTCCACGTCAATAATAAGATAAAAGGTAGATGGAAAAAAATCATATAAAAACAATAAATGTAAAAGTCTACCCCCATTAATGGGTAACCAATAATATGCCTAACCATAATGCTTCTTCTTGGAAACCACCAAGAGTGGACTTCTTTAAGTTGAATTTTGATGGAGCTTCAAAAGGAAATTTGAAACCTATTGGAGTTGGGATTGTGGTGCATTCTTCATCAAGCTTGTTTATTAGAGGAGGCTTCACCTTCCTTTGCTCTAAGACAAATAATAAAGTTGAAGTCTTGGCACTACTAGAGAGTTTTATATTGGTGGTTGCCTTGTGAGGTAAATTTATGGAAGTAGAAAGGGATTTCTCAATGATTATTCAAGGGTGCATCAATAACTCATTGAAAGATTGGAAGTTAAGAAGTATTTTGGGGGAACTGGAATCATTAAGAAGGAACTTTGAATAACTTTTGTGTAATCACTGCTTCAAGGAGTGAAATCATGTAGCAGAGAGCCTTGCAAATGTCAAGATCTCTCAATTTCCCTTCTCGAATAAGATAAGCAATGATCCTAGTGAGTGGGATATCACAACCTTATTAGTGTCTGATTTCCCCCCTTGTGATCTCCTCTTAACTTTCACTTGACACCTTTTGGATTAAATTCGGTGAAAATCCTTAAAATTACAGGACTTTATTTGTGGTCATCATCGTTATGTTTAATAGATGCTTCCCATGCATCACATGTGCATAGACACCATGTTATACAACTTCATCCATACATATTGCCTTCTAAATGGAATTTATGCAAATGATTTCACATATGGCTTGTTTCTTTGTGAGTAATTTTCCTAGTGGTGATTGGAGATCTTTACGAGTAGGAGCAAGATGAAATGCTGCTACTCTACCCATGATTCACCTTACAATGGAGCCATCTTAGATGGGCAGCTTAGATGCACCTTTAGCATCTCAATTTTGGCTACTCTAAGTTTTATTAAGAAATTTTTGGAGGTGGAGGGGCTCTAAACTTTGGTGTGTAAAAACAAGAGTGGCAGTTTCAAAGGATTTTTTCAGAAAATTGGGAGCCAATGTCTAAGAGTTTTCTTCAACGGACTAGATTCTCAATAGAACCCTACCATAAACTGAAATATTTCTCCTTGAGGAGAGTTTTGAGTAAGCGTTTCTAAATTTGGGGGATGGGGAAGCTTGTATCCAACATACGGAAAAAATGGTCAACCTCAAATACACCTCACCTTCTCCTTTGAAAAACATGTTGATCTGGTGCTCTATTGTCAAATTCATATACACTGTATATTGATAGCCTATGGGTTGTCCTCCACAATTTCAGTTTAGAAATCTCCGGCTTTTTCACTTTACCAAAAAAAATTAAAGTGAATTCTATCCAGCTACTAATCACTTGTTCTTGGAGATCAATGTTAAGGTAAGGCAAAGGAGATGGATGCATCTGTTTCAGGTCCATATTCTATCTGTGATTGAGTTTGGAGTGGGAGTTTTGCAAGTAAGCATTAGTATTTTTACATTTTGTGGGCCTAGTTTTTTAGGGGGTTTTGGCCCAGCACTTATTAATTTCAGTTGTTTCGACTTCTCTCAACTTCTATGCCTTAATGTATTCACTTTTTTCTCAAGGGAATGGGCTCCTTTGGAACCCACAATTAATCTATCAAAATAATAATGTAATTCTTTCAAAATGGATTTGTACATGGACTGGTACACTTGCTTCTGAATGCAAACCTTTTTATCTATTTATCATCCTTTAAGGTCTAATCTATTGAAGAAAAAAGAATAAATACCATATTGGGGAGCAGTATACATACCAGGTGCAAAATTTTGCATCTATGCAAAGGATATAGACTTAAACTTCCACGTACATCAATATCTGTTCAATGTAATAAAAACAATTTAATGAAGTCCTCAAAGAGAAGTGGTGGAAACGTAATTAACTTTTGAAATAGGTGAATTAATGTATTTTCGATAGTTTAAAACATGTGGTGACTTTCCTTTGAATCTCTTATTTAGAATTTTCATATTGCATCATCAATATTTCAGCATCCTGATCTTGTATTTGTAAAACTTCAACATAAGCTTATAAATCCATTCCCTTGATAACAAGCAAAAACTAATCAATGTTCAAGATGTCTTTTATCCATTGCAAAATTTAATTGTGAACTGCAGCCTGAAGGACACACTGAACATTATACTACTCAAAGTTCAAGATATTAAATCAGTGTCAGTCATATGAGAGTTAAATACATACACTCCTAAGTCCAGCTCATTTTTAACAGTTGGGAAATTCTTCAAATAATTATAAAACCATAAGTGAATGCCTAAAAATTTTCACTTAGGAGGCAATGCAACATTTTTCATTAAACACACTATATCAATGTTGGAAGACTCAAACACATTAAGTTTTCAACTACAAAACTATAATGATTGAGCATAAATAACTTAATGCCATAGTGTAGGACATGAAGCTTCCTAAGCAACTAAAGCATGGTAAATTTGTAGCATGGAGACGAGCAAGATTTGAGAGAGATTTCTAGACTACCAACCACATTTTCACTCTCTGGATCTATCATTGTGGAGGCTGGTCGGAAGTCCTCTAAAGTTTGTTGCTGCTTTGTATGATTTACAAAGGCCTTTGACTCTATACCCAAATAATTGTTGCTATAGAGGTTGCACACTACTAGCATTTTTAAGTTATTTATTGTTGTCATGATGAAGCCATATCAAGTAGCTATTAGCTAGCTTCCAACTACACAAACTTTGTAATTTTGTTAAGAGTACTGATGGAGTCAAACAAGGTGCCCTCTCTCACCAATTCTACTTGGAATATAAATAGACAAACTTGTTGAATTATACAAATCGCCATGGTTTAAAAACTCGGACTCGATGCAAAGTCAGCAACCCAAAATAAAATTTAAAAAAACATAATTACACACAAAAATAGACAAACTTGATGAATTAGACAAATCACCATAGTTTGAAAACTCAAACTCAACTACCTAAAATAAAATAAAATAATTAAACAAAAAATGGAAACTAATGCATTTAGAGAACACGTAATTCTATTATGATCATTGTTTTGTCATAATTCACATATTACATGTCATATGACCCTCAAATCAATAAATGACAAAGTCCCATAGAGTCACAAAATAGGGGGGCCAAGGGCTTGGATTTGGGGATATGGGGACAATGGCAAATTGGCGTCTAGGGGTGGAACCCCAACAAGGTTGATGGATAGCCCCCCTCATGGGGGTCTAGGGCAACACCCATACCACATTCCTTGTCATGGTACAAGGTTAGGTCAAGGGACAGATATCCCAACACTCCAAACTTTGCAAAGCCTAAATTTGCTTGGTGTAGGCCCTATTGTGACCTTTTCACACATCACCCCATTCAAATGGGTACCCCCTAATTTTTGCTCCATTCAAGTCTTTTGGCTTTGGTTTTGTGTCTCTCTCTCTCTCTGATCTTTCTATCCTTCCGGGGATGTCCCATCATTTGACCTAATTGGAAATTATGGCTAAGTCTGTGAAATTAGGGTTTTCATTCTCTAGGCTTGTTTGGGGTCAAATCAAGTTGGCAAATTGAAATGTGAGCTTGGTACTACAATCAGGAGGCTTCAGGCAAGATCCCACTAAAATTTCACTGAATTCTAGCAACTTACTAATATTAGTAAGTACTCAATTTGGGAATTTTTCTTCAGAATTTTGGAATTCCGACTGCTCCACAATATTCGGGGCACTTCAAAGTACTTGCACGCAAAATTTGAGCAGATTCAAACATTATTCTATTTTTAGCAGTTTTGGCTTCGGAGGCAGATCTCAGGCTTTGCATGTAAGATTTTCTAGTGCATGCCAAGATATTCTTTATGGGTTTCTCAAGAGCTTCGCGATGATGTGACATGCAAGTCAAAATGATGACTTGCTATTTTAGCAGATGCTGGCATGCAGACCTGTTTACTGGGTTTTCTGGGATTTTTGAGATCTCTTGGGCAGTATGACATGCAAATGCATCCGACAGTTGGTTGATCACTTTTT
>CM021109.1:525994032-526021232 GCA_007115665.2 Sequoiadendron giganteum | reverse complement strand
CTATTCAGCAACAGTTCACCTTCTAAGCAGCAGATCCGATTCTAGAAGTATTATTATTTAGTGCATTCAAGATTCGCTTCAAGGGGAAGTGACATTACTTATTGTATGAGACTCGGCCTATTCTAGGGCCTGATTTTTGTATACTATTTCTACACTCATTCTTCTGATTTATAAAAGAACATTTTGTTGGGTTTTTCTCCCTCGAGTAGGAGGGTTTTCCCAGGGTAAAATACTGTGTTCATTGTTCTATGTGTTGTATTTTCTTCTTGTTTGCATTTCTGATCTGAAATCTAACAATACAAGCAGTGGGTAATCTCGTGATGTTAACAGAATCAATTAATGTTGAGTTTTTATGGAGTTATGATTTATTAATTATTAATGAAGTCTTAACTTTAATAATAATTAAATTATGAGTGGATATCATTGATGGTATTTAATGACCTTATAATACTTGAGCAACAAAAGCAAATATCATTAAATATTTAATGGATTAAAAGCCCTAAAGAAATCATGGCTTTTTGAGAAGAGTGTATAAGCATTCAAAAAACACATTCATTTCAAAATTCATTCATTCAACTTTAAAAACTTGATGCTCTTCGTTGGGGAGAAGAAACAACAGTTTCAGTCTGAAATTCGATCTTGGAGAAAAAAAACTCTCTTGGATTCAATGATCTATAGGTGTGAAATATCACCCAAGGATTGCTCTTCGGGTGGCTTCACTCAGGAGCTGCATTTGTGCTTATTAGAGATAGTTGTTTCAAGATTTTCAGAAGTTAATTGTTCAGATCAGAAATAAATTGCAGATTATACTTGTTGATCATTATTAATTGCTAGCACGTGGGGAAACACAAGAGGCCGTACCACTTCATAACCTGGCCATACAACTCTTAGCTGGCACGTGATGTTTCTAGGCTCAAAAGCCTAGGGTTTTGTTGGCAAATCTTCACCTTCTTTGGAGTCTAAGACAATCACACATCTGAGCAGCATTTTTAAGGTGGAGAAATCAGTTATTTGAGTGAGGCGTCCATCTACAAGAGGTTCTTGTTTCCTGGTGCACTCATATTCAGACTTGCAATATTTGGCATTTGCCTCCGGGTATGATTGCTTTGTATTTCTCAAGCTTTGTATAAAAATCTGAATTGATAGTTTGAGTTATTTGCTTAAGTATTTCTCTATTCTGCAATTAATTTGCATTTTCCTAGCATTCCTGGTAAATACTTCAAAACAGTTTAAAACACAAAAAAACTAAAAACTATAAAACCAAAAAAGAAAAGACAAAGTCAGGCAAAAATCACAAGTAAATATCCTATCAGGGGTGGGATATTCACTCCTTCTGACAAGTGCACCCCTATGAGTATTTTAAAACTTGATCTTTCCCTTATTAGGTGCATGCATTTCTTCATTGGATTTCTAATATGCCTTCACTTAGGTGCACATCTAGTCATCGGCCTTAGCAAATTCCTTCAACAACAACTTTTGTTCTCTGCCATAGCGAATGAATTGAAAAAATTTGTTCCTCAACTCAACAAAGATTTAGAAAAGAGCTGCGAAAATATGAAAACTATACATAGCATGAATCAAAATGTACAAGACCTGAAACATGAATTTTACCTAGGAAAATAACCAATTTACGTTTGAACTTCACACAATGCAAAAAATTTGTATAGATAGATCACACTTTATGTTTGACAATCCATGGAGGATGTCATAGAGACGTGAAGGGTGCCTTTTCATCCTCTTTGGGTCCCCCTTTAAGGGACGTTACCAAGAAATGCCCCCTTGCTGAGGGAGCATCACTAGGACATTCCCAAAATTTGTGAAAAAAAAGAGGGACAACGTAGGACACTCTATCCTAGTCCCCTCATCCCCAAAACTTACCCTATCCTAAAAAAATTGAAAATCCCTAGGGCCATATCCCCAAGGAAAACTACTATTAGTCCACGTCAATAATAAGATAAAAGGTAGATGGAAAAAAATCATATAAAAACAATAAATGTAAAAGTCTACCCCCATTAATGGGTAACCAATAATATGCCTAACCATAATGCTTCTTCTTGGAAACCACCAAGAGTGGACTTCTTTAAGTTGAATTTTGATGGAGCTTCAAAAGGAAATTTGAAACCTATTGGAGTTGGGATTGTGGTGCATTCTTCATCAAGCTTGTTTATTAGAGGAGGCTTCACCTTCCTTTGCTCTAAGACAAATAATAAAGTTGAAGTCTTGGCACTACTAGAGAGTTTTATATTGGTGGTTGCCTTGTGAGGTAAATTTATGGAAGTAGAAAGGGATTTCTCAATGATTATTCAAGGGTGCATCAATAACTCATTGAAAGATTGGAAGTTAAGAAGTATTTTGGGGGAACTGGAATCATTAAGAAGGAACTTTGAATAACTTTTGTGTAATCACTGCTTCAAGGAGTGAAATCATGTAGCAGAGAGCCTTGCAAATGTCAAGATCTCTCAATTTCCCTTCTCGAATAAGATAAGCAATGATCCTAGTGAGTGGGATATCACAACCTTATTAGTGTCTGATTTCCCCCCTTGTGATCTCCTCTTAACTTTCACTTGACACCTTTTGGATTAAATTCGGTGAAAATCCTTAAAATTACAGGACTTTATTTGTGGTCATCATCGTTATGTTTAATAGATGCTTCCCATGCATCACATGTGCATAGACACCATGTTATACAACTTCATCCATACATATTGCCTTCTAAATGGAATTTATGCAAATGATTTCACATATGGCTTGTTTCTTTGTGAGTAATTTTCCTAGTGGTGATTGGAGATCTTTACGAGTAGGAGCAAGATGAAATGCTGCTACTCTACCCATGATTCACCTTACAATGGAGCCATCTTAGATGGGCAGCTTAGATGCACCTTTAGCATCTCAATTTTGGCTACTCTAAGTTTTATTAAGAAATTTTTGGAGGTGGAGGGGCTCTAAACTTTGGTGTGTAAAAACAAGAGTGGCAGTTTCAAAGGATTTTTTCAGAAAATTGGGAGCCAATGTCTAAGAGTTTTCTTCAACGGACTAGATTCTCAATAGAACCCTACCATAAACTGAAATATTTCTCCTTGAGGAGAGTTTTGAGTAAGCGTTTCTAAATTTGGGGGATGGGGAAGCTTGTATCCAACATACGGAAAAAATGGTCAACCTCAAATACACCTCACCTTCTCCTTTGAAAAACATGTTGATCTGGTGCTCTATTGTCAAATTCATATACACTGTATATTGATAGCCTATGGGTTGTCCTCCACAATTTCAGTTTAGAAATCTCCGGCTTTTTCACTTTACCAAAAAAAATTAAAGTGAATTCTATCCAGCTACTAATCACTTGTTCTTGGAGATCAATGTTAAGGTAAGGCAAAGGAGATGGATGCATCTGTTTCAGGTCCATATTCTATCTGTGATTGAGTTTGGAGTGGGAGTTTTGCAAGTAAGCATTAGTATTTTTACATTTTGTGGGCCTAGTTTTTTAGGGGGTTTTGGCCCAGCACTTATTAATTTCAGTTGTTTCGACTTCTCTCAACTTCTATGCCTTAATGTATTCACTTTTTTCTCAAGGGAATGGGCTCCTTTGGAACCCACAATTAATCTATCAAAATAATAAT
Organism: Sequoiadendron giganteum; assembly: GCA_007115665.2. Taxonomy (NCBI): domain Eukaryota; kingdom Viridiplantae; phylum Streptophyta; class Pinopsida; order Cupressales; family Cupressaceae; genus Sequoiadendron; species Sequoiadendron giganteum. Next base: position 526,017,618 of record CM021109.1, on the reverse strand, counting down.
GTAATTCTTTCAAAATGGATTTGTACATGGACTGGTACACTTGCTTCTGAATGCAAACCTTTTTATCTATTTATCATCCTTTAAGGTCTAATCTATTGAAGAAAAAAGAATAAATACCATATTGGGGAGCAGTATACATACCAGGTGCAAAATTTTGCATCTATGCAAAGGATATAGACTTAAACTTCCACGTACATCAATATCTGTTCAATGTAATAAAAACAATTTAATGAAGTCCTCAAAGAGAAGTGGTGGAAACGTAATTAACTTTTGAAATAGGTGAATTAATGTATTTTCGATAGTTTAAAACATGTGGTGACTTTCCTTTGAATCTCTTATTTAGAATTTTCATATTGCATCATCAATATTTCAGCATCCTGATCTTGTATTTGTAAAACTTCAACATAAGCTTATAAATCCATTCCCTTGATAACAAGCAAAAACTAATCAATGTTCAAGATGTCTTTTATCCATTGCAAAATTTAATTGTGAACTGCAGCCTGAAGGACACACTGAACATTATACTACTCAAAGTTCAAGATATTAAATCAGTGTCAGTCATATGAGAGTTAAATACATACACTCCTAAGTCCAGCTCATTTTTAACAGTTGGGAAATTCTTCAAATAATTATAAAACCATAAGTGAATGCCTAAAAATTTTCACTTAGGAGGCAATGCAACATTTTTCATTAAACACACTATATCAATGTTGGAAGACTCAAACACATTAAGTTTTCAACTACAAAACTATAATGATTGAGCATAAATAACTTAATGCCATAGTGTAGGACATGAAGCTTCCTAAGCAACTAAAGCATGGTAAATTTGTAGCATGGAGACGAGCAAGATTTGAGAGAGATTTCTAGACTACCAACCACATTTTCACTCTCTGGATCTATCATTGTGGAGGCTGGTCGGAAGTCCTCTAAAGTTTGTTGCTGCTTTGTATGATTTACAAAGGCCTTTGACTCTATACCCAAATAATTGTTGCTATAGAGGTTGCACACTACTAGCATTTTTAAGTTATTTATTGTTGTCATGATGAAGCCATATCAAGTAGCTATTAGCTAGCTTCCAACTACACAAACTTTGTAATTTTGTTAAGAGTACTGATGGAGTCAAACAAGGTGCCCTCTCTCACCAATTCTACTTGGAATATAAATAGACAAACTTGTTGAATTATACAAATCGCCATGGTTTAAAAACTCGGACTCGATGCAAAGTCAGCAACCCAAAATAAAATTTAAAAAAACATAATTACACACAAAAATAGACAAACTTGATGAATTAGACAAATCACCATAGTTTGAAAACTCAAACTCAACTACCTAAAATAAAATAAAATAATTAAACAAAAAATGGAAACTAATGCATTTAGAGAACACGTAATTCTATTATGATCATTGTTTTGTCATAATTCACATATTACATGTCATATGACCCTCAAATCAATAAATGACAAAGTCCCATAGAGTCACAAAATAGGGGGGCCAAGGGCTTGGATTTGGGGATATGGGGACAATGGCAAATTGGCGTCTAGGGGTGGAACCCCAACAAGGTTGATGGATAGCCCCCCTCATGGGGGTCTAGGGCAACACCCATACCACATTCCTTGTCATGGTACAAGGTTAGGTCAAGGGACAGATATCCCAACACTCCAAACTTTGCAAAGCCTAAATTTGCTTGGTGTAGGCCCTATTGTGACCTTTTCACACATCACCCCATTCAAATGGGTACCCCCTAATTTTTGCTCCATTCAAGTCTTTTGGCTTTGGTTTTGTGTCTCTCTCTCTCTCTGATCTTTCTATCCTTCCGGGGATGTCCCATCATTTGACCTAATTGGAAATTATGGCTAAGTCTGTGAAATTAGGGTTTTCATTCTCTAGGCTTGTTTGGGGTCAAATCAAGTTGGCAAATTGAAATGTGAGCTTGGTACTACAATCAGGAGGCTTCAGGCAAGATCCCACTAAAATTTCACTGAATTCTAGCAACTTACTAATATTAGTAAGTACTCAATTTGGGAATTTTTCTTCAGAATTTTGGAATTCCGACTGCTCCACAATATTCGGGGCACTTCAAAGTACTTGCACGCAAAATTTGAGCAGATTCAAACATTATTCTATTTTTAGCAGTTTTGGCTTCGGAGGCAGATCTCAGGCTTTGCATGTAAGATTTTCTAGTGCATGCCAAGATATTCTTTATGGGTTTCTCAAGAGCTTCGCGATGATGTGACATGCAAGTCAAAATGATGACTTGCTATTTTAGCAGATGCTGGCATGCAGACCTGTTTACTGGGTTTTCTGGGATTTTTGAGATCTCTTGGGCAGTATGACATGCAAATGCATCCGACAGTTGGTTGATCACTTTTTCAAGCACTTACTATGTTTTATCCCAGTTCCCAGCTCCCCGATACTTCAAGTTTCATGAACAGAGCAACATGCAACAAAAACGGAGTCGAACGAGGGTCATTTGAGGCACATGCGAGTCAAATTAGGGTTTCCTACTTTGATGCCTAAAAAGAGGGGCAAAACTTGGGAAAAATGAAAAACGAATGTATCACATCACGATCAGCATTCTTCAAGCAGTCAATCAATAAAATTTTGAGCGCAATCCGAGCACTTACTATTTTTAGTAAGTCGCCTCCAGAACAGGGCTATAAATAGTAGCTCAGCAGGAGGGGCAGGTGTGAACAGGTCAAACAAGTCATGAGGGTCACGCTCGGCAAGTTTCAAGTCTGCAGGAGTAGCAAAGGTCAGAAAATCACGGACTTACTAACAATAGAAAGCTAGGGCAAACCAATTACAAAATGTGCTAAGTGTTCAGACATGAGCAAGTCACCAGAATGGAAGCATCACCCATCATATGCACCCTCAAGTCAAATCTCACCATGCTAGATGCGCCCTCAAGAAGGCAAGGTCTTAAAATTTTCTAAGTTCTTCAAAATGAAAATAGCACCCCTAGAATGTGCCCAAGGCAAGCAAGAGGGTTAAGAAAATTTCTAAGTCATGAAATAAAAGTGGACCCCCTTCATATGCGCCCTCAAGGTGAATGGTGGTGTGAAATTCTAAGGCACGGAACAAAAGTTGAAAGGGTGAAATGCGCCCTCAAAAGGAAGTGCCCTACCTCATATCTGCCCAAAGGAAGATGATGCCTAGCAAAAACGCCTAAGGCATGGAGAATAAAAGCACACTATAACATATGCGCCCTCAAGGTAAAAAGAGTCTAAGGCGTTGGAAAATGAAAGCTAGGGAGGAGAAATGCGCCCATCATGGAAAAGATGTTAAAAAAAATATTCTAAGGCACTAACATGGAAGCTAGACCTTCCAAATGCGCCCACAAGGAATGAGGACTTGGAAATATTTCTAAGGCAAGAAATGAAAGCTAGAGTTATCATATGTGCCCTAACATGGAATGAAGACCTAGAAAATGCGCCCATGATGATGAAGAGTTGAAGATTTTCTTTTTCTAAGCCGTGTGAGATAAAACCTAACTAGGTGAAATGCGCCCATGGTGTGAAGTGAATTTGAAATTATTCTAAGGCATGGGAATTAGGAGTTGAAGAGGTCAAATGCGCACTTGATGTGGAGTCTTTGATAGAATTTTCTAAGGCAAGCAAAATGAAAGTGGACCCATCAAAATGCACCCAAGCTAGGCAATGAAGTGGAAAAAAAATTCTAAGGCGTGGAAATAAAACCCAAGGTGATGAAATGTTTTCAAAGACGTAAGATGAACATCAATGAATATTTTCAGTGGATAAAGTCAAAAATTAAATCAACCCCTTTGAAATGCACCCATGAATAAATAAATTTAGGAATTATTTTCCTAAGGGGAATTAAATTTCAAGAATGCATTGATCTGGCTTGTGACTTTAAATCGATGGGGGGAGATATTTCGAAAAGAATTAATATTTTCTAAGGCAAATGTCATGGAAATGGAATTTTAAATGTTGGAGATTTTAATGGGTTGGAAATTATTTTAATTTCCCCATGGAATTTTAAGTTGGATTTAACTGAATCAAAGTGCGAGTGATTTAATTAACAAAGTGTTAACTAGCAGCTTGGAGGAAAAAATTTGAATTTTGCAAAGGAAAGAATCTCCAATTAAGGAAAATGCTACGACGGTTGGCTGACAACTCGCCCACCACTTCGCCAGAATTAGAAGATTTCTAAGTAGTGGGGGTGGAGAATTAATGAAATTGCTAAAATTGACTCCCACACAAATTGGCAGGATTCTCTAGCACAACTATTTAAGCAACAAAGTTTCTCACTTCTTCTCACCATTTGCACGTGCGAATTTCTGCTGTGTGAGAAGAATTTTCTTGAGAAGTTGAGAAGGTTGCTAAGAGAGAAAATTCTTGAAGTTGTTGAAGGTATCAAGCTGGTGAGAAATTTTCTAAGTGTTGAGAATCGAGGTGCTGAAATGTTGGTTAGAAATTTTCTAAGTGTTGAGAATCGAAGAGCTGAAGTAAAATTTTCGAAGTTGAAGTGCTGAAGTGATATTTTTCTAAGTATGCAGCTGGTGCGAATTTCTTTCAAGTGCCAGAAGTCACATTGTTGAAAGTGTTAAAGCTTAAGAATTTAAAAGTTTGAGGTTTGGAGTTAGAAATGTTTATGCTGAAGCCTCTTATTTTTGAAGTTGACTCCATACTGCAACCATCTCGAGGAAGTTTATTTTTCTAAGTCTGAATTCTAATGTTTATGTTTTATTTTTCAAATGGCTGAAGCTAGAAGAGGAGTTGTTGCAGGAACAAGTAAGGCTGCAAACAATGCTGCAAATGTTGAAGCAAGCAAGGCAAGCGCGTCCCGGCAGGCAGTGATAAAGAAGCTCACCAAGCCTTTTCTTCTGGAATCGAAATTCACTTCAAGGCTGGCAAGATTGAGTGACACTAACCTTGGTTCATTTAATCTCGGTGCACTCAGAGGGAGAAAGTATGGGTTGGGCAGCCATCCACCATCAGTCATAGCACACCAGATAATGAAGAGTGGGATTTATGCAGTTGTTGGTTTTCCACCAGCAATACAATGTCTGGAGTTGATCATGGAGTGCGCAAATTGTTACAAGCCCGAACTAAGGACTATTGTTTCTTCGGATTGCAAGTTGTTTGCCAACTTCACGCCCGATGCTATTGGAGAAGTGTTTGGGATTCCCACTTCTGAGAGGATGATATACAAAATGAAGGATAGAGCTGATAGAATGTATGCCTCCACTTTCGAGAGATGTGCTGGTGTTATTAATATAGTCTGGATGCAGAAGCCTAGACCTCTTCACACCAAGCTTCCAAAACAAATTATTGTTGATGACATGAAGCAAGAATACTGTGACCTTATAATGATGCTTAGCCAGGTGAACGAAAGTCCACAAGCATTCATCTTCGAGCCTTGGATGTATTATTACATCAGGATCATAATGGAAGGGAAGGAGTGTGTTGATAGGGCCAGAATGATAAGTGACAACATAGATGAGCAGTTCAGGAGCTTCAGGAGAACGAAGACATTCTACATGAGCTCATACGTAGTGTACATGTTGGCTCGAATTACCAAGTACAGAGGAATAACTTACAAGGAGCCAATTGGGTGTGGCCCTGAACAGTTCAAGATCTACGAAGCTTGTCCATAGTTGCATTTAACCAGCACTGTCAGCTACAAACGGGTGAATGATGCCTTCACCATGCATATTGCTAGAACTCTTCAACGGAGAACGCAGAAAAGAATATCAAAGGAAGCACAGGCATTGATTGAAGAATACGGATATTGGCTCATCCAATTTCTGAAGTTTACATATATTAGGCTACAGGGGTTCACCTCATATCCATACAAACTGTCGAGGTACCCCACTGATCGAATGGTAATGTTAGAAGTATCTAGGTAACTCATTGCCTATGATAAAATTCAGAAGAAGGAGAAGAAAGGAGGACTGGACTTCCCAATCATTATGGGAAATTCAAGTGAAGTGTGTCCTTCCTTGCAGGCAGCCAAAGAAGTTGAGGACGAGCTACAGTTCTTTCACCTTACATACCACACTGGCAGACAGGATTCTTATTTGTACAACAATATCCAGATGATACAAAGTGTGGAATACAGGCACAAGGCTCATATTGAGGACTTTTGGGCTAACGTAGTTGATGAGGCCGAAATCAGGAGAAGAATGTTCGCCAAGCTACCCTTGAAATTAATTAGAGAGTGTGAAGTCATTCCGGTTCTGGATCAAGTGGACGAGGATGTCAACGTCATACAGCCTGACTATGAGTTAGTAAGGAACACATTGGTCCCACCACCAGATTGGTCTGAGCCTGAAATCACAAACTTGGATACACTTTCCATACCGGTGTTGACTTTCACAAGGAGTTGGGTTGAGAGGCACGTGAATCGGCTTAAAAGTAAGTCGATTGCTCTTACTTATAATCTCATGGGTGATCAGACGTCGCCGTCAACGAGGAAAGGAAATCAGATTGCCCAAGTTGCTGAACCATGAAGAGAAGTACCGGCCCAACCAATGCCTCAGAGGGTAGAGCAGGCATCGCCCGCACGATCACAGACTCAGTCTTCGAGTTTGAGGGAGCTTCCACTGTTTGGAAGCCTGAAAAGTAAATCCAATGAAGAGCAGGAGTTTGAGGAGGTAAATCAGCCACCGCTCAGGGAATCAGATAGCCTAGATATCAACGCATCCAGAGGGGAAGGCCGGCAGGAGGAAGAAGAGGAAACGGCAACGGATAATCATTTCTAGTAGATAATTGGCACAGCACTAGAAGAAGAAAACACCACAGGGCAAGAGGCTCAAGGTTCAGGAGAGGGTGTTCATCAAATGGAGGTGGACAAGCCTCAACATAGTATTGTTAGAGAAGAGGTGCGCGAGCAGGAGGCAATCGAGGAGCAGCCCCTTATTATTTGCAATCCATGGCAGGTTGTGCCTTATTAGCTCGCAAAGAGAATGAGGAAGGATCCTGAGGATGATACAAACCCAGCAGTTGAGATAAAGGAATTCCTCAGTAGGATTAGTGCACCACCAGAAAAGAAGAGGGCTAGGAATTTTTCAAAGATTTCAATGGATGAGTCCGGCTCGCGCACACTTCAAGTAGCAGTTCCGAGGGAGGAATGTGATTGAGACGAGGAAAGACCAGAGAATTATGTGATCACCACTGTTGAGTTGGGCCGCCCCACGAGAGCCCAGATAATTGAGGAGTGTGATAATTCCTACTAGGCGTTGAAGAACAAGTTGCTCCATACAGAAGGTAAATACAAGAAATTGAAGAAGGAGAATAGGACACTGATCAGATATGTGCAGAACCTTGCGTGTCCGAGTGAGCAAGAGAATCCAGCAGTTGAACTCCCAGCAGAGCTCTCAAGGGAGTCAGTTAGTGGCTTGGAGGATTTGTAGAAGATGGCATTTGAAGCAGACAAATGGGTTGGCCATGTTAGAGCAGAAACAAAAAAGTTCATGGAGGACCTCGCTCATTCTTATTGGCAGGCCTCTGACAATCTGGCACGCATGGATATTGTTGATCAGGTCTAGGGCGAAACCCAAAACTATCAGACTAAGACCATTCTTCGTCTGGAGGCCTTGATGAATGTGCCCTTACAGACCCTGGTGGATGGAGGCGTGATACAAGAGGGTGACAGATATGACTTCACCAGTTGGTATTCTTCAGTAGTCATAGGTTGTGGTTTCCTTGATGCAACACAGGCAGATTCGGCTAGATTCGGGAAGGCTATGGGCAATATTCTAGGTGGAGTCCTAAACACACTAGAGGCTATATTTGCTAGGAGACTGACTCCAGAGGGGATGACTACGGATGGCTTCAAGAGCAAGTTGGATCCCTTCTTCTTGACTGTGAAATCATTCGTTCAAGATGATTTTGAAAATATTTCAGCTTTCTCCAACATTATTCAGAACATCTAGGACGCCTTAGTCGCTTGGAGAAAGTCTTATACTCAACACGGGAAAACAGTCACAGTACTTCAATTTCAGCTCAACCACATCCCACCTATTTCAGTTCAAGCGGTTGAGGCAGTGTTGGCCCGATTGATCGAGTTTGCAATCAAAGAGAAGGACAATAGAAACGCCTTGTTGGATGATGATCTTCTAGAAGATGGTGATGGACATTTATTGCTCATTATGATTCCTCCAGAGTGGAGAATCTTCTCTTCATTTATTACCCCACTCCTCCCTGTGGCAGTTTTTAGGGCAAAGCCTTGATTAGGGCATATGTGGCTCAATCTGAGCCCTCCATTGCAATTGAATTTGAGTCGTCAGTTGGACTGAGCTAGCTATAAAAGGGGCATCCCCCCTCATTTGTAATTCATTAGAATTAGAACTAGACAGTAGAGATTAGAGCAGAGAAGAGAATAGATAGAGAGTAGAGCATAGAAGTTAGCATAGCTTAGATTGAGGAGGAAATAAATTTTTCCATTTGAAGGCTTTGTAAGGATTTGTTGTCAACACTATCATAATATAAAGAGTTCTCATTGATTGGTGATTCTGTCTTTCGTTGTGAGTAGCTAGCAAGGCTTCTTCATCTTTCCAATTCACTTAGAGTCCTAAATTAGATTAAAGTAAAATAGATTTCACTTCATGCAAGTAGTTGGTAGTTGTGGAATGTGGTGTTTGATTTGAGCAAGGTTTATTTATCCATACCACTAGTGGGCTCACTAATTGTGGGTTCGCCTTGCGTAGTCGACTAGAACACTTTGAACTTCACTTCAATTACAGTTCATGTGTTGGTATGCGTCGTTATAAAGGTATCTGCACGTTGAGTCGTGGTTTGAACATCTCTCATTATCCCCTTGAAGATTGCACCGGCTCTGTAGAGGTTGTTCGAAAGTGAGGCAAAGTAGAACTTGGTTTCAGCTTGCAAGAATTGATTTTCGCATCTCGCATTTAGGAGTAGACAGTAGAATCTCTATCCCTATCTTTTTAAATTTCAGTACTTTCCCGGTTAGCTTAGGAAAGCCGAGCAATATCGATAAATCATTTGTGTCCTACAAGTTCTTCTCTTTTGATCGAACAATTGTGTAAGTCCCCTTGGAATAACCAGTAAATCACATCAAGCCAACTAAGACGATCCACTGCATAAGGAACCTTGGAGTTGAATGCATGATCTTTTTGGCAATCTTAGCATGCAAAATACTTTGTTCAAGAGAGGATAGAGTAACCATTGGGAAACTTTATTTTGTGTTGGTGCAGTCATAAAACACCCGTCAACAGGCCCCTTTGCACATTTGGCCTCATTATGCCCACAATATATAACAAACCTGAGAAAATTCTAAATGGGTCTCTCTTGGTCAAGTTTGTATGTGACTATTCATCATCATCAATGTCCTTATCAAATGTTGGAAGTTACCAAAAATCCCAAAAAGTTCTAAGTCTAGGAGTGTTCTAATCATTTTCTACTAATTTTGAAGTGTTGTGGACTTTCCTAGGACTAACAAACATTTACTACATGTCTCGTCTCTTATTCCCACCTCCATCCCCACATGAAATCCCCACAAATTTCTCCACACCCTTCATCCCTTTTATTCTCCTCTATTCCCTCCTTTTGTGAAAGCCCAATGGTGGTCCAAACCTCCTCTCCTAGTCCCTACATCTAGACATCTTACCCTCCCCCACAATCTTCTTTCTATCCTTTTGTTGGCATTTCAATTCACACCTCTGGAATGCAAATTAGAAACAAACAATTATGCAAAGTTAAACTACTCTTCAAATTAGGAGGGGGCGCTCCCTCTTTGCTAATGATGCTTAAAAAGAATACTAAACTATTGCAAATCTTTTTATTCTCAGCTAAGAGCACAAGGTTATAAAACTCTTTGTGCCGTAGCTGAGGTTTTCTCTTTTCCAAAAAAAACTTTAAACTACAACTAGGCCTAAACTAAAGACGCTTCTGACAACTCAAGTAAACTCAGAGCTTGAGAGTCAGAAGTAAACAAGGAATTATTTCATTAACATGGAAGCTTAAATAAACTTACTTCCAGATCACACTTCAAGACTCATTGTATTTATAAGATGTAAGCTGAAATAAAAATTATACAAGCAAAACACATAAGACAAGAAACTGAAAGAGATCAAGAGAGTAAATCAAAGCAAAGAAGGCATAAGTTTTCACTTCTCTCAATTTCTAACAGCTATTACACTTCTGGGACAGCAGATTGTAGCAAAGACAGGCTTACAATGTGCGATCAAACACCAGATTACACTTGACACAAGTTGAACAGTAACTAAACAACAATTTGCAGCAATACAGGCTTACAAATTAGCTCTTACAATAATAGTTCCAAAATAATGGGCAAGGTTGCCCTTATTTATACACAAACAAGGAATAGGTAACCCTAAAATCTCCTTCTTTAAGCTGACTAGACTTGCCAACATGCAAGATTTATTTCTAAAACTAACACAAGACAACTAACTAACCAACTGTTAAAATCAATTAACTGATTTAAAAGCAGGTAAAGTTCCAACTACACATTTGATTTTTCTATTTCACAAAGAATAGATAAGCATGAAACAAGAATAGAAAGTTAAACTCAGAAAAGGCATTGAGTTAACTATTGCTTTTAGTTCTATTCTTGGAAATCTTTGCTACCCCAAAAAGGTGACTCACTTATTGATAATTTGGGAAACTATATTTGCAAAAAGTTGGTGACTGCCTCCTTGTCAAGAGTACTGATACTATCCAGAGCAATATTTTGCTTTTCCAGTATCTCCTCACCATCTGCAATCAAACTCAAAAATTCCTTCATCTCTTTCGCTGCTTTATCAAATTTTGTTGACAATGTGACAACATGATTCATCTTGTCGGCAACAAGATCACTACTAAAACTGCCATTGACGAGATTCTGAAACTTTGTTTGCACTTCACCAAGATCAGAGAAAGTGCCATCATCATGACGATATTGACAAGAAATCTGTGAAACAAATGTGCTTATGAACTTGAGGGTACTAGCAACCTTTTGTCTATATTCAGCTAATCCTACAAATATTCTCTCATAGCTTTTTACTTTGAAGAGGTGTTGTTCTCTCCAAGCAAAAATCTTCTTCTTATGTTCTTCTATAATGACTACATCATAAGCCATCCTCAAGTCGGAAACGATAACCTCATGCATTGGTTTCACTTTTGTCATACACTGCTCAAACCCCTGAATCCCTTGGAGAAGATCATGGGTGTTATACCTCAATTGGTATATCTCTGCAAGTATAAATCTGCCCCAATCTCGCATATGTTTCTCGTTTATGACCAACTGACTCAGCCGATGTTGATCTGTCGGTAACTCCAAAATCTGTGGAAGCAACAAAGTGGCTTGTGAAGTGCCATGAAGGAGATTGGAAACATATTGTCGTAGTTATCGATTCTCAACCTTGCGGGCTGCCTTATCTTCTCCATCATTGAGCACTCGTCCCTTTAGATTATCTGCCGCAACCTCGAAGAGATTCACATCAGTATGCCAGGTGCTTCTACCGAGATTGGCCTTCACAACCTTGAAGTAATCAATCTCAACCTCATCAACGTTCTTGTCCTCCGGAGGTTTAGTAGTTTCAAAGATAATCTCGCCATCAGAATTCTTTTTCATGTGAACTTGCTTCTTAAGTTTCTTTACTGGTGTGTCTTGGTAGACACTATCTTGTTCTGCAAAGTTCAACTGATAAGAAGGCCTCCTCTTCCTGCTCAGGATATTCTCAATCCAAGAAGAGGAGTCTTTGCTAACTTCTCTGGGAGGCTTGATTCCGGTTCCATCAACTCCTGATGAATCAATAGGTATTGAGACGTTGCGAACTAGTGAATCAACTTCTGAATATATATGAATGGGAGAAAGCTTCGGTGATGGTGGAGAAACAGTCAATGAAGGCTCTACTTCAACTTAGGGTGTTAATTCTACTCGAACTTGTAATGTCCCTTACCCAGTTTGCCCTAAAATTCACTTGTTGATTAGGTTTAGGGTTTCTTCTTTCCAAATGAATGTTCTTTTTTTTAATTAAGTAATCTTGATTTGAAATCTGCATTCACCATATTAACAACATTTCCACACCCACATATATTTGTTAGCATTAATATCTAGATATCCAAAATATAAGCATAATCATTAATGCAATTTTAAAAAGACATATGAGGAGTGCCATAGGTGGATCTGTCCTGAAGCCCTCAAATAAAACTCAAGAGGTTGTCTATCACAATCCTTCTTGCCTACTGGCTTAGTACCTGCATACACCACTCATGGCAACACCTCAGATGACACTCATCCTATCAGGGGGAGAGGAAATCATGGAATCCTTAAGTAGCCTAAGGTCTACCACCTCCTATTCGCCCAATCCCTAGTCAAGGGCCTAAGGGGCTACAAGGCCCAATCCCTTGTCTAGGGCCTAAGGGGCAAAAGCCTAGGTGGTACCCCAAACCTTCTATAACCCAATCCCTAGTCAAGGGCCTAAGGGGCTACAAGGCCCAATCCCTTGTCTAGGGCCTAAGGGGCTGAAAGTGGAGTTTTTAGACAATCTACTTAAACCATGGTTCACCCTTCCTAATAGGATTACAAGCACAAAGAAGACAATCTTTACACGATCAACTATATTTTCATTCATCCAAGATTTATTTCATGCCTATAATCAAATATATCTTCATTTATCAATGGTTCTTTAAGTTCATCATTTCCTAGAATAATTCTCATTATGATAAGATTAAAGAAAGCATTATATTAATAATCAAAATTAGAAATATCAATTTTTTATATTCAAAATATGCTAAATATTATTGCTAAGTGAGTACATCACCTGAGTAGTTGTATCTCTCCATGTTTTTTTATTCCTTACTCGCCTCCTTCAACTTTATACTGGATTGATCATAGGATGAGGATCATTCATAATCTACTTATGTTTATATTAAAGTGCCATCATTACTTATAAGGCTTAATAATTGCTGCAAATAATATTATTGTATATTCACATGTGATTCACCTATCTACCCACCCATGCATATATTATATATACATATACATATACATATATATATATATATATATATATATATATACGTATACATGTTGACGTGTGTTTTATGACAACACAACAACAGAATAAAATGTCCAACAGTCACTCTATTCTCTCTTGATCAAACTATTATGCATGCTAAGATTGCATGAAAGTTCATGCGTTCAACTCCAAGATTCCTTTTATCGCGAATAGACTCAGTTGGTTGATGTGAATATGCTGGGTATTCCAAAGGGACTTACGTAATTGTTCAACTAAGTGAAGCAGATGAAAGATTTTGACTATGATGCTCTGATACCTAAACTAACCAGGAAAATGCTGAATTGAAAAGGGATAGGGGTAGGAAGTCTACAATCTATTTCTAAAAGGGTGGAATGTGAGGACAGACTTCGACAATCTTCAAATCAGACTTTGTTTTGCCTCCCCTTCGAACAACTCTGACAAAGTTGGTGCAATCTTCAAAGGATGGGTAAGATATTCAAATTGTGATTCAACATGCACACCCCGTCACAACGATGCAAGTGAACACACGAATCACAACCGAAGTTGGGTACTGATATTCCAATTGACCACGCAAGGCAGACTTACCATCAGCAAGCCCGCTAGTGGTATGGATAAAGGAAGATTTGTCCAAACCAAACGCCACACTCCACAATTAACAACTACTTGCATAAAATAAAGTCTACTTTACTCTATCTACTTTGAATTGGAAAGATGAAAGGGCCTTGCTAGCTACTCATAACAAAAGAAGAAATCACCAAGCAATGAAACTCTTTGTATTATGAAAAGTGTTCACAACAACCGTTTACAAAACTTTCAAAGGGAAAGTTTTCTTCCCTCTCCAATCTAAGCTAACTTCTAGCTACTCACTAAATGCCTTCTCTATTTTCTAGCCCAGCTCTATCTCTGATCTAATGTCTAATTCTAATCATTTACAAATGAGGGGGGATACCCCTTTTATATCAAGCCCAGTGCAGTGGAGGGCTTAGATTAAAATACAACGGAAGGCTTAGATTGAGCCACCTAAGCCCTGATTAGGGTTCTAGCCCTAAAAACCGCCACTGAGAGGAGTGGGGCAATGAATGCGTTGGAGATTCTCCACTCCTCATCAGGAACCACTATCTGCAATCAATGCACATCGTCTCCTTCCAGAAGATCATCATCTAGAAGGGCGTTTCCTTTCTCCTTTTCGCTAGCTGCAAACCTAATGAATCTGGCCAATATTGTCTCAACTTCCTGATCCGAAATGGGAGGAATGTGATCCAACTGAAACTCTAACACTGTAATTGTTTGCCCATGCCGGGCACAAGATTTCTTCCAAGCAACAAGGGCGTCCTGGGTGTTCTGAATAATATTAGAGAATGTAGAAGTGTTCTCAAAATCATCCTGGGTGAAGGTCTTCACCTCAGAAAAGAATGGTGTTAATCTGTTCCTCAAACCATCTGCAGTCACCTCTTCAGAAGTCAGCCTCCTAGCAAAGATTGCCTCCAACGTATTGAGGACCCCATCAAAGATATTTGTCATTGCCTTTCTGACCCTGACAGAATCCGTCTGTGATGCATCGTAGAACCCTCGGCCTGTGACTACTGAAGAGTACCATCCGACGAAGTCATATCTATCCCCCTCCTGAATCACACCTCCTTCAACCAAAATCTGTAGAGGTGTGCTCATTAAAGCCCCTAAACGGAGAACAACTCTTGTCTAGTAGATACGAGCTTCACCCCAAGCATGGTTGACCACATCCATTCTTGCCATAATATCGGAGGCCTGCCGATAGGCATGCGCAAGGTCCTCCATAAACTTCTTTTTTTCGATATGAATGTTGGCAACCTACTTGTCTGCCTGTTGTGCCATTATTTTCAAATCCTCTAAGCCACTGATTGACTCCCTGGAGAATTTAGCTGGAAACTCGATCGCTGGATTTTCTTGCCCACAAGGACGGGACAAGTGTTGCACATAGCCAATCAATGTTTTGTGCTCCACCTTCAATTTATTATACTTGCCCTCAATATAGGACAATCTATCCTTGAGTGCCTGATATGAATTATCGCACTCCTCGACTACCTATGCTCCAGTAGGGCGGCCAAGTTCCATAGTTGTAATCACATAGTTTTCGGGAATGGCCTCATCCCGATCACACTCCACTCTAGGCACTGCTACATGTAATGTTCGAGAGCCATCCTCATCTATTGATATTTTGGAGAACTTCCTGGCCTTCTTTTTTGTTGGAGGTGCATTGATCCTCCTCAATAATTCTTCCATTTCAGCTGTAGGATCAGTCTCGTCCATAGGATCATGTCTCATCCTGTCCCTTAGCCATCCTGGCACCTCCTACCGCATATCTGAGATAACAAAAGGCTGCTCAACCTTGGCCTCTACCTCATGAACTTCCTCCCTGCCTTCGTTCCGACGAGGCTCATCATCATCAATTGGCTTAGTATCTCCTGAGCTCTAGGCATCCTAATTTGAAGTAGCATCATCCTCGAGAGCTGCCTCAATCTCCTACTGAAACTGAGTATCAGTGGCCTTCTCCTCATCTGTCTCTTGTTGATTCTCTTCTTTAGGCATGTTAATGCTTTGGCCCACTAATTCTCTACGAGGTGGCTGACTTGCCACTTGCACTGCCTGCTCTGCATTCAACCTTTCTCTCTGATCAGCAAACAATGACACTTCCTGCAAACTCAGAGATTGTGCCCGTGATGGTGTATGCACGGATTCCTCAACTCTTGGAGGCTCAGGTCGAACTGGCTCTTTTCCTCTTGGCTCTGGAGTTTGATCAACCTGCCTTCTCTGTCTAGCTGCTGGTGATTTGTGATCTCCCATCAAATTATAGGTGAGGGGAATTGATCTGCCCTTGAGTCGGCTCACATGCCGCTCTACCCAACTCTGTGTAAATGTTAAGACTAGAATACAAAGTGTATCCAAGTCGGTAATCTTCGGTTCTAACCAATCCGGGAGTGGTAAGGGCGTATCCCTTACTGTTTCATAATCAGCTTGTACAACATTTATGTCTTCCTCAATTTGGTCTGGCACTAGGACAATCTCGCACTCCATGATCATCACCAACGGTATCCAAGAAAACATTCTCCTCCTAACCTCGATCTCATCCACTGCACTTGCCCAAAAGCCTTCAATCTACGCTTTGTGCATGAATTCCTCAGACAATATCCATCTAATGTTCCTGTGGGGATCGTAGTGCTGCCTGCTGGTATGGTAGGAAAGGTGGAAGAGTTGGAGTTCGTTTACTGCCTCCCTTGCTACTTGTAGTGATGGGAAGATCTCGTCGGAATTCCCCATGGTAATTGGGAATCCAAGTCCACCTTTCTTCTTCTTCTTTTGAATCTTATCATAGGCAATAAGTTGCCTAGATATCTCCAGCATCACTATTTTGTTCGTGGGATACAGGGGCAATCGGTAAGGATAAGAGGAAAATTCTTGCAGCCTTATGTAGGTGAATTTCGGAAACTGAATAAACCAACATCCGAACTTCTCAATCAGCTCCTACGCCTCTCTGGATATTTTGTGTTGAGTCCTTTGCTGCAAGGTCCTCGTTATGTGCATGGTGAAGGCATCATTGACCCTTTTGTATTTGGTGGTGCTTGTCAAATGCAACTGCGGACAAGCCTCATGTATCTTAAACTGATGGGAGCCACACTCGATTGGTTCCTTATATGAAATTCCCCTATACATTATCATTCGGGCTAGCATGTAGACAATGTAAGAGCTCATGTCAAATGTTTTTGTTCTCCTCAAACCACGGAGCTGCTCATGTATGTTGTCACTGATCATCAGTGCCCAGTCCACGTAATCCTTGCCTTCCAGCACCAAGTTGACATAATAAAACATCCAAGGTTCAAAGATGAACGCTTGGGGGCATCCTCCAACTCTGCTCAGCATCATTATTAAGTCAACAAATTCCTACCTTAAATCTTCTGAGATTATCTGTTTGGGCAATTTTGTGCGAGTTGGCTTGGGCTTGTTCATCCACCTGGTATTGATCAAATCAGCACACCGGTCAAACGTGGATGAGTACATCTTTTTAGCCCTCTCCCTTGTTTTATAAATCATCTTCTCATGGACTGGAATTTTGAATGCCTCTCCAATTGCTTCTGGTGTCAGGTTAGCCAATATCTTGCCATCTGGCGAAATGACAATCCTCTGCTCCAAGTTGTAGAAGTTGGCACATTCCATGATCAGCTCTAGACACCGGATAGTTGGAGGAAAACTGGCAGCTGCATAGAGTCCGCTCCTTACAATGTTGTGTGAGGTAACTGATGAGTGATGACCTCCGATCCCCATTATTCTTCTCCTGAATGTCTCCAAGTTGAACGAGCCAATGTTTGTGTCAGCCAGTTTGCCCAGCTTTGAAGAAAATTTTGATTCTGACAGAAAGGATTTGCTCAATTTCTTTATCACTGCCTGTCTGGATGTGCTTGCTCTTGTGGATTCTGTGTGGTTCCCTCTGCCTGCAACTCTTCTGCTTGATTCGGCCATTCTCAACTGTTCCTGTTTACTTCAACGTTTTTAGAAGTTTCTTTGGTTGTAGCAACACAATGCCAGATGCTCGGGAATGTCTGCTTGTAGCAATTCGCCCTCAGCAGTTTTGAAACTTCTTTTCAAAATTCGCACTTTCTTTCTAACTTTGCACTTTCAGCAACTTATTTGCTCTTCTTAAATTTGTACTTTCACAGCAGCTTTGTAAATCCACACTTCAGCATTCAGCAATTTGAGATCTTTGTTTGCAATTTCGTACTTCTCAGCAACTTCACCCTCTAATTCAAGTCGCACTTCAGCAATTTGAGAAGCTTCTCCTCAAATCGTAGCTCTCAGCAACTCAACGTGGGACTTAGAAGTTCGCACTTCAACAGCCTCAATCCTCAAACTTTGCAAAGCCATGCCTATGTCAATTCAATCTCTCTGTCTGCACATTCATACCTCTCAGCAACTTAGAAATTTCTTCACAAATTCGTACTTCAGCCCCAGAGAGTGTTTTGCATTCGCAACTTGTGAGAGATATGAAAAGGACTTAAAATCTTATAGCCAAGTCGAAATCCAATAGAGGCTATACTTAACACATTTTTTAATTCCATTTTCCCCCCCTTTGGCCAGTTGCAACACTTGTCATCCGAAGCATCGGAATTTTGGACTTCTAGAATTTTGAAACTTCATCACCCCTGCACAACCCTGCTTCATCATATTCACATTCTTAAAATATTAAATCAATTACCTCGTTGAACAATTTTAACTCATCTGGCTAAGTTATTTGATTCCATACTTGATTCGGTAGACTTAATCCACTCCAATTCCCAAGCAAAACACTTCGTGAAGACATATCCCTCATTTGCCTTAGAGAAATTTCTCGAATTTGCCTTAGGAAATTTGTCAAAGCAGATACCGGGCAAAATTCTCTGTCAAAACGACATGACCGAAGTGTGGAGTAAGTTTAAATCATCTTTGAATTGAAAACGTTTAATACCCAGAAGAAAATTTCCTTCAGAACTCGTCGTTTTCATGTGTATCTAGCTGAAGGGGTTCATTTAATAATAGAATGGCTAAGGTTCATTCATTTTCACTCTGGATGCCTTCCACACTTGCAATCCTCAACTTCTCTGCCTTGGCACTTTCTTTGATTTTCCCGAGAATTTCTTCTTGTCTGGCTCTGGGCGCATTTCATCTTGTTCTTGAAAATTCCCAACTTCACCTCTTCCTTAGGCGTATTTCTTACCCTTAGAAAATAATTAGAATTTTACATCACCCATGGGGGGCGCATTTGAGCATATGAACTTCCACTTTACCTCCTACGCCCTAGCAATTTTTTTTTGTCTTAGGAAAAACTCTTAGGAAAATTTCATATTTTAAATTACCCATGAAGGGCGCATTTCATTTCGTGCATCAATTTTTACCTTTATCCCTTAGGCACTTTCAGCCTAGAAGCTTACACTTTATCTTACCTCACAAGGGCGCATATCACATATACCACTTCCACTTGTAGGCGCATTTGAAGGGGTGGGGAGGAATTTCCACCATGCCTTAGTGACCTTTCATCTCCCTTGGGCGCAAATGGCACGTGGAGAGGGAACCCATGGGCACATTTCACCTATGGTGAGGAAACTTTCTTTGCCTTAGCGCATTTTCCCCTTACCTTATCCACGCTTTTCCTTATGTGGCCACCTTGGGCGCATTTGCCATGGGTAGGGAGAACTTGTGGGCACATTTGAAGCGCTTTGCTTCCAAGTGATGGCGCATTTAGGGAGGTGGGAAGGAATTCCCACGCCTTAGTGACTCTTCACCTCCCTTGGGCGCATTTTAGCATGGCCTCTTCCACTCTTGAGCGCATTTCTCCTACTCATCTTCCAAGTGAGGGCGCATATGGGGTAGCATGAAGGAATTTCCATGCCTTAGCATTTTTTTTGCTATGCCTTCACTCTTTGTGGGCACATTTGACCCATGCTCAAGGAATTTTTGGGCGCACTTTGCCTATGTTGTTTCCATTTCGACCCTTGAGGGCGCATTTTGCCTAGTGTGGAGGAATTCTTTTTACACTTAGCAACTTTTATCAATTTTCCTCTATGCCATGGGCGCATTTCACATATGAAGGAAGAATTTTCAATATTTAGAGATTTTTCAACCTCTTCATCTCCTAGGCATATTTCATGATTGTTCAGGCCAGTTTTTATCTATGAGTTCCCAATGCCCCAGCCATGCCTTGGCCTTCTATTTTTAGCAAATTCGGAGAAATTAGGGTTTCCTCGCATTTTATCTGTTCTAAGCTAGAGCAGGAGTGGTCGTGCTTCCACTGACTTTGCCACCTTGTTTATACTCTCTGCCCAACCTGGCATGCTATTTTTAGCCATTTTCTATTTTAGCAAACCCTAAAATCAATTGACCTTTGTAGCTTTGTTCATCTTGAAATTCACTCCACCTGATCTTGATGACTTAAATGTCCTGTTCACACTTGCCTCTGGCGCAGACGTGCTATTTATAGCCATGAGGTGACTTACTAAAAATAGTAAGTATTTGGATTGTGCTCAAATTTTGCCAGTAGGCAGCCTGAAAGATGCTGATCCTGGTGGCGTGCTTCGTTTTGACAACTTTGTATTCCATTCCATCTACTTTTAGGCATAGCAATGGAAACCCTAATTCTGACTTGTATGTAGT
Organism: Sequoiadendron giganteum; assembly: GCA_007115665.2. NCBI lineage: Eukaryota > Viridiplantae > Streptophyta > Pinopsida > Cupressales > Cupressaceae > Sequoiadendron > Sequoiadendron giganteum. The sequence continues at coordinate 525,997,493 of CM021109.1, read as the reverse complement.
TTGGACTGTTCCCATTTGACTTGACTTCGATTGCTTATAATCTGCTTGTTGGACTGAAGTGTTGGGTAGCTACTGGAGTGAAACTGCTATTTATAGTAAGTGTCCCAAAAGCGGTCTATTTGATGTCGAATGAGTTTGCATGTCATAGTGCTCATGGGATCTCAAAAAACCCAGAAAACTGGTCAACATGCGGGCACTGGCTAAAAATAGTAAGTCCTTGAAAACTGATCCATTCTGCTTGCATGTCACATTATTGCGAAGCTCTCGCAAAACCCATAAGGAATATCCGAACATGCATTGAAAATCACTACATGCAAACCCCAAAAATAGCCTTGGAAGGTTGTAACGTTGAAAGTCACCATCTCGATTTGCATGTTATACCACCGCAAAGGTCTCAAAAAACCCAGATCCATTCTCCAATCACGTATTGGAAAATCATATGTTTAAACCCTGAAAATGGCCTCTGAAGGCTGACTTGCTAAAAATAGCCAGTTGTCTGAATTTGTTCAAATTTCATGTGTAGGCACCCTGAAGTTGCCTAGATGTGCTGAAGTAGTTAGAATCCCGAAATCTTGAGGAAAAGGCCATATTAGGTACTTACTAAAAATAGTAAGTTGTCAGATTTCAGTAAGATTTCAGTGGGATCCTATCTTGAGCCTTCTGACTATACTGCTGCACTCAGATTTTACCTTGATAGCTCCATTTGACCTCAAACAAGCCTGAAGGATAGAAACCCTAATTTCGCAGGCTCAGCTAACATTTCAACCTAGGTCAAATGACGGGACATCCCCGAAGAGACAAAAGACCAGAGAGAGATAGAACCAAAGCCAAAAGACCAGAATGGAGCAAAAATTAGGGGTTCCCCGTCTTGGATGGGGTGATGTGTGAAAAGGTCACAACAGGACCTCTGATCAATAACTAGGATTTAATATGCACAAACAGTCCCTTAGAACAAAAGTAGTCCAACTAGGCTTGTGATAGTCATTTGTTTCTTGAAGTCAGATGTAATATGCACAAACAGCCATTGAGAGAACAAGGAATTGAAATGTAAGACCTAACTGTCTATGGGAACATAAATGTTATAGCTGCCTCAAGTCTCAACCACCCAAATGGACTATAATCGAGGGCAATGTTGTTGCATATGACATCAGCAAACCGATTCTAGTTGACCTATACCTTCTGATGACCAAATTGACCGTTGTCTAAATGGAGATTATCTTTTCAGCAAACTGTTTGTTGAGGCTCAATGGGTAGTAACATTAATCATCTATATGCACTGTTAATGATGCAAGCAACATTAGTCATCTATATGCACTGTTAATACTGTACTCAATCTTTACAGAGTAGTAAGTATAAGAGAAAAATGTCAATGTCTACTAAAATTGTACCTATTGCTAAGGTACAACGGCTGTTCAATACAAGGCCCTGGTTCAAAGGTTGCTAGTAATTGCAGCCCAACCTTGTAAGCAAGTGGGTTCGCTGAGACAAGGTCCAAAAGAGGAACTTGATGGGACTACCTCTGCCTCCAAAAATTATGTAGCTAGTGTTGGGTTCTGTGAAGCCCAAATTAGCAAGTTTCTCTCACAATTTGAAACAATTTCTTTCTTTGTAATAACTTCTATTGGCATGTGTTCGCCAATTTAGAAGTTGTTTGTTTCGAATAGATTTTTCCAATTATTGGAATGGAGACTGATTTATAAATACAGGTGTTGGCTGAATATGTAATTCAATTCAGAATTTGATGATAATAAGAGATAATCCTTGAGTGTGAACGTAGCCATTAAATTAATGGTGAACCATGATAAATCTGGTGTTCTTGTTTTGTGATTGCTTTTAATCTTTTATTTTCTGCAATTTCTTTTTCACTTAATTCTGCAAATTATATTCAACAATTGGTATCAGAGCAGGTTGGAGAAATTTGGTGCAGGAAATTGTGAAGAACTTTTGCAGCCATGGAAGATGCAGACAAGTGGAAAATAGAAAAGTTTGCAGAACAAAATTTTGGTCTCTAGAAAGTGTAGATGGAATCATTGCTTATCAAGCAAGACCTTTCGAATGCATTGGCTGGCAAAGCCAAAGGGCAAGGATCTTTATCTGATGAAGAATGGGAGAAGCTGAACAAAAAGGCAAGAGCTACAATTTTCCTTTCATTGTCCAGTAATGTTTTATTTAATGTCTCTACAGAGAAGACTACACAGGAGTTGTGGGACAAACTGTTTTCAATGTATGAGATGGCATCTGCTTCCAATAAGGTATTTATTATGAAAAAGTTGTATAATTTAAAAATGCGAGGAGGGATTATGTCTAATCATTTAAATGAATTTAATACATTAGTCACCCAGCTAATTTTTGTAGGCATTAATTTGGATGATGAAATCAAAGCTATTTTATTACTGTGTTCTTTACCAAATAGTTGGGAAGGTGTGGTGATGGCAGTGAGCACTTCGGTGGTTGCCAAAAGTAAATTAAAATTCGATGATGTTGCAGAGACACTTCTCAGTGAAGACATGAGGAGGAAAAATCAAGAGCCCTCATCCGGTGATGCCTTGACTGTCATAAGTATTGACAATAGAGGAAGGGGTCAAAATAAAGGAAGAAATAATGACAGAGGAAGATCGAAGTCTAGGGGTAGAAACGGTGATTGTTGGTTTTGTGGCAAACTGGGACACATAAAAAAGAACTGTTGGAACTATAAAAAGGCACAAGATAATGTGATCAATAACGAAGCCAACACAACATATCAAGAAGATGCAGTTCTTATTTTAACCGAAGAAATTCCAACTAATGTTTGGGTTCAGGTTCGTTGTTTCATGTCACTTCGTGCGAATATTTCAAAAATCTACAAATTGGTGACTTCGGTAAGGTTTTTCTTGGTAACAATGAATCTTGTGATATTGTTGGAAAAGGGGATATTTCATTAAAATTGAAAAATGGTTATACTTGGTTGTTACATGATATTAGAAACATTCCCCAGCTTAAACAAAATGTAATCTCTGCTGGACAATTGGGTTCTCAAGGTTGTGAGATTAGTTTTGAATCAAATAAATGTAAGGTTAAAAAGGGGGCCTTGGTAATTGCAAGGGGTAGCAAATTAGGCACCTTGTATGTTATAGAGAGTCATGCTGAAGTGGGAGTTGTTCATCCTACTTCAGATTCGTCATTGTTAATTGCCAAGCAAAGGTCTTTGGATCAATTAGATGCTGAAACTGATTCTATTATTAATAATTTTCTTAGTATGTTTGACAGTGACAGTATTGGGGATCGGTTAGATGATGGTGAGCAGGTTGATGCCATAGAACCTGGGGCAAATAAAATTAATGGTAGTGACAATGACATTTTGAAGGTGATCAAAGATGAGACCATTTGTAATGGTGATCAGAGTGAAAGTTTGGAATTAGTTTGTAATGGTGCTGGTAGCAAAACTTGTACATTTGGAAATATGTCAACCAATATGGAAGATG
>CM021109.1:525783175-525993932 GCA_007115665.2 Sequoiadendron giganteum | reverse complement strand
ACGCTTTGTGCATGAATTCCTCAGACAATATCCATCTAATGTTCCTGTGGGGATCGTAGTGCTGCCTGCTGGTATGGTAGGAAAGGTGGAAGAGTTGGAGTTCGTTTACTGCCTCCCTTGCTACTTGTAGTGATGGGAAGATCTCGTCGGAATTCCCCATGGTAATTGGGAATCCAAGTCCACCTTTCTTCTTCTTCTTTTGAATCTTATCATAGGCAATAAGTTGCCTAGATATCTCCAGCATCACTATTTTGTTCGTGGGATACAGGGGCAATCGGTAAGGATAAGAGGAAAATTCTTGCAGCCTTATGTAGGTGAATTTCGGAAACTGAATAAACCAACATCCGAACTTCTCAATCAGCTCCTACGCCTCTCTGGATATTTTGTGTTGAGTCCTTTGCTGCAAGGTCCTCGTTATGTGCATGGTGAAGGCATCATTGACCCTTTTGTATTTGGTGGTGCTTGTCAAATGCAACTGCGGACAAGCCTCATGTATCTTAAACTGATGGGAGCCACACTCGATTGGTTCCTTATATGAAATTCCCCTATACATTATCATTCGGGCTAGCATGTAGACAATGTAAGAGCTCATGTCAAATGTTTTTGTTCTCCTCAAACCACGGAGCTGCTCATGTATGTTGTCACTGATCATCAGTGCCCAGTCCACGTAATCCTTGCCTTCCAGCACCAAGTTGACATAATAAAACATCCAAGGTTCAAAGATGAACGCTTGGGGGCATCCTCCAACTCTGCTCAGCATCATTATTAAGTCAACAAATTCCTACCTTAAATCTTCTGAGATTATCTGTTTGGGCAATTTTGTGCGAGTTGGCTTGGGCTTGTTCATCCACCTGGTATTGATCAAATCAGCACACCGGTCAAACGTGGATGAGTACATCTTTTTAGCCCTCTCCCTTGTTTTATAAATCATCTTCTCATGGACTGGAATTTTGAATGCCTCTCCAATTGCTTCTGGTGTCAGGTTAGCCAATATCTTGCCATCTGGCGAAATGACAATCCTCTGCTCCAAGTTGTAGAAGTTGGCACATTCCATGATCAGCTCTAGACACCGGATAGTTGGAGGAAAACTGGCAGCTGCATAGAGTCCGCTCCTTACAATGTTGTGTGAGGTAACTGATGAGTGATGACCTCCGATCCCCATTATTCTTCTCCTGAATGTCTCCAAGTTGAACGAGCCAATGTTTGTGTCAGCCAGTTTGCCCAGCTTTGAAGAAAATTTTGATTCTGACAGAAAGGATTTGCTCAATTTCTTTATCACTGCCTGTCTGGATGTGCTTGCTCTTGTGGATTCTGTGTGGTTCCCTCTGCCTGCAACTCTTCTGCTTGATTCGGCCATTCTCAACTGTTCCTGTTTACTTCAACGTTTTTAGAAGTTTCTTTGGTTGTAGCAACACAATGCCAGATGCTCGGGAATGTCTGCTTGTAGCAATTCGCCCTCAGCAGTTTTGAAACTTCTTTTCAAAATTCGCACTTTCTTTCTAACTTTGCACTTTCAGCAACTTATTTGCTCTTCTTAAATTTGTACTTTCACAGCAGCTTTGTAAATCCACACTTCAGCATTCAGCAATTTGAGATCTTTGTTTGCAATTTCGTACTTCTCAGCAACTTCACCCTCTAATTCAAGTCGCACTTCAGCAATTTGAGAAGCTTCTCCTCAAATCGTAGCTCTCAGCAACTCAACGTGGGACTTAGAAGTTCGCACTTCAACAGCCTCAATCCTCAAACTTTGCAAAGCCATGCCTATGTCAATTCAATCTCTCTGTCTGCACATTCATACCTCTCAGCAACTTAGAAATTTCTTCACAAATTCGTACTTCAGCCCCAGAGAGTGTTTTGCATTCGCAACTTGTGAGAGATATGAAAAGGACTTAAAATCTTATAGCCAAGTCGAAATCCAATAGAGGCTATACTTAACACATTTTTTAATTCCATTTTCCCCCCCTTTGGCCAGTTGCAACACTTGTCATCCGAAGCATCGGAATTTTGGACTTCTAGAATTTTGAAACTTCATCACCCCTGCACAACCCTGCTTCATCATATTCACATTCTTAAAATATTAAATCAATTACCTCGTTGAACAATTTTAACTCATCTGGCTAAGTTATTTGATTCCATACTTGATTCGGTAGACTTAATCCACTCCAATTCCCAAGCAAAACACTTCGTGAAGACATATCCCTCATTTGCCTTAGAGAAATTTCTCGAATTTGCCTTAGGAAATTTGTCAAAGCAGATACCGGGCAAAATTCTCTGTCAAAACGACATGACCGAAGTGTGGAGTAAGTTTAAATCATCTTTGAATTGAAAACGTTTAATACCCAGAAGAAAATTTCCTTCAGAACTCGTCGTTTTCATGTGTATCTAGCTGAAGGGGTTCATTTAATAATAGAATGGCTAAGGTTCATTCATTTTCACTCTGGATGCCTTCCACACTTGCAATCCTCAACTTCTCTGCCTTGGCACTTTCTTTGATTTTCCCGAGAATTTCTTCTTGTCTGGCTCTGGGCGCATTTCATCTTGTTCTTGAAAATTCCCAACTTCACCTCTTCCTTAGGCGTATTTCTTACCCTTAGAAAATAATTAGAATTTTACATCACCCATGGGGGGCGCATTTGAGCATATGAACTTCCACTTTACCTCCTACGCCCTAGCAATTTTTTTTTGTCTTAGGAAAAACTCTTAGGAAAATTTCATATTTTAAATTACCCATGAAGGGCGCATTTCATTTCGTGCATCAATTTTTACCTTTATCCCTTAGGCACTTTCAGCCTAGAAGCTTACACTTTATCTTACCTCACAAGGGCGCATATCACATATACCACTTCCACTTGTAGGCGCATTTGAAGGGGTGGGGAGGAATTTCCACCATGCCTTAGTGACCTTTCATCTCCCTTGGGCGCAAATGGCACGTGGAGAGGGAACCCATGGGCACATTTCACCTATGGTGAGGAAACTTTCTTTGCCTTAGCGCATTTTCCCCTTACCTTATCCACGCTTTTCCTTATGTGGCCACCTTGGGCGCATTTGCCATGGGTAGGGAGAACTTGTGGGCACATTTGAAGCGCTTTGCTTCCAAGTGATGGCGCATTTAGGGAGGTGGGAAGGAATTCCCACGCCTTAGTGACTCTTCACCTCCCTTGGGCGCATTTTAGCATGGCCTCTTCCACTCTTGAGCGCATTTCTCCTACTCATCTTCCAAGTGAGGGCGCATATGGGGTAGCATGAAGGAATTTCCATGCCTTAGCATTTTTTTTGCTATGCCTTCACTCTTTGTGGGCACATTTGACCCATGCTCAAGGAATTTTTGGGCGCACTTTGCCTATGTTGTTTCCATTTCGACCCTTGAGGGCGCATTTTGCCTAGTGTGGAGGAATTCTTTTTACACTTAGCAACTTTTATCAATTTTCCTCTATGCCATGGGCGCATTTCACATATGAAGGAAGAATTTTCAATATTTAGAGATTTTTCAACCTCTTCATCTCCTAGGCATATTTCATGATTGTTCAGGCCAGTTTTTATCTATGAGTTCCCAATGCCCCAGCCATGCCTTGGCCTTCTATTTTTAGCAAATTCGGAGAAATTAGGGTTTCCTCGCATTTTATCTGTTCTAAGCTAGAGCAGGAGTGGTCGTGCTTCCACTGACTTTGCCACCTTGTTTATACTCTCTGCCCAACCTGGCATGCTATTTTTAGCCATTTTCTATTTTAGCAAACCCTAAAATCAATTGACCTTTGTAGCTTTGTTCATCTTGAAATTCACTCCACCTGATCTTGATGACTTAAATGTCCTGTTCACACTTGCCTCTGGCGCAGACGTGCTATTTATAGCCATGAGGTGACTTACTAAAAATAGTAAGTATTTGGATTGTGCTCAAATTTTGCCAGTAGGCAGCCTGAAAGATGCTGATCCTGGTGGCGTGCTTCGTTTTGACAACTTTGTATTCCATTCCATCTACTTTTAGGCATAGCAATGGAAACCCTAATTCTGACTTGTATGTAGTTTGGACTGTTCCCATTTGACTTGACTTCGATTGCTTATAATCTGCTTGTTGGACTGAAGTGTTGGGTAGCTACTGGAGTGAAACTGCTATTTATAGTAAGTGTCCCAAAAGCGGTCTATTTGATGTCGAATGAGTTTGCATGTCATAGTGCTCATGGGATCTCAAAAAACCCAGAAAACTGGTCAACATGCGGGCACTGGCTAAAAATAGTAAGTCCTTGAAAACTGATCCATTCTGCTTGCATGTCACATTATTGCGAAGCTCTCGCAAAACCCATAAGGAATATCCGAACATGCATTGAAAATCACTACATGCAAACCCCAAAAATAGCCTTGGAAGGTTGTAACGTTGAAAGTCACCATCTCGATTTGCATGTTATACCACCGCAAAGGTCTCAAAAAACCCAGATCCATTCTCCAATCACGTATTGGAAAATCATATGTTTAAACCCTGAAAATGGCCTCTGAAGGCTGACTTGCTAAAAATAGCCAGTTGTCTGAATTTGTTCAAATTTCATGTGTAGGCACCCTGAAGTTGCCTAGATGTGCTGAAGTAGTTAGAATCCCGAAATCTTGAGGAAAAGGCCATATTAGGTACTTACTAAAAATAGTAAGTTGTCAGATTTCAGTAAGATTTCAGTGGGATCCTATCTTGAGCCTTCTGACTATACTGCTGCACTCAGATTTTACCTTGATAGCTCCATTTGACCTCAAACAAGCCTGAAGGATAGAAACCCTAATTTCGCAGGCTCAGCTAACATTTCAACCTAGGTCAAATGACGGGACATCCCCGAAGAGACAAAAGACCAGAGAGAGATAGAACCAAAGCCAAAAGACCATATTAGGTACTTACTAAAAATAGTAAGTTGTCAGATTTCAGTAAGATTTCAGTGGGATCCTATCTTGAGCCTTCTGACTATACTGCTGCACTCAGATTTTACCTTGATAGCTCCATTTGACCTCAAACAAGCCTGAAGGATAGAAACCCTAATTTCGCAGGCTCAGCTAACATTTCAACCTAGGTCAAATGACGGGACATCCCCGAAGAGACAAAAGACCAGAGAGAGATAGAACCAAAGCCAAAAGACCAGAATGGAGCAAAAATTAGGGGTTCCCCGTCTTGGATGGGGTGATGTGTGAAAAGGTCACAACAGGACCTCTGATCAATAACTAGGATTTAATATGCACAAACAGTCCCTTAGAACAAAAGTAGTCCAACTAGGCTTGTGATAGTCATTTGTTTCTTGAAGTCAGATGTAATATGCACAAACAGCCATTGAGAGAACAAGGAATTGAAATGTAAGACCTAACTGTCTATGGGAACATAAATGTTATAGCTGCCTCAAGTCTCAACCACCCAAATGGACTATAATCGAGGGCAATGTTGTTGCATATGACATCAGCAAACCGATTCTAGTTGACCTATACCTTCTGATGACCAAATTGACCGTTGTCTAAATGGAGATTATCTTTTCAGCAAACTGTTTGTTGAGGCTCAATGGGTAGTAACATTAATCATCTATATGCACTGTTAATGATGCAAGCAACATTAGTCATCTATATGCACTGTTAATACTGTACTCAATCTTTACAGAGTAGTAAGTATAAGAGAAAAATGTCAATGTCTACTAAAATTGTACCTATTGCTAAGGTACAACGGCTGTTCAATACAAGGCCCTGGTTCAAAGGTTGCTAGTAATTGCAGCCCAACCTTGTAAGCAAGTGGGTTCGCTGAGACAAGGTCCAAAAGAGGAACTTGATGGGACTACCTCTGCCTCCAAAAATTATGTAGCTAGTGTTGGGTTCTGTGAAGCCCAAATTAGCAAGTTTCTCTCACAATTTGAAACAATTTCTTTCTTTGTAATAACTTCTATTGGCATGTGTTCGCCAATTTAGAAGTTGTTTGTTTCGAATAGATTTTTCCAATTATTGGAATGGAGACTGATTTATAAATACAGGTGTTGGCTGAATATGTAATTCAATTCAGAATTTGATGATAATAAGAGATAATCCTTGAGTGTGAACGTAGCCATTAAATTAATGGTGAACCATGATAAATCTGGTGTTCTTGTTTTGTGATTGCTTTTAATCTTTTATTTTCTGCAATTTCTTTTTCACTTAATTCTGCAAATTATATTCAACAATTGGTATCAGAGCAGGTTGGAGAAATTTGGTGCAGGAAATTGTGAAGAACTTTTGCAGCCATGGAAGATGCAGACAAGTGGAAAATAGAAAAGTTTGCAGAACAAAATTTTGGTCTCTAGAAAGTGTAGATGGAATCATTGCTTATCAAGCAAGACCTTTCGAATGCATTGGCTGGCAAAGCCAAAGGGCAAGGATCTTTATCTGATGAAGAATGGGAGAAGCTGAACAAAAAGGCAAGAGCTACAATTTTCCTTTCATTGTCCAGTAATGTTTTATTTAATGTCTCTACAGAGAAGACTACACAGGAGTTGTGGGACAAACTGTTTTCAATGTATGAGATGGCATCTGCTTCCAATAAGGTATTTATTATGAAAAAGTTGTATAATTTAAAAATGCGAGGAGGGATTATGTCTAATCATTTAAATGAATTTAATACATTAGTCACCCAGCTAATTTTTGTAGGCATTAATTTGGATGATGAAATCAAAGCTATTTTATTACTGTGTTCTTTACCAAATAGTTGGGAAGGTGTGGTGATGGCAGTGAGCACTTCGGTGGTTGCCAAAAGTAAATTAAAATTCGATGATGTTGCAGAGACACTTCTCAGTGAAGACATGAGGAGGAAAAATCAAGAGCCCTCATCCGGTGATGCCTTGACTGTCATAAGTATTGACAATAGAGGAAGGGGTCAAAATAAAGGAAGAAATAATGACAGAGGAAGATCGAAGTCTAGGGGTAGAAACGGTGATTGTTGGTTTTGTGGCAAACTGGGACACATAAAAAAGAACTGTTGGAACTATAAAAAGGCACAAGATAATGTGATCAATAACGAAGCCAACACAACATATCAAGAAGATGCAGTTCTTATTTTAACCGAAGAAATTCCAACTAATGTTTGGGTTCAGGTTCGTTGTTTCATGTCACTTCGTGCGAATATTTCAAAAATCTACAAATTGGTGACTTCGGTAAGGTTTTTCTTGGTAACAATGAATCTTGTGATATTGTTGGAAAAGGGGATATTTCATTAAAATTGAAAAATGGTTATACTTGGTTGTTACATGATATTAGAAACATTCCCCAGCTTAAACAAAATGTAATCTCTGCTGGACAATTGGGTTCTCAAGGTTGTGAGATTAGTTTTGAATCAAATAAATGTAAGGTTAAAAAGGGGGCCTTGGTAATTGCAAGGGGTAGCAAATTAGGCACCTTGTATGTTATAGAGAGTCATGCTGAAGTGGGAGTTGTTCATCCTACTTCAGATTCGTCATTGTTAATTGCCAAGCAAAGGTCTTTGGATCAATTAGATGCTGAAACTGATTCTATTATTAATAATTTTCTTAGTATGTTTGACAGTGACAGTATTGGGGATCGGTTAGATGATGGTGAGCAGGTTGATGCCATAGAACCTGGGGCAAATAAAATTAATGGTAGTGACAATGACATTTTGAAGGTGATCAAAGATGAGACCATTTGTAATGGTGATCAGAGTGAAAGTTTGGAATTAGTTTGTAATGGTGCTGGTAGCAAAACTTGTACATTTGGAAATATGTCAACCAATATGGAAGATGGAGCAACTAAACCTAAGAAGACTGTTGTCAAAGTTGGCAGTGAATTTGGTGGAATTGTTCAAATTGTTGTGTTCTTGTTTTTCTGTTTTTTAATTTTTATTTACCTTTTAGCACCAAAGAGCTCTGATATCCAGGGATTAGTCACCGTTGCTGGCATAGGGTACATGACTGCAAAATTGGAAGCAAAGCATTGGAAGGTTGAATTAGAAGATGCTGATACAGGAATCTATGAAGGGGTAGATGAGTAGTTTGATAAGATGCTTAAGACTGGCAGGCCTAGGGATAGGCTTGTGGAGTTTTCAAAGTAATGATTGGAAATGGAGGGGATATCTCTTAGCAGCAATTCGGTCTTCAAATGGAAGATTGTTGGGTTATGTGAAACCCAAATTAGCAAGTTTCTCTCACAATTTGAAACAGTTTCTTTCTTTGTAATAACTTCTATTGGCATGTGTTCGCCAATTTAAAAGTTGTTTGTTTCGAATAGATTTTTCCAATTATTGGACTGGAGATTGATTTATAAATACAACTGCTGGCTGAATATGTAATTCAATTCAGAACTTGATAATAATAAGAGATAATCCCTGAGTGTGGATGTAGCCATTAAATTAATGGTGAACCACGATAAATCTGGTGTCCTTGTTTTGTAATTGCTTTTAATCTTTTATTTTCTGCAATTTATTTTTCACTTAATTCTGCAAATTATATTCAACAGCTAGCAGCTGCATGGGACCATGCTATAATTACTCAAAATACAGTTTGAAAACAATGTTAAAGAACGGGTATATATAAAACATTTATAACACAGGCTCTAAACTTTTCGTGATAATAAGTCCAGTATGAGGACCTAAATTGGAACATGTTACAAAGTCTGATCCAGAGACTACAATGCTAACAAATCACTCACAAAGAAAAGAAAAGAAGAGAAGAGAAATAGTAACACTCTCTAAGCAAGCATTCCAGTCGAAATCCTATTTCTTCGTTATTAAAAGTTACACATAACTTGAAACACTAGTGTACTAATATGTACAGACCAAGTTTATTTTTAAAAACAATAACAGATTTAGTTGTTGGTTTACCTCCCATGGCTGAGTGAGAATGAAGAATTGAAGCAAAGGGATCTAATGCCTTAGAAAATCCTGTTTGTCGACAAAAGTACCGAATGCTACCATATTTGAAGATGTTGGGTTGGCATTTTATTCTTGGTATGGTTATATTCCCACCAATACCAGCGAATCCACTGTACCATGATCCGTGTGGATCGGATGCTCTCGTTTGTGGACTCAATTTGAATTTGACACGTAAGGAAAGTGTGAGAGGCATCCCACTAGTTGTTTTCGTAAGATTAGTTATTGTGAATTTTGAATGGGACGAAAAATGCAAATAATGGGATTTTGTACATGCAAAGAATGCAATAATTGAGTTCCATGTGTATGCGTTATATATGTGTGGTGAATTAAAAATTAATATAGAAAAAAGGTGCACTTTTATAAAGATGTTTTCTATGGTGAGTTTTTTTTTTTTTTCAAATATATAATTCATGTATTATTATAAAATTAAGTTCATTAAATAAAATAATCTAAATTTATATGTAATTTTTTATAAATTATCATAAATTTATGTGTCTTTTATATAGATTTATGTAAGATAGGTATTTTAGTTTAATAAATTATATAAAAAGAAAGAGGTGATGTATATATATAAAAAATCAACAAATTAGTTAATTATTCTTTTTAGGAATGTTAAATAATAGTAAGAACATATGAATTAAAGATGTCCTCATATCTAGTATCTTGAGAATAGAATAATTATCTTTAAAGTAGAGCAACATTCTAATATTCTTCAAGTAAGATATTATTCCTCACTACATCTTCAATTTGATATCCCACTACTAATATAATGGAGATGTAAACTACTAATTTCAATACATGATTTATTGTTTAATATAAAATCAATTACACAAGTTAGCAATGTGATCCAATCTAACTATATAATGGAGACATGTGCTAAATGTCACCATCTCCATCACCCAATAATATCATATGCCTAAGTACATAATGTTGCTAAAACATGGTAAATTGCTACAAATGTTAGCTCTTCAAAGAGTACACAAATTTGCTTGTTGCTAATCCAACATTAGATTAACTATTATGAGATTGTGTGTAAGTATAGATTAGCAAACGCAAATCAACAAACCGCAATAATTCATCACATAACACCAAATGTATATTGATAAACCTTTTAGAAGAAAAAAAATTACCATCAAAAAGAGGCGCAAGTATATATTAATCTTTAATGAGTAGGAGTATATAAACAACATGCTTCTCTCTTCAATCTGACTACATTCCAATATCTTTGAACCTGCAATAACCCCTAAAAACTCCATCCAAAGCATACAATTTATAGAGAAATATTGAGAGGAAATCATAAGTGAATTTCCCAAACCATACACTGCCAGAGTCATGGTATAGAAAAACCCAATGCCCCCATGTGCTCAATTAGTGTGTTCATAAATAGAAAATGTAACTCATAAGACATCTTTGACCAATAACTCTTAATGGTTCACATCTTCAAGGATAGTGCTCCATTGTGGAAATTATAACTCATATGGGGCTCATTCATTATGCTAAGATCCTCTACTATAAATTCTAGTGCCTAGAAGCGAGAAAGCGTTATAAATGAGTTTTAGTGTATTTGTAACTACCACTAGTGTGCTTCACTTCCTTCATGAAAGTCATTACAACCAATACCCAAGTCAACTAGAAGAATAATTAAATAATATTATATTCCATCCATCTAAGAGGGAATTTGTGTACCACCTCCAAGACATTTGGAGACATGGCATATAGTATATATTAGGATTGAAATTAAATATCGCACTTTCCTAACTCAAATGTGTCATTTCATCTTGGCATGATTAATCTTCAAAATATGAGAAGTCAAATAGTTAGTGTAGACACTAAAAAATGTCATGAGTCTACAAGCAACATTCTCTCATTAATTTGCCTTCTTTCCGACTTTAATTATTTAATTATTTTCCAATATCATATTCTTCTATTCATTAAATAGTTCTTAATTATTTAATTAATTCACTTTTATATTTATTCATCTTTTGATTAATTTAAATAAATATTAATTTATTTAAATTATGTCACTAATCATCCTTTTTCCCTCTATAATTAAATAATTTTCTATTTATTTATTTAATTATTCATTTTCATTTTCCCTCCTTTCTTCTATAATTAAATAATTTTTAATTTATTTAATTATTTATTATCTTTTTCCCTTCATAATTAAATAAATACTTATTTATTTAATTATTTATCATTTACCTTCCTCTGTAATTAAATAATTGTTTCTAATTATTTATCATTTCCCTCCATACTTTAATAAAAAAATTGAATTATTTAGTATCTCACATCCCACCTTTCTTCTAAAATTAAATAATTATTTCTAATTATTCATTTTTCCTCTCCTAAATTAAATAATTGTTGTCATTATTTAATTTATTTCTTCTTAGCCAAGCCCTAAATCTTAACTAATTTCTTGAGTTTTGGTCCATCCTTCCCATCCTTATCTCTTTCCCTCTTAATTAATCTTATTCATTGATCATCATACCTCATCATCTAATCCTCACTGTTCATTTGAATTGGGATTTTTATAAAAGCAAGCTTTCAATTCATTTTGAGGTTAACTAATCTTTAAAATTTTACTATCATATCATTCATGTTATCTTGAGATCTTGTTATAAATTGTCAATGCCAAGCTTATCAAATGCATTGCATACTACAAATCTAAGAACAAATAAAGCAAAATGGAGAAGAGCAATGAAGGAGAATCAACTATAGCATAGGAATTGAGGTTTATTGCATTATTATTGTGATTTCTATTGTCATTTGTGATTCATTGTTAGAGAAGGGTCATTATGGCTTGAATTAGGTAGTTTTGTGATTGTTATCATTGATTCATGTTTTTCAGTGAGATTTACCTGATCTACATTTGGTGAACCCGACATGAACTAATCAAATTTTGCAAAAAATTGAGAAAATTTTGAGTTCCAGGTGTGTGACGCAAACATCGTGTGTAGTGATGTAATTGAGCCTTTAACCACCGTAATTGTTGTATGGCATGATGCATGTGAGGTCTGTTGAATTGCATTTGTCACCCAAAATGATGCAACTGATTGTTATCTTACAAATCTCAAAATCATTCAATCATTGTTGTTTTGGATCATTTTATTGGCTTCATGTTATTTCTATGACATTTTAATAGTCTACTTACATCATTTGCATCATCAAATTTATTATTTTTGTTAGATCTTTGTGTTTGTTAGCCATAGGTTTACGCACCATAATTGTTCTCTGAAATGCCTCCATCATTGATTTTTGCACTATAGTCACTGTTCCCAGCACTACAATCATTGGATCAATGTTGAACACCAATCCACCTCCACTTCAACATAAAATCAACCCAAACCCCAAATTCACACCACAATACCAACAAGTGAGTCAAAATCCACCTCAACATCACACCAATACCAATACCAATACCATGTTTACATCTCATTTCCAGCAAGGCAATCAAAATCATTTGCAACCAAACATCAATTAAAATCTAACATTCACATCACACTTCCAACAAACCAACCAAAACCCATTTTTGTCATTTAACATGTTCAACTCAAACACCAATCCATCCACTCCAAATGTTGGTTATCAAAGTGCACCTCCACTTACAACAAACATGGGATACCAATATACCAATATAGTTACAAATGCCATAGACACATCATTATCACCCATGGATACCTTAACATAAAAAATGCAAGTATTACAACAAGTCTCTAATATGCAAGTGAGTGGAACAAAAAAAACATACTCCATGGAGGAACTATGTCCTCATCCCTTTGATTGAAGCATATACATGCCACCTTTCCGTCAACACTTCAATGCTCCAAACTTCATTAAATTCAAGGGGAAAGGGAGATCTAGTAGAATATGTGAGAGAGTTTCATACTGCTTGCATGGAAATCACTTTTGAGCACACACACTTACTGAGATTATTCCCACATAGCCTCTCAAGGCAAGCTCTAGAGTGGTTTGTGCATTTGACTCTTGGGATAAGAACATGAAACGAACTACCCGATAATTTTGTTGCACACTTCTCCTACAATATTGAAAGTGATATCACTCTTGAAATATTAGCTACAACAACAACAACAAAAGAGAGGGAGAAACATTCACACCTTTCCTCCAATGATGGAGAAGTATGGCTAGCAATCCAAGTGATATCCCTAAGAAACAATTTGTACACATGTTTGTGGATAATGTAAACAGGGAACTAATGTATCAACTACAAATCCATTGTTGCAATAATTTTGAAGAGTTTGTTGAGAAAGGTGTTTCCTTTAAGGGCACTTGTTGCACAAGGATTAATCAAAATCTTCAAATAAAACCAAAATAATCCCAATGAAAAATATAGATTTTGGTCTAGAAACAAGAATGGCACTAATGATAAGGTAGTTGATGCTAAAGTGGCTAATAAATTTCACCCCACCATTCATCTTAAAGGTTCTTCCACATCAAAAATCAACCAATAAATCAAAACCAATCCACAAATGTGATCCAAAACAATCAACAATGATGAGGTCTCTTACGAATGAACATACCAAAATGAACATATACACCTCTAGGAGAATCCATTGAATCAGTTTTGAAGAAGCTATTGCAATCAAATTTCATTCAAATCCCATAAATCAGAAACTATGAACTAGGAATTTTCAAACCAACTTGGTGGAATGATAATGATTTTTGTGAATACCATTGTACAAAAGGACATGTAAGACATCGGCATGTTGGAAACTTAAGGAAACTATCCAAGATCTCATTGACCAAGGTGGCATATCCATAGATAATTCAAAAGGGAAGATGAATGTTGACCATACCATTTTCAAAAATCCTCTAAAAGACCATGGTTCAGGAAAAGCCTTTGGTTCAAGGACCAGTACAAGTAACCAAGCCAAATGTCTCATATGAGTACACCATTAATAACATCCGAGCTTTTGAAAATAATGTCTCTACCATCACCATTAAGAAAAATACAAAATAAGTTGTCACAACCCAAAGATATAAAGTGGTCTTGCAAGGGGCCGCTTCTAATCCACAACCAAAAACTCAATATAACATCCTAGACCATCTAGGGAAGACTCTTGTGTAGATATCCATTCTTCAGTTGCTTTGTATATCTCTTGAGCATAAAGCCATTTTGGAAAAATCTTTGCAAGAGACTTTCGTCCCCACCAACCAAAATATCTGTCAATTTCAGGACATGGTAGGGTACTTATCTACCATCCATCACACTACATTTTCCGAACAAGATCTCCCTATGCAAAGACCAAACCATAATGATCCATTTCACCTTAAAGTATACATTAACAAACACAAAATCAAATGAGTCTTGGTAGATGGTAGAGAAAGTCTAAACATATGCACTCTAAAATTAGTCACAACATTAGGATTCTCTTAAGCATGTATAAACATATCTAAGAAAATCATCTTAAGGGCTTATGATGATATTGAGCATTCCTCCAAAGGTGTAATTACACTTCCTGTGAGAGTTGCACTAGATTTTCAAAATACAATATTTCAAGTCTCGGATCTAGAACTACCATATAACCTTCTCAATCACCCATGGATTCATTCCATGAGGGCCATCCCTTCCACATGTCATCAATGCCTTGAGCTTCTCTATAACAGTACTGAAATCACCATACCAGGTGATCTTGATCCCTTCCAGTATTATAGTAATATGAAGGGAACCTTTGAACATCAAGTGGCTATCAATCGGGAATCCTCTCCTCCACTACATCACATTACATTGATCCCTCTTCAATATCCACATCTGAAAGATCCCTTACCAATTCTACCCTGAATTTTTTAGTTTTTCCCTCTTGCTATAATGTCAAACAGTTGTCTTGCATGGTCTGATTTGGTTTTGCTGATTGTTTGTTTGAGTTTCATTACTTGTTTTTCATTGCAAAATCATAGAGGAAAGCATAGAAATGAAAGAGAACTATTGCATAAGTGAAAGACAACAATTGTAACTCAATAGAATCCCTTTTATTCAACTATATCAGATCTTATTACAAGTTTCCAAGGTTTGATATACATTATATTAGTCTGTAACAACAGTCTAAAACCCTTATATAATGCAGTATTTGACTACCCAAAATGATAAACACATACCCGGACGTATAGCTCTAATTGTAGCTTGATTATTGAAGTCAAATCATGAATCACTTTGTTGTTACAACTTCAAATGGTATAGCTAAGTATGATGACGAAATAAGTGTTGTAGAGGATCACCAATATGTTGGAAATAATGATAAAAATCAGGAACATCAACCTTTTACCAAACCCTAGGTGCCTCCCAAAATACCCAACAAGTAGCTTTGATCAAAACTCCACGAATAAGGTAACAAATCGAAGATAAATTATTGTCATGGAAGAATATGCAATAAAATCAAATACCCATGTGCCTTAGCTGCCATAAACTATCAAAATTTGCAAAATATATATCAGAAACTCATCCAAATAAGCCCAAATGAAGACCCAAGGTAGGCCCTCCCCAAAGGTGAACTGGGTTCTCGTCCAATCCACGATAGCCTTTGAGAGTTTTCATTCCCAGAAGGCTGAAGCAATGTTGAAACCCTTCTCTAGAGCTCAAACCTGCAAAGTGTTTTGTAAAAATGAAAGTAGAATGCTCAAAAAAGAGCCCAACAGTTTGCTTTATAACCTCTCATGGACTTTTTTAATAAAATTCAATAAAATAATTTTCTTGAGGGTCTTTCCTCATCCAAATAAAAGGGCCACTTTTTAAAAACAACTTGAGTTGCTAGGATGGGGGCACTTTTCACTATTCACCTTAGGATTTTCAGTTACTATTCACCTTTTACTATTCCCATAAAGCAACTTTAATCTTTTCACTTTAGCTCTAGATTCATCAACTACAATCCAAACTAAAAGGCTCGTAAGGCTCCCAGCTAGACTCCACAACCCTCGATTGGGTACCCTAATCATGTTGTTGACCTATGAGAACCCTAATAGTAGGCCAACCTTCGCTATAGATTGAGTTGTCCAAGGAAGGGACATTACAACATCTTCCACTTCATCCACTTTCACTCCTAAAGGTGTCCAGTCTAGATCTAGGACCAAGGAAATGTAGTGTACAATATTTAGAGTTCATTTTTCATTGACCAGTTAGCTACATCACTAAAATCTCATGGGAAACCTTATCCTATCCAAATTGAATATAAGGTTGTCATCCATAATCCTCCCACTACTTTCACTAAGTGGGACGAGATAAGTAAAGAGACTATAGGCAAGGATATCTCTACATGGATCTATAAGATGAAGAAGACACTGAGCTCATACAGATACCAGTTGAGCAATATGGAAAAAAAAATCCGTCTTTAAATAGAAAGGTTATGATGGCCATAGTGATCCTAGCTTACACAATAATTGAATGACAGAACCACTATTGCCTCCTAAGTTACCAAAGAAAAAAGGGTTAGGGTATACACCATTAAAAGTGAGTCCTCATACTAAGTTACCTTCACATAAAAACATTAATATCTCTAGTGATGTTGAAACATATAAGGATTACCATACCAAAATTAACTCCAATGAATGAGAATGGGGCTCCAACAAATCCTCTAGCGACTATGATCTAGGTGAAACCTTTTATGAGCTTGAACAATCCCTCTCTCAAACCAAATATACTAATCATTGAGCTTGCATCAAGATCTTTCGGATCTTGATGATACATTTTTATTTACCATATCTACCCTATCCTTGAGCTATAATGATACAAGTGGTGAATTACCTCTAGTCTACCCATAATTGATAGATTGGGATCAACAAGGACCTCCAAGCTTAGTCATATTTGAAAATGATGAAGCAATAGCTAAGTTTATGGGACTTTGAGATGGAATACCAAGTGGGAATCATAAATTTGGATTCAACATCGAACTTGGCAACACAACTTGATTTGGGGAGTCTACTCCACCCTCCAGTCGAAAAAAAGAGAAAAATAAAAAGAATAGGTCTTTAGGTAAAAACTGAAAGGCGCCTTTAGACCATGAAAAACTAAAAACAAAGGATGCATCCAAGGGTGAAAACCTCTCTAAGGTACCTAAGGATGGAGGGTTGGAAATTCTCCCCATAAACCAAGAGATATCACCATTTCTTGTAGAAAAATCATAATAAATCAATCTTGGTACTGAGGACAATCCTAGAATTGTTCACTTTGCAACATCTTTGACAATCATAGAAAAACCAAAATCCATTAGTTTCTTTTCAAAAAGACAAATCAATTTCACTTGGTCATATGTGTGGGTTGGATCCTGAGTTGGTTTTGCATCATTTGTAACCATTGTTTCCTAACACAAAACCTATCAAGCAAAAGTTACGAAATATGCATCCCCGGATTGCACTCTTAGTGAAAGCAGAGTTGAAGAAGTTTCTTGACGTTGGTTTCATTTGACCTATAGATTATGTTGAGTGGACTTCAAATCTTGTTCCCTTTTGGGAAAATATTTTGTAATTCCTTTACAAATTACAAAATAGGGAATTCAACCACAACTATGATGAGAATGTTCTCTCTCTAAAAGGGGAGGCTCCCTTCTTACTGTTTATTGGAACAAAGAGTAAATTGCGCTAAATTAAAAGTATTTGCACTAGCTTTAACCATGTTGGATGTGTTACATTTTCCATTTTCTCTTCTTTTATAAATACGTTTACGCTCTAGACCTCTAAATATCTACCTAAGCAGTGATCACCAATATTCTTGATTAAACATAAGAGTAATCAAATAGTACTAGTATAACTAGATTAATAGTAACTAGAAGACACACAAAAGCACAAAGTATTCTTGTTTCCCTCTATGATGGTTTTGTAGTAACAAATGATGTACATTGTAGTATAAATTCTATCAACCCACTTCACTAATAGATCTGTACATAAAGTGAATAACTCCAAGCCCAAAGTCTTGATAATATTTCACCAAGAAACACTCACATCACACAATTTTAAGTAAACAATATAACTCAAAGTTTATATAAACTATCTTGAACATCCTTCCAATAATAAGAATGAATCACCACTTATCCAATTAACAATAATAAAAATCAGCAAGAACAACATAAGAACATTCTCACTCATACAAACTTGATTCAAAATAAAGGTTGAAATCAAAATTCGCCTCCTTTTATTTAACTAAATTTGATCTTGCAATTTGAACACAAAGTTTCAAAGTTGAGTCATATTTTGGGCAGCACTTCGTTGCATAAGATTAAAGGGTCCTAATTACAAATGAGCTCTCTAATAATTATCAAGGAGAGCAAAAGATAATATAGGAAAGAAATAACTACTTTGAATTATTCAACATTGGAGTACAAAATTATTAGAATACTTCTCTTATTTTACATGCATTTACAATTCTAAAAAAAACATGTAAATTGTCTTGAACTAACTATAACAAGAAAATAAATACTTAAAAATAAACTAAGGCAAAGATCAGTTGTCTAAAACATCCTTCACCAAGAAATAATCATGCCTCTTCGGGATCATTTTCACTTCATCATTTTTTGGCCCTGAGGTATGTTTGGCAATGGTAAGAACTCTTAGGATTGAATCCTTTACAATATCGCAATATTCATCATGCCTTCCTAAAAACACTCTCAGGTTCTCCAAAGTCAACTAAAAATCCAACAAATTGTCCATTGCAGCCCTTAAAAAGGCTTGGTCTTCAAATTCCCTTTGGACCATGTTAGTGAACTCTTGGACAACCGCATCAAAGGAGAGAAACTTTTGATTGTCATCAATCACTTTACAAGGAAGTTCCTTGACCTTGTTAACAAGTTTTAAATCGTGATCCCCACTCACCTCTCAAACAATTTTTAAGTCCTCAATCAAATCCCTAATGACATTTTCTTTATGTATCATGGCTTATTTTACCTCTACAAACTTCTCCCTATTGGGAATAATACCAACTTCCACCAATGTCTCTATCTTGAGCTCTTTCATTTTTAGCCAATCCTGCAACTTGTTCTTCATTTCTTCCTTTTCTTGAATGAAAGATTATGTACTTTCATCTAATTCAGACCTTATCTTTTCCATTTTATCCATATTTTCCACAGATGATCCCAAGATATCAGTATCTTGTGCCACCATTCAGTCAAAACATTCACCAACCACTCTACCTATAGTGTGCACCTTCTCCACCTTTTGAATTATAGGATTTTCAATGCCAACTACTACTACCATAGGTTCAACAGACTTAGAAGTTTGGGTAATCTTATGTAGTATAGCTATCAGTTGTTATATCTTTGCCTTGCAATGATTCTTTTCCTTCTTAATTGTATCAAACCTCACTATGAGTGAGTTCAAGGTGGATTGAACATCTAACTTTGCACTCTCATGAGAAACCTTTCCCAACTCAACTCTTGTGATGGAGTAGTCCATGATATCCACCTCTTCCAAGGTCTTGTCAGGGGGAGGTTGAGCTACCACTGTATACCTATTACCTTCTTTATCAACCAACGGCCTTGAGAGAGTCTTAGCCTTCTTCTTTGTTTTTTTCATAGATATAAGCTGCATAAAGTTGAAGTCATCTGGGGAGATGACTTCTTTCTTTCTATTTGGTGTTTGTGAAGAGAACCAATATGGAAGGGGTGAATTCTCTTATGGATTTGTGGCCATAATTGTATTTGACATTGTTGCATCAAAATAATTAGTTGTTACAATAGGAGAGGTGTTTGTCAAAAAATTTAGGAATCTCAACATTTTTCACTTGAACTGACTCAAACATGTATTGTTCTAAGTCAGACTATGATATAATATCAAAGGATGGTGAGGATACACTAGGAAAAGACATCGATGACCCATAAATATTGTCTGAAACATGTTTGGGACTTTCAAAGGTAGATTCTGATGTAGGAGATGAAAGTATGGATTGGACTAACACTGTAGGGGGAACATTGATAGTAGCAGAAATGGTTGTAGCAGATGGCAAGGGATGATTGATAGTTGTAACTGTAGGAGTAAGGGTACGTACAGTAGTAGAAATAAGAGAAAAGGAAATAGGTGATTCTTTGGGAATGTTCTCATAGGAAGACATTCACTCTTCCTCATTTTTACCTTCTTCTCCTTGCCTTTCCTCCTAGATAGACTCTTCTTGTCCTTCAATAGATCATACTGATGTAGGGGAATCTTGTGATGCATTTTGTGTTATCTTTCAAAGTTTTGATTTTTGGGTTGATTGGGGTTCTTTGGGTCAATAAGGTCAATTTGGACCATTGCAAGCCATTTGGGATCCTTTTGAGTCATTTTGGTGATTAGTAGCAAAAAAATTATAAAAGTTGCAAAAACAGTTTCAAAATGTTGTCATTCTTGTCAAGAAAAACTTGTAAAAGTTATCATTTTTGTTAAACAAGAGGTTAGAATATTATTAGGCTAATGGTATTGATGATTTAAACAATTTTGAGTTACATTATTGGACGGGAAGATTGGACATATTATTGGTGAGTTAAAATATTAGACACTTGCTGAATTTTATTTGATCTGAAGAAAATTGTTGCAAGTTGTTTGAATACATTGAGAAGAAGCATTAAGAAGAAGCAAGGTGAAAAAAACTTGCTTGAAAAAGGAGAAACAACACATTGAGAATGGAAGTGTTGAGGAAAATGGTCCATGGATACTTGAAGAGTAAGAAGTTTCCAAGCGAGCAAAAAGGGATGAGAAGAGAGAGAAGTGAGATGAAGAAGAAAGATGAGAAGGTAAAACAAATAAATATTCAGAAAGAGATAAACAAGTTGAGACAAGCTTTGGAACAGATGAAAAAAATGGAAGAAATAATACAAAGTATAGTAATAAGTGTGTGGAGTTGGCACATCACCATTAACACAATTGTCAAGTGGTCGATAAAGGAAATCGCAGAAAGAAGAAAGAGGCAAAAATTGATAAAAAAAGATAAAAAAAATTAATCAAGATGATGGAAGAGCCCAATCCATCCAAGGAAGGGGAAAAAGATGAATAAAATGAGACCATTGAGACTCAAAAATTTATTTCTAACAATATTTGTGAGTATGTGTTTACAGGTGCAGTAGATGAAGCGGTTGAAACAATGAACCAAGGAAATGATATATTGACTAATACTTGTGTGGTTATTTTTATTTTCTTCTTATTACCTTTTACCACAAATGTTATCTTAGGTTTTGAAGGCCCACTAGAACTAGGAGCATCACTCTTGTTATTTTTCCTTAACTCTAACTTTTTCCCTATAGGATCTGGTGTTTCTTCCTTTGACCTAGTAAGAAATTGTTTCAACTAAATTCCCCTTTCTAGTAACAAGAAATTGGTGTTAGAAAGAATAAGCTCAAATATTTATCTAATTGAAGTTACCGCCTTTCTAGACCACTGAATAGGAGGAAGAGGAGATCCCACAATGTTTTTTTATTCATAGTCAGGATCTAAGATATCACCATTATCTTCAATGCCTTCAGGAATATTAGCCAAGTCTAATTCCCCAAACTATTACAATGTTAATCTATAGTAATCCATCTTTATGATTTCCTCCTCTATTCTCATGTCAGCCCATATGTCCTCAATTCAATGCACATGTGCATAATAATTCTTGATTTGATCCTTCATACCTCGGTAATTGAAATCAATTCTTCTCTTGAACATTTTCATTGTAACTCGCTGCATTTCTAGCTCAACTACCTTGGCCTTACGAGAGGTCTGGATGGAGTACCTACCAATTGCGAAAGGAAACTTGAATCTTGGATTTTGATATTCCATCTTCTTGCTATGCACTTCAATAATTTTTCTACACAACTCCATCAAAACAATCTTATCACTAGGGTAGAGAGGAAGCATGTAGGGATAACCAGTAAAACAACCAACACTCGGATATGTAAAGGTAGGAAACTAAAGATACAAACATCCATAATTATTAACAACCTCGCAAGCCTCATACGACACTCTCTTGTCTTCCAAATCTGAATCAAAATCACACAAGAACATAGCAAAAAATGCATCATTCACCCTTCAAAAATGGTGAATGGTGTTCAGAGTAATCTATGGAAAGTATTTATGGACTTGAATCACTTTCCTATCCCCTTCCATTGTCAAACCAAAAAATTTCCTCATGGTTGCAGTAGCATACACTAAGTAGGATGTCATGTAGAATTTTGATGTAGTATGCACCTTGGTCAACTAAGCATGAATGACATCACTAATTTGTTGGCCCCAAAATGTCTGTTGTTTCCCCCTCATTATTATCTTGATATAGAGATACATCCAATCTTCAAATGTAAATGAGGTAGACAGACCTTGCACTCTACTGAGAAGAGTGATTAGAACGTTTACCTCTTCAATGAAATCACTATGAGGAAAACTCTTAGGCAACCTAGAAATTCCTGAACGAGGGGTCTTCAACCATTTGTTTTCAATTTCCCATTTAACAGTGTCTAGGTCCTTATCATACTCTTATGCGTAGTCCCTGGTGATATTTGTGTAGGAATCAATTTCAAGACATATGAAATCCTTATCAATGAATTGTACATCTAGCCTCATGACTATGTTGCCATTGGCATCTCTAACACTTTTGACATTCATGTTATAATGTGATGCCACCTAAAGAACAAATTTTGGATTTTAAGAAGCTACTAGGAATGCAGCTACCATATGAATATTACTCTTAAAAATTTGTCGCATACCATCACTCAATGGCTACTTCCTTGTTCTATCCAGAAACTTGGCCATGTCCACATGCCCAATTTTCATGTCCTTAATATCATCAGCATTGATGAAACCACTATAGCAGAAAACAAACCATGATACTTGTATTTCATGGATTTTCCTTTGCTAGGTGATGGGTCTGTCATTGGCGAGATATAGGCAACTAATCAAGTACTTGCAGGAAGGCAAGCATAAAATTCTCAAGGTGCATGCACAAGAAATTGCATGACAAATTTTATCATTTTGTCAATGTTAAAAAAATGGCATATGAAAAATTGGAATGATGGGTAAAATTAGAGCGAGTACGCGTGTATTGGGGCTTGAGAGTGATGGATGTGAAAAACGAAGTGCAAGCAGACAATTTGGCAAAGATTAATTTTTTATCAAAGTTAGAGAAATTTTTGCAAAAATGTGTCAGGTCATTGAAAATCAATACCTATGCAAGTGAAAATGAAATCTTTGATGTTCAGGCACTGAAAAATAGCGATACTACAAGTGGAAATGGATGTTTGCAAAAAATTGCAAAGTCATTGAAAATTAACGACTATGCAACTATAAGTTTGTTTTGTTTACATTGCAAAGTCGGAAAAAAAAGCTCGACTTTACAAATGAGGAAGGATACTTAGTTCATTTGATGTAAAGTCAAAAAATTTCTTTGACTTTACATGTAACATTAATTTTTTTTGTATAAGCAAGAAAAAATCTTGACCATACAACTTAGCATTAGGAAGTTACACTTTTATGGGCACAATCAATGGAAATTTTTTATTGTGCATGTAATGTATAGATAAGACTATGTTTTTCCCACATGGTGAAAATTACCACGGTTGCAAGGAAAGGAAAGTAGGGAAAAATTTAGTGGCGAATAATTGAAATTGAGACCTCCAAAAATGGCGAATGATACAAGTTAAAAGGATTTTGAATCACTAGGTTTTTACAAAAAAATAATTTTGTCTCGATTAATTCACCTATGCATTATTTTTTAAACGATGTGTCATTGGAACTGATTCTCTAGTAGTTTATGTTGTAATTATAAATATTAATTATATTTGCCACTAATATTATATTCCTACCATTAATTTTGGGGAAATACACCATTAATAATAAATTACCATTTCATTTTAGGGATATTTTAGCCTTGAATAGGGCTTTTATTTATTACCATCGATTAGTTTTTTAATCAGATGGTTGCAAGTTGATTATGTCTTATATGCATGTGCATTTTAAAAGGCTTGTTGAGGCCCGAAATTTGTTTTGGGCTACATGATTGATTTATTGTGTGGCCCAAAACAAATTTTGGGCCTCAACAAGCCTTTTAAAAGGCACATGCATATAGGTCATGGAATCAACCTTCACAAAACAAATTTCGGGCCTAAACAATCCTTTTAAAAGGCACGTGCATATAGGTCACAAAATCAACCTACAACCATCCAATGAAAAAGCTAATCGATGGTAAGAATTTCACTTTTCATAGTCTTTTTTTTTAGTGAGAATTTAAAAAAATGCTTAATCTGTGTGTGCTCCAATGCATTTTCGATAGTGAATTTATGCTTGGTGTCACCCTCAGGCCCCTACTTCAATATTACAAAAAACAAAAAAAAGGGGGAACTGCACTAACCGACTATGCAAAGTTTTAAAGGAGAGATTTGCCATTGTAATTAATATTTTTAGTGATTATTCGCTAGGATTCTCCGCTATGATTATTATTTTTACCAACTATTCATTAAGATTCACCAAGATTTTACAAATGTTTTAATAATGTGCATAGATTCGCCAGGAAAATTAATAATTTTTTTCAAATAAAAGGAAAGATTTGCCAGGATTTTACACCTTCGCCGGGGGGGTTTGTTAAAGTTATCCCTGAAGGAAAGTTAAAGATAATGTAGGATTGGGAAAAAACCCCAACCCTACATTATGGGTAAAACATGTTACACATGTATCATCGACAAAAAATCATCAATATACATGTATTCGACCTTGGGAAAATTATGATTTCTTTTGTCAAAGTGATGTTTTTTCCGCTTCATCATGTTTTAAATTCAAGAACTCCATGTGATATCAATGAAAAACACCATTGCATGGAAGGTTGCAATTTCATGTTCTGGTATGATCACTTGATGCTCGATCAACGAAAATCACTGATTGAATGCAACATATCTTATGTTAGAAAAAAATCCAACTCAATAAAAGATGTAGATGGTAGTTACTTAACATATCAGAGGTTAAAACCACCACAACCAAGCAATAAGATTTAATAAAAATAGGCATGTTCATGAGGGAAAAAACCGCCTATTCAAATGCCAAAAACAGTTGTAGGTAGAAAACAATACGAAGAATAAACTGAGGGTTTCAAAAAACCCGACATAGACCCTCGAAAACAAAACTATAGAAGCATATTGACAAGGACTCGGGGAAGAACACTTGCACAACAATGCCATAAGGAGAAAGAAAAGACCTAAATAGATACTGTGAAACCGAGGATGTTAGCATGGGTCGATTACACTTGATCTATGATGAATCAAAGCATAACATAACCGCTAATACTCAATCTTCCAAACAAGATCATTCAAATTAAAGATAAACTAAACATGTATTGAAAAGAAGTATTATAAATATAAAACATTGAAATGTCTATTCTACCCCATTTGAAAATTATCCCGTTTCAAAATTGGTGTTGTGTTGATGTGGAACAACAACCCTTTCCCAATCTCATGATCTGTGGGCTTGTTGTGTTGATGTGGAACAACGATCCTTTTGCATGTTTGTGATAAATGGATGAAAACATGTTTTATGCTAAAATAAGCATGATGCAAGATAAATTAACATGATTTTATTCTAAAAAGATCTAAACATGCAAAACCCAAGCTAATCTAAGCTAATTCTAAGCTAAAAGATTCAAACCCTAATTTATAAACAAACTCAAATGGTTGCATGGAAGCATTAATGGAAGCTTAAAGCTATTATGCAACTAAAAATGAACTAAAATATGCTAAATGTGAGTAAAGTACGAGTGTGAGTGTGAGTGATTTCAACAACATGAGTTTGCAATTCAAAGATGGATCCATTTGTCTCTAAATAATGTTCCATTTATAGGATAGCAAATGAGCAATGAAGGGTTAAGATAAAAAAATATTAATCAATGGTCAAGGATCGAGGAAATAGGAGGCATGGATCATGAATCCTCGTTAATGGGTGACAATGCAAGATGAGATTTAATCAAGGGTTCCCATTTGTTCCAAACAAACACACTTTTAACTTGCACACACAGGTCACAAGGTAACTTTCTCAAGAGGTCACAAGTTTACCTTGCTCAAGAAGACAAGTGAGAATATTCTTTTTTTAAATGATTGGAGGAGAGAGAATATTCCTTTTGGAATATTCTCATGGGTGAGGAAAAAGGTATTTTACAATTTAAAATAAATTTTTAATTATGAAAAAAGGGGGATAAAGAATATTCTCCTTTTGGAAGAAAATTAGATTAATTGTTAATTAAACAAGGTTTAATCACACAATTAGGGGAATTAGAAGAATAAAGTGATTTTCATTAAATTAAATGATTTAATGAATGGGGAAAGATGAGTTGGCATTTAATTAAATAACTTAGGGTAAGTTATTTAATTAAATAAGATGACTTAGGGAATTAAATTAAATAATTTGATTTATTTATTTAATGAGATGAAATGCTAGAGTGAAATGAGGTGAATTAACTCGATTTGATGAATTAGGTTAATAGATGCAAATGACATAAATAATTAAATAGCTAAGCTAATTTAATCAATTAAGTGAAAACAGGATGGTTGGAGGATGAAATGATGTTAGTATACCTAATTCAAGTGTATGATATCATTCAGGACATTTTTCAGTGTCTACAAATACCAACAAAACAAGGCATGAATTTCACATATAAACCCTAGCCTATTCAAAATGACAATAACAAACAAAGAAAGGAAAAAGATATGTACATACTTAAAAGAAAAAGATAGTGAAACCCTAGAAAAATATAACTTACGAAAATCCACATGAAAACCACAACCCAACGACCTCTCAATCCACAAATAAACTCGCAAAAGCAAAGAAGCAATAACAAATAAAATGAGGAAAAGAAAAAGTTAAACCAATTTGAAAGCTATTAAAAAACCTCATAAATGCACTCGTATGAAGCTTCAGTAGAATTGTTAGGGTTTTTTAACGAATTTTCAATTCATAACAGTGAAAATTATGCAAGTTCGTTGAAATTCAATGACCTTGCAAGTCTAAAAAAATCCAACTTTCAAAACTATATTTTCACAACTTGCACCAAAAGGATTTTTTTTGACAAATTGACATAGGGAAATGCTCATAATGACTTTTTGAGGCTAGGTGACCACGTACAAGGACCAATGCAATTCAAATCATTTTGTGTTCTTAGAGTTCGTGAGCTAAGAAACAAAAAAAATTTGTAGGGGTTATCCCATGAATTGAGCTCAACTAAATTTGAGGATAACAACTAGCTCTAACTAGGGAGCTTCCTTTGATAATTATTTGAAACGATCAAAGGGAGAATAATTATAGACCCTAAGTGCCTTCATCTATCCATTGGGCATAGAGTCAAGCGATAAAAACAAAAAGACACAAAAAAATCAAAAAAAAAGAAAAAGACGCAAAGACTATATAAGTATTTACAAAACTCATATGTCACCTCACTGAGTGAAGTGCTTTAGATGTTGTATGTTATGTGGTAGAAAAAATGGAGTACCATCTGGGTATGCAAGAAATAAATTATTTTCACCACAAAACTAATGAATCTTGAAAGGACCTCTCCATAGTGAATCAAACTTCCCGTGCATACCCTTGGGCTCTCTTCTATTGTCCCACAAGAGAACTAGATCTCCAACCTAGAAATATTGAGACTTTGCTTTCTTGTCAAAAAGATTCTTGACTTGATCTTGGTGTTCTGGAATATGGTTCACCACTTGAGCATGCTTCTCCTCCAATTCGACAAGGTTCATAATACGCTTATTGATAGAACTGTCAAATGTCTCATCTTCTATGGCCTTAGCTGATTTCAGTGCAGGCAATTCCAAGGTGATTTGAATCTTTGCATTCAACCCATACAAGAGTTGGAATGGTGACATGCCTTTTTCCTATTTGGGAGTAATTATATCAGCACACAAAGCATCGTACAAAACCTTGTGTCATGATCTCTATTTCTCATCAACTAGCTTTTGAATAATAGTACCAAGTTCTTATTGTTGGATTCTACCTATCCATTACCTTGAGGATAATAATCTGAAGAATGTGACAATGTGATTCCATTCTCAAAATAGAACTTTGTGATCTCACTTGATGAGAATTCAATAGAATTTTCTACTACAATTTTGTTCGAAACATTGAACCGAGAAATGATGTTTTCTTTCAGGAACCTACATACTACCTCTAAATTAGCATGCTTCACTAGGATAGCCTCCACCCACTCGGTGAAGTAATCAGTGGTTGTGAGAACATAAACATTTCATGCACTTGAAGGTGGATTAAAAGCACTAATGAATTCAATGCCCCATTGTTGGAAGGGTTCTTCAATGACGACTGACTTGAATGGAAGAGCAACCAACTTAGGCTTCCCTACGAACTTTTTACAAAGTTCATATTTACGCACCCAATTGTATGTGTCCTGAATTTAGTGTAGGCCAATAATACTTAGCTCACAAAATTTTGTGAGCTTTCACCGATGCATAAAATGTATGTTACATGCCAAGTTGTGGAATGACTCCAACAACTTTCTTTGTTGAGATTTATCAATGCAACGTTGAAAAGTGTCGTCAAGAGCCCTCTTGTACAAACCATTATCCCATAAGAAAATATTTGCAACCTTGAGCTTTACCATTATTTTTTCCTTATATTTTAGATGCTTTGGATATTCCCCATACATGGGTGAAATCAAAATACTGACTCACTTTTTTCCCAAGATGGACATTTACATCAATATTTTTAATTGAATATTCATCTTTTGAGACCTATAGCAGCTAAACCATTAATAATTTGATGATGACGTGACCTAGTGATTTGTGGAAATTTGTGTGTAGATTCTAAATAATTTTGTTTTCAAATTTTATGAAATAAATCATGAATCTTTCAATATCTCCTTTAATAACTAGTTTTAGATAGAAAACAACATTTTCAAAAAGTAACGTTTGTGTCATACAATATAACTTTTTTCTATAAAGGATTAAATTATAATTTTTGAAATCTAGATTCTCAACATCAATATCTTGGGGAAGGATATTTTTTCATAATTTTTTGTTGCATATTTTTTTTAATTAATTTTTGAAGTCACTATAACTATAATTTAGACATGTGTGTGTGTCATACAACCTAAATTTTTATGTATATATTGAAATATAATTTTTATTTTTTGGGTGAAACAAGGACATCAATACCTAGGGAATGGGTATTTTTTGAATTTTTTAACAATGGTTTACTATTTTTCCACCTTTGCACAACAAAGAGCTTGATGTTCAAAGAAAAACCTATGTTTAGTAAAAATTGGAAATTAAATACATGATCAAATGAAAATATATCAAACCTATACTTATTGGAAAGATTATTTCAAGGGCTACAATCTTAAAAATTATAATTTTTAAATGATGTTATTTAATCCCTCAAAAGGTAAAGAAGAAGTGGTTCTTTGCTAGCATTTTCATAGGTGCGAAGGAGATTCCAGTGTGGGTATAATTTAATACTAGAGGGGTTCTATCCAAAGGGGTTTGATCTAAGGGGGTCTTATCTATCCCTCTTTAATTAAAACCCTGTAGATGGAGCCTCTCAAGAATTAAATCACTTTTTTCTAAAAATAGTGATTTCAGGAAAAAAATCAGCATATCCAAAAAGTGAGACACACTATTGTGACAACACCCATGTTAAAAAATAAGCAATATTGGAATACCACTCGTTATTTGTACTAATGATTAGAATAGTAGGAACATCTTTGATGCTTAAATTTTCATAATTGGAAACTTCATCAAGTGTGTTTTCAATAATGAGTTGGCACAAACCTTTCCCACACACCAATTTGGTGGGGATTTATCTCCATATCATACTCTTGAATTTTGGTAATATAGTTGCCTCTTTTTGTACCAAAATCCTACTATGTCAAGATTGAATTGACTGTATAATTTGACACTAGTGCAATGACATGGGAGTTAAGTAAATAAAACCAAAAATGTTTCAGTTCCTTAACCACAACAAATGCATTTTTTTCTATTTGGGAGTACTTCAACTCATGAACCTGTTGTCAAACAGATTTCACCCGTATACTTGAATATTGAAATTCAACAATTTGTTGAAACATTGGAACTAATTCCAGGCTATGGGTATCCTATAAGGAATTAGACCTCCAAATTCTAGGCTGGTTCCTATGAATTTTTTGATTAATACTTGGGTAAATTGTTGGGAAAAGGATAAAAAGACTAAATCTAAAAACTTAAGCTGTAAAACTTAAACTGTGGTGATGCACCTAAAAATTATGATCTAAAAGGCAGACTGATTCACAATTAAATCTCGAAGGAATACTTCACACAGCTCATTAATGACAATCTTATTGCAAAAGTGTTTCGAAAGAAGGCTGACTGATCTCTCCTGGTAGGAAACTATGTTTCACAACTTTGAATAGATGAATACAAGCACAACTTAAGACCTGAAACTTGATTGTATCTAAGAACTCATATCAGTGAAAGAGACAAAATTTAAAGGTTTCTGATTTATTAAAACAAAATAAATTTCATCAAATCAATCATCAATGCAAAAATATCAGTAATGAAAAGGTAAAACTCGAATCCTTTAAGAAAAAAGGAACAGCTCCATGTAACCTGTAAACCTGTTACTGTATTAACCTAAAAATAAATGTTGAGTTACAAATCATTCACTTTGCAGAGTGCAAAGGAGAAAAATAAGAACTCAGAAAAAACAGTTAAGTTTTTTTAATATATACAAAAACCTTCCAAAAGGCATGGAAAATAGAACTAAAAGTCAAACCTCAGTGAGAGGGTGACAACTCCAAGTTAAATTTCGAGCAGAAACAAAAATCTCCAAAAAAAGGAGTCAAAACCATGCGAAATTGAGAGCACTCAAGTTCAAACTCGATGTCAACTACTAACTGAAACATGCAACACTCCAACTGAACTACAAATCCTTGAAAAGGTAGGCCTAATCATGCAAATATCTCCTCGTTTGTATCAATCCGCCCATGCAAAAATGAAACTCCCCTCAGCTTAAAAATCCATGCATGATCTAATCTAATTCAACGTTATCCTTGCCTAAAAATAGTTATACTAATTAAATGATTTATAATTTATCATTTAATTAATACAACTTTACATGAGTTGACAAGTATAACATTAAATTAGAAATAAATAAATCACTCACCCAAAATTTATTTACAAGCATAATATTAAGCTTCAAACAAATTTATATGCCTTCGAGTTTTATGCTTTGAATAAACTCACGAGCCCCTTTGACATTGTAAAATCAATACCACAACAAAATAATGAAGTGATCATTATTTTCTAAAAATACTTTAGTCAAAAAATTCTTACAACACACCCATTCGACCTAGGGTTTTGACAAAAGGGCTATCAAAACCCTAAACTTGACTTCCATTTTACTTTTGAGCATTTTGAGGAAGCTTCATGAAGAAGCTCTAGCCGCCATGTTGAGTGTTAGGGTTTTGAAGTTTCGAAAGCCTGAAGACTTTAGATTTTATCTACTGTTGGTTGATTGTTGCTCTCCATCCCTATTGATAATGTTCTACTTCGAGCCGTCATGAAACCCTTGTAAGATTTTCTCGAGCTTTAGGGACCCATCATTGTTTTTGCCTTTATTGTTGTTGAACTTCTTCGCATAGACCTAATGTTGGTGAGTACTTTGTAAATGGTTTTCCTTTGTGGATTTCCTCTATATATTGAAGCAAAAAGATAGCCATAAGGCCACGACTTACATAAGTTCATTTTCTGTTGTGCTTTGCTTTCTTATTTTTTACTATGCTTAGCTTGCACCATTGTTGTTGAGAAAATGCAAGGATCTGGCATTTATTTCCTATTTGATATGCAAAACTGGGACGTGATCTCCATTTTTCCTTTGGTATTTCTGTGTTGGTGAGGGTATTTTCTTTCCTTCCATGCAAACACTAATTCATAACAGAAAAATAAAAAGGGTTTGAATGCTTCTTCTTATTGTGGTATTCGTCCTTTATTCACAGATCTGCATTTTTCCATTTGTAAACTCGAGTAAGCTCACCATACTGCTGTATCTTTTAAGATAGACGAATTTCTATTGAATCTGCTCCTTTGTGATTTTTAAAAGCTAAGGTCGCCATGAAAGACTTTCAAACAAAATAAATAAAGGGTTTCGGAAAACCACATCACCATATAAGCTCGTTTTCTATTTATTTTTTTGCTCTTAACACTGTTTGCAAGCAAGGAAAACTTTGACTCCTGTATAAATCATGGCTGTAACTGCAAATTATTTTTGGGTCTTTCCTTTCTCTGCTATTATGGGCCATGACTTTACATAAGTTCATTTTCTACTTTTCCTGATACTCACTAATGGCGTGACATTTATTCCTTTCTATAGGTCGTGAGTTCATGAGCTTGTCATTATTGTTGCCATGATTTGCAAAAATAGTCCATTCATACCTTAAATGTGAGAGGTCTTCCTATGGTTGCAGCGGCAACCTCTATCAAATTATGCATTCTTATAAGCTTGGTACGAAGAGAAAAACAAGCTTCCCTATTCACCACAAGTGATATCCGCTCCCAAAAGCTTACACAATCTTCGTAAATGAAGATTTCCAACTGTTGTTAGAGGAGCAAGATACAACTTTCCTCTAAAAACTATGAGCTTCTCCTCTCGCAAATTTAATTTGGCATCTTTATCAGTTTCAAATGTATTAAAAACAACCTTTGTTTTAATATCTTCAGATTGAGTTTTGCTTGTAACTTCAATACCATCTGTTTTCTGCTAGCAGTGCGATAACAACCATTGTTTTGAATTCCTCTTATTTTCTTTTATCCTGACTATATCTTATTCATTGCTAGAATGATGAGAATGAGTAATACATACATCTTTATATTTATTTTCATATTATACTCCTGCTTGATATGCCATTGTATCATCCTGTATTTATGTTAAAAAGAAAACTCCTAGAAACTCATGTAATTACAAAGATGACTGCTATGTTCTTCCTTTATCTGTGCTTCTGGGATCACCTTCCTTTGCTGATTAAATGCTACAAAAGATGATGAAAGCCCATCCTCCATATCCTACTCTTGGTCTATCACTGGCTTACCCCTTTACTTATTCTGGTAATCATTGTTGGGCAAGGTTGTTGTAATTTGACTACTGTGTATTCATCCTTGCCATTGTGTTGATTCAAGTCTGGAAAACACTATGATAGATGTATGTTTCAAAAAAAAACATTTTTTGATAATAATGTTGCTTACTCATTGTGATGCTGAAAGATACTCCTCTAGGCAGACATGATAGTTGCCTTAGTGTTGATTTTCTTTTATATTTGACTATCCTTCTTCTGTTGAAAATTGTCACAGAGCCTCCTTTAAACACCTTGCATACTTCTCTACTCCTTAATGATTTCTGCTGAAAGTTATCACAATAATGGCACTTGGATGTTTTTTAAAACTCTGTAAAATACATGTTGCTTTCCTGCAAATGTTATGTTTCAGCATGATGAAAAATGTATTGAAAGCAAACATGCTTATCTCGAGCTAGGATGGTGAATACTCATTGTTTTATGTAAAAATAATTCTAAAGCTCCATGAAAAAACTCCATGCTTGATATTTTGTTTCTATTCTCTTCAATGTAAAGAGGCTCAATACCTCATTTAGATGTAATGTGAAAATGTAAAGTAGAGCTAAAACAAAATATCAATGAAATCTATGAATTTTCACACTGTTCGATCCTTTCTTGACATGAAGAGAAAAGTTATGTTGTATGCTCAAACTATTTTTCCTGAATCTCTTTGAAATAAAGGCTGCTCTTTTATTATCTGCTTAGTTTCAACAGCTCTTTTGATGACTGTTTTAACATTAATGAACTTTCATACGTAAATTGAGAGTGTACCTTATGATATGTCGGGCTCAACCCTTATGGGAGCCCATTTTACTCCACATATCTAATAAAATGATCACGAACATAATGCACCTATTCCTGCACAGTGAACAAACATGTTAGCAAAATAAAAGAAACCAAAAGCTTCCTCTTTTCTTTATTTTGTTTGAATTTCGCAATGATCTGATGGATGCCTGATCGATTGTATCTTATATTTATGTTGGTAGCATAGGCATATGATAAGATTTTTGTATTGCTCTAACAACATTTCCCTCAACTTGCAGGTACACTGGAGTTGGAGCTGAAACTGGAAATGGAGTTGGAGCTGGAGCTGGCGTCACAACATTCCTCCACTTGTCAACGATTCGCCATTCCAGGCAATGACGAATCACTTTCTACCTTATGCTTTCACTATTCTCAGTTGTATAGTCTGCTTTTACTCATGCATCTCTTTTTTTATTGTAAAAATCAAATAATGAGTTACTCCCACAGCGTGTGTGGGATTCTGGTTCGTACATTATGAATAAAACAACAAAAAATATGCAAACTTGTGATATCATTTTTGAAATGTTTTTGCATAATATCACTAAAATTTACACTATAATGAAACAATGCACAATATGAATACTTAGCAGAAATATTTTTTTTAACATCTTGTGTACCTTTTAGCCTGAATTTACAATTCAGCTCTACCTGTTTGAGCTAGTAGTGAAAAATAGGTAACAGAACCTTCAATGGGAAACTCATGAATGTAATAGGGGACTCAAAACCTCACTATTTTGTTGCACCAAAATAGTTGAAAGTGTATGCTCGGAAGCATAACCATCCATAATGAACTCTTTAGTGTAGGCTGGATAGACCAACACTGGTGTATATGCAATAACTTCTTTGATAGCATTAAACGTAGCTTTTCCTTTTGTAGACCAATGAAAAGTGGAATTTCACTTCATCATATCCATGATATGATGTGCCTTTTTCATGAATTCCGAGACAAACCTTCGTGGGAAATTCACCTTTTCGAAGAAAGAGTGAACTACTTTCTTACTCACAAGAAAAGTAAGAGCCTGAATTTCTTTAACCCTTTTAGGATCAATATTTATACCTTCCTTGGACACAATGTGTCCAAGGAGTTTTCCTTCAGTAACCCCAAAGATTGAATTCTTGGAATTTAAGGAAATTCCATGTTGTTGGCACATTTCTAAGACTTGTTGTAAATGATAAAAATGTTCCTGACGTTTCTTGGAGAAGATTGTCAAGTCATAAAGATAAACAACAATAAACTTACCCATGATGTCACGGAAAGCTAAGTCCATTGCTTTTTGAAATGTGGCACCAACATTGATGAGAACAAACAACATTCTATGGTAGGCAAGAGTACCCCATGGTGTGGTGAAGGCAGTCTTATGCTAATCTTCCTCACTGACCTCCACTTGATTCTATCCTAAAAAGCCATCCAACATTGATACAATTTCGGATCTAGTTGTTGTTTGAAATACTTGATCCATTACGAACAAAGGATAATTATCTTTCAACGATGACTAGTTCAAATTTCTAAAATCCACACATATAAAAATTTCTCCATTCTTCTTATGAAACAGAATGATATTTTCTATCCACGTTGAATGGTGAATAGGAAACATGATTCTCGCATTGAGCATCTTTCAGATTTCTAAAAGAATGGTACTATAAATCTTGGGGTTATACTACCTCTTCTTTTTTTTGTGAGGCAAAGATCTTGCCTTTAGTAGAATTTTGTGTTGTACCTCCTTTGGGCGAAAAGACTTCAAATCAATACTCGCCATCTTAGGATTTTTTCCAGTTCCCAAGTTGATTTTCTCAACTTCATATGATGAATCGAAGCCAGATTGTTGTTGTTGTTTGACATAACGATCATGTTTATCAAAAATTCTTTCAAGAGATACTAACCACTTGGAAATCTCGTTCCCTTTGAGCTGCAATAATTTTTTGCCAATATCAGGATCAACCTCTAAAATTGACTCTTGAGATGGAGAATCACTACCTTCAAAGTACAACTCATTGAAATTTTTGGCCTTATCAAGAAATTCTAAGATCTAATAATTGTTGAAGATTTTCCAGTTATCTAAATTATCTAGAACATTGGGCCAAAACACTAACTCAACAATGTAGGTAGAGCCATAGAAGTCCTTGTGTGGAATTAGGAGAGTAGCTAATACTACCAATGAATCAGCTTTGTTGTTATACTCTCTTGGGACTACAAAAATTTCTAAAGCTTCAAACTCTTCTATGTCATCCCAAAATAAGTTAAGGTAATGCTTTAGTAATTCATTCTTGGTTTGATACAAGTTTCTCATGTGACAAACAACTATTTTAGCATCACCTTGAGCATGTAGATCTCTTATCACTTTTCTACATGCAACTTCTATACCTAACAACAATGCTTTGTACTCTGCAGTGTTGTTAGTGTTGTCAAACTATAGCTTAAAATAAAAAGGAAATAATTTTCCTTATGGAGAAATGAAAACAATTCCCACTCCTGATCCCATGGAATAACAATTATCGTCAAATTCAATTTTCCAAACATTTTTTGGATCTCCTAGAATGGCAGTCTCAAAATCTGAAACTTCTTCGTTAGATATAGTTTCACTATCTGTAAAAGACATATCTTCTGAAGACGATTATTTTTCTAAAATAAATGAGCCATCAGTTTCTAACTCATTGCTTGATTTTTTATTTGAATACACGATATCTTCATCTATTTGCAAATAGTATGTACCCATACCTAAAGAATCAAATAGGAATTGATCTCTTGGATCATTTGACTTGATCACAAAAAAATTAGCTTTCATTTCAAAAAGAAACTTTTGCATAACAACCTTGACGAGTATTCGAGCTTTAGACATATCCATATTCAACTCACCTCGTACATCTTTGTAGAAATTATATCCTATCAATATTCCATAAGACACAAGAACCTCAACCACCAATACAAACATCTTGTTTTTCTTATCCGAGAATGTGGCAAAGGAAAATTGTGAATCCTTATTTTTCCCAATCAAAGGCACTTGGTTATTCTCCATTGAAAATTAATGGACAAAATTCTTTGTAAGATTAAGACCCAAAGTGGTAGCCACTTTGGCAAGAATAATGTTGTCAGAAGCATCAAAATCAATTATATAATTGCTCAACTTATAACTGTTACTAACAACGAGATGTAAAATGGGTCTATCCTTCCAAGGATATATGATGGAATATAAACCAAGTTGCTTTGTGAAGGCATAGGCTTGGAAAAAGTTGGGATTCCATGAGAGGAATAACAACTTGGATGGGTTCCCTTGTCTTTAACAAACTTAACAAGTCTGCCAAACTGGTCAGGATTACCTTTTAGATATTCAACCTCAGATATCTGAATCTTAGTCTTCTTTGAATGGTCAATTATATCAAATGCTTGGAAATAACTCATCAAAGAAGATGGGGTAATCTCATTGATAGTTTTTGAAAATGGAATATCGGTCTTTGAAACTAGAGTATTGGCCCTATGTGCTAAAGAAGATACAAAAGGACGAGTGGTCCTTGCTTATTTTTTGCATCCTTTGGTTGTATTGGAAAAGGATTTTTTCTTTTGAAAATAGTTATTGGTGGTTGTGAACTATCCTTTTCTTTCATCGCATCAACTTGAGGTTGATCAAGTTGATTTTTTTGCAAACGTGTGAACACAACATAAGCATTAGTCACAAGATCCTCTTCATCAGATTCATTTTCAACATGTAAATAACCAATATTTGAGTCGCCAACCAGATCTACTTCCTCCTTCTAGAATAGATCAAAAATTTCTTCAGTAAGATACTCTAGTTGCACATAATCATCTTGCTCAGCTTCATAATAGCCCACAACTACATTGATGGGTGGAGCCTCGAGAGAAAGTCTTCCTTGTGGTGTAAGAAGTCTATTTTGGTTTCTGGGAGCATTATCAAAATAGTTGGAAGAATTGGTATAGGTTCTCCTTAGAAAATCCTTGTATGGACGATTAGATGGACATTCAAAAACCTAATTCTTTAATGCTAGAAATTCATTCGCTAGTTTCTGCACCATAGGATCGGCGCTTGTGTTGGTAGATGAAGATATAAACAATTGTCCTTCATTTCTATTTGATTCTTTTCTTATCTTACAACCAATAATCAAATCATATTTAAAACTAGTAGCCAACTATTGAGCTACTTCAAGATCAATTGGAACTGCCCTCCACAACAAGAAACTTACCTCTGCTAATTATGTGTTAATGAAGAAACATTTGAGATTATGAGGCATTGGCTTAGCCTCAGATGGGATCCTTGTTGCCAACTTATTGAATTTTTCCACAAACTCATGCATAGGTTTGTGTGCTTATTTTCTCATTGTACTAATTTGTGCCAACAAGGCATGTGCATCTTCTATGGGCTTGAAAATTTCTTTAAATTTGGTACAAAGAGTATCCCAATTTGTAATAGTACTAGGAGAAAGAGTATAAAACCATTCCACTACTACTCCTTGTAAGGTCTCAATGAATAACCTTACAAAAAAATCCTCGTGTTCAACACCAATAACACCACATACAATAAAAAAAGCAACAATATATTTGTCAAGGTGTTGATTACCATCACCATAGAATATAGGGATGTTCTTGCGTGAAATGCGAGGAATTTAATTTAAAGGGGTTTCCAAATTTAAAGGACCAAAGGTGTTACCCCAAGGACTTGGTGATGGTTGAGCATCCATAACGCCTTCAATAATTGTCACTTGAACTAGTGTGATAGGAAAAACACTCTAAAAATTAGAAGATTCACTTGGAAGCGGTGATCATATTCTTCAAGGAGGATAACTTCATGTACATTGTAATGGTTACCTTGACCATGGAGGAGAAGGAATAATATTATGGTATTGAAACAACTCGAAAAAAGGATCAACTTGACTTTGCGCCCTTTGACTACGAGTATATATATTGTATCCCAGACTGTAGTCTTTGAAACAAAATTAAAACTAGCAATAAGAGATATTAAAAAACTTGTAATAAGACACTAGAATACTTGTCTACTTCAACTGAAAGCATAAGGCTTTGGTTGCGTGCTCATATCCCCAAGAGGGTCACCAAAAACTTGTTGGGTGAATATTTTGTAATTCCTTTACAAATTAAAAAATAGGGAATTCAATGATAGCTATGATGAGAATGCTCTCTCCTCTTTGAAATGGGAGGATCCCTTCTTACTTCTTAGTGGAACAAAGAGTAAACTACAATAAATAAAACAATTTACATTAGCTTTAACCATGTGGGGTGTGTTACATTCGCCATTTTCTCTTCTTTTAGAAAATATGTTTACAATGTTCTACGGTAATATTTTGCAATGCTCTACACATCTAAATATCTACCTAAGTAGCAATCACCAATATTCTTGATTAAACATGAGATTAATCAAAGAGTACCAGTACAACAAGATTAATAGTAACCAGAAGATGCACAAAAGCACAAAGTCTTCTCGCTGCCCTCTATGCTAGTTTTGTAGTAACAAATGATGCACATTGTAACAAAAAGTCTATCAAATCACTTCACCAATAGATCTACATATCAAGTGAATAAATCCAAGCCCAAAGTCTTGATAATATTTCACCAAGAAACACTTATAGCACACAATTTCAAGTAATCAATATACTCAAAGTTTATATAAACTATCTTGAACGCCCTTCCAATCATAAGAATGAATCACCACTTATCCAATTAACAATAAGAGAAATCAGTAAGAACAACATAATAACATTCTCACTTATACAAACTTTATTCAAAATAAAGGTTGAAATCAAATTTGGCCTCCTTTTATTTAACTAAATTTGATCTTGCAATTTGAACATAAAGTTTCAAAGTTGAGTCACAATTCAGGTAGCACTTCGTTGCATAAGATTAAAAGGTCCTAATTATAAATGAGCTCTCTCATATTTATAGAGGAGAGAAAAAGAGCTAATCTAGGAAAGAAATAACTATGTTGACTTATTGAACATTGGAGTCCAAAATTATTACAGGACTTCTCTATTTTTACATGCATTTACAATTCTAAAAAAGACATGTAAATTGTCTTGAAATAACTACAAAAAGTAGAGAAATACTTAAAAATAAAATAAAAAGGAAAAGATCATTTGTCTAAAGCATCCTTCATTAGGAAATCATCAATCCTCTTTAGGATCATTTTCACTTCATCATTGTATGTCCCTGAGGTATGTTTGGCATGCTTAAAAATAAACTAAGGCAAAGACCAGTTGTCTAAAACATCCTTCATTAGGAAATCATCAAGCCTCTCTAGGATAATTTTCACTTCATCATTGTATGGCCCTGAGGTATTGTATGGATCAACAATACAAGTTGGAAGATTACTTTCCTTTAGTCGAATTTTCTTATAACAATTCATATCCTTCTGCAATAAAGATTGCTCCTTTTGAAGCTTCATATGGCCAAAAGTGTCGAACCCCTATAAGTTGGGATAAAATTGAGGATAGGGTGAGTCTTGGGCCAGAGATGTTGGTTGAAATGGAGGAATAGGTTAGAATTTTTAAGCAAAGGCTAGCTGAAGCTAATGATAGACAAAAAAAATCTATGTAGATGCATAGCGAGTACCCAAGAATTTTGCAGTGGATCAAAACGTGTTGTTAAGGGTTAAACCTCATAAGAGTTCCATAAAGTTTGGAAATTCCTCCAAACTAGCTTTGTTCTATGTAGGTCCTTTTTGGATTCTTAAGGAAGTGGATCTTGTATCTTATCGAATTATGTTGCCACTAGCTCTTTCCCGGATGCATAACGACTTTCATGTTTCTTACCTAAAGAAGTATAAACGAGGAGATAATCATGTAATTGATTGGAATGATTCATAGGTATAGGATCCTAGAGTGGTAACAATTGAGACTATCAAGGTACTCAAAATGTGTAAGCTTCGCTTGTGTAATAGAGAGGTTTTGTAGTGCAAAGTCTAGTGGGACCAGTATGCACAATATTTTACCACTTGGGAAGACTATGTTGAAATAGAGAAAAAGTTTCCACATGTCTTACATGCTTTTGAAAGTGATTTAAAAAAAATGCTTTGTTTGCTTTGTTTAGTTTATGTTTGCTATATAAAATCATCGGGGATGATGATTCACAAGGGGGGGAGTATGCTACCCCCCGTTGTGCATTTACCTATTTACTATTGCTATGTTAGGGTAAATTATTGCATATGTGAATGTGTTTGGAATTATGATTGAAAATATATCTAGTGTGTAGAAAAAAGTATCCCTTTTTCACACTTAATTTGGGAATAATTAATATTAAAATGAGCTTAATTATGTCTTGATTTAGTGTTGTAATGTGTTTTACACGTTCGCATTAATTTTAGGGTTGTTTTAAATAGAATGGACTTAATGGTGCCTTATTTAGGGTGTTTTAAAGTGCACCTTTACACTTTCATACTAATCTAGGGCTTTATTAATTTTACACTTTCACACTAATCTAGGGCTTTATTAATTTTACACTTTCACACTAATCTAGGGCTTTATTAATTAATTGAGGTTAATTTTCCTTAATTGGCCCCTTTAATTCA
Organism: Sequoiadendron giganteum; assembly: GCA_007115665.2. Lineage (NCBI taxonomy): Eukaryota > Viridiplantae > Streptophyta > Pinopsida > Cupressales > Cupressaceae > Sequoiadendron > Sequoiadendron giganteum. Next base: position 525,952,729 of record CM021109.1, on the reverse strand, counting down.
AATCCAAGCCTAATTTATTGCAGATTTTGAGGGATAAAGCCCAACATTCATAAATGATATTACACAACACTTAATTTTTGAAGGTGTGTGTCCTAGGTTAGTGACCTTCGACCCATTTGCCACCTGGTGAATGGGTCCTCACTGGGTCCTAGGACCCTATTTTCACATAATATTACACATTCTCTGAAGTGTGTCCTAGATAAGTGAGCTAGGACCCATTCACCACATGGTGAATGGGCCCTCACTTAGACCTAGGACCCCCCTTGGAATATGTTTTTGGTGCTATTTTAATGATTTCAAATCCTAGATTTGATGTTGGCTTGTGATATTTGAATTTCAGGTTTTAATGTTAAGTTATGTATAAATACAGGGGTATTTCACTAAGTTCATCCTAGAAGATTTCTTGCAAGCCAAGGATATTCAAGAGTAATTTCACAAGAGAATTATAGAGCATGCAAGGGTATTTATAAGGCATTCAAGAGCAGATTATTGAAGAATATTGCAGCAATAAAGAGTCATTTCATCATGTCAAAGGCATGGTGCATCATGCATGTTGTTGAGATAATGTGTTGATGTAGGATTGAAGATCATATTCAAGCATTATTTCTAATAAAGGTTCATGATCAAGATCTACATTCATTGAGGCCACTTCATGCAAGTTTGCAATTTTTTTATCCAAGGTTTTAATTGAGGATTAGTGAGTTATGACATTGCATTTTATTCATTCATCTTTCCTTTCATGTTTCATTTCATTACAAGGTTCAATTACCAAAATGGGGCTTGACCAAGGAAAACCCCTATTCCCTAACAAACAACATTTTTCTCTTCTTTCATGTGTGATTGCGGGTTTTAGGTTGAAGATCATTTGGAGAGAAAAATTGGAGAAAGTTGCAAAGTTTTCAAAGTTTTCACCTTTCTTGCAAAATCACGAAAAATTGAGCTACATTATTTATTTTTGAATTTCCGACAATCCCCGACTAGGATCTGAGAGTGTAGCAATTGAATAATAGAGCCCAAAAATAGATTTTCCAGAACCCTAGCCAAGACTCATTCGCCATAGGGCAAATAAGTCCTCAATGAAGCCCCAAAAAGCACTTTTTGCAACAGGTACACAACATTTGACCTTCTTACAACTTTTCTTTTTACTGGTATTTGGGTTAGTATTGATTTATGTAACTCATTTACACATTATAACCCTCATAATTGAGTGAAACTAGGAAGATAGGTCATTTTTCATTACTCCACTTTAGCACCCAACCTATTTTTCTTTGTTTCATTTTGGTGAACTTGACTTCTTCTTGAGCATTGTAGTTTTCTTATTTTGGAGTCCTTTTCATCTTATATTTAGATCTTTCATTCATTTTCATTGAATTAGATCTCATTTAGGGTGTTTATTTTGCATTCAAAATTGCATCTCATCTGGGGTTTTAGGATTGCATTGTTTGCATTCTTTAAATCTGAAAAAAACACAAAAAAAATCAGTCATCTTTCATATCATATACATCACATTAAATTTTATTTTAAAATTGAAACAAAAATTGCATATCAAACTAGGTGTTTTAACTCATCATTTTGTCACATTTTGCACTTAAATTTCACATTGCATTCTACATAAAATCAATCCGAAACTTACTATAGCAGACCTGAATCTAAAAACCACTAGAAAAAACTTGATAATCCATAAAAAAATTAGTTTCAAAACCTCATCTAGGACCCATTCCACATAGGGAAAATGATTACATGATCAGGCCTTAATCTACATTTCTGGAAATTAAAATCTTCATTTGTGTGCTTTTGTTTGCTGCTTTCAATTTTTTGTTTTAGTTTGTTGAGTTTTTGTTTCATTATTTTAATTATATCTAGCTCAATTTGGAACATTTAGTGCATTTACTAATTTCAAAATTATATTTACAACATTTAATTTTCATATTGTTGCATAGTGTAATAAAAAAATTACCTTTTTTTCAAGTCTAAAAATCTAAAAATGGATGTGTTTTAGCAATGTGTGGAAATCCTTGTTCTCCTTGGTTGATGTTTCAAGTTGTGTTTTTGGAAATGATCCTAATTCAGTTGAACCTACTCATGCTCATCCAACTCCTAATGAGTTTCTTCATGAATTTGACATCATTGGAGAAGATGATGCTAGCATGCATGAGTTCATAAATGATTGCCTTAACAATCTTGAGAATAATGCATCCTTTTATCCTTCCATGAAACAACCAACACAACTTGAGATGTTTGGTCTTTTACATCCTCAAATTCAGTCACAAACTAAGCCTAAACTCGCAAAAATTATTCAACCTGTCTCCTCTAATCAAGTGCATACTCAACCTTATTATGTTAATAAAGTGACCAACACTCCCATCAATTTAGAAGAGACTTATGGCCAAGACTTTAAGATTTTAACCAACCAAGGATGTGAGAACTAATGAGCATAAAATTCATAAAATTTTAGAGCAAATTCCTATTGAACAAACCAAAGGAATGGGATATCAAGATCCTCCTCCTGACATAAGTGTCCTCCTTCCTAAAGAACAACCAATGCCTCATAAGGATGATAGGATCATCTTAAGCCAGACTCCTCCTCAAGATCTACCTCAACAAGTTGGTGAATCAAGCAAGAAACAAAAACCTTACAAACTCAATAAATTGCCATTCTTAATCACTCAAATATAAATTGAATGCAAGATGGAGAAACTCCTTAAAAAGGGTTAGATTAAAATTCCACCTCCTAGTAAAAGCAACATACCTAAGAAAAACATGAATTATTGCGTATATCATAAAACTCTTGGGCATCTTACTAATGAGTGTTGTGCACTAAAATTAATATTGAGTGAATTTTTCTTCGATGATGATGATTGATATCAAATGACTCCATAGCATGACCTTCACTCCTTGCCATGTAATAGTTTTAGGGTCATAGAATTCTCACTATTACATGTTATACATTCATTGCAAATCATTAGCTATCACAAGGAGCTCATTCTCATCACTTATCTTGGGTCGTCCTTGTCCTGTACTTACTTGGGGGAAAGGGGTTAGATAGCCTTGTCCTAGTTTTGGCATTTGATGATTGTCCCTTTGGATAGTTTTCCACCTTCCGTATATATTGATCGAGATTGGGATGTAGACAACTTGCTATAGGTTGACTCGCATATGCCTTACTAGTCTTTTGCATTATTTTATTTTTGTGTTTCTTTATGCGATTGCATGTGCGTAATGTGATCCCCCTTATTGTTTTGTTTGATGCATCTCTCTCTTTTTTGTGAATTCCTCTATATGTACCTACATTCTCTGATATGTGGTAAACATTTTACCTTTTTTTCTCTTGTGTTTTCCTTTTGGGGATGACGCAAGGCATCGAGACATTTAGGTCTCTTCCATGTTGACCCAAAAGGATTTTTCTTTGTTTTCGCTCTCTTTGTGTCATTCTTCTAATTCTATGAGTATTTGGGGAATGATGACATTTATGAGCTCTATAACAATATTGTAGCAAAGTCATACTAGCCCTAAATCCATAGATCCATTATGTATTTTTCGGGGCAACCCCTCCCTCCTTTTTCATGGTGTAACTTTATTTTAAAAACATATGACCTAGCATAGGGTTTTCTGAGGAAATATCTCATGTCTTAGGAGTAAACATTGGCTACTTTAAAGCAATTACTCACAACAATAGTGTTAGCAACCACTTTAAAGTGGGGCATACATCAATGATATCTTTCAAATGACATTTTTCATGTTTCATGGTGTGATTTTATTTTTTCTTATGATGTGTCCTTTTCTTGGTGGTATCATTGGGTTTGATGTCCTCCAATATTGCGATATTTCTTAGCATACGACTTTCCTCTTAGTGATGATGTGACACACTACATTCCCTAAATTGTAAAAATTTTACTCTTGACTCGTTCTCTCTTGGAGACATTGGGCACGATGATCCCTAAGGAGAAGACCTTACACGAACAAAGTGTAATCCCTTTGAACAGAAAAAACCTTTACTAGAATTATTGTTCCTAAATATTTGGCATAACACAACTTGCTAACCTTGTGAATCTCCAAACCCTAATCCAAGGCCACCTAGCATAACACACCTTTCTTGCCTATGGAGCCTTGCCAAGTGCATGGGTGCTTAGCATAACACAACTTGTTAATCAAGACACAAGAATGTGAGTGGCACCCTATTAGAGTTATCAGAGGGATAACTTTGGTATGGTAAGTACAGTGAGAGCCGAAACACAAGCATGACTTTCTCACTGAGCCACCTCCCCTAGGGATACTCACCTAGTGGACGACTTGAGGTTCCACTACCCTCGAGTGAGCGTGCATGTCATTTGCATAGTGGACATCGATTTCTACTTGTGAACAATCTTTAGATTAATAGCTGAGATGTGTTCTACATTGCGTTGGATAGTTAAGGCTTGATCCACCTCCCTTTTCTTCTTGGTCTTTGATGTAGTATGATAGTGAATCTTTGTCATTGTTGCATACATAAGTGTCTTGAATTTCTACTTTAATGTGAGTTTGACATGGGGTCATACTCTCACTAAAGTGGGGGAAAATGTAGTGTAGAAAAAAATATCCCTTTTTCACACTTAATTTCGAAATAATTAATATTAAAATGAGCTTAATTATGCCTTGATTTAGTGTTGTAATGTGTTTTACACATTCACATTAAGTTTAGTGCCCTTTTTAATAAATTGGACTTAATGGTGCCTTATTTATGGTGTTGTAAAGTGTACCTTTACACTTTCACACTAATCTAAGGCTTTATTAACTAATTCAAGCTTATTTGCCTTAACTGGCCCCTTTATTCAAATCCAAGCCTAATTAATTGCAAATTCCAAGGGATAAATCCTGACATTCATAAATGATATTACACAACACTTACTTTTTGAAGGTGTGTGTCCTAGGTTAGTGACCTAGGACCCATTTTCCACCTAGCGAATGGGTCCTCACTAGGTCCTAGGACCCTATTTTCACATAACATTACACATTATCTGAAGTGTGTCCTAGCTAAGTGAGCTATGACCCATTCACAACATAGAGTATGGGTCCTCAGTTAGACCTAGGACCCCCCCTTGGAATATGTTTTTGGCACTATTTTAATGATTTCAAATCCTGCATTTGATGTCAGCTTGTGATATTTGAATTTCAGGATTTAATGTTATGTATAAATACAAGGGTATTTCACTAAGTTAATCTTATAATATTTTATGCAAGCTAAGGATATTCAAGAGTACTTTCACAAGAGAATTCAAGGTCATTTCTAAGGCATTTAGGAGCAGATTATTGAAGAATATTGCAGCAATCAAGAGCCATTTCATCATGTCAAACGCATAGTGCATCATGCATGTTGTTGAGCTAATGTGTTGATGTAGCATTGAAGATCCTATTCAAGCATTTTTTCTAATCAAGGTTCATGATCAAGATCTACATTCATTGAGGCCACTTCATGCAAGTTTGTAGATTTATTATTCAAGGTTTCAATTGAGGATTGGTGAGTTGTGACATTGCATTTGGTTCATCCATCTTTCCTTTCATGTTGCATTTCATTACAGGGTTTAATTACCAAAATGGGGTTTGACCAAGGCAAACCACAATTCCCTAACAAACAACATTTTTCTCTTCTTTGATGTGTGATTGTAGGTTTTATGTTGAAGATCATTTGGAGACAAAAGTTGGAGAAAGTTGCAAAGTTTTCAAAGTTGTCACATTTCTTGTAAAATCATAGAAATTGATCTATAAAATTTATTTTGGGGTTTTCAACAGTCTCCGACTAGGATCTGGGAGTGCAAACATTGAAGAACAAAACCCAGTAACAAATTTTTTAGAACCCTAGCCAGGACCCATTCGTCGTAACAGATTTTCTAGAACCCTAGCCAGGACCCATTCGCCATAGGGCAAATGAGTACTTAGTGAGGCCAAAAAAATCACTTTTTGGAACAAGTACACAATATTTGACCTTCTTAAAAAACTTGTCTTTTTACTAGTATTTAGGTTAGGATTGATTTTTGTAACTCATTTACACATTACAACCCTCATAATTGAGTGAAACTAGGAATATAGGTGCATTGCTTATTACTCCACTTTAGCACCCAACATATTTTTCTTTGTTTCAATATATATGGTTGCACTTTTCTTAATTCATTTGATGTTATGTAATGGAATGGATATTCATAATGAATGGTTATTGAATATGATATTCTAAGTATGAAATGTGTAATGCAAATGCTTGTTTTGATGAACGAGTGACTGTTTTAAAATATGTTAAGTTGGATGCAAATTTAGATTCAATCCTCCAAAAGTGAGGGGAAGTATCACTCAGGAGAAGAACTTGGTCAAGTAACCTATAACGAAACCTAATTGATATTACACACATTCACTTATAAAATGGTTGAGTCAATTCATGGTTTTGGGAATTGGTAAGTCATCCTTTAGTATGATGTGTTTGCATTAGGAAGGATCTTGATTTTTGTTAAGATAATTCTTGGTTTGTGTTTAGTGCTAGGTGCATGGAGTTCTTTGTATTACTATACTTGATTGATGAGATATATATATAATTTATATATATGTATACATATGCATGTTGAAAATAACCCATACACGTGAGATAATACGTACATGAAAATACATAGGTAGACGTACCTATGCACGGTCCTGGATAGATTCCTCATGGGCATGGTGATATATAAAGGACAATAAGACATGCATATATATATATATATGTGTGTGTATATATAAAAATCACATGTATATACCTATCGATAAGATAAAAATTATTTATGTGATTGATTGTATAATTGAATGTATATATATATATGAGATATATGCATATATACATATGTATGCATATGTCAATATACGCGTATGTGTTCACAAATGGGAATGTCCATATTCAAGTATGTTGATATATGTATATGTACATATACATGGATATAGATATGTATATACATACGATATTGTGTATGAAATGTTAACTTGATCTCATTTATTTGAATAACAATTGGATTGTTTAGACAAACTTATTTGTCAAAGAATATATAAATATAAATATATATTTGAATTTATATAAATAGCGTTAAATGCTATTTAGTAATGTTTTTGAAAAGTTAAGCAGCATTTACAGGGCCCCGTACCCTTCACAACAAGCCACTAGGTCCAAAAAGGAACAAGTTTAAACAACAAACATTAAGGAAACAAAAATTAGAAACAACCCATAGGCAGCACAGAGACCACAGAGAGGCAGCCGATAGACAGGAACAGGCAACAACTAACTGGCGTTGTCCTAGTTTTTAATCAGAAGATCCACAACCTCATCACCCACCCACTCTTTGTTCTCCTGACTATTATTTCCCTCTAGCTCCTCCTTTATAGCATTAGACAGAGTGCTCTTGATGAAGTGGCCCAACTTCATGGTGAAGTGGGTCAACCCCCGGAACCTTTTATCAAGCGTGTCCATTCTCTTCACCACATCACAAGGCTCCTCCCCAATGTCCATGGTCCCCTGGACCTCTTTCAGCTCTCTGACCAGGCGATGCGAAGAGTAAGAGACGGAGCCAACAATAGGAACCTTGATGTCCTTAGGAGTAAATTGGGGCCCCTCCACATTTTCTTCCTCATCATCTTCAATTTCTTCTTCCTTGTACCCTTTTCTATCAGATTGCTCCTCCTCTGAATCTTCAATAATCAGCCTCTTTTTGCTATTCTTTGCAAGCCTCCCAGATCTCCTTCCCGTATTTTCCCCACCAGTCATCTCAGTGGGCCCCACAACCATTTCACCTCTGGAGTCTTTCCTTATAGTGTTCTTACCCTTTCCATCCTTAGCAATCAGGGTCGACATGCCTTTCTCCTTTCCTTTTTTGCAATGGTGGCCTTGTAGGCCAAGTCCACCTGAGTGGATTTCAATTCACAGAGACCCTTCGTCGCGTTGGCATGAGCCTTACCCAATCTACCCTTAAGCTTCTTGGTGCTTATCTTGGCTTTGGGATTCCTCATGGTGCCTGTATTGTATTTCCGAGAAGGGATTTTAGACTTAGTCAGGGAAATATTCACAGTCGATAGGGGTTCAATATTCTCAATGCGAACAATCGTGATAGCTTTAGGAGGATAGAGGGCCAGATGAAAGTGATAAAGTCTCAAAATGAGCCCCTGATGGAGTGAGAGCGGCGGGAGATCATGAGGGTTAAGGTTGGCCGACTCTTTGCACTTTTTGACCAAGTTTTCCAAGTCCATTAAAAGAAATAATGGGAAACTAAGCAAAAAATTTTGTCTTAAATGATTTAACAGGGGGAAGTGATAAAAAAAGAAGGTTTTAAACCTACCTTCCAAGGTGACGTACTTCATCAGTACCAAGCACACCTGATCCTAGGGCTTCGGGAGAGCATCTCTCTCAAAACTCAACTAGTTCCGCACCAGGGCCTCCTCACCTCTAAAAAAATATTTTAAGCTTTCATGATCTGATTACTTGGTGTGTTTGGGGATTTTTTTAGAGTACATTGTAAACTCGTGGCTTGCGCTATGACTTCCTCACTAATTTCAAACGAGATTCCTTTGATTGAGACTCTACGATCCTTCCACGAGTTGGAAAACTGACCTGACAAGTTATGATCATGACTGACCAAAATCTCCATAAGCAAAGCGATGCCACCTTCCACACAGATGTGCCAAACTAAAGGGTTATTCTGAAACTCCTCACAGTTATCTGGCTCAGTCCTCGCCCGCTCACCACCCATTTTACCAACCTGCATAGGAATCCCAAGAATTTGGAAAAAATACCAAATGCAGAAGCCACAAATGTTTATCACATTGTGATCGTTAAGGCAAGGTATACAACAAAGGCTAATTACACCCGCGTACAAGTCGCATGCGCAGAAGGGAAAATCACCACAGGGTGACTTGACAATGATTTCAATGAAGTTTTAGGGATGATTGCGACCAACAAGGAAAGAATTAGTGGGCATGTAGGGAATGCACAAAAAATAAGGCGGTATGGTCGTATGACTAAAAATAGAAACCATCCAAAAGGTGCCAAAAGAGACCCGCTCTAAACTAGCTAGCTCAAAGACCCTAGAAGGAGGCACACTTCCATAATGAAGAGTCAAATCATTTTAAATACTCTCACACAACCTATGCAAGAATGAGATAAAACAAGATATCTCATGATCCCCAAGAGAAGAGATTGCATGGTATGGCTCCTCAAATTCATTGAAGTCACGTCCTTCCATCTTTCCTTCATTAAGTCACCAATTTTAATCATGTTACCATCTATTTAGTAATGTTATATATATGTATATATTATATATACTTTGGGCCTATTTATTGACTATATGATAAGGTCAATATTATGTGAATATAACGCTACATATAATAGCGCAGTGCTAAGTATTTAAACTGCATCTATCATCATTGATAAACTGCATATAACTACAACAAATCCCTATAATTAGCTCCCTTTTTTGCTCCACTTTTTGCTTCCACCCATTGTTTTAATGTATTTTTCTCCATTTTTTTGAAAAATTTGATGCTATTTATCGGGATGGCACTATTTTTGGCATTTATTGCACCGATTAGAACAAGCAAGCACTAAATTAGGTGCAAATTAGTGTCGAATTTAGCGCCATTTTTAACACCGGGTTCAATGCCAATTTTAGCATTGAGGCTATCTTCGAGTTTAGCATTGAGTTTTGTCAAGTTTAGCTTCGAGCGTAGCACCGACATTAGCACCTAATTATGCGCCTACTTTAGAGCATAATTTTGCATTGAGTTTTTTCAGAATTTAGCTCTGAGTGTAGTACTAGCATTAGCACCTAATTTAACGCCTAATTATACACCTACTTTAGAGCCTGCTTTAAAACCTGATTTAGCACCTATTTGTTTTGATCTCGCAGGGATTAAGGGTTAAGGGATTAGGGTTATTAGAACAAAAATTCCTTCCCTAATATTCATCGTCCTTCAATTGCTTGCCTACATTTCACTTGCATTAAAATATCCATCAACCCTCAACCCTCAACCTTAAACCCTAAACCCTCAACCCTATATATTGGACCCTCAACCCTAATCATTCAACCATATACCCTCAAACCTATACCCTAAACGCTCTACCCTCAACCCTTAGCCATCAACCCTAAACCCTTAAACCTCCTACCCTCTACCCTCAACCCTAATCCCTCAACCCAATAACCTAAACCATCAACCCTATACAATCTTCAACCCTAATCAATTGCCTTTTAGCAAGTGCATCCACCAAGATGTTAGCTTCCCTATAACAATGCATAATTTCAAAGGAATAAAAATTATGAAGATCAAGAGACAATATATTTCCCAACAAATAATTCAAGTGCTAGTTTCAGAAGCCTTCGTTGATAGGGAATTAACCACCATTGACGAATCAACTCAATGAGGATATGAAAAAAAATATTCTTCAAAGCCATGTCTATGATCATGATCATTTAGTTCTATGTGTGTGTCTTAAATGTGTTTGAATCAAAAGATCTTGAACTTACATTTATTATAAATTTAAATTACTCTTATTTAAATTTCTTTAGATGGACATAAGAACTCTATTTAGTCTCCACATTAATAAACTTTTTATTTAGTTAATTTGTTTTACTTTGTCATCATTGAGAAAATATGTGAATTAAGTATAATTATTAATTTTGATTTAGTAGATGATGTTGAAGCATATTAGTGTTTGTACTCTATGGAATGATGTGATAATTTTTACACCAAAGGCGTTTCCTTATTTGAGCTTCACGAGCTCATTTTTCCCACGGACGATTGAAAAGTAACAAAAGACCTTGGTTGATATTCAAACGAATCTCAGCCGTCCATCATTTTTTGCCATTTTTCCGTTGGTTTTGTGTTGCCTTCCCACCGCTATCGGTTTCCCTTAACCTTTCACTGTTGCTTTCCCCGCCACTATCAGTTTCCCTACATATAATGTTGTATTTGGCTTGGTTGATATAATGTCGTATTTGGCGAGTTGCAACCTAAAATAAAGTTTGAACGAGGGTTTTAAAGTATGTTTATTTAAATGAAAATTATAGCCAAGATCCTAATAATCAACACATTTAGGTTTTAAAATAAAATGAAAATTACAGCCAAGATCCTAATTATGAGGAAATTTAGTCCTTTACTCTACGTAGTTAAGTCTAAATTAGTATAATTCATATATAATGTATATTATATATATTTTTTAATATAATTATATTATTTTTTAACAAAATTATCAAATACATATATATTAGGTTTTAAAATTTTAGCATCCTTTACTCTATGTAGTTACTTGTATAAATTAGCATAATTAATATATAATGTATACTTAATATAATAAAAAAATAAATGTATTTGATAGTTTTGTTAAAGAATAAATATAATAATATATTACAATATAATAGTTATAAAATCAAATCAAATTACGGCCAAGATCCTAATAATGAGGACATTTAGGTTTTAAAATTACAACATCCTTTACCCTACATCATTAAGTATAAATTAGTATAAATAATAATATAATAATGACATAAATATGATAATATAAGATAGTTTTGTTAAAGAATAAATATAATAATATATAACAATATAATAATTATAAAATAAAATGAAAATTACGACCAAGACCTTAACAATGAGGATATTTAGGTTTTAAAATTAGGACATCCTTTACTCTATGTATTTAAGTATAAATTAGCATAAATAATAATATAATAATGAAATAAATATAATAATATAATTATAAATACATAAAATAATGACAAATAAAAATAAATAATATAATCTAATACATAAATAATAAATATAATATAATAATATAATAATAAATACATAAAATAATGACAAATAATAAATATTTCTATAATAATATAATAATTAATACATAAAATTTAAAAAAAATATATAATAATATTATTCTATAATACAAAAATAAAATAAAATAAATAATTTAATATTAAAATCATTTTCTAAATGACCTACCAATTGACCTCATACACTACACAAATGTGTGCAAAAAATAAACCAATTTCTTCCTAATTGACCTTCCACACCTCTTCGGCGTACCCATAGAAAATTGGGCATCCCTCAGGAGGAGGATGACGTAGGCCTTGTCATCTCATCAGCCTTCAAGGCTAACCACCCGTATGGCCATAAGAATTCCTGAGGAGAGGAGAATTGACATGCCCTGAAATAAGATCAATCGCATGAGACATATCTATGTCTAGAGATTCAAATATTAAATGCCCTCCAAAACGGTAGCTACGAAGTTTATTAACAAGAGTTGGTGGCATTGGACTGAAGAGGGTGGCATCGGATTGAGAAGGGTGGCAAAAGTATAGTCCTCAAAAATGAAATTAAATGCCACCTCTAGGGAGTCATATGAAATTAAGAGGTAGTGAAGCTGGAGGCAAAAAGAATTAATGGACTTAGCCAAGCCAAGCGACTATATCAAGCGATAAAGTGTCAAGAATCGAGCAGATAGCCTAAAAAATGGACACTTTGATTTAGTTACGTTGCTCAAAAAAGCAATATGCTTTCTCAAGATTCATAACAGATCAAAGGCTCAAGAATATTTGTTTGAACAAAGACATCATGTGTCTGGAAGCCATGTGGATGGGATTGTGATTGGGAAGAATTTTTTCTTCTCCAATAACCAAACAAGGGAAAATTCAGACACTGCCTCTCATTTTCTAGCATCATTTCTATATCTAAACCTATCGAAACTGAGGTGCTTAATCCTACTCAGGATGGTCTTCAAGGCCACAATTTTGCTTGATGATGTGGATGTGGCGGTGGTGGCATGGCTGGGAGTTGGAATTCCATTACCAAACAACATTAACAAAAAAATTCTATAAGGTGTAGAGGTGGAGTGGCATCCCTTCATCATGGACGTGAGAGTTGAAGGTCTAGAGCGCCATAGGAGATGGCCAACAGTTGGCTACAACTTCTTGTGCAGACGACTGGGATTGAATGAAACAAAAGTCTTAGAATGGTGTCATGTGTTTGTAAACTTGGTGGAATCCACCAAATTTTATGACAAAGAAGAATGAAGGATGGTATTGGTCGGGTGGCTATTGGGTATTTTTTCTAGTGTTTTGGGTGTTTTGAATCAATACAGACTTTTTTGGCTCATTATCGAATCTACAGCCTGTGGTGGATCTTGTTAATTTTGGATTTTTGTAAGGGTGGTCGTGGGCACTCAGTGCCATTCGAATTTTCCCAAGTTACTAGTTGGGGTAAAAGGGTGTAATTTTTTGCACTCAATATAGTGCATGCAACTCTGTTGCTTATTACGAATCAAAAAAAGAGTAATGCATAACAAATGAGATAACATGATTTGATTAATATTCTTTTTTATGATTTTTTTATAATTTTTATTTAAAATTATTTCTTAGATAATTTTTGGTTGAATTCATGATTGCTTGATTCTATGTGCATATCTTAGGGATTAGAACATATTAAATAAATAATAGCCTAGGCCTATGTTATCCATAAAAAATGTGTTATAGTTACAACATGTACTATGATCTTTACTTTTATTTTATCACTTGTTAGACATGTGTGTGAGTATATAATAAAATAATCCTAAACTATTATTTCTTCATAAGTGTAAGAGAGTGATTAATTTCGTATAACCATCTATCCTATTCATTCAAACATTAAGAAAATTACAAGTAGATAAAATATAATTTTTCTTACTAAATTAAAATGTGTCTCTTCGAGAGAGATAAATTATATAATGATATATTCATTCAATCATTATCCAATAGAAAAATCATAAAACATAGAATATTATTCTATTTTTTAAGTATAATGTATGTGCTCTAAATGGAAAATCCCGATAGAAGTCATTAATGGAACCTTATAGTTTTTGGAGAAACTAATCCTATATGACCCTCTACCCTATAGATTGGACTCTCAACCCTAATCCTTTGACCATATACCCTCAAACCTATACTAGAACTCTCTACCCTCAACCCTAAACCCTTAAACCTTCTACCATATGTACCCTCAACCCTATACCCTCAACCCAATACCCTAAACCATCAACCCTATAGGTCCCCAACCCTATACCCTCAATTTTCAACTCTCTACCCTATACATTGGATCCTCAATCCTCATATATCTTTTTCCCTCCCTCCTCTTCTCTCCTTCTCCCTATCTCACTTTTCCCTTCATCTCTCACTCCATCCATCCCTCCCTCTCTATGGCCCTAATCCCTTAACCCTAAACCATCAACCTTTAAACCATTAAACACTCAACCCTAAACCCTAAACCCTCAACCCTCAGCCCTTAAACCCTAAACCCTTAAACTGGCCTCTACCCTCTACCATCAACCCTTATTTCTTAAACCCAAGTAAACTCTCTACCCTAATCCCTCAACCCTCAACCCTGAATCCCTCAACCCTTAAACCCTCAACCCTTAAACCCTCAACCCTCAAACCTCAACCCTTAAACTCTAATCCCTCAACCCTCAACCATTTATCCCTCAACCCTTAAACCCTCAACCCTCTACCATCAACCCTCAAACCTCAACCCTTAAACCCTAATCCCTCAACCCCTATACCCTCTACCTTATACATTGGACCCTCAACCCTCAACCCTCAACCCTTAAACCCAAGTAAACTCTCTACCCTAATCCCTCAACCCTATACACTCAACCCTAAACCATTAAACACTCAACCCTAAACCCTTAAACCCTCTAGCCTCAACCCACTACCCACTACCCACTACCCTCAACCTTAATCCCTCAACCCTTAAACCTTTAAACCCAAGTAAACTCTCTACCCTAATCCCTCAACCCTCAACACTTAATCCCTCAACCCTTAAACCCTCTACCCTCTACCCTCTATCGGCCTCAACCCTCAACCCTCAGCCCTAATCCCTCAACCCTATACCCTCAACCCTCTACCCTCAACCTTAAACCCTCAACCCCTATACCCTCTACCCTATAAATTGGACCCTCAACCCTAATCCTTTAACCATATACCCTCAAACCTATACTCAAAACCCTCTACCCTCAACCCTTAACCCTCTGCCCTAAACCCTTAAACCCTAAACACTTAAAACTTCTACCATATGTACCCTCAACCCTGATCCTTTAACCATATACCCTCAAACCTATACTCTAAACCCTATACCCTCAACCCTAAACCCTTAAACCTTCTACCATATGTACCCTCAACCCTAATACCTCAACCTTATACCCTAAACCCAATACCCTAAACCATCAACCCTACACATCCTCAACCCTATACCCTCAATTTTCAACCCTCTACCCTATACATTGGATCCTTAACCCTCATATATCTATGTCCCTCCCTCCTCGTCTCTCCTTCTCTCTATCTCACTTCTCCCTCCATCTCTCCCTATTGAGAATAATAAAGTTAACAAAGTTGCTTATTTAAATAATTGTGAGTTACGCCCATTAATATTTTATTAACTTTTGTGTCTTCACAAACATATGTTGATATAAAATGAATGGAAGAACCATCCAATTAATTCTATTTTTTTCTGCCAACAATTCATACCAAATATTGAAAAATTTAAGGATATTGAAATAGTTAATTTGTATTGACACAAATAACATTATTGAAGCATTTCAAAGTTTAAGCCATAAGAATCATCATTTTTTAAACATGGATAGCAAATAATTCTAAAAATTTAGAAGTCTTGGTCATTAACATTATTGTCTGCTACAAAGTCATCCAATGTATCATTGTCAATGTTCATATGTTCTTTCAAGTATTTAATATTATCATCATCCTCATCTTGACCTGCATCATCTTCATCATCATTGAAATTTGATTATAGACCATCTATATTGTTACCAGATGTATTTGGATCATCATTTTCTATACCATACATATTGTTGTCTTCCATAACATCATCTAACTCTGGATTGTTTTCTTCTTATGCCTGAACATAACCATCTTCAACATCATCGTGTATGCCAATTTCTTCAATGTTCTCTAATCCCTCTCTCTCATTTTCTTGGCCATCATTATTTTGCTCAGTATCCACTAATGCATCATCAAATGCATGCCTTAATCTTGGATCATATTGTATGACAAATATCCATTTCAGGTCTAAAATATCTTCATAGAAAAATACCTGCACATGAATGACATACATATATTAGACGTATGTTATAACAATTTTATTGATTAATAAACACATGTATATATTCACAATAAACTATGAATTAATAGATTAATGATCACTACCACTTCTTGTTTGAGTTAAATAAATACCTGCTCATAATGAATTGGTAGAACATAAGGCTCCTTATCCTCCTATAGGAAGCATGAGGAATCTATAAAAACCAATCCACTATTGGTATCATTTATTTGTGTCCTCTAAAATTCTTCATACCATCTACACTTAAAAATACAACATTCAAAAGAGCAGTAATGCAACTCAATAATTTCTTGTATTTTCCCAACATATTGTAGATTCCCTTCAATTATATTCTTATCTTTTGATCTTGATCAATTGGATTGCTTGAAGTCAACCATGATGCCACAATCGAAGGATCTTCTCTTTACATCTACACTTTCTACATGATAATGTCGACCATATGCTTACATTGTTGAATATTTCCTCGCCTATGAAAGACCATTTATTTTAGTTTAAATAAATATAATGACGAATATTAAAATAGTTAATAGTGTCAAAACTATAAGGAAATAACATTTTGTAAAATTCCAACTATACCTTTCTTTCACATCCTCTAGATATGTTGATTTCATCTTCTATTATGTTTGAATCTATACCTACATCTTCTATTTGATTTTGAATTTGTTCAATAACCCATTCTAGTTTGTAATCTTTACCTCATTCCCCAAGCAAATCAATGGGAACTATCTCCTTGCTTCTAACACTTCTCTCTTTTTATCATACACATCAATCCATTTGTTCATAAATTCCATGGGTATAGAATGAACTTGTCGAGTATAGCACTTTCATCTAGACATATTACATGTCAACATGTTTATTTCAAACTCTAAATGTCATGTTGTCAATTTGACAAATAAATTACATAGTAAATTAATCATTGCAAGAAAAATAACCACACTAATCATGAATTTACTTACTATTTTCTACTTGAACACCATTAGATTATGGTTTTTCTCCATCAGTAATATTTGATGCTTGTTCTTCATCCCAGAAGCATGGTCCATCTTCAAAATCCTTACCAATGAATTCACACAGGAAGAAAAATGCTTCATTCAATACACACCCTTCAACCATGGAACCCTTTGGATGTGCCTTTTGTCGAACATATCTTTTTAGATTTTTCATATACCTCTCAAAGAGAAACATCCACCTCGTTGATACGCCACCCGCCAATTCAATGTCATAGACTAGGTGTATAAGTAAATGGACTTGTAGGTCCATGAAACTTATAGGGAGATCCTTGTCAAATACACATACAATTTCTGCAATTTCCTTTTTCCATTTTGGCACTTCACTTTCGTGGATCTCCTTGCAGGTTACCCACCTAATATAAGAATAGTAAATTAGTATGAACCTTTAGTCAAAATTTAAAATGAAATATAATATCTCTATGTCTCTCACACATGAACATTTCATATAACCACATACCTTGTAAATGCTGACAATCAACTTATGCCATTCCTTAAGTCAACTATAAGACAAGAATCCCCCCTAATTGCCAATGGCATGATATGTTATCAAACACATTTATGAAAAGGTCGTTAGAATTTTTTTCTCACACAACAAAATATTAAAATATATTTAGTACTTAATAAATGTTACCAGTAAATGTTAAATGATGATATATAATACCTTCATAAAATTATGAAAATCATGTGTTTTAAATCCTATGATATGTCCATCAACTGTAAAAGCTTTAGCCAATGATGATCCATAACCAATAGGTGTCCTTATTGAATGTATGACATTTTTTAGTTGGTCTAGCTCTTGTTTTAAAAAAAATCCATGGAGCTTCCGCATATATTTCATTTTCCCTATTTGGCCACAAATGTTTTCTATCAATTTTGGTATGCGAAAGAGAAATATCTCTCCTCAAAGACAAGGTCTCCTTCTCTTTTCCTGATATATGTCGAAATATAGAATTTGGGACATTTTTGAAGATGTACATACGATCTAATCGGTGAGATATTAATAGATCCTTCTAGTAAGGGAGCTCATAAAATATATATTTTCTTTTCATTCCTTCTGACATATTAACTACAACTTGTTTTGGTTATTCAATTGAATCACCCCAATCAAAAAAATCCTCCCAAGCTTCCAATTCAGCATCTTCATACTTCTTAAGCCAATCACGTGGACTGATAATCATGGGAGGGCCTCTATTTTTAACTTTTCCATCAAATTGATTCTTTAGGCGATTTTTAAACTTATGATCTACTGGTAGAAAAACCTTGTTGTTTGCATAAATAAATTTATGTAGATCTTTAGAATACCACCCTTGAAATTGTTCTACACATCTTTGACATGAAAATATCCCCTTTGTTTGAAGCCCTGCAACTCAACAAGTAATGTTAATAACATCAAAAAAAAAAAATATAAACCTAAGTATGAGAGTTGGGATGAAAATAAATTATGAGTGTAAATAAGTAAATATTTTACCTTACTAGAACAAACACCAAGTCCTAGGAAATCATGAATATTCCAACATAGTACATCATACAACATGAAGGACCTATTTGATGGAGGACGTGATATGGCATACATTCTTATGCCTTTCCATAACATTTGCATATCATCAATAAAAGGTGCAAGATAAACATCCATGTTTTTAACTTGATGTTTTCCTGGAACAATAAGAGTTAGCATAAGGTTCTCCTTTCTAACAGTCATCCATGGGGGAATATTGTATACTATCAATCTAATTGGAAAAACACCATAATTTGAGCTCAGGAAAGACACTGGGCACACTCCATCAATTTCAAGACCAAACTTGATACTACGAGGTTCATCTTTGAATTTTCTTGGCCATTTTTCCTCTATGTGTTTCATTGCTTTGGAGTTCGCTAGAATTCACATGAATCCATCTTTACTCATGTTCTTTGCATGCCATTCCATCAATTATGCAAGTGACTTGCAACAAAACATTCATTGTAGTCTAGGTATAATTGGCATGTGACATAAAACCTTCTTTGGAATTGTAGGACCTTGTACATTTGTACGATATCTCTTCTCTTTGCATATAGGGCATTCTACCCTTTTATGATATTCATCTCTATATAAAATGTAATCATTTTTACATGAATGAATTTTCTTATATTCAATCCCCAACTCAACCAACAATAGACGTGCCTCTCTGAAGTTGATGGCAACACATTCTCTTTAGGGAATATTTTAGTTTTTAATGCCCTCTAAGATTTCTAGAGATTAAATTAATCAAATTTTGACTTATGATGAATATGTTTGATATGTCAATCTATACTAGGACTATTTATATACAATATATGGTTTTAAAATCCCCTTAAAGAAATATAAATGAAGTTGATGAATGTTTACGAATTATGTACACCAATTGACAATGCAAAGTAAGAAATAGATTTCAACTCACTTCAGTAGGGTAGTGAATCCTTTGGCTAACCAACCAAATAGTGACTTGATTTCTAATAATATTAATGTGCATGCTAGTTTTGAGGTTCTACTTGCACTCGATTTGAATACGAGTGTCTTTGATGCGTGCTTGATGGATTCTTTCAGATTGTTATCATCAACATTGTATTGGTGGTAATTACCCCTGCTATCATCATTAATGTCAACCATACGATCATTATTGTCATCATTGTTTCCATCCCCAAATAAATATGTAAGCATTTCATTCAATCCTTCTTCATGCACTGCATTTTCACTATCATCATCATCATCATTAAGGCTAGGTAGCATGTCATCAGTGTATGTGAGTCTCATTAGCTCTTCAAATTTCTCAAGTTCTAGTATTTTCTTCAATCTTTCTCTTTTCGCCTCGGTATTGTTTAAAGGATGGTTTGGATCATCTCATCCAAATATTAATAACCCAGTTGGATCTTGGGTATTAGTATGTGTTTCATCAACACCTTCTACCTATCAACTAACACAAGCATTATTTAATGTTTGGAAATAATTGGATAAATCATAAATGTATCAATTTCAAAGAAATATAATCAAATATGGCTTAAAAAATATAAATATAAATTGTATGAACATATATACATCAATTGAATAATGGAACACTATTTTATAGACTACCTTTTTTATACAATAATTTAAATAAAACACAATTTTGACAACATAGTTTATAAAACATCACTCCACACTCATTTATTATTCTTTGGTTTTCTAAACTTAAGAACATCCTTAGGGAGATCTTGTTCTTCCCTCTTCTTTCGCGCAGGAGTGCATTTCAAAAAGAGGTAATCAATCAATAAATCATCCCCAATGGTAAGGTCCATAATAGCATCAACCATTATCAATCTACCAACCTCTCTTTTCATATCTCCATCTTTATCATTTATAACCTCAACAAATTGACAATTCGGTCTTACAGTAGGGTCCCTTCCCTTACTACTATTTATAAATCTTGCAATATTTTTGTGTGTGTATCCACATCCATCTATATACATAATATGACCTCTATTCATTTCTTTTCCACTTTCCAATTGGAGATGATGTGTATACATATTCAAATTTAGACCATATGCTGACATGCTAGGCTTATATTTTGCTAGCCTTCTCCATTCACCACTGTAATATGATAGACCATAATATGACATTAATCTCCTAGTGGTTTGTTCTGAATTGTTTCTATGTTTAGATCCCACATGTACATCTTGGACAATAAAGAGGCCTAGATTCGCTCCATGAATATTGGAGGGTCGTATCATGTAGTTGTATCCCCAAAATTGAAACACCTCGTACACTCTAGGTAGTTGTTGATCACTAGGCCAAGCACAATATAGCCAACGATCAAATGCCTCTTTTTAAATTGATCTTAAACTCAGGGGCAATTCATCATCTCCATCACATTCATTCTCATAGGGTATGTAGTCCACCTTCCCCTTGTCTTTAAGAAAATTATGCATCTTTAAACTGGTTCTTGTTCTGTTACTTGTTTTCATCAATTCCTCATCTTCTGAGCTGGTATATTGGAAAATATTTTTGTTAGATGTATCATCTGATAAATGATCATTGCCCTCTAGACTATAAGACTATGATCCAAGAAACTTTAAACCAAGAAATTTATCTTCTAAGTATCTATTAAGAAAAAATTAGTTATTTAAATAATATAAAACAATTTTTAAACAAAGTATACATCTTATTTATATCAAATTAGAAAATTCCTTACCACAATTCCTATTGGATTTGAATCAATTGTAGGAGGCATACTACTAATTGGAAGCTCATCATATATGTAATGTCTTTGTACAATCACTCATTTTAATTGTTTCTTTCCACAACATACAAAACATCCACAAACAACAATTTTCTCAAAGTATTCATCCCATGTACTATAGTCCTGATCAACCTCTTATTCAGTGCAATCATTTGTTGTGTCTGCGGGATCCATTTTCATATCCTTTTCCACCCACTGTTGTCTACGTGATTTAATAGTTCTAGGTCCACATCCACGTACGTATCTTTTTATTTTGCTAGTTGAACGCTCAGGCTTTGCATTTGCTCCAATTTCCATCTAAAATAATCAACAACATGCATTAATTTATGTCAAGATTGGATAATACATCATAAATTTCAATAAGAATTTGAAAAAAGATGGGCATAACACAAAATTCCATCATACCATTTTTTCCTAAGTTAAGTCAAAATTTGAGTACTTGATGTCCTGCTTCATCCATTGTGTCCTCATTTGACATGACACAATCTGTTGCCATGGCCTCATCTAGACCCTATAATACAAAACTGAGTAAATAATCTTTAGTACACCAATTATATCATTTAAATGAATATGCTATCCAACACAAAGCCTCAAATTATTCATCTATTTGACATACTGATATTGTGTTTTGGCCATCCTAATTTTCAAACGTTTCCCTTGATCATAGAATCACATTTAATCATCATTCCTGTGCATTTTCAACCAATAAGTTTGACCTCAAAGGCCTCATGGACAAAAAAATGACTTTATCCCCTTTATGTTGTAGCATTTTTTAATTCATAAACACCTTCCTCCTTTGGTTGAGGTCGCTTTCTCTTATTACCTCTATTGTATCTGCAGATTTTATTGTCATATCTATTTCCATCCACTTTCCTCTCTGCGATTTAGTAGTTCTACATTGTCCACGTTCTCTATCCATGGCCTCCTTTGGATTCTATAATACACAACAATGACAATGGTCACATAACAGTTGTGCACCAAGAGAATATTGTTGAAATTATCTTGTTAATATGCTCGTTTTTCATTAAGATGCACTATGAAAAATAAAGTAGGACATTGCAACATTTTTCTCTTCAAAATAACTTTACACACAGAATCTTGACAACTAGAGGTCAAATCTTATGATTACAAGATGGCTATAAATTCACCTCAAAAATAAATTTATTTACAAGATGACTACAAATAAAACCTATTCCTAATAATTTTAGTTGAACATCCCTTCCATGGTCCCTTGTTATCGTAGATGAAAGAAAACCTATTACTAATAATTTTAGTTTGTTCTCTATCTTACACTTCTTCCACAAATTCATTAAAAGATTAGATATTTTTTGTTTGAAAACTAGTGATTGGATTATTTATTCTTGATTGAAACCTACTTTAGGATGCAATGATGAGATCTAATCAAGGATGGAGTGATGGTATCTAATCAAGGATGGAATGATGAGATCTAACAAAGTGTAAAAACATGTCAAAATATGTAATATATGCATGGATAAAGGAAATAGACAAATATATATGATAATAAATGATGAATGATCTATCAATAATACATTAAATAAGGGTGGGTTAGTTGGATCAAATAGATTACACAAAAAAATCCCAAACCCTAATCAAGATAGTAGCAATGAAACATAGATAAGGGGTGCATCCTGTTATGCCTTGCATAACCACCCCATCTTTTGCCTTGGTCAAAATGGGTCCCCCTTTTGTTTTTTGTCCTTGGTTGTTTTTCAACAAAGTTTGGAATTTTTCTTTCATCCAATGCTTTATTTTCCATTTTGTTCTAGCGGAACCGAGACCGGAATTGAATCTAGTTTGAAACTTGTTTTAAGGATTCCATTCCAATTGTGGTCTCGCTTGTCTCTTCATTGGTCTTTTCGGGTTTTGTCTTTGTTGTTTTATCGGAATTGGATCCAGGATCGATATTAAGTCTGAGATTTGTATATATTATCGAACTTGTTTCCATCCTGCCTACACCTTTGGTTTTTTTGTTTGGACTTGAGATCGATGATGGGTTTTCTTGTTTTGATCTTGGTGTTTCTCTTTTTGTTCTTTCTTTCCTTTTCTTCTTTGTTGTCGGAACCAGAATCGGATCCGGAACCAAACTCAAAACTTGGACAAAGTTTCCAAATCGGTTTCCATTCCATTTCTGGTCTTGCCTTTCTTTTTGTTGTCTAACTTTACTTCGGTCGCACAATAGTCTTGTGCCTGTTCCCACCACGATTTTGTGTCTGACTCGCCACATTAATGGAATTAATTATAGGAACCTCCCATGTATGAGGTTTAATTTAACCTTAATTAAGGTTAAC
This sequence comes from Sequoiadendron giganteum, assembly GCA_007115665.2. Classification (NCBI taxonomy): domain Eukaryota; kingdom Viridiplantae; phylum Streptophyta; class Pinopsida; order Cupressales; family Cupressaceae; genus Sequoiadendron; species Sequoiadendron giganteum. Next base: position 525,929,050 of record CM021109.1, on the reverse strand, counting down.
TCACTGGTTATTATCACTGTTTAACAAGTAAAATCAAACTAGAGCTGCGGTGGAGCATTTGGGAAAGCAATTCAATCGAAATTGAGGAATTTTTGCACGAATTCGCGTCACGGACTAGCCTGTGGGATTGTGTTTGGAGGTAGAGTTTTTGTTCTTCATTTTTTGTTCATTGTGTTTTGTTTAGTCTCTTGTTCTTCACATGGGTTTTTAGCTCTTTGTTCTCTTTCAAATCCTTGTTGTTGTTTTTGCCTATCTTCTCTTTTGTTCTGATTTGTTTTTCTTGTTTGTGGTTTGTCTTTTATTTTACAGTTTGTCATTTTCTTGCTTGTTTATTTTTTCCGCAGTCATTTTCACATTTTCTTCTTGCCCGTACCATGGTGCCCTAGTTTTTTTGGAGTTTCAATCATCTGCTACATTATTTTGATTGTGTTCTTTGATTCGTTTGTTTACCTACCGATTCTTCTATGTATTGGCTTGTTGGTTTCGAGTAGGGTTAAGTTTGTGCCCTAATTATTTGAGTTGAGGTTTTTTATAAACTAGGGTTTTTATGCGCATCTCTGTTTAAATTAGAAAATGGTGCCCTAGTTGCTAGGTTTCCTCTCGGTCATATGGGGATAGCCTCGTACTATTATTTTTAAGCTCCTCTATTTTGTCAGGTGACCTCATTTTTAGATTATGATGTCATTTGTTACCTGGTTGAGGTTTTTAGTGACATCACGATTGTTTTAATCCGAGGTCGGATCCGGAATTGATTTTGGTCTCAAACCTTGGTTTGTAATGGATGTCGGATTGGTATCTGAGTCCGCTTCCAATAGGTTATAGATTTTACAAAATGTTGTTCACACAGTCAGAACCGACAGTGGAATAAGACATAGGTTTGAAATTTCTTCATTGTACCCAGATCAATTTCCATTCTGATTCCAATCCGGAATACTATTATGACTCTGCATCCGACCCCACCGTATGGTTTGTTGAGAGCTCAATGCCCATTTTGGTCCCAACCTCGGTGGTGTTTTAAAAAAAGGCTTTTTGGGGATGTCTTATGCTTGGTCCCGTCTCCGGTGTGTATGAAGGGTAAGATCTCTAACTGGATTTTTGTTATACTTCTTGTAAATATAATCTGGATTTTTTATTACAAAAACTAAAGAATTTCAGGACCATCAAGTGAGGCTTCTTAGAGGATTCAACTTGCAGAAACTTCAAAACCAGCAGCTAAGCCTAAAAAGGTTAAACCTGAACAAATCCCTTATACCTTGAGGTATAATCATCGAGGTTATCATCACTGCTAGCAAGGTGGAGTCTGATTGGCAAAGATAACTGATACAAATCTGGGTCAATTCCATTATGAGGATTTGTACTCTGAAATATTTGTTGAAGAGGTGACAAGGAGGACCCAAAAGGTAGTTGAATTAGGATTGGCTCATATCACTGTTTTTACTCTATCAATTCAATGCCCTAAACCAATAATGACAATAGCTGGAGCCTATAATCTGGCTATTAGACAATGTGTAGATTCACAATACAATGTAATCATTAATTTAACTCCCCAAATGTTCCAATTTATGTTCAATATCCCCAATCCAAGGAATCCTAGCCAGCTCAATGAGGCAAAGGCTTTGAAAATGTATAGTAACCATAAGGAAGCCAACAAAGCTCATTTGAATAAGAAATGGATGAGGACTGAGAAGAAGTCTCTAATCAAGCTTCCAGATCAACCTAAAAGGGCGAAGTTCTATAAAGAGGTTGGGGACATAATAATGATGTTATCCAGAGTCTTTGGAAAGAGGGATGCTTTTCATTTTAAAGAATGGATGTTTCCATTCATTCAGATAATCTTAGATGGTAGGAAATAATTTGATTGTCCCTTGATTGTGTTTGAAAGAATACACAATCAAATGGTTAGAGTGAGAGAAACCAAGAGTTTCTTTATGACCTCTTATGTCATTTATGCAGCAGTAAGGAGAGGCATTTTTTTAGGGTTAAATAGAGTGGGGGTGTTGGGAGAAGTTGATGGACAGAATAAAGTATGGTACCATTATGATTAGTTGTCCTTGTAGATTTTTGAACGGCATTATAGAAGAGTTAATGATGCATTTTTGTAAGTTATTATTAACCAGATTAATGGAGATGCAAGGTATAGATTGATCCAGGAGGCCATGGTGTTCATAACATAGTGGGGATATTGGTTTATCCAATACCCCAAGTTTACTTATTTCAGGTTGGTTGGGTTTGATGGTCATCCTCACTTACTCCCTAGATGTTGCAGCAACAGGATGGTCTTAATGGAGTTTGTTTACTAGGCCTTGGTGATTAATGCTAAATTTGAAATAAAGCACAAGACTGGTTGTCATATGTTCCCCATGCATATGGGTGAATATAGCTTCCCACACCTTGTGGGAGCTAAGGTTTTTTGCAATGAATTAATGCATCTAAAATTGGGCCTATATACTACTAGGAAGCATTTTGATCCAAAGAAGAAGATGAATGCCTTGTCTGCTTCCATTTTTGATAGACATTTCAATCTTTTGGAGGACTTCTGGAGTGATCTTTAGGATTAATATGTTGAGGAAGAGGAATTATGAAAGATTTCCTATCCCTCTCATGGTGGAATATGGGGTTAAAGTGGACATTCCTGAAACACTATCAGATGATGGTGTAGTTTTGGATCCCTTATATGAGGCACAAGATGTACGTACCAAGAGTTTAGATCTTGTAGATTGGGATGCAGAGGAGACAATAGATATTAAGAAAATAGCAAGACAAGTGTTGGATAGAAGTATCCATTGGGTCGTACTGAGAAACAAGGAGCCTGGGGGTCAAACCTCCAAGAAAAGAAAATGTGCAAGTACCACACAAGATTATAGGAGAACGAAGAGAAGAGTGCCTCCAAAGGAGCCGTTGGAATTCTTCCCTCCTGACATAGAGAAATTTGAACTTGAAGCTCTAGCTCAAGATTTGCTTGAAGCACAAGAAGAAGAAGTCCCAATAGGACCTGTGGCCTCAACATCGGTTATGGGTGAGTTTCCTACTCAACTCCCTCCTATAGAGCAATGAGGTGGAGAAGTGCCTAGGAGAACCCTCCATATGGAAGTTGAGACTTTAAAGGGAAAGGAAGTTGAGATGGAAATTCATGATATAGAAACGAATAATGAGGGTTCTTTTTCAGATAAGAAGACACAAGAGGAGATGCCTCTTGATGAAACCGAGCATGTTTTGACAGCAAAGGATCAATGGGCACTATTTGAAGAAGCTAAGAAAGCATCAGATGCCAAAGCATAATTTGAAGGTTTGGCAAAACAACAGGAATTAGATGCCAAGGCACATGATGAATCTTTGGAAAAAAATAAATAAATGGATACAAAGGCACAATATGATGCAATACTCCAGCAACTGTAGTTAGAGGCCAAGCAGAAATTTTATGAATTGATCAAGCAATAGCAGGAAAAGGAGCATGAGCTCAGAGTAAAGGAGGAAAATGATAGATTGGAGATTCTGCAAAAGATTGATGAGTTGGAGGAAGAGAAGGCCATACAAAGAAGAGAAAGGGAGGCCCTTGAGGATAAGTTTAAAATGATTGAAGAGGCCTATAAGAAAAGAGAGGAAGCAAAATTCTTGTAGAAAAAAAGGATGTTGAAGAGCTTGCTAAGAAACAACAAAAGGAGAAGAAAGCATGGGATAAGCTCAAGGATTTGGAAGGAGAAAGAGATAAACTGCTTGAAGAGAAGAGGTTTGAGGAAGAATAACTGGAAAAGGAATGAGAGAATAAAAGGCTACAGGAGTAGAAGGATAGGGAAGAGGCTGAGAAGGTTGCACAAGAAAATGAGGAAAAAGAATAGCAAAATGTGGAGGAGGTTGATTCTCAACCTAAAGTTAATTTATTGCAGCCACTATCTCCTAAAACTATTGCCTCTTCCTCTGCAATAATGGTTACCACTCCTAGTGTTCCTACCTAGTTAAAGCTGGAACTTGAAAAGAAACAAATAGCTCCACCATAGCCTCTTAATTGGGAAGAAATGATGAAGGAGATATAAAAGGAGAGACCCAAGAAGAAGGCCAGAGTTCTTCATTCCACAAGGTTCACCGAGGTAGGGGAGATCATTGTAGAATGTGCCATTTCGGTGGTGGAAAAGGACTGAGGAGATGTGCAAATAACTGATTATCAATTGGGCATGGTTAATTTAGGGAAGCCTACAAGGAATCAACAGATGAATCTGATTGATGTTGTAGCTTCATCCACAAAATCCAGAATGATCAAAGACAAACAAATGAAGGATGAGATTAAGGCTCAGTTGGATCAGATGCATAATTTATTAAGAGATGTTTCCATCCCTGGGTCACAACAAGTTGTTGCCTTGGAAACGCTAGTCTTACTCAGCAAAAGAGAAGTTGATGATCTGGTGCAAATGAAGAGTAAGTCTGGGATGATGGATAGATGGATAGATAAGCTTAACCAGGAAGTGGGTGAGGTGTTGGTGAGTAGTATTGAAATTCATAAGATAGCGCTTGAGTTAATAGAGGAAATGAGTCACCACACTGAAGCTTTAGAAAAGTAGGAGGAATATAGGGGGTATGCTCAGAAAATAAAAGAGGTCAATAAATTACCAAAGTCAACTCTTCTTGAGCAATCAATCCTTGAGGAAAACAATGCAGATTTATTGAAAATGATGTCAAAATACAAGTTTTTGGGTAAGTCAAGTATGGACTTTGGTCAGTGTCATGTCAGTCATCAGCAGCAATTGGTTAGTACCTGGAGGTCAAAACTTGAACCTAGGATCTAGAGTGGAGCATGTGATGATGGAGGAGCATTTCACGACGAGATTCTACTTTGATGAGGTCAATTCAGTGGCCGAAGGAGTGTTTTTCAAAGTGGAGACAGACGAGGATTTCATGCAAAAAGCAGATATGTGCCCCTATAGCCCAGGGGTGCCCTTCTTTTTGGAGGCTCAGATCTTGTTGCATGTGTTTGCAAATAGATTCACTCTCTTCAGAATTAGCCCAACTTTATGAAGAGCTATCAAGCGAAGATGTACATAGTGCAAAACTTCAGTTATCAAGGTCAAAAGCTGAGGGTACGAGGAGGTTCCAGGTTATAAACGATGTTAAATTCATGGTTTCTATGCCCCTGTAGCTCAGGGGTGCCCTTGAATTTGTCCCTCCAGATGTGTGAATTTACAGATGGGATCTTCGTGAGATCTTTTCTAATCAAGTCTAGCTTCGCAACGCATCAGTTCGTGAGGTGATCCTATATTCCAAGTAACCGTGATAGAGGTTCTACTGAGAATGTAAAGCAAAGGGAGGAGAAACATGGCAATACACACTTGCACTTCTATAGGCCGGGGGGGGCACCCAACCTTTAGGCCTGTCAGATGGGGTTTTTAGCATTCACAATCTTCATGAGACTTATGTGTAATTACTCCAGCTATCCAACAAGTCCAGCCGTCAGCCTTCGGGATTTGGAAAACCTTCGTACGTGTGAGGTCAGTGTGAGAATGCTGAAAAGTGAATACAACCAAAAAATGGCTAAGTATGGGAAGTACACATCTACTTGAAAAAGGCGCCTCTCTTGTTGAGGTCTTAGAAGCAGTTTTCTCGCTTCATCACTTCCAAGGACATCTCTTGTAAGTTGATCCAGCTATGCAAAGAGACAAACAGTGCACGAATCTGAGCACTCTAGCTCCCGCTGTCAGGGGTCAAAGTGTGGTGTCCAGATGAAAGTTACACTTTTGTCAAAATGGTGTGTGCGCCTTCATAAGCTAGGGGCACCCTTGTTTTTGGGATTCCTGATGCATCTTTTAGATGCCTTACATATAGTCATTGGATGCATAATACTTTTAGTCATGTAATGAACCTATCATCTAGTCAACATGGTTCATCATTCATCGTCACCAACAGTTTGAAGGGTCAGATGGCAAAATGGAGAAATTGCTAAGTTTGATGACCTTGCATCAATTTAATCAAAGACGCCTAATTTTTTGAGGTGTCAAACGTTGATTTTAGCAGTTGCAACTCCCAACAAACATTTCATCCTTGCTATGCAGGCTTCGTAGTGGATATCTCAAATAAGCCACAGGTTCACTTAGTCACCCCGAAATTAGAGTTGAACATGGCTAGTTGTAACTTTGCAGTCAGCTATAAAATAGGAGATAGTCAAAAATCCAATAACTCTTGCAAATGGATGCCTGGAAGGTCAAATTTGGACTTTCTAGAATCAGTGAAGTTTTCCAAGCGCATTTAGATGCTATATATTTTTGGCTAAATCATTAAAATAATATTTTAATATTTGTTTTGCATGCCTTAGTATTTAATGGCGATTTTCTTCAATTATTTATTATTGGCGTCTTTTAATGCTAAGCCTTAAGTTTGCATGCTACAAATTAAATATCATTTTAATTCACAAGACTTAGAGTTAGTGGTAGTTCAGCTGGTGGAGGGCCAATTCAATTATTTCCTTCTGAGTTAGGGTTTTGAATCTTTCAGTCTTGCTTTATGGTACAATTTTGGCTATTTATACAAGCATGGCACCATTTCTCATTCATCCAGCTTAGCAAATTCAAAATTCTTCAAGAGATTGGAAAATTTTCATCAGATAATTAAGTTTGAAGGCAACAAAAACATTCTTTTCCAGGCACAGGTCTAGATTCAACAAACAAACCCATGTGCTAGAATTTTTCAAGAAAATTTGTTCCAGAGCATCAATTCTTGAGGCTTTGATTTTCTTAACTGAAATTCCTTTGCATGGCTAAGTAGAAGTCGAGTGTTTACATTTATGATGTTTTGGGTTGTCTTAGAATCATTTTTTGAGCAAAACCCATATCTCAAAAATTTCTGTGAAAATTTACCTACGACAAGCTATTTTTAGCCTCAGCATGGTATTTTTAGCTTTCCAAAAAAGTTGTCAGAATATAGCCATGTTCACAGTCAACAGGCGAGTTTTTCATAATGCAATTCACTCAACTCGAATTCAAGACCAAGTTGGTCTTGACTCATGACTTCATCGGGACAGTTGATACGAATCTACATAAGGTGCTTCCAGAAGCAGTTTTAGATCCACTCAAGATAAGAGATTCGATAATCCAGAACATTCAACAGTCCAGGTTACTTGAGGCCGCTTCCATACCTTTCTCAGTTCATTGCGTAGAGTTTGTAATGTCTTGTATTAAGCACTACAATTTTGTTGCACGGGAGATACAGTCAATAGATAGGCGTGTTATTTGTAGTCTTAAACCCTTGCATATCGAGAGAAGTTTGGGTATTCCTCAACATCCAGATGTTTTGGTCATTTCTATGAATCAGAGTGAACAAGCGTTCAATGCTGAATTGGATAAGTGTCAGAGTAAGATGACAGAAAATTGGTTGAAACATAAAAAGACCAAGTTGCCAAACAATGTAGGTCGTGGTGAATACAAAGATGAGTATGCAATTCTCATTACACTGCTTAATCATGTCTCAGGTCATGCAGATGTAACTAAATTCCACCCATGGATGTATTATGTCATTGGTCGAACCATCTCTAGGCAAGAGCATTATGACTGGGCATCCTTCATCAGTCATGTTGTTCACGAGCAAATCACCGATTTCCTAGTTGTGCACCAATTTCATATGTATTCCTACCTCGTGTACTTGATCATCTATCAAGGTCAGTTTAGAGGGTTGAACATGGTGGGCATACTTGGTGCACAAAAAGTCTATCGTTACTATGATCAGCTCGAGTTCATGAAGGTTAAAAGACATTTCAAGTGTGTGTAGGAGGCTTTCTTGACATACACAGTGAGAAACTTGGACCGGGAGTTGCACGTTCATATCTTAGTAGTTGCTAGAAAAGCGATGGAAGATTGAGCGGACTGGTTCATTCAGTTCCATACATACACCTACATATGTGTCTATAGTTAGACAAGAAATCTAGCTATGCTTCCATGCTATCCTTCAAATAAGACAGTGTTCATGGAGTTCCTGAGGCAGTTGTATGAGGTTCATAAACGTTTGCGCCACAAGCGTAAACAGGCTGCCAACTTTCGAATGCAGTTCAAAATATAGTAGTGCAAGACAACAGTTGATGCTAAAGCTGCAGGACAGGAGTTAGAAAATTGCAAACTCAAGTACTTGGTTGACACACACACATATGATCCTTGGGGTCATTACGCAACATGCCTTGGTAGTCGCTCTTATCACAAACCTACAATGGAGGACTACTAGGTGAATTACGAGGATGACTTTGAGGTATGCAAAAAGCAAGTACAACAGGTTCTGTCTTCCGTAGATATTTGTCTTCTTGGCAAAAGAGGTGGAAGGTTTGACAAAGGATAAGGGAGATTCACTTCCTCAATTTTATAGAGAATAGGTTGATGGGAAACCACTGCCAACTATTGATTGGTACGCCAAATAACACTCATCAGTGAAGGAGAGGTCGAGCAGAGTCATTTAGAATAGTATGCTTTATCTAGAAAGCAAGAGGACCTGGAGGGTAACTATGCCTAGAACAGAGCCACCACCAGTGGGAGTTTCACTACCTTCCTCATCTAAACCGAAGCAGAAGAACAGGAGTAATCCTCCTAAGAAGAATTCAATGCTTAATAACTCAAGAGGAAAGGCACTTATTGTTGATTCGCATGAAGGGCTTGTCAGAGTACCAGTTCAGATTTCATCATAGCCTGAGGTTCAACCACGCCTGCCATCACCAACACTAAAGCAGCCTCCAGTTCCAATTCATATTGATTTGGACTTGGCTTTTGCACCTCGCAGTGACACCTCTACACATTCGCTTTTGTTAGAGGCTCCCATTACTAGTACAGATCATTCCAGTCGGATTAGTCGGGATTCATCTTGGCTTGAGATTCAATTGGGAAGAAAGAGGAGACAACCGTCTTATGTGCTTGATCATTCAGATTTTGATCATGCTTATCAAGATGCGCTTGAAAAGACAATCAAGAAACAGGTCTAGGTTGAGAGGAATGTAGGTAAGGAGATCATCATTGAAACTGTCGTGCCTCTAGAGGATAAGAGTTTGAATGAGATGGAAGCTCAGGACTTCGAAGTGATCATAGTCAACTTCGGTAAAGTATTCGCCAGACGAAGATTGATCTCTTAGAGGTTGCTACAAATAGTGCAAGGGATAGAATGGTGAAGGATGGAGAAGATAAGTCAACCCTCAAGGCTAAATTACAATAGCTTCCCTAGTATATTTCTAGCCTTGTGTATAGAACAGGAAATGTTGTCCCTGCACTCCCACCGATGTTAGAACCGCCAACAGAACAGGGTCAGCTTGATCACTTGGTTGCATATGGCAAGCGATTAGATGAGTGGGAGGAGGAGTTTGTTGCTAGAGGTCACCTTGTACTTTCAAAGTTATACCAGTTGTGGTACAATGCACATGAGCTCTGTCTACAACTTCAAGAGGAGGAGCGTGACTTGGCTATTTGTAGATCGAGGGATGAGATCCTGATTGCTAACCTAGGATTGTCATATGAATTAGTCACTTGGAGGATATAGTTGATCTTCAAGGCAAAGATAAAAGAAATGATAGCATCAGAGTTGGCTAAGAGTAGAGAGCATGTCATTGATGCACTCCGCTATGTGAGAAACTTCGTGTCTCAACTACCATGCCAGTATCAGCGTGTGGGTGGTGACTATGTTGAGCTTGTTGACATTCAGTCAGAGCTCCAAGCACTCATTCACGGTATTTTCAGTGGTGAGACCATTGGCTATAAGATGAATCAACTTACAGTCATGTCAACAATGTTTGATGAGGCAACCAAGAGTAAAGGTGAGTTTCAATGTCAGATCATTGGTGGAGAAGACATGTTGCATAGGCATGGGATACTTCGTTGAAGCTTCAGTTCCCCAGAAGGTGATGTAGTCAACAACCTCGTGGATGGGTTGATTGCTCGAGATGAAGGCCAGTAGACTTTAGTTCTAGCCTTTCGGGATAGACTTCATGCACGATAGTTAACTTGACGCTTGTTTCCAAGTTAACTTGTTGTTTCACTTCTCACGCATGTCTATCTTGGAAGTATCTACATTCACTTAGCATTTCATCTAGGTTTTTATTTTAACTGATGGTAGTATTCCAATTAACTTGCTTTCAATAAGGACGTGCATTCTTGCACATTGTCCATTTAGAATAGATGTTTCGGTTAACTGATGGAAGTTTTCCAGTTTGATGTATAGTTTGCTTTATTAGGGTTTAGCAATAAAATCTTTCATGCATTGCAAGACTGTAGTTGACTCAAGGTGATTTTAGGGTTGCCTATACCTTTGATGTCTATAAATAAGAGCTTTCAGCTCATTTGTAAATAACTTTTGCACGTGAGAGCAATATCTGTTGAGCCTACCTTGCCTATAATATTGTTATTCTGTATTTGTTATTGAGTATTTGTTGTAATGATGAATTGTTATGCCACTTGGGTGTCATGCAATTATGATGGTGAATGCTCATCTTAGTTAAATGGGGTTGCTGGTTTGATCGTTATTGTATACGTGTCTCGTTTATGCAATACATTGTCCCAGTTGCTTACCTTATGTTTTGTGTCCAATAAGCCTATTCAGAAGAGCAAATAGTTGAGCCCACCTTGCCTTCATGTTGCGAATGTGTACCCAAAGTTTATCGTTTGATGTGTGTAATATAAACTTATTCATCTAAGCAAATAGTTGAGCCCACCTTGCCTTCATGTTGTGGAGTTGTACTTGGTTTACCATATATTTGTCATTTCTAATAAACTTCTCCCCAGCCAAGCAAATAGTTGAGCCCAACTTGCCTTCACGTTGTGAGACTATACCTGAAGTTTATCTTATAGAACATTCCTGCTCCATTTCCTCATGCTCTGTTTTCTTGAGGAAACTGGATAGATTTAAAGTAGTTAGTTTGGTTGTAGTTAATGATCTATGAAACCAGAAAATCCTTAGTTGCAACGTTCTAGGTTTTCTTAACCTTGTGCCTCTTCCAGCTGAGATAGAAAGGATAGGATTTAGAATAATTTACTTTTTTCAAGCATATCAGCAAAAGAGGGAGCTCCCCCTCCTAATTTGAAGAGCACTCATTATGCAGTGTGCATAGTTGTTCGTACTAACTTATACTCTAGAGGTGTTAGTTATTACGCCAAAATAGCTGATGAGAGATAATTAAGTATTTGTGTGGCAAAGTTGGCCTCTATTAGATTTTCTTTGAGTAGGACTCTTTTTTATCTGATTGCAGTCTGCCATTTTCCAAGTCAAATATGTTTTTAACTGGTGCTTTTTGTAATTCATTTATCTTCTGGTATCTGTTGTGTGAGCTTCTAAAGTGGTAGAATGCACACAATATGATGAAAATATAACAGGGACATGTTTTTATCTTGGGTTATATTTTTATTTAATTGCATTTACATAATCATAATACGAGGCCTCAATTCTTTTCTTTTCCTAAAAAGTGGACAAAAATGTAATTGGTCTCCTCTCATATATGGTTATTTATTTGAGATTGTTAAGGTTGAGATCTTATCAATGGTCCTTTTACTTGGCTTGTGTAGAAGGATAAACTCTAAGGATGAAACCTAATTGTGTTTAAGAATATTTGGTTAATGAATTTATGTACGGAAAAATAACATGCCTCACATAAATATCCCAAGTAAATTAATTAAATCAAAATGAATAAATAGTATAACCTGCCCAAGATAAAGAGTTGAGAGTAATAACACCACTAAAATAAATGCTCAAAATTAAATAATTAAAATAATGGTATTTATTTATCAACTTCTATGCAAAATACATCATTTTGCATAGCTAGGCGCTAAATTAGGTGCACTTTGCACAACCACGCCCCAAAGAGATTGCATTTAGGGCTCAAAGTTGGCACTAAAGTCGGTGCTAACTACAACAACTATAGCACCGACTAATGAATCAAAAACGAAAAAATAAAAAATCCCCATGAAAACATGTCAAAAGTTTGAAAAAAACATGTCATTTTTTCCATCAAAATTTCTGGAAGCTTTCTTCTCAGTTGCCATAGTGTTTCACCTGGAAGTTGCATCTAGAGATTTCATGGAGTTTTCTGAGTAAAGAGATTGTTGGAGCTGCATGTGGTAAGCATTTTCTTTTTACTTCTAGCTAGTGTGACTTGTTTTTGTACCTTTTATCATGTGTGATGTGCATCAGTAGTTGGCATCATCTAGTGTAGGTAGGTATATATATGACACTTTTATCAACAAAAAAATTTGCATATTTAATGTTTATTTTGCCCGTAGGATGTGTTAAAATGAATTAAATTTGGTTAGGTACCCTATACTCATTGGTTTGCATTCTTCACAAATATTACAAACATTTTCCTTTTGCATTTAGCTAGTGTGATTTGTTTTTATCACGTAGATTTTGAATCTTGTGCTCATTGGTTTGCATTCTTGTCAAATTTTACAAAAATCATGTGTTGGAACCTTTGCCAATTGCCCTTTGAAGTGATAAATACTTCCATAGCATTCAAAGACACAAAAATTATATGATTTTATTATAGTTTAGGAACGATTGTGTCATTTGTGCCACAAAAATTCTATAACGATAATTGGAAACCATAAAAAGTAAGGTTTTGGCTATGGCTAAGGCATATTAAAAATTAAAAAAAATTGTAATCCTCACCATATACCCTTAAACTATATTTTTTTGGGGATTTTTAATGTCAAAAACCATTTGGGGTTTAAAGTTTTAAAACTCCTTTTAAAAAAGGAGAGAAACACCATATGGCCTTGAATTTTTTAAGAAAAGTAGAAAAACCACTTATATGTTGATAGTAGATGCAAATGCGAAGTTGCTTTAAAACCATGATTGATTAGACTTGATCCACGTGATGTTGCTTGATTAAAATTTCAATCAGACTCTGTAATGCCATTTTTATGCATAAAAATGCTCCTTGCATTGCAAACATATTTGAATTGTACTTGACAATGATTGACTGTAGCTATGCATAAAAATGCTCCTTGTATTGCAAACATATCTAAATTGTTTTTCTTGACAATGTGTACTTTCATACTTGGCAGTGTGTACTTCATTTTCCTCCACAGACTGGACGAAAATAATTTGCCCTAGTTCATCTCAAAATATCAAGCAATAGAGGGAAGGGAGCTATGGGAGCAAACTCTGGCCACAATGAGGTAATTCATTGCCAATTTATAGATTTGTAAATATTTCCATTGTTTCTTTGATTTTTAGTTTTTAGTTTTTTATTTCTAAATTTAAAAGAAGAAATTTAATTTAAAAATATATATATATATAGGGGCATGAGACCAACAAAGATAAAGAGGTTATAGAGTGATAATTGAGACAAACAGTTATAGTTGTACTATGTTTGTTGCATTTGGTTTCTATTGGTCTTCTTGTAAATGTTTCTATAATTGTTTGAGGAAAATAGTTACTATAACTATTTGTTGTGTTTGGTTTCTATTAGTCTTCTTGTATTTTTGACTCAAGTGGATTGTTATTCATAGGTCACTTTTAATTCTTGTTGATCATGTGGATGTAGTATCATTGAGTTTTTAGGTGGTCTCCTAAGTGAATAGACTAAAGGGTTTATCTAAAGTCTTTGTTTCCTAACCTTTTATTATAAGACTTAAAGGGGGCATGCATTAAAGTTACGTTGTTGGTTATATTTTAAACCTTTGAAATATAATAGTGGACATTTAAATTTTAATATGCACATTTTTTTTGTTGAGAAGGAGCCATCATTGGTAGTAGGCATTAAATCTCCTCTGCCATAACAACTTTGGGAAGTACTAGTCTTTAATGTGCTTGGTTTTAAGGGATATGAAGGAGAAAAGGAAGGAGTGGGGAACCATTTTGGGGGAATTATTCTTTTTGCCTTGGGGTCGAGGAAGGAAGGTTGATATAATTTAGTGGTAACTGTTAGTATTTACTAAAGTCCTTAGATGTAACCTTGTATTGTTATAATGGATGTGGCAGTACAATAGTGTATATGTTCTTTGTAGTGTTTTAATCAAGTATGAATATGTTGTATATGGCTTGAATAATCTTGATAGTTAATTTGATTATAAACACTTGCTAAAAGATGTGTAAATCATTGTAGCAATCAAGCTAACAAGAGTGAACTTTATGATATTACATAGAGGGTGAATAAGACCTTGTCTTTACTCTAAGACATAAAGTTAGACAACAATGAACATTAATGAAAAGATCTTTGATAGCCTTCTCATTAATAATTCATATAAATGTATGAATGGAGAGACAATGACATCATGAGACTTACATATTTAACTCAGATATGTTCAAAAACCATATAATTGACAAAATTGGCTAGATTAACTCAAAACCTAAGACATTGACTCAAAATGCATTTAATTTGTGCTTTCTACTTGCATACTCGGCTCCAAAATTCAACAAAAGACCTTTATAATTGGCCTTCAATTCCTTTTTATAGAAGAAGGTAGCAAAACAAGCCTCGAGCTAAGTTGTACACATGTCACCCTCTCATTGGACTGCAATACACACATTCCCTTTTGCAGTTATATTTACATCTTCAAAATTGAGGGAAAAAGTGAGATGAAATATTTTTATTCGATGAAGAAAATGGACCCACCTTCTAGAAGGAATTATGTTGGAGAAGAATATTCTAACCATTGCAACATATTCATTCCTTGAGCTAAAGAAAAAACATGAAAGAGAAAGAAAGGTCGACCCAAATCAGCATTCAAATTATCAATGATCAATCTCTACTTGTGGTGTTTGCTATAAGAGACACATACTTTATGCATTTCAATTTATTAGGCCAGACTTGTATTATACTTGATCAAATGTACGTGTACTCTACCTTTGTGCTCATAAATCCAATTGATCAATAAAAATATTTTTCCATTATTCATATTCATCATCAGATGGCCAATTGAAATTAATGATTTCATCCATCTTTGTTCTATATGGAGCATATTTTACCATCACTGAAGTTGAATCTTTATCAAAATCCTCTAAGAAACAGATAATGAAAGATAATTTCTCTAGAGAATCCTTCAATATAGAAATGTCAACATGTTCACAAATCAGAACTGCCTGTGAGGCAATATTGGTATCCATTTGGTCCTTCCACACCTCTAGAGGCTTTACCTCATTGTATTTATGTTGGATATCTGGTAGTAATGTCAATTCTGCTTCATCATACTTAGCCTTTAATTCTCTAATCCTCTACTCCAATGGAGCGACATATCCATGTAACTTTTGTTCCTTAATTTCATCAACATATTTAAGATTGGGATCACTCTGGGGTATCTATCTTTCTTCTATTTATCCCCCACCGCCATTAATTTCAAATCACCAACCCTTGGAATCCAATTATCCAAGATTGGGATAGTTATATCCCTATCCCTCTAGGACAACCTTATTTCTTGTAACATTGAAGAGTAATTTTCATGAACAATATCTAATTTTCTTTGAATCCTCTTCTTCATATGTTTGAGTACTGTATGAACAATATGAGCATTACTCTCATACATTGTATTTTGATTTTTCTCAAGCAATTTCTTATGTACCTCAACTTATTGAATTAGTTGTTCCCTTGTAAGCTCATCAGTTGCATGTGGCTCTTAGCCCAAGTTTTATGGTATTGTGGTCATGAGTTATTCTGACTAAGGAGAAGGATGGGAATGATCCACTAGAATGGTTGATGTAGGTTTGCTTGAGTTAGTTTGTCCTTGAGACTTCAACATCTCCACTTGTCCTTTCTAAATTGCTAGCTCTATTTCTAGCTCAACAACTCTTTGTTGACTCTTATCATATTCAACCAAAAGATCATTATACTATCCTCTGAATGAGTCCCTTTCAGTAGTTAAACTTTCTATAGTTTCTTTGGAAAACATAGCAACATTCACCGTCATGTTTACTACCTCTAGATCTGGAGTGTCAACAACTCTTCTTATAACCAATTATCCACTAAAGTCAGTTGGTTCTGCCACAACTGGTTTCCTAGATCTTGTAGACAATGACCAAATGGCCAAGGCATACCATTCTTCACTAAATTATGATCCGTTGATTGCCAACCTAGCTTCTTCTCCAGTTTGAAATAATGGCTTTTCAGCTCTTCATATGGTGTCTAATACAACAACATCAACAATGTCCCATTCAGGCAATAATATAACTCCACTTTTCTACACAAGTGCCCTTCCTTCCTCAGCTATAATACTTTGAAATTCCTTCTTCATGGCTTTCATTACATTTTCTTTGATAACATTCTCAGGGAGTTCAGGATGTAAAATCCTCTCCCTAGCTACATTCTCTGCATAAATTGGAACCTTAGCCCTCCAAGAAAAATCTCAGAATGCTCTTGTTTTAATAAAAGAGTCATCCTCCATAAATTCCTTACAAGCTTCATGTCTCAATTCATCCAAGTATCTTTTCCCACTCAACTCCCCTTTTCCCAATCTAAGGTTGTTTTCTATAGTATATTCTACAACTTCCCTTGGAGGAGAAGGCATTCCCTATTGCATCTCCTTAGGAGTGGTTAATATTTCTTCTTCCTCGGTGTCCGAGTAGTCAACAATTTTGCTCACCTCAACTTTTTTCTTATTGGTCGGTGGCTGCTCTGATGGAGAAGGGCCTTTTGGGGGTGAATCAATCTCAATAACAATAGGTGGAGCCTGTCTAGGAGGTGATGAAACTAACCTAGCTAGAGAAGCTGCCCTTGACCCTTTTGAGGTAGTAGGGGTTGGCAATGTCTGTTGTTTCTTAACAATCTCCTTCCTCCTAGAATATATTATGATCTTTTTTGGAGGCTCATAGGAAGGCCTTTCCTCCTCATGTGCAAATGGCCCCTCTTCTACTATCAATGACTTCCCCTTATCCTCAAATGCTCTATCCCTTCTTAATATACCCATATCACTTTCAAATTTTTCCAAAACATATTGTACTCTTCCCCATTCTCCCCTGATATTTGGCAAAGGGTCATAATTAGGATCAAAATTCATGGCATTCTCAACCATACTTTTGAAGGCAAGATACATGGCCTTATTTTCCTCTTGCACCTTGAAATCCAAAATATTCCTGATAACATCTATAGGGTAGTAGAAGTTATGCACAAATACACCGGTCCTTATACTTTCCTTTATTGTAACAATGAAACCTTCAGGGTCATGGTTTCTAGGGTGCACTATTCTCAAGGCATAGGGTTCCAAGATCTTCAAAAAAGCTTTCCACCCTCCCTTAACCATCACAAATTTTGCAAAGGCTATCCATTCAGGGAAGAAAGACCCCTTCTTCTGATTTTTTGGTAGATGTGCCATTTGTGCAACTCCTAATTATCTCATTATCTCAATAAATCCAAACCTCAAAGATACATCCCTTGGTAGCACATACAAATTGCTTGGTGTCAGATATACCTTGAATATAGTTGTATCTAAATAGGGAATGATATCTCCCCAATTATGAGTTATCTGCAATTCAGGCCTCCTTTCCATAGGTCTCAAGAAATCATGAATCTCCTTCAAGATCCTTGGTGGATCATGACTCAAGGATCTCCTTAGCGTGGAGGCAAACACATTGTGAAAGACCGCATAATCAAAAAATTTATCATGTCTGTCCATAATCCTGATCCAACACTGAACTGACAGCTGAAGACCATCCTCTTTCATCTTCAATGGCATATCTCTGCCAAATTATTTCCTTCCCTTGTATAGAAACATATGCATTAATAGTGAGTACCACCATAATTGAACCCAATTCTTTCATTCATTAAGAGAAATCAAACCCTTGTGCATATTCTCTGTCAGGTAAGTAGCATAATCATAAACCACGTTGAAAGGTCCATGTTGGATATGTCCTGCCATGTACATATATTCTTTTGGCATAGTTTTCGGTGGATCAAAAGCAATGATTTGGCATAAGGAATAAAAGGTCTTCTTAAATTAGTTAGCAAATTATTTCACAGGGAAAGGTTCCCTCTCATCTTTGCCAATATTTATTTGTCTCTTATTTTTTCCATATCCTATGATAGCAATATGTATTAGTAGCATTGTGGTTCTGAACAAGACCCTGGCATTTTCATACTCTTTCTTGAAAACATCTAGGTCAATAGGGATCATGTCTTCATTCCACTCATACAAGTCAAAGACTTCAAAAATTTCTTCTCTGGTAATCCTGACCATCTCAGTGCAATCAAATGCCCTAATTACCCTAGAAATAGGGTCATACCTTGCTGCAATTTCTTTCAGCAAGTCCACATCCATATATAAATTTGGGACCACAAGTTTTGCCATGTCTAATCTTTAGGTATTGCAAGTGGGAACTCCACAATTTTTATTTCCGAACCAATTCTTGAACATGTGCCATCCAGTGAAAGGTGTTTCAACATCCTTGATATGATGTTGCTTATCTAGAAACCCCTCATAAATTTTAAGGACCGTAAAATATTGTGTGCCCCTGAGCTTTCTTACTTGTCAAGGGTTTGAGTTGGTCAACAATATCCTGAGAGAGTGACCTAGTTGGGGTTTCATAACTAGACCCTTGGCTTTGGGAGCCATGGACAATTAGGTAGGTTCAAAGTAGGTTAGGGTTTTGACGTAGGATAGCTCAATACCTAGTGCTTAATTAACAACTACCGCAAATTGGATATACATATTTTGAAGCACATCAAAAGACCACAATTATGCGCAATTTTAAAGCAAAACAAAGAAATTAAAACATGCAAGCTAATCCAATTTGAAAGAAAGAAGCGAAAACCTGCCTTAAATCAAGATTGTTTAAAAGATAAAGCTTGTAATTTGACTTACAACTTTTTCATTCATAGGAAACCCTAATTTTTTTGAGTTGTAGCTTGAAATACTTTGCAGATCTCTTGAAGGCTTTGAATTTACTTGCAATCCTGAATTGTGTGAGTAAAATAAGTTTTTATGTGCTTTAATGCCGAAAAAATAGCGGTTGCGGATGCCTGTCCATCATTATTACTCCCTCACGTGAAGCATATGGCTCAATTAGCCATGCATCCAATTTTGAATAGCAGACATTGATCTCTTTCCAAGATGGCATAGAGAATGGTCAAGATCAAGTCAAAATTGTTTTAATTTTATTTTTCTCCTTTCATTACCTCATCAACCAATGAAATCTTGTTGACTGGATACCATATCATCCACTCCTATGGGCTCTGTTATCACGAAAATTAGTAGCGCTCATTCCACAGATAACCCCCCTACGAAACTTGTCTGTTTCCTAGGTTCATGATGTTCATGCATGCAAAATGAGGTGATTTTCAATCCACCTCGAAATGCATTCCAAAGTCTCAAATAGTCCGTTTGAGTATCCCTCTGCGTTCGTCTTGCGAAGACCTTTGAAACAAGTATCTTCACGAACACTCGTTGTTCATACTTCACAAAATTGCGAAAAGTGCAAATATTCTGGAAAACAGGGCTCTAACTTTTTGAAGAAAAGTTTCTAAGTGTTGAAAGTGAAAGGGCGGGGTTTTTTAGTGCCACTGCACCTAAGTGAAATGTTAGCTTGGTGCAAGGGTGCTGATTTTTAGCGCCCTTACACCAACTCTCCATACAAAAGTTTCTAAGTGTTGAAAGTGCAAGGGCGGGGGTTTTTAGTGCCACTGCACCTAAGTGTAATGATGACTTGGTGCAAGAGCGCTGATTTTTAGCACCCTTACACCAAGTTCCATACTTAGCCATTTTAAGTCCTGGGCGGTGAATTTTGTCTACATTGTACTTTTCCCAGTTTTTCAAATTGGTGCTCAAGCGGTGATTTTTAGCACTTGTGCACTTTTTCCAGACTTTGTAAAAAATGACCAGGGCGGTGATTTTTGACTCAAGTGCACTTTTTCCAGAATTAGTCAAAAATGACCAGGGCGGTGATTTTTTACTCAAGTGCACTTTTTCTAGATTTAGTCAAAAATGACCAGGGTGATGATTTTTGACTCAAGTGCACTTTTTCCAAACTTAGTAAAAAATGACCAAGGCGGTGATTTTTGACTCAAGTGCACTTTTTCCAGACTTAGTCAAAAATGACCAAGGCGGTGATTTTTGACTCAGGTGCACTTTTCCCAGTTTTTCACTAAGTGTTGAGCCCAAGTGCCAAGGTACTAATTTTCAGCACCTTGACATATTTTTTGCCAATTACACATAAAGTGCAAGGGCGCTAATTTTTAGCGCCATTGCACCTAAGAAAATTCTCCTAAAGTGCAAGGGCACTGATTTTTAGCGCCATTACACTTTTGGCAGATTTTGTCTTAAATACTTCCAAATCACTCCATTTTCTCTCTGGACCATGTTTCTCCACTCCCACATCATTTTTTGTGCCTAGTTCCTCTTTTTACGCTTGCTCAACATCGTTTTCTCGCTTCATTCTTCCCAATGCTGCTTTTTCTGCTAATGCCTGTTGATTCACCACCCTTGCAGTTTCTTTCCAAGTTTCATCAAGTGATCTTGAAGGTGACATTTTTTGATCTAGTGAACTATCCCAGATCTACAAAGAAGTCGTCATGGTGCAAGTTGAGGATGCCAATTTTTCAAAAGCCTCAAAACATGTCATTTGCAATATATGGCTGACACTTGATAATCTCAAGATGCATCTTCGCAGGTGCAAGAAAATTCATTTCATCCGCCAAAAGGTCGATCACAAGAGTTCACACCCTTGTGGATTACATTGTTGGTCTGGATGAAAAGTTCATGCAGGAGACCAGGAAAAAATATGAAGACTCTGCGCCCAAGCAAGGAACCATGAAGATTCTTGACCTCCTAGTGTTGAACATTTTGATGCTTCCCTTTATGCATCTTGTAAATATTTTTTAACATCTTAAATGTCTTTTTGCAAACTGTAATTACACCAAAATTATGAGATGTAATTACATAGAACTAAATTACACTCAGTTAGATTAGGGTTTCCTATTTTTGCTCAACTGATTTTCCTAAATTTTCTCTTCCCTCTTTTCTACAAATAAGAGGGATTTCTATTGTAATGGTTACCTTTTGATATTTTGCAACGAAGTGCTGCTCTTTTGAAACAAGCATTGAGACTTTGTGTTCAATATTGTGAATTCAGATCTAATCAATAAAGAAGAAGATTGCATACCAGACTTTGTGTTGGAATCGATTGTCTTGTGTGTTGATTATATCAGTAGTGACTAGCATATGAGATTGAAAGGGTTTCAAGTGGTCGATGTAAACTTTGTGTTACATTTATCGTTTGGATTTGTTTATGTTTGAAGATTTTGGTTGAAGGATCTATAAGACTTTGTGCTTGTAATCATTCATGTTGTTCGAGGAATCGTTGTATCTAAGAAGACTTTATGCTTCTAATACAATGAATGATACTTCTACAAGATTCAACATTGAAAAGGCTATGAAATGAATTTGTGCCTTCGTGAGCTTTTCCTTTTCCTTTTGTTTTTTGTTATTATAGATCATATCTGGTATTTCTATGTTGTGCTTTGACAAGATAGAAATACCGACATTACTGTTGTTGTTTAAGTATAAGTTATCAGATCTAAATCTTTTCATAGTGAAGCATTATAAACATCTTCACTGAAAAAAGAGAGAAGTATGAATGTAACACACCTCCCCCCCCCCAATTTCATGAGTACAGTGTACCTTTTGTAAGTATTCCTTTAAGTTTACTATAGTTTCTAATTAGCAGTAAGAAGGGTGCCTCCCCTTTCTGAGAGGAGAGACTATATCTCACATAGTTGTGGCTGAAGTCTAGATGGCGTAATCTTTTGAAAAGTTGATTACACTATTTTCACCCAAAAGTATTTTGGCAACTCCATTGGGGATACGATACGCATTCAAAATCCTGATGTTTTTGTTTGAAGTATGCCCGTGTCCTTTCTGATTGTAATACATTTTCTTGTGGATTTTTTCAAGCTTTCACCAAGGACATGTAAATGGCTGCTGAAGGTCCTGGGGGAAATGCTTTTGGTCCTTTGAGTCTAGCTCTACCCCTACATGCTCTTCCTAAAGGCTCACAAAAGAACTTTCCCAAGTTTTTTGGTGATGGACAACAACATCCTGATGAGCACGTTGCTGCTTTCTACATCGCTTGTGGAGTTCATGGTGCTGAACATGAAGATGTATCTGTAAGGTTGTTTGTGGAGGATCTCCAAGGTGTTGATGTAGATTGTTTTTATCATCTGGCGCCACGTACCATCACAAATTGGGCAACTCTCATAGTCAAGTTTAAAGCAAGGTTGAAACCTTCTAAAGACGCTCATGCTTTGTTGGCTCAGCTCACCCAATTGAAGAAGGAATCTCACATGCCTGTGTGCGAGTTCATTGCCCACTTCAACAAATTGACATGAAGAATTCCAATTGTTGCTCAACCTATAGATGAGAATTTGAAATGTTTCTTTGTAAATGCTCAAGTGCCCGAAGTTGTTTTCCTATTGAGAAGAGCAGCCCCAGCTACTCTTGCAATTGTATAGACCTTAGTGACAAAAAATGAAGATGATCTCATTCTTGTTGGGCAAATAAAAATTGAATCAAATGAATCTGAATAAATCCCTTCTTTGGAGTTATTTTCTTCCATCACAAGGACAAATCCTATGGTACAAAGGTTGGTAAATGAGCTACTTGTCCTCAAAAAGCAGCTAGCTCATAATTTCTCAATTGGGAATCAACACATGTTATCTTCACCTCTGAAGAGGCTTGCTCTTGAGGTACCAATAGTAGAAGAAGTAGTGAAGAATCCTGACTCCAATCCAAATGATCTCACTATTCTCTTCCAAGAAAAGGAAGCAGACATAGCTGGTGACTCCCATTTTTGGTTTATGCAATCTTAGATAACCATTGATGAAAAGAAAAAAGATGAAAGTCATCTTTCCAAAGTTCAACTGAATGAAGACAATCTTGTCTTTAAATTTGAAAAGATGGACATGCACGAAGGTCTTCGTCAAGTGGAAGAGAATGATTTTGTGTTTCAAGGTCATGAGCTTGAACACACGTTGCATAAAAGAACTTCCTAAAGGCATGATGAGGATCTTCTTATTAATAATTCATAATTTCCTAAGTCTGAATATGGCAAAGAACATAATGATGTATGCAGTGTAGTCATATCTTCATCTGAAACACATGAAGGAGATCATTCTGATCAGCATGAGGTTGCCATGGTTGATAAATCGGTTGTTCAAGTAGCAACTGATAAGGAGCATTCAATCTTTGACTGATCAAGGGGATGTACCATAAGACATCTTTCTTGGTTGATGGCCAATGGGAAGAAAGAGGTTCCACTTGTACCTGAGCGTGAAGATAAACTTGAGAATGCAGCTAAAGATGTATTTGTAGATGCATAGGAGAAGTTTGAATTCAATGATTCATTCTAGAGCAGCAGTATATCTGATATATTTTCAGAGGTAGTTGAACATGTTCATCTCTTTCAAGAAACAGTGCCTCAACTTCATCTACATGTAGTTGTTAATGATCATGTAAGGCATTGCGAGCTGTTGAGGAAAGGTAGCTATTTTGTTGAACCTATGAATGGTTTTATTTGAGAAGATTTCATTGATGGCTAGTTTTAATTAGGTAGATTTTCTTTGTGTTAGTCATGCTTGACTTTGTTGCCCAATGGATGGATGAAGGCACTTGATATATGGTTTTCTTCTCCCTTCATTTGTTTGAAATAATGATTGAAGAAATATCCCCAACAGGAGCCAGCTGTTATCACGAAAATTAGCAACGCTGATTCCACAAATAACCCCCCTATGAAACTTGTTCATTTCCTAGATTCATGATGTTCATGCATGCAAAACGAGGTGATTTTTAATCCACCTCAAAATGCGTTCTAAATTCTCAGATAGTCCATTTGAGCATCCCTTCACGTTCTTCTTGTGAAGACCTTTGAAACGATTATCTTCATGAACACTTGTTGTTCATACTTCACAAAATTGGGAAAAGTGCAACTGTTCTAGAAAACATCGCTCTAAGTTTTTGAAGAAAAAATTCTAAGAGTTGAAAGTGCAAGGGCAGGGTTTTTTAGCACCACTGCACCTAAGTGAAATGTTAGCTTGGTGCAAGGGCGTTGATTTTTAGCGACCTTACACCAAGTCTCCATACAAAAGTTTCTAAGTGTTGAAAGTGCAAGGGCGGAGTTTTTTAGCGCCACTACACCTAAGTGAAATGATGACTTGGTGAAAGAGCATTGATTTTTAGTGCCCTTACACCAAGTTCCATACTTAGTCATTTTAAGTCCTGGGCGGTGATTTTTGTCTACATTTTACTTCTTCCAATTTTTCAAATTGGTGCACAAGCGGTGATTTTTAGCGCTTGCACAGTTTTTCTAGACTTGGTAAAAATTGACCAGGGCGGTGATTTTTGACTCAAGTGCACTTTTTCCAGACTTAGTCAAAAATGACCAGGGCGGTGATTTTTGACTCAAGTGCACTTTTTCCAAACTTAGTAAAAAATGACCAGGGCGGTGATTTTTGACTCAAGTGCACTTTTTCCAGACTTAGTAAAAAATGACCAAGGCGGTGATTTTTGACTCAAGTGCACTTTTTCCAGACTTAGTAGAAAATGACCAAGGCAGCGATTTTTGACTTAGGTGCACTTTTCCCAGTTTTTCACTACGTGTTGAGCCCAAGTGCCAAGGTACTAATTTTCAACACCCTGACATATTTTTTTCCAAACTTACACATAAAGTGCAAGGGCACTGATTTTTAGCGCCATTGCACGTAAGAACATTCTCCTAAAGTGCAAGGGCACTGATTTTCAGCGCCATTACACTTTTGGCAGTTTTTGCCTTAAATACTTCCAAATCACTCCATTTTCGCTCCGGACCATGTTTCTCCACTCCCACATCATTTTTCATGCCTAGTTCCTCTTTTCACATTTGCTCAACATCGTTTGCTCGCTTCATGCTTCCCAATGTTGCTTTTTCTGCTAACGCCTGTTGATTCACCACCCTTGCAGTTTCTTTCCAAATTTCATCAAGTGATCTTGAAGGTGACATTTTCTGATCTAGTGAACTATCTCAGATCTACAAAGAAGTCGTCATGGTGCAAGTTGAGGATGCCAGTTTTTCAAAAGCCTCAATACATGTCATTTGTAATATACGAATGACACTTGATAATCTCAAAATGCATCTTCGCAGGTGCAAGAAAATTCATTCATCCGCGAGAAGGTTGATCACAAGAGTTCACACCCTTGTGGATTACACCATTGGTCCAAATGAAAAGTTCATGCAGGAGATCGGGAAGAAATATTAAGACTTCGCACACAAGCAAGGAACCATGAATACTCTTGATCTCCCAGTATTGAATATTTTGATGCTCCCCTTTAAGCATCTTGTAAATAGTTTTTGACATATTAAATGTATTTTTGTAAAATTTAATTACACTAAAATTATGAGATGTAATTACATAGAAATAAATTACACTCAGTTAGATTAGGGTTTCCTATTTTTGCTCAAATGATTTTCCTAAATTTTCTCTTCCCTCTTTTGTATAAATAAGAGGGATTTCTATTGTAATGGTTACCTTTTGATATTTTGCAACGAAGTGTTGCTCTTTTGAAACAAGCATTGAGACTTTGTGTTCAATATTGTGAATTCAAATCTAATCAATAAAGTAGAAGATTGCATACTAGACTTTGTGTTGGAATCGATTGTCTTGTGTGTTGATTATATCAGTAGTGACTAGCGTATGGGATTGAAAGGGCTTCAAGTGGTTGATATAAACTTTGTGTTACATTTATCGTTTGGATTTGTTTATGTTTGAAGATTTTGGTTGAAGGATCTATAAGACTTTGTGCTTGTAATCATTCATGTTGTTCGAGGAATCATTGTATCTAAGAAGATTTTGTGCTTCTAATACAACGAACGATATTTCTACAAGATTCAACATTGAAAAGGCTACGAAACGACTTTGTGCTTTCATGAGCTTTCCCTTTTCCTTTTGATTTTTGTTATTATAGATCATACCTGGTATTTCTACGTTGTGCTTTGACAAGATAGAAATCTCGGCATTATTGTTGTTTTTTAAGTATAAGTTATCAGATCTAAAGCTTTTCATAGTGAAGCATTGTAAACATCTTCTCTGAAAAAAGAGAGAAGTATGAATGTAACACACCCCCCCATTTCATGAGTACTGTGTACATTTTTTAAGTATTCCTTTAAGTTTACTATAGCTTCTAATTAGCAGTAAGAAGGGCACCTCCCCTTTTTGAGAGGAGAGATTATATCTCACATAGCTATGTCTAAAGTCTAGATGGTGTAATCTATTGAAAAGTTGATTACACTATTTTCATGCAACAGTTTTTTGGTGACTCCGCTGGGGATATGATATGCATTCAAAAGCCTCATGTTTTTGTTTGAAGTATGCCAGTGTCCTTTCTCATTGTAATATATTTTCTTGTAATTTTTTCAAGCTTTCACCAAGGACATGTAAATGGCTGCTCAAGGTCCTTGGGGAAATGCTTTTGGTCCTTTGAGTCTAGCTCTACCCCTACATGCTCTTCCTGAAGGCTCACGGAAGATCTTTCCCAAGTTTTTTGGTGATGGACAGCAACTTCCTGATGAACACGTTGTTGCTTTCTACATCGCTTCTGGAGTTCATGGTGTTGAACACGAAGATGTATCTAAAAGGTTGTTTGTGGAGGCTCTCCAAGGTGTTGCTGCAAATTGGTTTTATCATTTGGCGCCATGTACCATCACAAATTGGGAAACTCTCATATTCAGGTTTAAAGCAAGGTTGAAACCTCCTGAAGACGCTCATGCTTTTTTGGCTTAGCTCACCCAGTTGAAGAAGGAACCTCACATGCCTATGTGCGAGTTCATTGCCCACTTCAACAAATTGACATGAAGAATTCCAATTGTTGCTCAACCTAAAAATGAGAATTTGAAATGTTTCTTTGTAAATGCTCAAGTGCCCAAAGTTGGTTTCCTATTGAGAAGAGCAACCCCAACTACTCTTGCAATTGTACAGGCCTTGGCGACAAAAAATGAAGATGATCTCATTCTTGTTGGGCAAATAAAAATTGAATCAACTGAATCTAAAGAAATACCTTCTTTGTAGTTATTTTCTTCCATCACAAGGACGAACCCTATGGTACAAAGGTTGGTAAATGAGCTACTTGTCCTCAAAAAGAAGCTAGCTCATAATTTTTCTATTGGGAATCAACACATGTTATCTTCACCTCTGGAGAGGCTTGCTCCTGAGGTACCATTAGTAAAAGCAGTAGTGAAGCATCCTGACTCCAATCCAAGTGATCTCGCTATTCTCTTCCAAGAAAAGGAAGCAGACATAGCTGGTGACTCCCATTTTTTGTTTATGCAGTCTCAGATAGCCATTGATGAAAAGAAGAAAGATGAAAGTCATTTTTCTGAAGTTCAACTGAATGAAGACAATCTTGTCTTGAGATCTGAAAAGATGGACATGCACGAAGGTCTTCGTCAAGTTGAAGAGAATGATTTTGTGTTTCAAGGTCATGAGCTTGAACACATGTTGCATAAAAGAACTTCCCAAAGGCATGATGAGGATCTTCTTATTAATAATTTAGATTTTCCCAATTCTGAAGATGGCGAACAACATAATGAAGTATGTAGTGCAGTCATATCTTCATCTGAAACACATGAAGGAGATCATTTTGATCAGCATGAGGTTGCTATGGCTGATAAATCGGTTGTTCAATTAGCAACTGATAAGGAGCATTTAATCTTTGACTGATCGAGGGGATGTACCATAAGACATATTTCTTGGTTGGAGGCCAATGGGAAGAAAGAGGTTCCACTTGTACCTGAGCATGAAGATAAACTTGAGAATGCAGCTAAAGATGTATTTGTAGATGCATAGGAGCAGTCTAAATTCAATGATTCATTCTGGAGCAACAGTATATCTAATATATTTTTAGAGGCAGTTGAACATGTTCATCTCTTTCAATAAATAATGCCTCAACTTCATCTACATGTAGCTGCTAATGATCATGTAAGGCATTGCGAGCTGTTGAGGAAAGGTAGCTATTTTGTTGAACCTGGGAACGGTTTCATTTGAGAAGATTTCATTGATGGCTAGTTTTAATTAGGTAGGTTTCCACCTTTTCAATAAGTGCATTTGCATAAGTTTTCGTATTATTTTTATAGATTTTCTTTGTGTTATTCATGCTCGACTTTGTTGCCCAATGGATGGATGAAGGCACTTGATTTATGGTTTTCTTCTCCCTTCATTCATTTCAAATAAAGATTGAAGAAATATCCCCAATAGGAGCTAGTTGTTATCAAGGAAATTAGCAGCGCTCATTCCACGAATAATCCCCTACGAAACTTGTTTGTTTCCTAGGTTCATGATGTTCATGCATGCAAAATGAGGTGATTTTCAATCCGGCTCGAAATGCGTTCTGAAGTCTCAGATAGTCCTTTTGAGCATCTGTGATGTCCCCGCTCTATTCAGTTCTCAAGAGTAGTGGAGTTAGCCTATCTCTTGGACCCTTGTAGGCTGACAGGATCTGGGTAGAGGGTCAGTGGCCATTTTAGTGGGTAGTGTCATTGCCCATTCCTTCACTCCAGTATTGGTTCAATATAGGCATCCATGGTTCAGTGTTCGCCAGCTTCTAACGGCACGAAGATATATGGAGTTTTGAGGGAGTTATGGATATTTAAGTGGTTCAAGTTAATTATTTAACTTAACGCTTTATTATAAAGTCAAATTGACTTTATAAATTTTATATCACTTAAATATGTCAAAAAGTGATTTAAAATTATATCACTTATGAATAAAGTGTGCTCAACTTGAAAGGGCAATTATTTAATTGCTAAACTATTGGAAAAGTCATTAAATACACTTTTATGTATTTTATAAAAGAGGAAAGTTGTACTTTCTTGGAATTCGTGCCTTTTGGGGATATAAGGCAATTTTGGCAAATAAAACTCATTATTGATTATTTGTATTTGCCATTGATTTTTCCTGTGCTATTCTCTGAGACAAGGGTTTCAGCAATTTCTTCCATTGGAGAACGATATCTCTTCAGTGTTGAGCATTTTTGAGACTGTGAAAGACTAGTTGAATTAGTGCATCTGTGAGGGCTTCATACAGAAGTCTTGTTGATCTTCATCATAGTTTATTATTCAACATTTTAGTATTTGCAATAAGGGAAGGGTTTCCTACTTTGGGCACCATTCTTCATCAGTTTCCTAGCTTTTGATAAAGTCGTACCAGCATACAAAGAGTGGTATTTTCTCCTTGGGAGGCATGCACTTCTATTTGAGGCGTGTGAACCTAGAGGCAAAAATTCCTCTTCATGAGGTGGTTCCTGTCGTTCTTTGTTGGCATCTTTCATTTGCAGCATCTGTGTGGAAGAAAACAGATCTTGAGCCTTGGCAGTGATTTCCTCCAGTTTCAACATTCTTACATGCCAAGCTATGGAATTTCATATTTAATTATCTTGGAGTCTTTTGGGTATGTAATTTGCTTGCAATCTCATTGTATGTACTACAAATTAATAATTATTACATCTGTTGCTCAAAATATTGTTGTATTTCAATTTTGTGTGCATTTATATGTTATCGCCCCTTCTCTTCTGTTTAAAAACCTTCTCTAAAAAAACTTAAAAGGACACAAAGATAAACAAAAATACAAGGGTTTGAGTGGGAGCCAGCAGGGCTCATCACAACGAGTATCTTCACAAAAACTCGTTGTTCATACTTCATAAAATAGCGAAAAGTGCAAATGTTCTGGAAAATAGCACTCTAACTTTTTGAAGAAAAGTTTCTAAGTATTGAAAGTGCAAGGGCGGGGTTTTTTAGCGCCACTGCACCTAAGTGAAATGTTAGCTTGGTGCAAGGGCGCTAATTTTTAGCACCCTTACACCAAGTCTCCATACAAAAGTTTCCAAGTGTTGAAAGTGCAAGGGTGGGGTTTTTTAGTGCCACTGCACCTAACTGAAATGATGACTTGGTGCAAGAGCACTGATTTTTAGTGCCCTTACACCAAGTTCCATACTTAGCCATTTTAAGTCTTGGGCGGTGATTTTTGTCTATATTGCACTTTTCCCAATTATTCAAATTGGTGCACAAGCGGTAATTTTTAGCGCTTGTGCACTTTTTCCAGACTTAGTAAAAAATGACCAAGGCGGTGATTTTTGACTCAAGTGCACTTTTTCCAAAATTAGTCAAAAATGACCAGGGCGGTGATTTTTGACTCAAGTGCACTTTTTTCAAACTTTGTCAAAAATGACCAGGGCGGTGATTTTTGACTCAAGTGCACTTTTTCGAGAATTAGTCAAAAATGGCCAGGGCGGTGATTTTTGACTCAAGTGCACTTTTTCCAAACTTATTAAAAAATGACCAAGGCGGTGATTTTTGACTCAAGTGCACTCTTTCTAGACTTAGTAAAAAATGACCAAGGCGGTGATTTTTGACTCAAGTGCACTTTTCCTAGTTTTTCACTTAGTGTTGAGCCCAAGTGCCAAGGTACTAATTTTAAGCGCCTTGACATATTTTTTGCCAAACTTACACATAAAGTGCAAGGGCATTGATTTTTAGCGCCATTGCACCTAAGAACATTCTCCTAAAGTGCAAGGGCACTGATTTTCAATGCCATTACACTTCTGGCAGTTTTTGCCTTAAATACATCCAAATCACTCCTTTTTCGCTTTGGACCATGTTTCTCCACTCCCACATCATTTTCCATGCCTAGTTCCTCTTGTCATAGTTGCTCAACATCGTTTGCTTGCTTCACGCTTCCCAATGCTTCTTTTTCTACTAACGCCTATTGATTCACCACCCTTGCAGTTTCTTTCCAAATTTCATCAAGTGATCTCAAAGGTGACATTTTCTGATCCAGTGAACTATCCCAAATCTACAAAGAAGTCGTCATGTTGCAAGTTGAGGATGCCATTTTTTCAAAAGCCTCGATACATGTCATTTGCAATATACAACTAACACTTGATAATCTCAAGATGCATCTTCACAGGTGCAAGAAAATCCATTCATCCGCCAAAAGGTCGATCACAAGAGTTCACACCCTTGTGGATTACACCGTTGGTCCGGATGAAAAGTTTATGCAGGAGACCAGGAAGAAATATGAAGACTTTGTGCCCAAGCAAGGAACCATGAAGATTCTTGATCTCCCAGTGTTGAACATATTGATGCTTCCCTTTATGCATCTTGTAAATAGTTTTTGACATATTAAATATCTTTTAGTAAAATGTAATTACACCAAAATTATGAGATGTAATTACATAGAAATAAATTACACTCAGTTAGATTAGGGTTTCCTATTTTTTCTCAACTAATTTTCCTAAATTTGTTCTTCCCTCTTTTCTATAAATAAGAGGGATTTCTATTGTAATGGTTACCTTTTGATATTTTCCAACGAAGTGTTGCTCTTTTGAAATAAGCATTGAGACTTTATGTTCAATATTGTGAATTCAGATCTAATCAATAAAGAAGAAGATTGCATACCAGACTTTGTGTTGGAATTGATTGTCTTGTGTGTTGATTATATCAGTAGTGACTAGTGTATGAGATTGAAAGGGCTTCAAGTGGTTGATGTAAACTTTGTGTTACATTTATCGTTTGGATTTGTTTATGTTTGAAGATTTTGGTTGAAGGATCTACAAGACTTTGTGCTTGTAATCATTCATGTTGTTCGAGGAAACATTGTATCTAAGAAGACTTTGTGCTTCTAATACAATGAACGATACTTCTACAGGATTCAACATTGAAAAGGCTACAGAATGACTTTGTGTCTTCGTCAGCTTTCCCTTTTCCTTTTATTTTTTGTTATTATAGATCATACCTGGTATTTCTACGTT
This sequence comes from Sequoiadendron giganteum, assembly GCA_007115665.2. Lineage (NCBI taxonomy): Eukaryota > Viridiplantae > Streptophyta > Pinopsida > Cupressales > Cupressaceae > Sequoiadendron > Sequoiadendron giganteum. The sequence goes on along the minus strand of CM021109.1, from coordinate 525,897,362 downwards.
GTGCTTTGACAAGATAGAAATATCGACATTACTGTTGTTGTTTAAGTTTAAGTTATCAGATCTAAAGCTTTTATAGTGAAACATTGTAAACATCTTCGATGAAAAAAGAGCGAAGTATGAATGTAACACACCCCCCCCCCATTTCATGAGAACAGTGTGCATTTTGTAAGTATTCCTTTAAGTTTACTATAGCTTCTAATTAGCAGTAAGAAGGGCGCCTCCCCTTTCTGAGAGGAGAGATTATATCTCACATAGCTACGGCTGAAGTCTAGATGGCGTAATCTGTTGAAAAGTTGATTATACTATTTTCACCCAACAGGCTCCACCTCCATTCCCAAGCAAACGAAACAATCCATGTGTCCATCATTCACAGACCTCACAAGCTTTTGGAGAGTACTTGTCTAAGTCGTGTGAGGTGTGTGATATACAACCAATATTTACCTTCAACATTGTGGGTGCACATGTGTCAAACATTCACCAACCTCACATCATTTCAGACATCAATATTCAAATCCTATGAGGTTTGTGAACAACGGTTGAGATGCAACCTTCAAACCAGATGGGAAAAATTTTTGCACATGCAATTAATGTTAGTTTTAAAAGTAGGGCCATGACTGGGTTAACGGGATTATAACCCATGAGATGGACGTTACAATCAACTAAAAAATAATAACGAGCCTAATTTAGGAAAAATTAAATGGGGTGATATAACACTGAGTGACCAACAAACCTATGCAAGGGGGTTGATAAAGATATGTTGCTAATGACTTAAGTCATGACTTGAGTGACTAGTTATCAAATGAGAAATTCAATGAGGAATACAAAGCTAACAAGGTTTGATTCATCGGAGTAAGAAATAAATATCACCAAAAAACATCTTGTCGTCTTTCCGATAGCCCGAGCAAAGCATATCGGAGACACCAAAGTATATCAGGGAAGGATGACATGTTGTCACACTGATGGAATGATACATCGACATGATGAAGATAGTTATTAATAAAGTACACAGTGGTATCTATGAGACACAAACCTATCAAGCTGACAAAAAGCACATTTTCCTTGATACAACGATGAACTGACAGAAGAAAAGGGTATCGAGAGGAACGGTTGCTATTGGTGGAATATAAACAAATTTGCCTCGATGAGCCGATAATACAAGAATGTCATAAGTGATTAATTACATGTCTAAGGTACGATATAATAGAGACTAAGGGGTATCGGGGAGACATCATCTAATATCCAAGAAAAATAATGATATAAGTTCACCTCGATGAGAAATATGGATATCGGCTAGAGTAAAATTATGGTTCCACCGATACAATGATAATGATTTCTTTTGAGTGATTTGACAACCCAAGATATTGAGGAGATATTCAAATTAAATGTTCTCCCTGATGACAAGATTGAGAGTAAGTGGTACATTAATGGACCAAAGTTGAGCAAAATATATCTCAGATTGATCATATTTTTGTCATAAAAATTGAAGAAGCTCATAGAAAGCAAGAGCAGAGAAAAGGAAGGTTAACAGAAGCAAGTTGACGCAAGTAAGTATATCGATCCCAGTTAGAAGGTTTTTCATAAATTAAAAAGAACTATAAGAAGAAGCTAGGGTTCTCACAACAATGGAGGAAAGCTTTGGGACACCAATGACTAAAAATACCAAAAAAAAAGGCCAAACTCTTGAATCAAGATTTAATAGACCAGTGTCCTGGGTCAGATCCAAGGCCTAAGAGGAGTGCATGGTTAAATCCTTCCATTGACAAACTATATGATAAACATAAAGACCTAGGGGATGTCTGGACACCACAAAGAGGGTATGAATTTTTCATGTACATCACTACAAAAAATAGTATATGTTCCAACCCGTGTGTAATCCTTGGAGAATGAACCTAGGAAAACTAGTTGTGCCTAATGTATTTATCAACGTGGAATTGATCAAAGCACTAGCTAACAAATATAACCCCAAGAGATGATCAATTTAAATACATGATGGGTCTGAGTTCATTATCATCTCCAAAGAATTTATTTCTATTGATTTCCAATTAGATTGTTGTATGCACCTCTCATTCATAGTGAAGGACCTAATAACGAAATACCACTACATAGATACTAGTTAAAAAAGATGGAAGTTGCCCCTACACAGGCCCAAAGAAGATGGAAATCAAATTAGAAAATTTTCCCACAATGAGCATTGTCCCTTCCATGAGGATTTCTGCAAGACAAGTATTGGGAGTGGAAGTTCAACCTCTTATGTCATTAGCCCTGATGGTGTTAGCAACAGATGTGCAAAGTAGAGACGCAAGGTTATTTTTTTATACTAGCTACCTAACCAATGTTTTAAATCAAGGATTGGAGAAAATTAAAAATAATAGTGAATATATTAATTTCAAGCATTATTCTTTGTTCATGCATTTTATTTTGTATGAAGGGCAAGCTAGAGGGTTTTAGGGAGAGGAGCTAAGGATAAGAGACATGGATAACTTTAAACCAATTTGGATGTGGACATCAATATGGGACAATAGATGTGAAAGATCCCATTATCTCTATTTTGAAGAATATTTTGTTAAACCCTTGTTGAAATTGTTAGGATATCCATGTGATTATAACTTGTCTCCTGAGGTACAAAGGTTCCTTAGACCTAAGTAAAATGTTCCTATAAGGAAAGTGAACCACAATTGGGGAGATTGGTATACTTATTTTGATTGCACTGTAATTAGAGCATATGGGTTTGAAGGAGCTACATACTTGTTACCTAAGACTGTTCCAGATAGAGTAGCTTATTTGGAAATTGTAAGGAAATTAGTTAAATCATATGCTAAGCCTCTTAAGGGGCACAACAAGCAATCAATTATGCCAAGTACACTATACTTCGGGGACTTTACAGTTGTTTCTAGTGAAGGGTATGAGGAGATTGACAAGAAACTGGCACATTATAGTCTACCATTGGGAAATAAAAGAAAGAGCTTTGATTCAAAAAAAAATATCAACAGAGCAAGGTTGTCACAAGGGCTATTTAGGTATGTGCAACGATTATTTTTTGATTATGTTATCAAGAATTATGATGAAATTGTAAAAATACAAAGGATTTCCAAATACAATAAGGTCGTGATAGTTGAGGATTGGAAAAGGAAAAATAATCCTTCATATATAAGGGCATTCAACCATATACAAGATGATCTAGAAAGGGTTGAACAATTGATCAATCATGAAGAAGAACTAACCAGAGATGTGCCTTCTATGATCTTTGAGGAACATGTGGAAACTAGCTCCACAATGCATGTTGAGGAGATGGAACCCCTCAGTTACATACCCTCACAACCCACTCCAAAGGTCAATTTTGTTGTTGATACCGACATAAGTGGAGAAAGAGATGAAGAAGATAGTGACGAGGAGGAAAATGAAATTGAACAGATAAGTGCACCAGTTGTCACAAAATATGAGCCACCCAAAGAACAAAACATTGTCAGGTTTGAACATATCGAATGAACTTTCTGATGATATAAGAGTTAGGGCCGAACAAGAATTTGTTTCAGATAGTGATTTTGTCAAAACTTCAGAATTCAAGTCATTTTTTTATGAGCACAAGGGTAGAACGATGAGGAAAAGAATGATGGATTTCACACCCGAGCAAGAGATAATTTCCTTAGAAGAGTTAAGGAAAGAAGTAGATAAGAAGCGAGAATCCATTACACCTAAGAGAGGAAGAGAAATACTTCAAGAAGCTAGGGTCTTACTTTTTCCTAGTTGGGATATTAGTTCTGCTATAGTGTTTGATAGCTTCAAGAAGAGAGGGGATAAAACACTGCATCTAACTGAAGAAGCTAGTGATAAAATGTATTCAGGATTAGGTTACGACTTAGATGAATCTACATTGTTGATTTGGTCTCTATACCCTTGAGATAAGAGACTTGCTATTATCAACAATCCAAGTCAAGTATTTGGACATCTCATGGTGCATAGAGTTGGGGATACTAATCCCATTGAAACTGCAAAATTGAACATAAATGTAGCAAAATTCAATAAAGCCCAAATTGAAAAGTTGGTGAAGGATAATGAAAAGCTAAGGAAGGAGGTAGCTAGTTACAAAGACAAATCAACCTCTTCTTTTTCATCAAAGTTGTTTTCTCCATGGATGGATTGTGAAAAGAAAGTGTTAGATGTAATGGTAGATGTTATTTATTGGAAGTGATGTCATGAGAAAGCTCAAAAGAAATGCAATAAACTGGAGACAAAAATCAAAACTACTATATTTGAGATGGCTTATGAGATGATCAAAAGGAGATTTGAGAAAGTAAATCAGGTTGATTAGTATTGAGACCTCTTTGAAAATTTGCACTCAACTTATCAAGAACATGGGAAGCTACAAGAAAGGGTGGAAGAAAAGAAATAAGAATTGGTCAAGATGAAATTCATGGATGAACAAATACCCCACAAATATAATGAATTAGTCAATCGATATGAGGATTTTTCGTATTAGAATCAAGGTTGATCTCGATGACTTCAAGAAACCATTAGATATCCCATTTCCTAATGGAAGGATGAGTTGTTTGAGATATTACCACAAGCACTTAAGATAATCAATGATGAGGAAAAGGTATTGGATAACACTCATAAAAAACTTGAAGGAATCATGTATCTAGAGTACAATATGAGGGATTCCTTGTCGAACAATGACATTCACACCAAAGAGGATTACATCAAGCATATGTCAAAAATGCACTTGTTCATCACTAAAAACGGAAGGGCCTTGAGTGTGGAAAAAGAAAATTTGCATCAAGACACACATGCTGATCATGCACTTCATCATGGAGAAGAGAATCCCGCCACATCCTAAGAAGTCACAGGTTCTCTACGATGACTAACAGAGCAAGTGTTGTTGGCTAATATTATTTCATTAAGATTAATTTTCTTATGTTTAACACATCACAATTAGTTAGCATTAGGAAAAGACACAAATTTTCATGAATGGTCTTGTAGCTTGTCGCTTCCCATATAATATGGGAAACTAGGGCCCGATTTTGGATAATCATATTATATTGCATTGATTTTCTATAATGGCACAATTTATGTAGTTTCTCTCTGTTATATGTCTATGTTGCATGCGAGTTTCCCTTCTTTGTTTTGTCATTGTGTATCTTTCTTTTATTCACGTGTATACTTTCATACACATTTTTTTATTTTACCATGGTCATTCCTCACTCTTATTTTTTTTGGACTGAGTTAGATTTATGAGTTTCAATATCTGAGTTTTAATCCTATGTTCTGGTGTTTATATGTCTTACTAAGTTCTTTACTAAAACCTTTTTGTGGATTCAAATTCAAGAATGGTAATGTTTTTATTGTCACTTCACAAGATGTGATATTATCAAGAATTGAGATTCAGGAGAAATAAAATTTCATGGGCTTCTTTTCAACCTTTTGAATCAAAAGAAATGTAGTGAATATTGCATTGAAAGAATAGGTGGTTGTTTCCTTGGAGCTTCACTATAAAAATATCAAGACCAAGGGAAACATTTCTTAAAAAATAGGAAAATGAACATATCCAAATGACATATTTGTCATTTGCACATCCATTTTATTGTAGGCCTAAAATCAGTTTTAGTGTCACCTCATTCTAACCAATGAACATATTCAACATGTATGTTTAGCTGATCAGTTTAATTCCAAAATTGCTTCAGTCTCTAGTATCTTGGAAGTGTGAAAGGTTGTATGATATGGTGGGCCTCTAAAGTTTCAGTCATATGTCTTTCTCTTCCACCAAATGCTAGCCCAATCCACAAGTTTGCCAGCCTAATTGGCTTTGTTTTTTAAAGCTGAAGTTTCTCCCGAGTCACCAGTGTAGCTCTCTCTGTCTTTTCAGACTCTTTCATTGCTACATATCATATGTGGGATTTAATCATTTGTACCACATGGTTGATGTTCTTTGAATCCTTGGATCTAAAGGAAAATTACTTAACATAAATACTGCTAGGGAATTTCAATGTTGGCATGTTGTTGGCATTAAAGTCGATACCTAGAACATTGAAAATTATCCTTATATAAGAATTCCCTCCATTTTGTTGGCTTGTAACACTCTTTATGGTGGCTACATGAAATCTGATTCTAATTTCTCTTCTACGTCAGAGGGTTCATATCCTTGATATTACTCTTCTAAATTATCAAAATCAGAATCACTAGATTCCATATTTAAAAATTCCCAACCACCATCTTCAATAAATTTATCTTGATCATCAGTAATAGTCTTCAAAATTGGATGCGAGTTCAAGTTCATTTTTCTTTCATAATACTTTATATCCATGGAGTTTATCCATTCCTTGATGTCATCAAGAGGAGATTGTGGAATAGCGTCAATACAGAGTACATCCCGCTTGAAGTCTTTGAACATAATAGCCATATCAAATGCCTTTTGCCCAAGTCCTACTTTCTCAAGGTTAACAATCTCAATCTCATTAATAGTGATTACTAAGAAACGTAATTCCACCAACTCTACCAAAAAAATTACCATAGGAACAATAAAATTGGAGGCTTTGAAAGGAAAACCAAGCTCTCTAAATGGTATATCAAACTCTAGTTCAAAATATTTTAGATGAGGGTGCTCCCATAGCTCTCTTGCTCACTTGACAAATCCTTGAAACTCTGCATTGATTTTATTTTTCCTATCCCTCTCTTGTTGTTCTTCCTCAGTTTCATAAGGATCATACACTGACCTTCTTGTCCCTCCTAAATTTTGGACCACATCCATTACCTAACATAAAACTAGACATCCTTGGTCTTCTTGGTTCCCATCATGATATGGTTATGCAAATGAAAACGAAGCAAAGTAATCATCTCCTTCTCCGTTGGATGAAAGAATGCATGCTTAATGTTTTAATACATGATATCAACTCTTTCTTTCGTTCTCATGGTTTGAATATCTAAATCCATTATGGTGGGACTTCAAAGTTCCTATCATCTTTCTTCCTCTTCCACCAAATGTTGGCCTGATCCACAAGTCTGCCAGCCTAATTTGCTTTGTTTTTGAAAGCTAAAATTTCTCCTGAGCCACCAGTGTAGCTCTCTCTACCTTTTCAGACTCTTTCATTGCTACAAATCATTTGTGGGATTTAATCATTTATAACACATGGTTGATGTGCTTTGAATCCTTGTATCTAAAGGAAATTTCCTTAACATAAATACTACTAGGGAATTTCAATGTTGGCATGTAGTTGGCATTAAAGCCGGTACCTAAAACATTAAAAATTATCCTTATATAAGAATTACCTCCATCTTGTTGGCTTGTAACACTCTTGATGGTGGCTACATGAAATGGAACAATGATGCCATATATGGGTACCAAAACAACATTATTTTTTTGTATCAACCTAAATCATGAGCTCTCTAGAAACAAGGATATCATCCACATTTTTGTAAGAAACCATCTTAGTGGATGGCTTGGAAGAGCCATGTCCATCTCTTGTACCAATGCCCCCTACAACCAATCTTCTTGCAGTCTCCTCATTCTTTTTCCTTGCAATTTTTTCTTGGTATTGTTGGCGCTACTCTTCTTTAGTTGTCTCTTGATTATCAGATTGTAAGGTTGCCTTGGAGATGCCCAATTCTCCTCCATTTACCTTAGCCTTGGGTTTTTGTTTCACTTCCTCATCTTCATCATTGTTGTTGAATGAGTGTGAAACATTAGTGTATACTTTGGAGCTAACTGTAGTTGCATTTTCAGGCCCTTTATCCTTAACAACCATAGTTTCAGCAAGGAAGGATGAATCATTTTGTGTTTTGGGGTTACCAATTTGCAACTGAAAATTATGAAACCCAAGTGATACCTTAAAATCCGTTCCAACCTTCACAATTTTTTCATTTCTTGAATTCAAACTTAAACAAGACTCTCGAGATTCAATCCCTATTCTTGTTCCTGCAGACTCTGTAAGATGAGGCAAAAGTTAAGGGCCATCTCTTTGAACTACCTCCATAGCTGCCTTATATTAACATACATGAACATGATATTATTATATAAATGAAAAAGGTCACTTAAAAATAGTATAATCAAACTACAAAATGTCCTGAAGAACTATTCTCTGTATGCTCAAGTATTGTTGCATGTCATAGCTTTCTTACAAATAAAAAACTAAACCATAAATGCTAACTCTCAAATACGGGGACATACAGACTAGTTAATTCTCAAAGAATATTTGAAGCATATTAGAGTGCCAAAATGTCCTAGAAAAAATATCCATTTCTGAAATATAGGAGAAGAAGATATATAGACCAGTTAACTCTCAAAGGATCTTCAAGGCAAACATAATCATATATAGCACAAAATGGAGAGGGTTGGCACTTAAGGTTATGTAATAGAATTTATAATTGATAGTTAAATTGTATAACAATTTTTTTTATGATCTTTACTAATGTTTATTAGAACTTTTGCATGTTTTACATCATTCAAATGACATATTAGCTGTAACTTTTTTGAAATTTTATTGTGGTGTATGCACTTTGATATGATGTAATATGATTGTGGTTTCGTCTCATAGGTTGAAATATTAGATACATAACAAAAAAAAAATTATTGCATGAAATAAATAATAAATTTTCATTTTAAATGTTTTTTGTTGCAGAACATGGGTCTTCCAGAAGATCAAGATAATCCTCATCATGATATAGATCTAGAAAATATTGGTTCTATCGGTATAGATCACATGGCAGAGGACGATGATGATGCAGATACAAAAGACACCGAGGCCGATGACAATGATGATGACGACAATGATGATCATGATGATGATGATCACGATGGTGATGATGATGATGAGGCAGTTGCTTGTAGTAACTAGTGACATTCATGATCATATAGATTGCATCATGGATCATTGTTGATATATCGTTATGATGCCTATTTTCATGGTTACCACCATATGTATCATTTTTGCGACCTACTGTACCATATTATTGAGTTATATCATATTGAAATGTATCATTCTCACTTATATCATTTGGACATGTATCATCTTGACTTGTATCAATTTGAGTTACATAATTTATCATTTTTACTTATATCATTTGTACATGTATCATTTTGACTTATGCCGATTGTTGGACATGTATCATTTTGACATGTTATTGATCTACTGGCATATTTGACTTTCACTTGTTTTAGTTATATAAGGTGATGATCTTATTAGTATTGACTTGTCAACTTATATATATTAAAAGTGGTCGATGATTTTTGGATGGATATTTATTATGTATGATGATTTTAATTTATTGCTCAAGATGGATGTTGTAAAATTCAATTAAATTATAGATATTTGACTCACTTGTTTTAATTATAGATGATGAACATGTTATAATAATTATCTTATTATTTAATCATATGAGTTAAATAATTAAATTACTTACTCTATAATCATATGAGTTATTTAAGAGGCACAGTATATTTAACTAATTAAATTGAAATAAAACATATTATTTAATTTACTTACTCTATAATTATATGAGTTATTTAAGAGGCATGACATACTTAACTAATTAAATTGAAATAAAACATATTAAATTAATAAATGGAAGCAAAACAAGAAGCATTTTTAGAAGCCAAAAAGAAAGCAACAATGGAAGCCAAACTGGAAGCAAACCAGAAGCAATCCTAGAAGCAAAATTAGAAGAAAAATTGGAAGCAAACTTGGAGGAAAAACCGGAAGCAAACCTGGAAGCAAACCTAGAAGCAAACCTAAAAGAAAAATTGGAAGCAAACCTAGAAGAAAAATTGGAAGCAAAATTGGAAGCAAAATTGGAAGTAAAATTGGAAGAAAAATTGGAAGCAAACCTGGAAGCAAACTTGGAAGCAAAATTGGAAGCAAAATCAAAAGCAAAACTGGAAGCAAAACTGAAAGCAAACCTAGAAGCAAAAATGGAAGAAAACTTGGAAGCAAAACTAGAAGCAAACCTAAAAGAAAAACTGGAAGCAAAACTATAAGCAAATCGGGAAGCAAACCTGGAAGAAAAACTTGAAGCAAACCTGTAAGCAAAACTATAAGCAAACTTGGGAGAAAAACTAGAAGCAAAAATGGGAGCAGACATGGAAGCAAAACTAGAAGCCAAATTGGGCTCTAATTTAGGTGTTATTTCCTGACGCCATTCTAGGCGCTAAAGGAGGTGCCATTGCTTGCACCACTTTTTCGATGCTAAAGTTGGTGCTAAAGTCAACGCAAAAGTTGGTGGAAAATTTGGCGCTGAAGTTAACATGCCATTTTGCATTGGGTTTTTTGTCGAGTTTTGCGTCACTAGAAGTATCCAATCCATGAACTCAAATGCACTAAAATCCGACAGAATTTTAGGTGCTAATTGCCCATTCTGTTGTAGTGCTTAGTGAATAAAGAAAAATATAAAGGTTGCACACTATACAAAGTGACGGTCTAATTTAATGATAAAGCAACGCTATAATGAGGGAAGTCGACTCATTGAAATGTGTCGAATACTTTGGAATAGACCAAGTTAGCTATTTAAAACACAACCAAAATAGTTTAGGCTTATTCTTCTATAAAAACAACAAGCTGGTAAATAGGGAATATGGTGAATAGTTGGTGCCATATAATGAATTTTGTAATTCATTTAGAAGTCCCTTGAGCCTATAAGTTGATTTCCAGATTAGAACATGTGCAATATGAATTAGTCAAACCTACTATTGGCAAGAAAAGAATTGACCTGCTGGTTTGTTTGGGTGAGTATTGAGATAGAAATTTGCCACCTTTTTATTATCAAGCTGAGTCAATGGAATTAGGCTAAGAAGTTTTATTTCATAAGCCTTGTCTATAGCCTAAAGATGTTGGTTTTTGGTTATAAATAGAGGCACCCTCACCTCATTTGGATACACTTCTACTACACATAATTACGTTGCTCCATTATGCTACTTTTTTTATTCAGAGATTCTTATTTTGCTAAGTTATTTGTGAGGAAGCTTTAGAGAGAGGAATTGAGAGACATTTGTTACTAACTTGATTATAAGAGGGGGACAAGCTTGAGATCCAGTGAGTCAATTGGATTAAAGTGATTAACAAGCATGAGATTCTATTCTCTTTATGTTGATCTATGTTTTTGAAAGATTGAATGTCTTGTGTGTCTTATTTAGATTTGCATTTGATTACTTGAAATAGAGTATTAATCTATTTGATTATTGGAAAGGAAAGATTCTTATTGATATGATTTCCTTATGAGTATTTGTACTTACTCCATATTATGGAGTGATTGTTTATCGTCATTAGTATTATATACTAGGATTGATGAAATGGTAATATCTTGTTAAGTTATTTTATGCAAAGTTAATTTGTAGACTTATAAAGTTCATATGTTACACCTGGGATTAGAATATCCATTGAAGGGGGTAACTTATGTTGAAAAGCTCATATTTTATACCTAGGATTAGAATATCCATTGAAGGAGGTAACTTATGCTTATGTTTTATTGATAGAGATACCATTGTGTAATGGTAAAAGGGGAGTAGGATATTTTTGAGGTTCATGATTACCTATTAAAGTAAATTACCTATGCATAGATTATAATGGCCTAAATTCAAATAGAGCTAGAGAAGTGTATGTGAATAGGATGATTGTCACTCGAGATACTGAGTGAGAATACTTTGGCCAAAGTAGTGTGATTGCCTTTGGCTCCACTATCAATTCACCGTGTTCCTTTTATGCATGTTATTTCAAGATTGTAGTGTCTACAAGTTCTAGTTATGTAGGGCACAACACTAAGCTCAGAGTGGTTGAAAGTTATGAGGTTACTCCACCAATCTCTTCGTCGAAGGGTAGGGTCATCTATCAAATGATAGATGTGTGGGGGACTGAATTTGAGTTTGTGGTTGGTGGAAGAGTGTTTGAGTGATGATTTTCCTCCTTAGTTGTCAACCAAGATTTGAAAGGAGATTCGTGGACCATCTATATCTATTGCTTTGAAGCTCAATTGAGCTATGTATGTATTTTTTATACAATCTTTGGAAAAATTGTAATATGTGGAATATTATATTAGAAATGAAATTAATGCTTAGAATTTATGTTATTTATGCTCATTTGCTCTCTTTGGAAAATTATAATTTTTTATAGCAATGGTATGATACATAGTTTATTTACTTGAAAGTGAAAACTTGGGAAATTTACTTGTGTGAACAATTGGCATGTTACACTAATGCTCACCCTAAATCTAATCCTAATTCTAACCTTAACCCTAATTATAATTATAGTTATAATCTTAATATTAACCATAATTATAACCCTAACCCTAATCATAATTCTAACACTAACCCTAACCATATCCCTAACACTAATTCTAAGCTTAATTTTAATTATAATTCTAATTCTAAACATGTATAATTACAACCCTAATTCTAATTCTAACTCTAGGTTTCCAAGGTCTTAATTCTATTATAACCCTAACTATTACCCTGATTTTAATCATAAAATTAATTATAACCCTAATTGTAATACTTACCTTGTTGTACCCAAACCAATTTTTTTGCTTCATTAAGGCATTTTGCTTAAAATGGTCTAAACCTTGTAAAAGTGGGGTCAAAACTCAGTTTTTGGGAAAATCAAGTGTGGAATTTTGGTCAATGTGATGCCAGGAAGATACTGGCAAAATTTGGAAATTTTGAAAATTAGGGTTTTCGGACCCCGTTTTTAGGTCAAAACCCTAAAAAATAGGAACTTGTCAGAATTGGTTGAAATTAATTTTGATTGGCTTATTTCACATCATGATCACATTGGTGAAGTCAATTTTAGTTAAAAGTCAGTTTAAGCCTGGTGGGTAGTTTTCACCTTTTCAGGAGAAAAGTTAGGACCTCTGAGGTCGTCAATGGTAGTTGGTTAGTACCAGGTATCAAAATCCAAGCCTGAAACTCAAAGCAGAACGTTCTATGAGGAAATATGTTGAAAAAGATGTTTCTTGACGGAGGAGATTTTCAAACTGACGAAAGGTGTGAAAATATTCTAAGTTTGGAAACTTTTCACTATGTAATGTGGGAGACGCTTGCGCAATCAACGTGCAAATCAACTTTATGCGTTCGTACATGTGAAAATAGTGAGATGCAGTCATGTATACATGTCAGCAGTGGTAACATCTTGATAGGGTCAACCTCAGTAACTGATGTTGTGTTTGCTATGCGCAAAATGGTGGAAAATGTGAAATTCAAAGCAAATATGTGCCTCTACAAGCTAGGGGCGCCCTTTTCTTTTGGAGGTCAAGATTCAACTGCTTTAGGTTGCAAATACATTCATTCTCTTTGGTTTTCAGTGAGCTTTCTGACTAGCTATGGAGCAAGTCCGTCTGAATTGCAAAACTCCAACAAATGAAGGCGGAAGCAGAAGTTACGAGGAGTATACACATCATGGAGGCAGTCAAAGAAAGTAGATCTACACCCCTGTAGCCCAGAGGCGCCCTTCTTTTTGAAGGCTCAGATCTGAATGCATGTGCTTGTTGTTGGTTTCAGTCTTTTTAGGATCAGTCTGGCTTTCCGACGAGCTATCAAACGAGGACGTACATAGTGCAGAGTGCCAAAAATTGATGTCAAAAGCTGAGACTACAAGTAGGATGCATGTCACAAAAGATTGCTAGTTCATGACTTGAGCGCCCCTATAGCCCAGGGGCACCCTTGAATATGGCTACCCAGATGAATGAAATTGCAGCTAAGGTCTTCCTGAGATCTTTTCCAACTCAGTTTATCTTTGCAGCACACCCATTCGTGAGATGATTCAACATTCTGAGTGATCGTGACAGAGGTTCCACCGAGCACGTAAAACAGAGGATGGTGAAACATAGCTACACATAGCTGCATATCTATAGGCTAGGGGTGCCCAGCCTTTAGGCCTGCCAAATGGGGTTATTTGCTTTCACAGTCTTCACAAGACCTGTGTGCAATTACTCAAACTATCCAATGAGTCCAATCGTTAGCCTCCTAGGATTTGGCGAACGCTCGTACATGCGAGGTCAGGGTGGTGATGCTGAAAAGTGAAAGTGACTGGAGACAGTCAAAAAATGGCTAAGTATGGCAAGTACACATCTCCTTGAAAAAGGCGCCCTTCTCTTTGAGGCCTTAGAAGCAGTTTTCTCGCTTCGTCACCTTCAGAGACATCTCTTGTAAGTTCATCCAACTATGCAGAGAGACATACAATGCGTGAATCAGAGCACTCCAACTCCCGATATCAAGGGTCAAAGTATGGTGTTCAGATGAAAGTCACACTTTTGTCAAAATGGTATTTGTGCCTTCACAGGCCAGGGGTGCCCATATTTTTGGGGTTCTTGATATAGTTTTCAGATACCTTACATACAGTCATTAGATGCAGAGTACTTCCAGTCACACAATGAATCTATTATTCAGTCAGCAGGGTTCATCATTCACCGTCAACGACAGTTTGAAGCGTTAAATGGCAATACAGAGAAATGGTTGTCTAGAATTAGTGCATCAATTTAATCAAAGGCATCTTATTTTCTAAGGTGTCAGATGTTGGTTTTAGCAGTTGCAGCTCCTGAAAGACATTTCATCCTTGTCATGCAGGCTTCGCAATGGGTATCTTAGATCAATCGTAGGATCATTTGTTCACCCAGAAATCAGAGTTGAACATGGTCATATGTAACTTTGCAGTCAGCTATAAAGTAGGAGATACTCAGAAATCTCATAACTCTTGCAAATGGATGCCTAGAAGGTCAAAATTCGGCTTTTTGGAATTAGTGAAGTTTGTCGAGCATATCCATATGCTATTTTTGGCGAAATGATTAAAATAATATTTTTACATGCAGAGCATTGAAAAGGGCGATTTTCTTCAAAGAGCTAAATATGGCGCCTCTTTTTAATTTGCATGTTTTAAATTAAATAATATTTTTAATCTAGGACTCAGAGACAGTGGTAGTTCAGCTGGTGAAGGGCCAATCGAATTCTTTCTTCACAGTTAGGGTTTCAGATCTTGCAGTCTTGCTTTTGTGGTATGATTTTGCTCTAGTTATGCAAGCATGGCGCTCATCATTTCATTCATCTAGCTTGAGCAGAGGTGAATTCTTTCCAGAGTTGGGAAAATTTCTTCGACAGTCAAGTTTCAAAGGCATCAAAAAATATTCTTTTGCAGATACAGGTCAAGATTCATCAACAAACTTCATACAGACATAGGTGAATTTCTACAAAAGCAGATAAAACAAACAAACAAAAAATTCTATCTTATGTCTAAATTTCTTCTATTTTTCATCTTAGGTATTCTTCGCATGTCAAGGAAACAACAAGATTTTTAGAAACAAAGCATCGGGGTTCGTGTATTTTAGCATCAACAACAATACCCATGTCTTAGATTATTTCATGAAAATTGCCCCACAGCCTCTATTCTAGAGCTCTATGCTTTTTTCTGAGATTTTATTTTGCATGCGGGCCTAAAACATTTTTTCCAAAACCTATCGATCTGGATTGTGTTAGGATTCAATTCTGCACAAAACCCATGTTCCAGATTTTCTCGAGAAAAATTGCCCTCACAACTCCTCATATCTCAACTGAAAACCTTTTGCATGCAGGCCTAAATTAAATTGCAGTTCACGTAGACCGAATTCAAGACCAATTCAGTCTTAATTCATGATTTCATCAGAAAAGCTAACATCGATTTGTATCAAGCGCATATGAAAGGTTGACAGGCGTAGTCACTCAAGTCTGCATTGTTTCATGCCTTGTATAGCTAATTGTCTTCCCGAGCCAGTTTAGAGGGTTGATACCGTTGGCTTTCTGCATATGCACCAAGTTCATTTGCATTTCTCACAACCAAAGTGTTCACAGTCAAACTTTGCGGTTTCATCATGCAACACTCTTCCATAGAGAAAAGCGTCAAAAATTTGAGAAGTGTCAAGCTACAGAAGAAACAGTGGCCATCACTTTAGTTACAAAGCCTCCAGGGTTATCAGTTAGTGAGGTGTCAGTTTAAGTATGCATATATTTCTAGGTTTGCTTGAGTTACTAACAAGTAGTGAATTGATAGTCAAGACATGTGATGACCATTAGATAGTGATGCAGTTAACAACCTCGTGGAGGGTTTAATTGCCTGAGATCAAGGCCTGTGAACTTCAGTTCAAGGCATCCCATATTTTCCAAGGTAGACATTAAACACAAACAATTAACTCAATGCTTCTTTCTAAGTTAACTCGTTGTCATGCATCTCACACATGTCTATCTTGGAATTATCTACATTCACTTGGAGTTTCTTTTTTAGGATTTATGTTAACTGATGGTAGTATTCTAGTTAACTTGCTTTCAATAAGGACTGCATGCTTGCACATTGTCTACTTAGATTAGATATTTCAGTTAACTGATGGTAGTTTGCCAGTTAACTGTATAGTTTCCTTTATTATGGTTTAGGAATAAAGATATCGCATGCTACGAGACTCTAAGTTGACTCAAGGTGATTTTAGGGTTGCCTACACCCTTGATGCCTATAAATAAGAGCTTTCAACTCACTTGTAAGGAACTTTTGTTTGATATCATACATGTTGCGCCTACCTTGCATGTAGTATTGCTATTATTGTATCTGTTCAAGGAACTCTTGCATGAGAGATTAATATATGTTATGCCCACCTTGCCTGCAATATTGTCTTTTTGTATCTATTCATGAGCATTTGTTTTGATAATGAATTTTTATGTCACTCGGGTTCCATGCAATTATTATGGTGAATGCTTGCCTTAGTTAAATATAGTGGCTAGTTCGATCGTAGATTGTATGTGTCTCGCCTATGCAATTTGTTGTCCTAGTTGGCTATCTTTTGTGTTTTGTAAACAATAAGCCTATTCAAATTGAGCAAATAGTTGTGCCCACCTTGCCTTCATGTTGAGAATTTTTACTTAAAGCTTATCGTATGATGTGTGTGATAATATTCTTATTCAACCAAGCAAATAGTTGTGCCCACCTTGCCTTCATGTTGCAAATCTATACCCAACTTATTGTATCAAACCATTTATGTTCCATTTCCTCACGCTCTATTTTTTTGAGGAAACTGGATAGATTTAAAAAAGTTAGCGTAGTTGTAGTTAAATGATCCGCGAAACCAGAAAATCCTTAGCTGCAATGTTCTGGGTTTTCTTAACCTTGTGCCTCTACCAACTGAGAACAAAAATATGAGATTTAGTTTACTTTTCTTTTCCATGCATTCCAACACAATGAGGGAGCTTCCCCTCCTAATTTGAAGAGCACTCATTACGCGGTGTGCATAGTTATTCGTACAAACTTACACTCCAAAGGTGTTAGTTCTTATGCCAACATACCTAACACTAATTATAACCCTAACCCTATATCTAAATCTAACCGTATCCCTACCTAACCCATATCTAACACTAACCCTAAGCCTAAACCTAAACCTAACCCTAATTATAATTCTAATTTTGAGCCTAATTGAAACACCTTTTCTAACACTAATTGTAATCCTAACCCTAGTTCTAATTCTAAGTCTACTTCCAACCCTAACCCTCACTTTAATTCTAACCCTAAGCTTTATATAAACCCTAATTAAAATATAACCCTAACCTTCAACCTAACTCCAATCTTAATTATAAATATAACCTTAACCTTAACCTTAACCCTAAACTACCATAACCATAATTCTAGTACTAATAATAATTGTAATCCTAACCCCTAAATATAACTCTAACCCTAACCCTAAATCTAACCCTAATTATAATAATAATTTTAACCCTATTGGTAACCCTAACCTAAACTCTAATCCTAATCCTAATTGTAGTCCTAATCTTTAACCCTAATTATATAACCCAAACCCTAATTATAATCATAATTCTTACCCTATTGCTAACCTTAATCTTAACTTTAACCCAAATTCTAATTTTAACCCTAATTTCTATTGTAACCCTAATTCTATCTTTAACCCTAATTATAACCCTAAGCTACCCTACTCTTAACCCTAACCATAATTGTAACCCTAACTTTATAATTACATATAATAATTTGAACAAATGATTATAAAAATAAATGATTGTAGTGTAGTATAATATTATATAGTAATATGAATTATATATGTAAATTTTTATTTTATAAAATTATTATATATTTGTAAATCTATATGTTTATAAAAAACTATATATATAAGAATAAAATTATTTATATAAATAATTAATAAATACTAATAATGTATATAACCATTATATAAATAATGTAGACATAAAAATAATTATCAATAAGGTGTTACCAAAGGGGTAGCACCCATTGAATTATAACAATTTGAGTTAAACATCAATTACTTTAATCGCTTTTGAGGGGATATGGTGGATGAGGGAACAATGACCATCAATGAATTCAATAACATGTTAATAATATTAGTTTCTAGTTAGTTAGTAACATACTCTCATATTCCAAAACCTAAAAGGTAGGTGCATGAAAAAACATCAAAATCAACCCCTTAAAGAAACAAATTGATGTCATGCCTAAAGACTATTAAAAAAGTAGCTTTAAAGGTGTTGGTGAAAATATTTGACCTCTACAATATTAAATACAA
Source organism: Sequoiadendron giganteum (assembly GCA_007115665.2). Taxonomy (NCBI): domain Eukaryota; kingdom Viridiplantae; phylum Streptophyta; class Pinopsida; order Cupressales; family Cupressaceae; genus Sequoiadendron; species Sequoiadendron giganteum. The sequence goes on along the minus strand of CM021109.1, from coordinate 525,878,855 downwards.
AATGACTCTATAATGCCCAAGAAGGACCAATCAATTCACAATAGTTGCAGAGATTACCATTGCATTGGTGATATTCTTTTGAATTTTAATTGAGGTACAACTCCCTCTTCTGATATATTTTTTTATTTTTCGAAAATAATGAAATAGGGTATAATTTTGACCAAAAAGAGGGAAAGGAAAACTAACACCTATTCATAGCCATGAGATATATGTGAAGAGAAATGCTTTAAATTTAAAGAAACTACTTCAATGCTGAAATGGATGGAAAACAATAAATATCGTGGCTCACAAACCAGAATACTAATGCTTGCTAAATCAACTCAACACAATCTTAATCATTCACTATAAATAAATGAATTAAACAACATTGAATAGCACATCCTCACATGGAAGGAATACCCAAATGTTCATCTAAGCCCATAGACTTATTCATAAACATTAGCATTCAAATCATAATTTACTGCACACCGATAATAAACATTCACAACAATGAATTGAAACTCTAAAATTTGATCATTCTATTATGATCAATTCTCACTCATGCATTACAGTGCAAGGGGATAAAAATTGTGGACCCTTGCAATATCTAACTATGATATATTTAAATTTTTTACAATGTAATAGTTAGAATTTCTTGAAATCTGATTCTTAGATGCTAATCGTCGCTTGGCCAAAAATCGACTAACCTTGTCAAATTATGACAACACCTCCATTAATTGATAATTTTAAGGATGGTTATGATTACATCCCATCTCTTGATTGATAAGAAAGGAGAATGAATTGTCACTTGTTATAAGCAAACCACATGGCTTACCTTTGTGCAAAATATCAACCTCCTTTAACTTCTATTGATTGTAGGCATGCCACCTAAGATCATTTTGTGCAACTTATTGAAATGTAGAGGATTTCATCACTATTTGAATCTAACTTGAAAGATTTCCATCACATTGCCTTGCTTGAGTTAATTGAGTTTGAAATAATTAAAGTGTACTTTTAGCATTAATTGCTTCTGGGTGAGCTCCACCAATTTTCCTCCACTACTCTATAAATTAACTTCGCTGCTAGTCATTTGCATAATGCTAATTTCTTCTTCTAGTATGTTGAGTTCATCGAGTGAAGTGGCTATGGAGAGTGATTTCTTGGTTGTAGAGGGTATTGAGTGTAGTACCATCCATAGGTAGGTAATATACCAACTGAGAGAATTCTTCTTGATCTATAACAATGTGGAATAAGAAGTGATCCATAAAATTATTGGCAAACACTTCATGTCCCAGGTGCACGTCCATAATTCCAATTTGCTTGAGCACTTCCTGTATAACATTATATGCACCTTTGGGAGTTTTGGATGGGGGTTGCAAGCTACTGAGCATTTGGTTCATCTGTGATATCTACTATGTGTTGAAGATGCCATAAGATGCCTCTCCATTCATCTGTGTGTGGGCCTAGCTGGCGATGTAATTTGCATCACTTTTGTGTTGTGCAGTGAACTGGTTGGTCAAGTCATTGCCCTATTGTGTGTTGGTCTGGAGAGAAACAATATGGAAATGTTCACCCACTACGTCGAGTTCAATGAGAACCTCTTCTCCCTGTGTAGATAGAGTGCATGTAAGAAGTAATTGAGGCTATTAGAGTCCCTATGTTCACTCTCTATGCCTGAATACCCTATGTTGTAAAATCACTCTTTTTTGGCAATGTAATACATAACTTTTATCGATAAATATATAGATATATATCTTTTGGCTTTAAAATTCTCTGTGTTATGGAAATTCCTTGAAAATCCTTTGTTTTCTTTTATATCCATAGCTTATAGCTTTTCATTTTATGCTCATGGTGAATGACTTGATTTTCATGGATACAAATCTTCATTTCTTGCAAGCAATTTTTCTTAATCTACAAATGTATCCTTGATAATGAAGCAATTTTTGGCTTTGTATGCATTGGTTACCTATTTCTAGGTAGGCTCTTAAAATACTTTGGAGTTCTCCATTGTTATGAAAACCTGCTCATATGTCACCTTTCTGATAATTTGTCTCTTAACACTCATTGTTGTTATAAAAATCACATCAGGATCAGGTGTGCCAAAACGAACTTGTACATTTTCCATGTCTATAGAATGAATAAGTTTTGAAAACCCTGTCGAGAACCAACAAAGGTTGGAAAAATTTGTGAAATACCACTAAGCTTTAATCACTTTGTTCTTTTGCCATCCAATTCTCTACTTCGATGACATAATCCTTTTAATAACTGCAAGACCCCTCGGTCAACTTATCATAAAGACCAACACACAAATATTCAAAAAATAAGCTTGTCGAGTGAAGAGAGAGTTTTCAAACCATGTTAATGTCAGATGTAGTTTTGAGAACTTAGTTTAAGACTGATGAAAGTAATTTTTTTATTTGTCTAAGTACCTTGAGGGATTTTTCTTAGAGAGGGGTAACTGAAAATGAGGGCAACAAAAGGATACAAAATTTGTATTTTCATATTTTGTCCTTATCTATGTTGTTTGATTTCATGTAAATATAATTTCAAACCCCCTTTTGTAACTAATTAATGCCTCTTGGAAAAATAACAATAATATATTTATATTATAAGTTATATTATATTATATTATATAATAACAAATAATATAAAATAAAAGGGGTTGTGGTTGTTCAAGGTTGAGTTTAGATAACACATGCACAAAGATAAAAGTAATATAAAAGGTGTAATAATGGAGGAGGATATCATGATTGTGGAAGAGGCCCTACAAGTAAAATGGTCTCCAATAAATTCTTAACTTCGATTACAACTTCCACCTCCTTCTTCCTACAACCAGTTTCAGAGTGCAAGAAAAATACTATAGTGTTCCATTATCTTTTAAAATTAATAAATAAATTATATTGGCAATGAGTTTGTGGGGTCACTACTTGTTGGATCATGGTTTTCTATTCCAATGCACTGTCTCCTCCAAAATTAGTTTCTTGGTATCTGCTTGGATTGAAATTACGTTATTGCACTATCATGACAAGTGTCATGTAATAAACTATGCCCAGGTATCTCTTTCATCCCTAATTAACCACAAGGTTAAGATCAAAGAAAATAAATGTAGAAAATTATCAGCTTCTCATTATAATGTAACATATGTTTACAACAAAATTTCTCTAAATTAAGCCCTTTTCAACATGCATTATTGCATTATGTTAATGTGCGGCTTCCACCGACTACATGTATGCTGACATGGTATTGAGATTAAATAATAAGTTTGGGCCCCGCTATTACCCTTTGACCTAGTTGTACCATGTCTATGGGTCCACCATTGTCCCTTATGATCATTATTTTATTGGAGTGCATAAGTTCTTCCTAGTGCAACTTTGAAAAAGTTGTATCCTTTGAAGTTGCACTAACACTAACGTGTTATCTTGTCAAGTTACCCCTTCAATAATTTGTGCTTATAGTGCAGACATGGGTCCACCATATATATAGGAGGCATTACCATATTCCCAACACACCCATCCTTTGTAGTGCGGTTTCTTGATAAGTCGCCAAGTTGAACATGTGCTACTACACAATGTTGACAGGCAACATCTACTTAGATTGGGCTCAAGTGAACTCTTTGGGCTCTATTAGTATTGACAAAGGTGACTAAGCACTAGGTGTTTACAACTCATTCCAACTAGACGTATCTCTGTGACATGATTTCTCTAAAATTGAGCCATCTAAAACTATGATAATACACTCTATTGACACATGGTAGCCATGATGTAAAGTTTAACTAACTTGGCATCCCACTTATGAACTTGATAATCTATATGGGGTCATCACGATGATTTAGAATTGCCTTTATAGGTGGTAGAATGTAATTGTAGCACAAGCATTCTTCATAGTGTAGTTTCAAACATGTCTACCATTTTAAAGTTCTTCTCATGTGCTCTTGTGCCATGTGTCTTCCATGCCTTTGACAAATCTAATGGATTCACCTGTATACTAATTCCACTATAAACACCTAAAAATGATTAATACATTTTCATCTTTTCATTTCATCATTATTTTTATCATTTCTTCTATCTATATTAATTAAATAATGTTTAATTATTTAATTAAGATGATATTTTCCTCATTCCATCATAATTATTTTAATATTTTTATCTATCTACATTAATTAAATAATTTTAATTATTTAATTAATTTATCACTTATCATTTTCCCTCCAACATTAATAATAATTAAAATTCAATTTATCTTTGGTCCTCTATAATTAAATAATTTTCAAAAATTATATAATTAGTTAACACTCCTCTTTAAAAAAATAAATAAATTATTTATTTAAATTAAATATTTTCCTCTGTAATTAAATAATTTTTAAAAATTATTTAATTAGCTAACAACCCTCTTATAATTTATTTAAATTAATTTTTTCTTCTAAATTAAATAAATTAATATATATTTATTCCTCGAACTATCATTTTGAATTAAATAAATTTATTTATTTAATTTTCTTAGCTTTCCCTCCTTCGTTAGATTTAGATTATATGTCTTACCCTATGTTGAATTTTTCTAACCATTTATCTTTCTAATTAATCTCCATCATTGATCAAACATCAAGTGAAGCGTAGAAATAGAAAGCTTTCATTCATTCATATCCCCTAGCACTCATGATCAAACGTTAAAACTTTTACTATCAAGCATTATCAAGCTACCATTATCAAGCTATCATTATCATGCAAGCATGTGTCAAGCATCCATTATCAATCATTATCAAACATTGAGCCTTCATTCTATCATGTTAATATCAAGGTTATGCTAAAAATCTAACAACAAATCTACATCAAATATTCAAGTATTTATCAAAGAAATAATAGAGCAATCTAAGGTCTTTGCTATGGTATTATTGTTTATCATTTAATTTTATGCATATATCTTAGGCTTTATTGAGTGATTGTTGATGTGTGAATTTTCTACTTTCATTGCATTGTTACTATTTGTGATTCACATTTTCATCATCCACACCCGCCAATCCTAATGCCAATTTCCTATTTCAACGCACATTTTCTCCATAATGCAACTTAACCAATAAAATTGAAATGCTTTTTGCACTCAAGGATTGCACATGTGCTAGTCCCCCTTTTTTTTAGACTCCAGGAATCGGTTGGGTATTTGTCCCCCTATAAACTACAGTGCGCCTGGTAAAATATTTTTCATGACTGGTGACGTTGGCATGAAACACCCTCTAGTACCATAGGGACGGTGGGAAGACTAGACCTTGTGACCTCTTTCCTGCAACATGATGCTTTATCCAATCGAGTTAGGCCCATCGACCACACATGTGTTAGCCCTTGATCAACACTCTACAACTAGAATTGATGGTCCATCTTCAAACTTGAGAATGACTAGTGGGAGACACCCTGCTTTTCTCGTATGAGCCATTATTGCAACAAGAAAAATATTCCAACCCAACCTTTTATAATTTCATTTCATTTTCTTTCAATTCATTATTCTTGTGCATCCAAGGGAGAATTACACTATGAAATTGAGTTTTTGAAGCAAATTCAAAAACCTTAACTGCAAAATTAGCATTTGAAAGTGCAAAGAATAGGTAATTCTAGAATTGACATCTGCTATTAAAAATGATTTCAATTTGAAAGATTTTAGTTGTTACAATTTTTTTGGTATTATTTGAAAATGTCTACAACTAAAATCCTATCTATGTTTAATTCTTCAAAGGCCTAGTTTTTTCCATGAAACACAAAAATGAGTCAAGCATCATAGCTGACTAGAAAAATGAAGAGAGGATATTTTGAGTCAATTACTAGGTTCTGCCAAAAGGGCCAAGCATTCCCAAGGCATGGGAATTCTTTTAGATAGGTTCATTAACAAAGCAATGTATTCGAGAAATGCTACAATCCCAATTCAGGGTTAGGACTTATTCGATTATTGCTATAGGAGGATCAATGTTGCATTTCCAATTTTAAAAATTTGGAACATGGACTTGAGTAGAATAGTCATGCCCAACATTTTCATTAATATGGACCTGATCAGGGCAATTACCAAAATATATGATGTATAGTCAAGAACTTTAGTTAATGGTAAGGGTGGTGTTTTGATGAAGTTGGACAAAGATCTTATATGTGAAGTGTTCAATATAAATATGGGTGAAAATATCCCTATAGACTTCAATACATCGTGCAAATAACATGCAAAAAATATATATATAGTTACCTCACCACAAAAAAGAGGATCCAGACAAAAAACTCACAAAATTTTCCAGATATGAGGTAGAGCCTTTTGATGTTGACATTTTTGAGAAATATTTTATCATGACATATTATACCTTGTGTTATGTCTTGTTTATAGGTTTTAAGCCATAGATTCCCATCCACTTGATGATGATGACACTAGACATGTACAACTTGAAGATTTGAACTAAAGTCATGATTTCGCTACTTATATTGAATAAGGAATACCTAATGAATTAATAACGATAAACTATTATGAAAATATTATATACTTCAAATGTTATTCCTTGCTATGTCATATTATTTTGTATAATATAATAGATATCATGGAGAAATTCATTACAATTGAGGTTGTTTAATGCTAAGGGTGTCCATGTACTGGTTTAAGGATGAACACATATTTGGGACATGCATTAACAGTCTTCCAATTTTGTTATCTTTTAGGAGTATTTTGTGTAGCTCGTGTTGAGGAACCTTGGGTATCAATGTGACAAGCTATTTGAGAGGGTGATTAAATTTTTGAGGCCTAAGGATAAATGACTAGAGGTATGGGTAAATCATAACTAGGGTGATTGGTTTCTTCACTTCAACACTACAATTATCAGAGTTTATAGTGCTCTAGTGTAGTCTCACATATTACCCAAGTATGTGCTTGATATAATTACATACTTGATCATAGGAAGGGATCTTTATTACATGTTTTATTTTTTTTATCATTGACAAGAAGGGATTAGAGCTATTAGCTCCTAAATTACAAGCATATAGGATGGAAGTGGACAAGAAAAGAAATTGTGACCCCAAGCATTTCATAGATTAGACCAAAATAACAATGGGGAAATCATACTTTTACCATGAATTTGATAGACTCAAGGAACTAATCAAGAATTTCATCTCTGATACGAAGGTTGGAGTAAGGAAGGAGCAATGGTATGCCATTTTATGGTAAAAGAGAATTTAAGAAAATAAGTTGATCCTAGCTGCAAGGGCGAATTTAGGGAAATCACAAATCCTATTCTCAAGATTAGACCATGCATGATAATATTGCCACTCTTGCTCTTAAGGCTCCTACACCAATACAAAGACAAATCAAAGTAGAAGCACAAGTAGAACAAGAAGTTGAAAAAATTGTTTAACAAATAATAGCATATGCTCCTCCATAACTCATATCAAGGCAACCAGGCGGTGCTCAACCCTTGGTTGATTATTCATTTGATTATAATATTTTAAGGAAGGCATACACCGATTACTTACAAAATAAGGAAAATTTTAAGGATATATTGACCACATGGATTGCTAGGGTAGCAATAATGGGAGGAATATATATATATACGAGCAAAATTTGATCCCATAATCCCTGTTAAGTTGGAAAGCACTCATGAAAGTGTTAGAATTATTAAATGACATATTTTCTTACCAAGTAAAAGTTGATTTTTTTTTAAGCATTAGAAGAGGCTTTGATGCTTAATATATTGGATGAAAATGGAAACATCAAGCCAGTTGATCAATGGAATTCTGACTTTCACAATATTTTTCCTTCTTCATGTTCCTCAATTTTTGTAAGTGATGAGTTTGATTCAAATTTCTTGAATAATAGCTAAATAAATTAATAAAGTTGGAATCCAGTTTCGATGGTTTCATAAAGGAGACTAAAGTAGCCTTAGATGACAAATACATAACACATATGAACAAGGTGGCAAAGGTTTTGGATTTTCAATGGCTTACCAAAACGATGAATGCATTGTGGCTAGAAAAATATTATGGTTAATTTAACCTTCCTGGGTCATCAGTGTCACCCATTTTTGTCTCCAGCATCAAATGAAGACATGTTCTCCAACAACTTCAACAAAGATTTTTGGCTATAATTGCAAGAAGGGAAATATTCTGTTATGGTTTGTTATACCCATTTTGTTTCAACACAATTTTGGTTCTTACATGTAAAATATAACAAATGTCACTTGCTCCTCAAGCTTGCATGCTCATTCTTTCTTTAAAAGGGTGGGTAGGCTTCTTTTTCAAGGGTTTTGAAAGTTGTAATTTTGCATGAGATGCTTAGTCTTTAGTATGTCTTAGAATATAATGTTCAAAGTTTGTAATTTTTTTATTTACCAACAATATACACTTTGACTGAAGCTAATATGAAAATATGCTTCAATATATTATTGTCTCCAAATTGTAATAAAATATTCTTTTGAATAATATAATCAATGATTATTGAGTTCTCTATTGTAAAATTTTGAAACTATCTTATTTTCATTGATAGATTTCTGTTTAATGGATAGAGTAAATGCCATCATGGAATTGATGAGTATATCATCGTTACAATTGCATAATTAAGTAGGATCATATTGCTATCCATTCATTACAAATCCTTGCTAATAAGTACAAGCTTCACATTTGCTACACACCACTCTATAATTGTGTTATTAATTTTTATTTAGTATCATTTAAGGCAATCCCACCTAGGTTTTGTAGAGTTTGACATACAAAGAATAGTAATTATAGAATACATCTCCCATTCCTTGCCCAATCTTTAGATTTACAAATAAGCAAATTGATGTTCACAATTTAATACTGAATCCAAACTTCGTGTCTCTGTCCCAATCCCTACACCTACTTCTTTTCCCACCGATCTCATCTTCACTACTTATTTCGTGGTTGCCAATGGTTGTCCAGTATAATGAATGTTCAACGACACATAAACTAGTAAGATATGATACAATTACCCTTAGTAATCTCAAACGAATTGTCATTGATGAGAAAAGGGACAACATCTAGTATATAATACATTTAAAATTTCAATATTTTATTATTTAAAAAGTATATTTTTATCTCAAATAACGTGAAAACCCAAAAAATGAGTGAAAATTCTCACCCAATTAAACTCACAATAATTTTTTTAAAAATATTTGTTGTTAAAAATTTTGCATTTTAACTTCACAAAACATAACTATCTGTTTAATGAAAGTAGATTTCCATAATCAATAAAGAATGTTGAGAATTGTTTATGGATTTTGATTGTGTAAGTTTTTTTGCATCAACGTTTTGAATCACACTCAAATGAAGAGTTGAAAAAAGATATGAAAAGATTACTTGCAGATCCAACAAATTTAAAAGGATAGAAGGAAGGTGAGAGAGGGGGGGTTAAGGCACAAAACTTGAGGTAAAGGAATAAAAATACTATGACCAAAGAAAAGAAGGGGAGAAAAGAAAATAAAACAACTGAAACCAAAGGAAAGACAAGAAGACACCAAGAGACAAAGAAATAAAAAACACAACTAAATGACCCCTCTTATAAGACACCAAGGGCTCATTTAGCTGTGTTTTTTCTTTCTTTGTCTCTTGGTGTCTTATTGTCTTTCCTTCGGTTTGAGTTGTTTTATTTTATTTTCTCCCCCTCTTTTCTTTGGTCATAGTATTTTTATTCCTTTACCTCAAGTTTTGTGCCTTAACCCCCCCTCTCTCACCTTCCTTCTATCCTTTTAAATTTGTTGGGTCTGCAACTAATATTTTCATATATTTTTTCAACTCTTCATCCCGATGATGGATCATCGAGTGTGATCCGAAAAGTTGATGCAAAAAAACTTACACAATCAAAATCTAGAAATAATTCGCAACATAGCTATCTGTCTTAACCAATTTTTTAACACTTTATTTATTGAAAAATACAAGTATTAATCTACCCTTAATCAATTCACATTACCATTGAGAACACATATTAACAAGGTCGCGTTGTTGTGAAGAAAATTTGAGAGTAGTTGTGGTTTTATTTTTTTAACAATGATGAGGAAAGGTGATTTAAATGTTGTCAAATATGAAAACCCTCTAATCACCTATGTATAACTGTTGTTTTGCATTTTTTTTGTATAAACAATTATTTTTCTTTGTATGAACAAACCTTTTGTTTCATGAACAATAAAGTCTATTATTTCTATGTTAGGATTAAATCAGACTAATTTTGAGTTCAATTATGGTTATTGTTATGGTTATGGTTATTGTTATGGTTAAGGTCAAGGTTTAATTAAAGTTATGGATTTAATTAGGGTTGAGAGTTAAGGTTAGAGTTTAATAAATGGTCAATTACAATTAGTGTCAGGGTTAGGAATTTATTAGGGATAAGGTTACAATTGCATAAGTTTGGTATTACAATTTAAGATTTCTTTTATAATTTTCTTTTGTGTAAAAATCACCACACCTTTCATAAATATGAGGTTAATCAATTAAATAAAAAAATATTATTGTAATAAAAAGGTTAAGTAAATATGAAAAAAAAAAACATACAAGCATTTAGCTCTAAATTTAATAAAAATGTTATTATACAAATATTAGGAATGTATTTCTTCATATGTTATAATTTAAAATTTTAATGATTATCACCAATTTATGAATTTGATTGTGTACTAATTTGGTTCATTTTTAATGTCATCTAAGTGATCTTTATGTATGTAGAATTGAACTTGAAGTTTGAATCTAAATTTGTATCTCACACACTTGATCTCACTAAATTACATTGTTTGAAACTTGTTTGTGTCTATGTATGTGCTCTAAATTTAATAGGGAATATGTGTTGTTTACATGGATTAGAATTTTGAAGTTTAAATTTAAAAATTTGAGTTTCCTATTTAAAAATGTTAAATTGATGTAAATCCTTTTTATTATTTACATCTGTATTGTTTATTTTATTTTTTAGTATTTTTATTTTACTTGTGTATATATGTAACTTTTAGTTTTACTTTAAAAAAAATCGTATTCAATATTTTGATAAATTTAATTTTAAATTTTTTTAGATTTATTTGTTTCTTATTTTATAAATGTTATATTATTAATATTTGAGATGTAAATCATTGTGAAATTTAAGACAAAATGTCAAAAATTTGTTAAAAAATTAAAATTAATTATTAACAAATTTGATATATAAATAATAATAAATATACTTATATAATAAATTGAATAATATATATATTATAAATTTAATTAATTTAAATTATTTTTTAATTTTTTAATTAAAAATGACAAGAAAAAATGTTTAAAATATCTAGATTATGTTTTCCAAAATATTTATAATTTTTTTAAAATTTAATATTTTAATTAGTTCCATATATTTATATAATGAAAATTCATTTGACAACAATAAATATTAATGATATCAATTTTTCACAATCCATACTGTATATTGTTCAATGATTTTTGGATTGAATGTAAAATATTCCACTAATTCAATGAATTCCTAAGATTTCAAATACAACTTATCTCAAATCAATATTTAGTACTATTTATTTGAGGAAGAAACTGTTTTTAATAATAGGAAAAAACCAGTCACTCAATTTAATCTTATTGTAGGTTTTTTTTTTGGAGAAGAATAATTTGTCCAATCATAATAAAGAAAAATTGTGTATTATGTTATTATGTTTAAAACATAATCAATTTGAATGATTAAAATATTTGAAACTTTAAAAACAATATTGTTAACAATATTTTCAATTGATCTAAACTAAACAATTTAATCATCAGTTACAAACTGCCCCTAACTATAATTTCATGACAGAAACTAATAAATAAAAAATTAAGAAAACAAAAATAATTTTATAGAAAAATACAATATTTATCATTATAAAACATTTCATCGAAATAGGACGCAAAACTAAATGGGAATTGGCATGGGCATGCAACTTTCAGCGTTATAAGCAGGTCAATTGTAATAAAGTACCAAATTTTGATAGCTATTCATAAAAAATGTCCCTCCGAGTGTCTCTGAAATTGAATTAGAATTGTTTTTTTTCCTCGTTTTGAAATCCATAGCAAACAAAACAAGCCTGGCACGAAGAAGCAGAGAAAGCTAGCAATCATGGTGAGAGTAGTGGTAGGAGATGAAACCCACTTGAATTCTATGGAGACTCATCTCTCCCAGTCAGCCATTTCCGTTCAAGTAAAAAGCAAATTCTCTTCTCTTCTTATTATCATCCATTTTGTCTCTGCATTGTAATTGTAATTTGAACGAGTTGAACAGCACAAAATTTTCTATTGATAAATTTACCATAACTCTCCCCTAAACAATATCAGGTTTGTTAAATTAATGATCATTTTCGGTGAAATTTGAAGGTGGGTCTTGCGATTGGTAAGCTGGGAGGTGCAAAATCCAACCGTAACTCCGTATTTGCACTCATTCCGACACCCACAAATGACGGAGTTGATCCCGCTTCTTTAATATCTGAAAATGCAGAGTCTTCCAGGAGTGGGAGAGTAGATAAGAAGAAGGTTTCTAAGGGTAAATCAGTGGCAGATTCATCTTCACTGATAATTGATGTTGAATGGGTTGGAGAACATGCCCGCCAGGTAGAGCCCTAATTTCTTATTTTAAATTATAGTATGGGTTTCAAAAACATATTTCTGAACTGTAAAATGTTATATGGCAAATTAGTTTCTTCTTAGATTGACATTTTATTAACTGTTTTACAAAATTTGATATAGATTGATATTTTAGCTCGGGAACAGACTCTGTGATCTATGATCAGGATGTGCGATGTATTAGCAATGCAGTTTAGAGCTCTTTATATAGAAAATTCTATCTAGCGGTCCCATATCAAATAATCATGCCTTTAGGTTTATTTCGTTTCTGTTTTATAGATTCAGTGAATTGTCTGATGATATAAAGGGTAAGAGATAGCTGCAGTTGTCCCTGGGACCACCTTCAAGTTTCTACTAGTCTATATTTAGATGGACTCGAAATGATTTTTCTCTCTCTCAATTTAAATGGAATCAAATTCAACGATTCATCCAATCTTAGGAAAAATTGGTTCTGCCTGAGTAAAATTTGTCTCCTTGATTTCAATAGAATTCCTCGACAGGGTGCAGCAGGAAGACACCAATTTATAGATCTAATGATTATGAAATACACACACTTATACACGTACCTTTGTGCACTGTGTATACATATAATGGTAACTGTAGCTATAAATTAATATCATTTTTAATTACAAAATAAGGTGTCTATGAGCTGTATGATCATAGTTCCATGGATATGAAAGAAAACCAAGAACCTGGCTACTATCTTAGCCAAAGCATTTAGTATATGGGTGAATCCAAAGGAAGAGATTAGCATATCATGGAATTGTCCGCTTACTGGGAGATTTGGGCTAGTTATAGAGACACCTCAATTGTTGATTCTATGTTCTTGCATCCCAAGTTAGGTGTAAAACTGGTAGATGAGCTACTTCGAATAAAGGGATGGAAAAGATAATATGCTTGTTTTGTAGCTCTGGGGTATTGAGATGAGCCGTTTTTCACTTTTCTTAAGCTTGCAGAAATTGCTTACACACGGATCAGGGTAGCTGTATCCTTGTGGCTGCTAGTCTGTTTTGGTCTCGTGGATGTTAATAAAATCATAGGCATCTATCTATATTGGCTGTGCACATATGGTCTGTTAATAACTTTGGTTAGACGACATGAGTTTCTCAGTAAGGTTGTTCATTATACATATATTGATTGTAAAAGGCACTGATGACCTTGTTTGAGTCTGATTTAGTTTGCCCTGTTCTGATGGTTTGCTGCATCCAATCTTCTGCCCCTATATACCTATACAAACACACACACAAAAGCAAATGCTTAGCTGATTGAGTTTTCATTTGTCATAGTAAAGTGCAATTTGCTGTTAATGTTGGATCTCATCTTTTGTTTCATCCATAGCTACCAGATTTGAAAATTTGCTTTGGTTCTGGAGGCCACAAAAATTCACAAATCCGTAAATTTTAAAAAAAGGTGTAAAATTTCTATAGGAATTGAAAAATCAGGATTGAATCAGACAAATTTGGCCAGTCAAAATAATTCAGATCTAGTTGGATTTAGACCAGATCCGGCTGAATCTGGGAGCTGTGTTTTCATTGTGAAGTCCATATACAATGTTGAATGAAGTCTAAATTGACCATAGTGGCGTTCCCTTTACACAGCACCGACAAAATTCATTACCCAGATTTAAAATAGGGAAAGCTGGGGAAATTAACTGTAAATTTGAGGAAATAATCAAAAGTTTTTGGGTCAAAGCCTGAGATCGACAGTAAACCAGCATAGGAAACATTGTGAGCTCTGATTCTCACAAGAAATTGTAAGTTATTTGAGATGTTTGGTACTGTGTAATTAACATTGTGGAATTCTCACCTGCTAACCATGACCCCTATCATGTTTGTGTGAATTATTATAAAATATTTCACTTTCAGAGTGGTATTTGTTGTCTTGATTTCTTCTATTTTGATATTTAGTGTTGAATATTTGTCATTCCATGATGCCTCCAGCTGCAAAATTTGAGTTCGTCGAAAGCAACAGATGGAAAACATTTTTAGAAAATCAGTCAAATGCTATCTAGGACTTTTATGTATTTCACAGTCACAATGTCACGGAGTTTTTGTCTTTTGAGATTATGGAAATTTTCATATTTGGATATTTTTACTATCTTTTTGGCTTAAAGTAAAGGAATAAATACCCTACATGGCTTTATCCATTCAGGTTTCCAAAATGCTAGTCGGAGGATTGTATATTGTTGGAATCTATGTCTGGGCTGCTGAGAGTGTCTTCAAAAACTCTACTTTGGTGCTTTGGCAGGTGATTTTGCTCAACCCTTTCATTACACAAGTGTAACAGGAATTCAGTAGATATCTAATTTTTGTCATTTTAAATTAGTATTATAATATTTTTTTTGCTTTAGACTAATGGTTAGATGTATACAAGAAACATCTTTCAATACTGAACAGTTTTTAATGACATTTTACTCAATGAAAAAATAATTTCATAAGAAACTACTACTGTAAAGCTTTTTATTTTTCATTGAAGTGCAAAATAAATTCTTCATATATCAAACAAGGCATCTTTCCGCCAGTGGTTTGTTTTAACCAACGATTTGGAAGATTCTGAGTATTATAAATGCTCATAGCAATCATAACCTGAATGTTTTTTTTTTACGTTTGAGTTAGCTGGGACTCTCTCCAAATGGTAGAACTATGAAGATAAATAAATTATTACTTGCTAGCTTTATTGGCACCTTTGTAATGTAATCTAATAAGTTATTCTGGTAAGGATAGCATTAAGTAGGTGTGAGAAATTCCCAGCGATTTTTGATTCTGAAGTATCTAACAAGGTACTCTTAAGGAACTTGCTGGGACAGATTTTAATTTTATTTGCAATAAGATTCTTTGTTTCATTTAATTAAATATTAGTACTGTTTTCAGAAATACATTAAACAGGGTATAAACATTGCCAGGTCACTTAATATAGTGCATAAACATTTTTCCTGCAATAGAATCTGACATAGGCATTGACACTGTTTTCAAATGGTAGAAATATGAAGATAAATCAATTAGTACTTGCTTGCTTTATTTGTGCCTTTGCAATGTAATCTAGTAAATTATTCTGCTAAGAATAGCATCGAATAACTGAGAAATTCCCCAAGTTTTTGGTCCTAAAACATCTAACAAGGCACTCATAAGGAACTTGGTGGAAGTTGAAACAGATTTTAATTGTTATTGCAAGAAAATTCTCAGCATGATTTAATTACCATTTTCAGAAATACATAAGGCATACCATGCGTGGTTATAAACATGGCCAGAGCACTTAAGATGAGGCATACACATCTTTTGTGCAATAGAATCTGACATAGGCATTGACAGCATTCCAAGATGTTGATATTATTCTGTAATCCCTTGTAATTTTCATTTTTCAGCACTCAATAGAAAAAGCCAAGCCAAGTAGTTAGGCTTGAGAGTTTTGATTCTAGATACCTTTTATGTGATTTGTTGATTTCACAGTTACTTTTGTGTTTTATTTGCAATTTTTTTTTTACTACTCAATAATTCATTAGAAAGAAGGTACCTGAAACTAGTGTCTCACCTTAAATATTAAGACAAAGCATGACTTATTCATCCCAAATGTACCATAGTCTTGGTGATGACACGAGAAACATGTCTATTAGACTTCTGTGGGAATTTACGCATTAAAAATTAATGCTTAAAATTCGGTGTAAAATATTAGGGTTTTCAATTTCTTTGAATAACCAGTACATGTCATTATTCACACATCGTATATATATCAAAATAATTGAGCAGAATATATGACAGGATACTTTGTACTAAAATAATCTTCACTCTATAATATGTTGATCAAGTGTTGTGATGTCCCTCATCCTTTTAAATTTTAAATATGAATGAACTATCATAATAATAATTTGGGGTATCCCAAAGCCTTTTAAATTTAAAATATGAATGAACTATCAGTATCACACTTGTTGTGTTCATTCATTGGTGTCATGGGGGAATGTTAACACTGATTTTTACTTACCCTGATGGCTTTGTCATATACAATTGACTTAGGAAGCATGGTCAATGCTTATTCACTCTAACATCTCCCCATAAAATTGACTAAAGGTTCACACATTGATTTTGCCTTCTTCCCATGGAAGACACAAGTTGACAACTCATTGGGACCACTAACAAAGTCACACTTTCCATGGATTTTATAATTGAGTAACTCTTGGGACAATGTTATTCATACCGGCATCCCACTTTATGTTGACTTGAGGATAACATTCTTCATGAATGATAACTTTCATGCTGAAGTCAACACCATCAATGCTCAAAGCAAGGTGTATGCACTCCATAACAAGGCATGATACAAGGATGGTCTAAGTTCTGACCACCATTACTTGTGTCTCTTGACCATATCACGTGCTGACAAGAAGCAAAGTACCCCACTAACAATGCTGCCAGTGAAGAAATGCACCAACTAGCATGACTGAAGATAACCTCCAAGAGTGATGATGGTTCCAAAAATGATTTAATGCACAAAATAGTCTTCCCACCAACACTTGCGGTATCCACTGTAATTTGGTGTAGCAATAACCACTAGAAGCCATGATAATGCAATCCAATAATGATGAAATACCTACAGTTCCTCAGAGTGAGCCTCATTGGGTCATTCATCTTACTACACAATAGGTTATAGCATTATCATCTCTTTTGAAAAATCAAATGCTTGCTACTTATATAACCTCTCTTGTTATCAAAGCCCACCATCGTCCCATATCTCCCATACATGTCAAAGTTCATTGCTTTGCAGAGTTGGGGAATATGACCTCTCAAATGAAATGGCCTACTGTCACCCAACCAACCATCATCAGTTCCACATGTCCTTTCCAAATCACTCAAGTAGTGAAAGGAAGCCGAGTGCGCAGAAGATGCTTGCTACACCGATCTAAGCATGAGAGAGTTGCAAAAATTTCTTAAATACCTTTAGCTGTTACAGATTTAGATACACATACATATCTGATATCATAAACAGATAAATAATGAAAATCATAACACATAATTTTACGTGGGGAAAACCCTTTCGGGAGAAAAACCCCACACTCCAAAACACGGCTCAATTATTTTATTCAACAACAATATAATTGCAGAGCTATGCTCTTGCAGGAGTCTTCACACTTCTTCTCAATTTTGGAGTAATTTTGGCAACATAATGGTACTTCAATAAAACATCAACATACAACTCCAAAATAGAAGTGCT
Source organism: Sequoiadendron giganteum (assembly GCA_007115665.2). Taxonomy (NCBI): domain Eukaryota; kingdom Viridiplantae; phylum Streptophyta; class Pinopsida; order Cupressales; family Cupressaceae; genus Sequoiadendron; species Sequoiadendron giganteum. The sequence continues at coordinate 525,861,102 of CM021109.1, read as the reverse complement.
CAATATATAGGAGCTTACAATGCATTAATTAGACATTTCTAAAATCCAACACTTAAGACTGAAGATGCAACATGGAAAGCGCCAAAAACACTACACGTGCATAATGGTAAGTTTCCAGTTGTCTACACATGTAATATTGCAACTACCAATTGTCACTAAACCTGCACATGCAAAGGATGCACTTGCCAAAATATAATTGCACCTCCAAAGCTCACATTGCATGCAAAATCAACATGAAATAGAAATTGCCTTCATGCACAACTCCACATGTAATTGGTAACTTCCAACTTGACTCCTCGAAAATAGAAATTGCAAGTTGTAACTCACAAGACAACATGGGATAATTATCAACTTTAAATAATTAAATAATTAATGCTAAGAAAAATCAAAGGTTGAGACACCTTCATTTTCCTAACATTCTCCCACTTGTCGAACACGTTTGAAGAGCCAGTGGAAGTAGTAGGGTTTAATTGCTAGAGGTTGGTAGGCCCATAGACTTCAAACACCATCTAAACTTCTCTGTGTTCACTGGCTTTGTCAATGCATTTGCAACATTCGTCAGGGTGTCAACCTCTTCCAATTTAACCTTCCCATCTTCCACCATATCACGAACAAAATGAAACTGCACATCAATATGCTTTGTTTTAGCATGGAAAGTAGGATTCTTTGCCAAGCAAATGACACTTTGACTGTCACAATAGATAGTAATCTGCCCTACATCAAAACCAATATCAGAACACAATCTCTTAAGCCAAATGGCTTCCTTACAAGCATGAGTAGCTGCCATGTACTTTGCTTTTTTCGTGGGCAAACCGACTACAACCTTTTGCTTACTCATCCAATTAATGGCACTACCAAACATCGTGAATACAGATCCATTGGTGCATCTTTTGCTGTCAATATTTCCTGTACAATCAAAATCCACAAACCCACGAATACAAATTGAATGTCGAGGTCTAGTGGGATAGCCATGAAAACATAGGGCATACTCGGAAGTGCCCTGCAAGTATCTGAACACTCTCTTAACTGCATCGCAATGTACTCGTCTAGAATTAGCCATAAACCAACTAAGGATTCCCACTGCTTGGGCAATGTCTAGGCTCATAGAAACTATAACATACATTAGACTCCCAACAACACTCGCATATGGTACTCTGGTCATGTCCTCCATCTCAGTAGGAGATTTTGGACAATCCTCCACAAAACGTTTTGCCCCTTGCATTACAGGAACAACTAACTGTCTTCAAGTTGTCATGTTGAATCTCTCCAACACTGAATTCAGATACTTGCTTTGGCTTAACCAAAGCTTTCTGTTAGCTTTGTCTCTTTTGATCAACATCCCTAGAATATACCTCGCCGCACCTAAATCCTTCATCTCAAACTGGGCTGCCAACTGAGACTTCAAATTTGAAATCAAACTTTTACCATTCCCAAAAAACAACATATCATCTACGTACAATGCAATTATGAGAATGCAACCATTATCGGATTTGTAATAAACACAACAGTCAGATTTAGATCTCAGAAATCCCAAAGACAACACATAGGTGTCAAATTTTTGGTACCACATCCTAGGAGATTGCTTAAGACCATACAAAGACTTTTTCAACTTGCATACCTATAATATCCCCATTCGATGTCCTCCTTTGGGCTAGTGTGGTTCTGACTCACTTACTATTTTTAGTAAGTACTATATTTAGTAACTAGTTTGGGTGGCAGTGCAGTGAAGGGTTTCCTATTTGGGCAATATGTTGGAGTTGCTTGACGAGCTTTAATGTTTTGGTCAGTTTGTTATTTGGTGAGCACTTACTAGTTTTAGTAGTTGCTCTTTATAGTAAGTCTATTTTGAGAAACTGGTCTCAAACTCTTAGTGTCCTCAACAATGTTATTTCTATGGTGGCGTTGGAGAGCCTAAGGTTGGATTATGTAATATTTGCTTTTAATCAGTCACTTAAGTTATTTTAATAAAACAACTTTATAACTTAAGTGAGGGGGTAGGTGGTCATCGAAAAGTACCTTGGTGCCTAATGAGATAACTTAATGTTGTTTTAGAAAGTTGAATAAGGTAAAATAGTTTCCTTTTGAGCAGGACGCCCTTTTGAGGATTATTTGATAATGTTTTAAAGTATAAAGCAAAAATATTAAAAGGTTTTTGGAGGGAAAATGATTCAAATTGGAGGTTGCCCTAATTTCTCCCTCCTCTCCTATTAATCTGTTTTTTGGCTCTCATTTGGTTATGATGGATTTGACAACTTAAGGAGACTCTGCTGGATTGTTTCCAGTTTATCTTTGCAACTGGTTGAGGACGGAAATCCTCATCCTTAACGCTGGTTTCAGTGGTGAGAGATCCACGCTAGTTGGAGGGAGTGATTCTACGTCAGGAATCACCATTGCTTTCAAGAGTCTGATCGTTCTTGGGATTCTAATATGAAGATTTTGTTGATTTTATGATTTCTTTGAGCATGCTACAGTACTGCTGTTATAGTGCCATGCTACCTTTTTGCTGCTACAGTGACGCGCTACAGTGTTAGGGCTTTGTTATTGGGGCTGGGTGAATAGGAGACCAGATAGTGAAGTTTACAATATATCAGGAGCTTACCAACAGCAGTTCGAGTCCATATTATCTCTGACAAACGTAACTTTCCAGGTTTGAGATTAATTTGTAATGTCATCCTATTTCTCTGCTGCTCAATCTGTTATTATCTGTTATGAAACTTTGTAATTGCTGCTATACTCCAGGTCTAATTACAATGTTCAGATATATGTGAATGATCTTTATCTGTTATTGTGTTTTCTGCTCAGAGTTTGAGTTATTACCTTGCTGTAGCTATTTCTGAGCATACTGTTTATGCAAATCAGTCAATATATTACTCAGATCATGATTGTTTAAAGGCTGTAATCTCATATCTGTTATTGCATCATTCTGAAACCTTTGTTAGGCCTGTTATTTCTGGTCTGTGTAGAAGAGTGTGATGAATGTATTGCTGTTTCAATCAGCTTGTCATAGCTTGCAAACCTCATACTTATTGCTGTTCATCTCTGAGACAAACACTCCTACATCTGCTCTACAATACATGTTATATCAGTCCTGAGACTCAGTCAGATTGGTAATTCTGTGAACTCTATTGCTGCAATATACTTCTGAGCAAATATACTATGTATTCAACAAGTCTCTTGCCCAGTTTATTTCTGTGTAAGTTTGCAGTGTCAAATGTTCAACTGTGAAATCAGTGCACTATCATTCTTTGTATGAGAAATTTGAGGTCTGTAACTTGCATTAGCATTAATGTCAGTTAGTATGATGTGAGAAAATGAAGTTATAGGTCTGATATTCAAGTTTGTTCAAGCAGTACTTTGAATACTGTTATTATGTTGCTTGGTAATGAACTCTTTTTGTCAAAATGGAACATCTGACAAGCTAAACACATTGCAAATATTTATCATACAAAAGGGGTTGGCCATTACAATACCAGATGTTCTTTACCTTTAACCTCAAAATGCTCTAGCTATGACATATAAATTTCTTCCTCCAAGTCACCATGAAGGAATGCTATCTTCAAATCCATCTGTTCCACTTCTAGGTCATACGCTGCTGCAAGTGATAACATGAACTGGATAGATGTCAACTTCGCAATAGGAGAGAAAATCTCACCATAGTCAATTCCCTCCACCTGAGAATACCCCTTAGTGACCAATCGTGCCCTATGCTTCTCAACATTGCCATCTGGACCAGATTTTCCCTTGAACACCTATTTACATCCAATGGGTTTTTGTCCTTCTATGAATTCCCCACTTGAAATTTTTGAGATTTTTTGATTAGTTTGACAATGTGAACATTTTGTCAAATGGTTATCATGCTTGGATTTTAGATGGCTTTAGAATCACTTCTTTCAAGACAATATTTTCAATGCAATTGGCATATGTAATGAAAGAGACTTATGTTCATTCCAAAACAAGATGCAAATCAATACACTATGGGTAAAGATAGCAGTTTATGCAAATCTGAATATTTATTCATTTCATGCAAACATTACATTAGAATTTCCAAACATTCTTTCTGACTTGGTAAAGTCTCCCACACAAGTCGTGATAGCTTCAAAACTCCCTATTCACCCTTTGTATGACTTATTGCAGCAACAATACCTTCAACGCTTGACTGAAGATGGACGAGCTTGACCCATTAGACAAATATCAAATATCAACCCAAAACTTTATATACTTTGCCAATACCAATTGAATCTTCAATCCAAAAGAATCTGTAACCTCCCATTGAAAATTGCCTCCTAATTGTGCAAGAGATATTTATCGTTATATGTCAAATTTGTTTTTGAAGGAGACTCACAAATTTGCAATGAAGAACATCGTGAAAGACCTGAGCGATCTCTCCAACTAACCAGCTAGGGTGGATTAGTCTCACCACCAAACCCAATTGCCCTAGAAGTTTTGCCCCAGAGCCAAGAACACAAAAACTCCTCAAATCACCAATAGAGAAAATAATCAAGCATAAACCAAATGAGTTCTAATTTCCACTTTAAATACTCCGTGAACTTTTCCCGCTCAAATAATAAAATATCCCTTATTATCAGAGTTGCCGGATACTCCCCTGCCCCTCTCCGGGCACGCGTATCCCCATATCCGATACGGATACTTGTGCGATACGCCACGGATACACGTTGGATACCGTACCCACACGTGCCCAAAAACCCTTGATTTTCCAACCGTGCCGGATACTATGTGATTTGATTTTCAAAAAAGCTGACATGAGTCTTCCAAAATATTATCTTAAAAAACTTTAATCATGCAATTTTTTGTTTTGTTTTGTATAAATAAAACCTACACCAAATGAAGAAGACAAATGAAATGTTTTTCTATTTCAGCAACCCATTTTTCTAAATCTTCTTGCAATACAACTCTACTATTTTTCTGGTGTTTTAATTTTTACAAATTTAAAAAAGTTAATTCTTTATAATTTTATATTTATATTATATTGTTTAAATGTTAGAGATTTAAAAAAAAATAAAACATTCTTGAAATGTAAATAAAATTTATCAATATATATTTAACTATTTTTTCTTTACTAAATTATTAATATTTAAATTTTAATATTATTTTAATTTATATTTTCTTATTTGCTTTTAAAGTAATGAAAATCTCCTTAATAACTTAGAAAATATATGTGTATGTATTGTTTATGAATGGCGTATCCAGCCGTATCCATATTGGGGGTCTTAAAAAATGGTTGTATCTGTATTCGATACCATATCCGTATCTGTATCCGTATCCGTGTCCATGCAACTTTGCTTATTATAAAGTACCTTTTTAATATTTCGCTAGTGTTCCACGGAGTTTCTTGACGGGGACACGTCCCTTGTCGGGGATGGGTTTCGGGGACAGGGGGAAAAAGGGTCTAAGTTTGGGGATGGCGAGGGGGCGACGGCCGAGGGGGGGGGGTGGTGCTGATATGGTACTTGAATAACTAGTTATAAAAAGATGTTTAAGAATAACATTTAAAATTAAACTTTGGCATATTAGTAAAATAGCAAAATTGCAAATACTAACATTTTAAATACTTGAATACTATTATTGAAAGACTAAAAGTAAATAAAATATTAAAATTTGACAAATGAAATTGTCAAATTTGAGATTTCTATTATATCGAAAATATGACATGTCATATCATAATATCATATCATAAAGATGATTACAATGATTAGCATGATACATTGATATCAAAATAAGTACAAAATGCAAAATGTAGTGAAGGGAGGCTTCCAATCATCCCCAAACTCTTCATCACTTAAACTACTGGAATCCTCGTGGTCAAGCTTTGCTAAACTAACACCAACCAGCCTTGCATTTGAAGCCGAAACATCCTCATCAATCTGTGCTAGCTCCTTTGGCTGTACATCCCATTGTGCTATTGGACTCTCTTTGTACACAAGTGTTTTGTGGTCAATGAGACGCAAAGCACTATGTACAACCACAAGCTTCTCTGCTCTCCTAGAGGTAAGTCTGTTCCTCTTAAGAGTGGATGAAGCTATATGTAGACTAGTTCCTCTCAGTAGCTGAAGAACTAGAAACCTAAGATAACAATCAGATGGCTAGAGTGGTAGTCAAAGATCTCGATCCACGGAAAGTCCACCACAAAATTGGGTCCTCTTGCGCCATAGTTGCCATATCCATCTTGGCCATATCTGAATAACCCCTAAGAATGGCAAATTTGCTCCACTCAGTGCGAATCATGCTGGCATCTATAGCATCATACATCCTCTCAATGCACCTGAAGAACCCTGCCTTCACCTCCGCATCCTCTATTGGTGTCACTCTACTAGGCCTAGTCTTGTACCACTTAGGATTCAGTGCATGGCAGCCATGTGCAAGGGAGTGTTGAACTTTTCCCATCTCCTGTGAATGATTGGTTGAATGTGCTCATGGTCGAATGCTAATGTGGGGTCCTTCTCTCGCACAACATCCCTCATTTGATCAAGCATAGAATCGATGCACTCATACAGCTCTCCAAGGTTAGGTGCATCTGCATCCCCATACCTGATAACCTAGAAAACTGGAGTAATGATGGAGACAATATATTTTGCATCACTCCAAAACACATCACTCTTCACCATATCCTTCACCCTCCTCCCTTGCTCTATCTTAGACTCGACCCACCTATTCCATTATGCTGTCATAACCATGAGTTGCAGTGCCTCTTGCAACTCAATCATTCTCTCCAAGAGAACGAAATAGGAAGCATATCTCGTATCAGTAGGTTTCAAGGGTCCTGAAGAGTGTATGTGATGTGTGGTGGTTGCAGATAAACATATTTACATCTCTCGCATCATTTACCACTGCTCTAATCCAACAATCTTCCCCATGTCCTTGAGTGCATTGTTCATGGCATGCACACAACATGGAGTCCACCAAATATCCTTATAAGCTGCCTCAACAAGTCTCCCTACAACTTTGCACACATATGCTGCATCTGTCACTATTTGTACCACATTTTGTGGCCCAACTTCCTCAATAGCCTCCTTGAGGACCTTAAACTAAAAATCAGCATCTTTGCGATGCCATGAACAATCAACTGCCTTAAGAAAATATAGGCCCTCAGTACATGTAACCATGATATTAATGAGTGGACGATGGCTAATGTTCGTCCACCCATCCATGACTATGCTGCATCCTATCTTAACCCAACACTCCATCTTCTCCATCAACAAATTGATCTTGGAATAGTTCTTATCCAAGATCGTGGTCCTCAATTTCGTCTCACCTGGTGGCACATATGATGGTCCTCCCCTTGCCACCATCGATATCATCTCCTTATAATAAGGAGATCGGGCAACATGAAATGAGATGCCATTGGCAAAGAAGAGCTTGCCAATGGCATCATCTATGTCATCCTTGAGCTGCACATTAAACAAATTTGCTATGGGGTTACTTTGAGTTTGGCTTTGCAATTTCCGTTTCCCCCTCCCCTCTTCTGCATAGGCACTGGAAGAAGAATCTGGTGTCTCTCCTACTCTCGTCTGCAAAGTATGGTTGGAACTTTGTGGCTGGCTATGCTGAAGATGTGTCCTATGAAGCAAAGTAGTAGGCATAGGTGCAGCTGGACTATCATCAGGAATACCCCATAACTTATTTATTTCTGTTGTCCTCAATTTTTGACTTGTTAAAAATTGGGATAACCCATCAAAAATTTGAAGTTTTTTCTCCTTAAAGCACGTTTTACGAGGTGTAGAGGTTAAAAGTCTTTGGTTTTTGATCGATGGTTCCCTTGGGCATCCTTTTAGCAACTCTCTTTTCCGTTTTCATAGGTTTCTGAGTCATTTTTCTTGTGTTTTTGATCAATTTCGGGTTTTTTAGTCAGCACTGTAGGTAGGAACTTTTGGCCTTCTCAGCAAGTCAGCAATAGGAACTTTTTGACTCCACTGCAAGTAGGAACTTTTGAATCAGTTTACATTTTTAAAGTGAAAGGAATAAATTGCTAAAGACCTCAAAAAGTCCGATTGCCTTTAGTGATAAAGTAAAATTGACAAATGTCTCAAAAAGTCCAACCCCTTAATGGAAAATTGCTAATTGACTAAAAAGGTCCAATTTTAGTCTTAATATGAAAAAACAAAGTTGCTGAAGACTTGAAAAAACCCGATTTGGTCTTTTTATGTCATTTTCTCTTGCTTTAAAGTTTGAAAAGCCCGATTGGAGTAAGGATTGACCCATTTTGTTTGCTAGAAGGCTTGGAAAACCCGACGCTATGCTTAAGAAGAGTAGTTTGAGTTTGATTTCGATTGTCTTCCTTCTTTCATGGTGTTTCCATTAAATTCTAGCAATGAAATCGGACTTTCAGCTGCAATAAATCAAGTTGTTTTTATTTGTTGAGTTTGCATCAAGTCGCCTAAGGTTTTCATCTCCATTTTTGGCTTTCAGCTTCTCATTTTCAGGTATGTGGCTTTATTTTCTTTCCTTTTTATCTTTTGTTTAGTTTTTCTTTGCTTAATCGAATCACGTCTTGCCTTTAATGAAGACATTTTTCATTGATTTGATTGCTAAGTCTTTTTCAAAGGCATTTTCATTTTTCTGAAAACGCGTTTTCTTGTTCACAAATCGCGTTTTGTTTAAAAAACGTTATTCATCTTAATGAAATCGCGATTTGAGAAAAATATGTCTTGCATTGAAATGAGATTGCGATTTTAAAAGAAATGTCTTTCATTTTGGGTAAAAACGTGTGTTGAGAAGCTTTCTTTTTTGTTGTTTTTGATCTTTTTCGAGTAAGGTCTTGTTTCCAGAAAACGTGATTGTAAAAGGAAGGTATTTCAATAAAAAACGTGTGTATCCACTATGAAATCGTGGTTTCTCTAAAAGGCATCATCCAAAAGAGTTGCATACGAAATTTGTGAAGTATCACTTCCAAAAAACGTGTTTTTACTCAAAACGTTTTTTTCAGCTAAGTAATGTCATATGCATTGCATCTCAAATGTCATTATCTCAAGAGCCATTTCAGCAAAAACATCTTTTCCATTCTCCATTCTCCATTTTCCACTCTCATTTACCTTCACCAAATTCATCTCACTCGTCACATTTATCTCCATTTTGATCTTCATTACCATTTTTGCATAAATGAGGCCTTGGCTTGATTTCGGGTTTTTATCATCCAATTGCAAGTCGGGATTTTTCACCAAAAATTGCAAGTTGAGGTTGTAAGTTGAAAGTTGCAATGACCTCTTATTTTTTCTACTTTGCATTTAAAAACTGCAATGTGTTCAAAAAACCTCGACTATACTTTAAAAATTGCAGCAGGCACTCAAAAACCTGAAATGCTTCTAAAATGCCTTAAAATCAGACTTTTAAGACTTGACTGCAAGTTCAAGTTAGAAGTTTTGACTTGCTGTTTTCAAAAGACGAAATGTCGCTTTCATTCGCAATCAGCCCGCCAAGATCCAAATTGGTTTTTAACCTTCATTCTCCACCTTCATTCAGAAAGCAGTTTCACCAAGCTAGGGTTTGAGTCTTATTGTTAATGGATGCCATGTCTTCACATATTGATGCTGATGATGTTTTGACCTTATGGGGTTTTCATCGCAGCCTTGCAGATTCTTGCTCGATGACAGACGAACCAACTTCTCCAACCAGCAAGAAGATGAAATACAAGTATGACAAATATCAGAATGAGATTTCCCCATCCCATGTGGTCTCAAACATTGATGAAATCAAAGATACAAAGATTGGACATGTTGACATGTCTAAATTTCTTGAGAGAGTTGAGAAGTCAACTTCTCATGATATGCAGTTGTTGCTGAGAAGCCATATTCACTTGGTGTCTACTTTTCCTGTTGCTGCCCTAGAGCCAAAATTTGCTCGTGTGTGCATCCTGTTTCGACAAAGAATCAAAAACTATCAGGGGTGATGATGGTAACGTGGTTATTAGGCTTGATTCTAAAACCATTAACAGAATCTTCAGAGTTCCTGATGCTCCTATGTATTCAGATATTTCAATGAAGAGTGCTCATGATCATTATGAACAAAAGAAGAATGATTGTATTAAGCATATCAATAATAAATGGCTTCTTAAATCACGACCTTGTGTAACCCGGATACCCAAGTTATATCGGCCTGATTTTAAAGAAGAGATTAATGATATGATCACTCTTCTGAGCAGAATAGTGGGATTGAAATTTTCCAATATTTTTGAGAAATGGATGTACAAGTTCATAGTGGTCATAAGAAAGGCACAATATCCAATTTTCTGGGGTGAGTTGATCAGCGATAGTTTATGTGAACAACTTGCACAGGTTCCCACCACACTCACATTCTATATGAATTCATATTTGGTTTACATAGCAGCTTCATTGAGGCAGTTTCCAGGCCTTTCTACCAAAGGTGATAGATCATTGGTGCTAGTATGGGAGTATTATGATCAGCTGACTTAGAGGCAAAGCCGCGTGCATTATAGAAGAGTCCAAGATGCTTTCTTTGGTCATTTTATGTGTTTATTTGACAAAGCATTGGAGAACAACAGGGTATCTGAGGCAGCCTGGAGGAAAGTGAATGAGTACGGCTGTCTTTTCCTTCTATTCCCTACTTTCACTTACATGAGAGTTGGCTGTTTTGAGGATTATCCTTATATGCTTCCGACATACTCAACAGACAAAATCATTTTGATGGAGTTAGCAAGGCAGTTAATGGCAGTACATGCACGACAAGCTACATAGCATAAGACTGGGGTTAGCATTTCATCACATAATCCATTGCAGATTGGAAGGTATTCTTTGACAACTACCTCGAAAGCGAAGGTAATGAAGGCTGAACTTCAGGAGATAAAATTGAAGAAATTCCAGGCAAGAGTGGAATTTGATTACAGAAGAGTGAAAGACAAAATAAAAAGAGCTTTCACGCACGTGCATCGCATTGAAGACATTTGGGCAGATCTCCAGATAGAGAAGGACATCTATAAGATGGATTACTGCAGGCTTACAGTGGAGCAAATTGTTGATCTTAATCTGACCTTAGTTGCAAAGGGAGTAATTGATGATGGGCAGATTCTAGATCCAGAATATGAAGAACAAGAGGTTGCTAATGCACCTATTCCTGCAATACAGTGGTCTCATAAGGAATCCACTTCTATTTTTGATAGGTTTCAATCAATCTTGGCAAATACTAATGCTTGGCTCAAGAGCACAGGTGTTAAGACTATTAAAATCAGAGTTGGAGCTGAGGATGATTCAGCTGGGCCTATAGGATTGAAATAAGAGGTTAGAGACAAGTCTAATGAAGGAGCTTCTTCTTTAGGAACCAGGATTAAGTTAAAGGTTAGCCGAGTTGTTGAAAAGCCTTTGGAGAAAATAACACTAAAAGGAAAAGAGGTTAAAGAGACACAGATTCAAGTCTTGGGTCAAGAAGAAGAAGATGTTCTTGAATCTTCCACTATTCTAAGTGAAAGGTCTCCTCACATTGAGGCTCCACTACCGGTTTCTATGATATCGCCTATGTCTCCAATTGATAGCGATGTTGATTCTTTCTCCACAGTATTTGTTTCATCCATCGCACCTACCGAAGCTATTCATCATACCTCAGCTACATCAGTAATGAATATGCCTATGGGAAACTTGCATGACAATTTGGAGAATGTATTTGACACAAATCCAATCTATCTTGTGATATCAGAAATAACACTTCCTGAGATAGATACATTAGCAACAAGTTTTGATTGTTTTATGGCTGATTCTGGTCATAATTTACCATCTGAGCAAACTCTTGTTGCTATCCAAACTGAGGCATCTCCTAGAATAACAGCTGTGCCAAAAGTGAATCCATTTCTCCGCATACTACAGTTGCTGTTTCAGATGTGAAAACATTGGATCTTCCTCCATGGTTGAATTCAATTGCTCCGAAGAGGAAGAAACATGCAATTTCCCCTGATGTGTTTGATTTCCAGCAATTGAAGAAATCTAAGCCAAGGGTTGCAAAGAAAGCTAAGACAGTCTCGCAGGTGTTTGTTGATAGCAACAAAATGAAATATGTTGAAGTAGCAAAACCTCTCATAGATAAGCCACATGAAGAGATGCATGTGTCTGATTACAAATTCACCATAGTGGAGTTGGGAAAGCAGACACATGCCAATACGATGCAAGATGCTCAAAGTTCTGTGACGGTGTTAGCATAGAGCTATAATGAACTTCTGGCCAAAAAAGAAAAGCTGAAAGAGGAGAATGCACAACTGGTTTCAATTATTCAAAAGATCACCAAATCTTCGGAAATAGTTGATTCACTATCTTCCTCTACCCTTGAAGAATCAGTCAGGCAGTTAGAAAGGATTGAACAAAAGGCTAAAGCAGTTGATTCTTGGGCAGCTCAACTGATTGATCAAGGTACACCAGTGATTGAGAAGACATTACATATTTTGAGTATTGTCAGGGCAGCAAGATTTAAGATGAATCAGACTTTGGAAGCTTTTAAGCAAAGTCTGAATTCCCTTGAGAAAGATTTGAAAATCTGGCATGAGATGGATCAAGTTAAGCTGAAAATTCTGAGCAACAATTCAGTAATTTCAAACAGAGAAAAATATATAGAGTTTGAAGAACTTATGACAAACAAGTCATTAATTGTTGAAGATTTCATCAAAGATGTTCAAGCTACACTTGAAATGAGTGCTGAAGTTGAGCAGGACATGCTTTCTAACTTTGAGAAAATGTCTTGTAAAATTCTAAATCACGAAGGAGAGTTGCTTGCAGCTAGTGATATTGTTTTTGAGATAACCACAAATCTTCGTCAGGAGCTAAATTCAGATCAGTTCACTATGGATTCAATCCATAAATTTGTTAATCACCGAGTGATCCTTGATAAAATGCAAACTGTTCTTGAAGAACATAGAGAAGCAACAGTGAGATATTATGATGTGATCCTAAAGACTGCTGCCATTGCCAAGAACACGCTAGGCCTCAATCTTGATGAGTTGCAGGGAATTATCAGCAAATTTCAATCTTTCAAGGCTAGGAATGTGATGGAGTGAAAAATGTTTATGTTATTTTATGTATTTTGCTTTCGACAAATCCTATGTAAAAACAAGTTTTGCAATTGCAAGTGTTAAGCTCTTGCATTTAAAAAAAATGTAATTACATGTAAAACTTTGCAAGTCAAATCACAATTTGGCTTGTAATGTTGAATAAGTCATTTGCAGTTAGTTGGTGGTTGAGAGAATTTCTCAAGTTAGTTGGGATCCTCCCACCTTTTTCTCAAGGCTTCTCCCCTATAAATACTTGAGGGGGTCTATTGTAATATCTAATCTTTTTGGCAATAGAGAAAACTCTGCAGAAATTTATAGCAAAAAGACTTTGTGCTTTGTGTGTGTAAACTTAATTTCTAAGTGATATAAGGAAGGGATAAAAAATTTCAGACTTTGTTTTGAGTCTTGTTGCATGTTATTATTGTGTTCTTATGTCATAGTAGTGCATTTTTCTGAGTTCTTGTGAAGTTGTGGAGTTATTGTGAAGAGACTTTGGTCTTATTTCTTGCAGTCTTTGTGCTACAAGTTTGAAGTATTAAATTAAATTGATTTACAGTTAGGAGTTGTGACTTGTAGTTGCATTATATTTATAGACTTTGTGCTGTTATGTGTTGCATTATAATATCATTGTAAAAGGGTAGATATGATTTCTAATCCTTAAGACTTTGTGCTTGGAGATTGTTTTCTCGTCTTGGAGGAGCAACAGAGGAATTTGTGCCTTTATGGAAACTTTGCTTCTTTATTTACTTCATCAATCATATATGCTTTCAGCTGTGATTCTTTTTTGAAATAAGAGAAAATGATAAGTGTCTTTTCTGAAAAAAGAGAACAAGACAAGAGTTTCACCCAGATTTAGAATAGATTTATAGTTAGCGTTAATTTCTGAATAGTTAAAATAGAAAGCAAAGGGGGAGCCTTCCCTTAATTAGGAGAGTTTTATCTCATGTACTGTAGCTGAAACCACAAAATTTTCAACCAACAGTTTCAACTCTGTATTTGAGGTTTTTCGGTTTTACCAAAAAATAACATATCTTCACACCTTTTCCTCTAATGAAAAGGTGTACATTAACTCTAGTGATGCTCCCAAACCACTCTACATCACAAAAGTGGCACTTCCACTTCCTTGTGCCACCAGATGCTACCCCTTGCCTGCTTTGTAATTTTGTTGCAAATTGTCTGAGAGGGGATTTGCGATCAAAAGGACCCTTAGCATACTCTGCCAGTATTGCAGAAGGGCACTCTAAAGTACTTGCTTCACTTGCCATGGAGCTAGTTTGGGCTTCAAGCTCAGCCCCATGGTCAGTCCCCTCAACCTCAAGAGTATATTCAGTATCAGGATCACTATGAGAATGAACCTCATCCTCACTCATGTCATGAGAGCTCATTGCTACATTCCAACAAACAAATAAATTCTATAAGTGCCTAGTTTTAGCTTAGTTTAACAAATTTGAAAATAAAATTTGAAAATTTTATTTTGAATCTTGATGGAAAGATGAAAAATGAACGATGAGCCTTGAAATGAAAATATGAATATGCATTTGCAGCCATGTTTATGAAATTATGATTAAATTTTTAATCATTATTTCATAGACATGGCTGCAAATGCATATTCATGTGTTCATTTCAATGCCCATTGTAAGATTCAACATCAAACTACATTTTGAAAATGAATCCAAAAACTTGGAAAAAAAAACAATTTTTTTTTGAAAAAACTTCAAAAAACAGTCATAAAAACCTACCTTGTGCTTGTAAAATCCTTCTAAGTTGGTGTAGAGTCCTCCTCCTCTTCTTCTTCTTTCTCCTTCTCACCCCTCTTGCACTTGCAGCACCTCAAACTCACTCTTTCACTCACTCTTCTCACTGGTTTCTCTCCTCTTCACCTAGTTGTTGCAAAACATGAAATGGCATATGTGAGCAAGAAAATGAAGAATGAGAGGGTTTTGTTTTGTTTATGGGCTTTTAGAGGGCTCCCACAAGCCTTTAGGGCTCGGCCCAAGGCTCATATTCCAAAAAAAGTCAATGAAAGTTAAAAAAACGCTTTTATAAACGTCTCAATGCAGGGGACACCGGGGTGTCTCCGAGACGCTTGAGGGATGACTAGGTTTCCCTGAGACGTCGAGATGTCCCCGCTGTTTCCTCAAAGTCTCTGACGTCCCAACGGAGGTGGCATTATGGTGGGGGACGTCTCTCACCCATCCCGAATAATCAGTCCAGAAAAGCAGATATATGAATATAGCATATGAAGATTTGTAAAGGAGGTTTCATGCAAGATTAAAGAAGACTTTTGAGCATATTGAAGCAGATACAAATCAGGATTATAAGCAGATTTGAAAGAGATTTTTGAGCAGAATTGTCCATCATCCGTTGAAGAAGCAACATTGAAGGTGGAACATTGTTCTTGAAGTTATTATCTTTCACTAAGTTAGTGCTTGGCAAGTAGGGGTCGGTGCCTACGAACTGTGGGGGTTGGTGCCTTCAGTAGGTTGGTGCCTACAAATTGAGGGAGTTGGTGCTTCTAGTAGGTTGGTGCCTACTATCATTGTAATTTGCATAAATATATAAAGTACATTATTTGTACCGTGGTTTTCTCCCGCAAGGGTTTCCACGTAAATATTGGTGTTATTGTGTTCTTCTCATGTGAATAATTATTTATGTTGAGTGAATGGTGTTATAGTGATTGGTAAAGTTTTAAATTGGTAAATTTCTGATATAACTGATGAGAGGGTTTATTACTACATTAATTCTTTCATATAATTGGCACTCAAAGGTCTATTAATGAAGTTTGATTTGTTTTGAAACTACCAATAAATCCTTCTTGAATTTGCATGAGTCGGCTGCCTCTAAAACTATTAATAAACTTTCCCTTCCATTGCTTTATAGTTTAGGCTGCCTGCAATAGGACATTTGGTCTTTGATTTCTGAAATTAACTTGTACAAGGCACATTTTCCTTCTACAATGTGTCTACGTATATATTTATTTTTTTGATTTCAAATATTCCAATTGTGAAGCGCACGCCTCTCAGCCAGATGCCTGCCTATGAACATGGATTAATACTTCAATTTTTTTTTCTATTGATTGGGTACATGTCTGTACAGCGAGCGCGTGTCAATACATGACAACAATTGTTTGCTATCCCTCCCATGTGTGGCTTTGTGCTGCAATTTTATCAAACAAAATACTTTAAAAAAAAAAAATGCCCAAACTGTGTCATGCAACTGTATATCTTACAAATTTTGACTGGTGTTTTTCTTCTTATGCCATAGTCTGTCCTGCCTGTGGCTATATTTGGACATGTTTTAACTGAAAATAATTCTTTTTGTGCCCAAATCCAGGCGTGTATTATTGACCACAAATTGGTAGCAGATAAAATCATTGGCAGCCTCCTTTCATGACCTGTTTATATACAGGCTGTGCTTTTAATCTAGAACAATGAATTCCTTTGCTGGGTGTGTGTGTGTGTGTGTCATCTTTTGAATTGCTTCATTTTTCGTACTTTGAAGTACTTGTGTGTGTGAAGCTCAAAATAATGACTTGGAGATTTTAGGCTCAGTTTATATTCCCTGATTGGAGCTCCTTTTGCATAGCTATTGACATGTCTCTTTATTCTAGACTAATTTTTATTTTCTGTCTCAATGAAAGTTTCTAAAAGCTTCTTCCATTTTACCTGCATTAAGACACAAAAAAAGATGACGAAACAACACAGACCGACAGGGTACAATATTGAAAATGACCATTTGAATGGATGAGAAGATGAGGTTTTTGCTCAGAAACTTGATGCAATATGACATGCCACCTTGACTTCTCAACTAGAAATGACTATGAATTTAAATTCAATACACAATTGATGACAAACAAGTATCAAGTAGTACCAACATTGAGTTTTTGATTGGGTACAACAAGATGAACTAGTATCAGTCAAGAAAGAGGAATGCAATCTCATCAGTTTGTTCCAATTTGAGTGCAAGTTCGATGTATCCAGTAGGTGATTGCGTTTCTAGTGCTTGAGTTTGGATGAAAGGAGGTAATCAGAGTTACAACTCCAGGTATCCCTTGTAAGCATCTTTGTCTAAGAATAACCACCTTTTGAAGAAAAGGGCCAAGCATATTTTATCATGATATTTGAATTAAGCGGGCGTAGAGTTGATTGACTCTCTCTACAGATAATGGTATTCCCATTGGATTTCTTAGTAGATAGGGCACTAAAGTAAAATGCTCCCTAGGTTCTATGTTTTTGAGGGGGTAGGGATGTCACATCTTGTTGCTTGCAGAATTTGATGGCACCCACAATCCTTAAAGAATGTGCAGAATAGAGAAAAAACTAGTAGAGAAAGAACTAGTAATGCACACATGCCTTAGTGCCTTACCCTATGAACAAGAGGAAGGTCCTATTCAGTTATCCAAATCAAGAGGATGTAAAAATACTTGACTCTCTATACAGATAATGGTATTCCCATATGGTCTTACATTATATAGGGCAGTAAAATAAAATACTCCTCAGAATCTATGTTTTGGAAGTTGTAGGTACTTATCTTGTCACTTGCAAAATATGATGACATCCACATTTCCTAAGGAATATGTAGCGTGGATAGCCAACTTGGTAGTGAGCAATTGGTTTGAGAGCGGGGTTTATTTTCTTTGAGCACCACATTAGATTTTGTCAGTTCTGTCAAATAAACTGTTACATCATCATTATTCACATATTACATGCACATCACAGTACTTGCACACAATGTAAAAACTATAATTTGGAGTATGTGCCTGAATAAGCTTCACTCTTGATAACTGGTATATGAATGAATTTTAACCCGGCAGCTTTCACTGATAGCTGATATGGGGATAAGTCAATATTGACATTTACCAACCATAGCTGTTTTCACTCATGAAACTGACATAGGCAACCCCGTCAATGTATACTCACTCTTAACCTCAAGTCTTGGTGGCAGTGAAATAAATTTTCAACTCTATTGGAAAATATCTTACCTTTTGACTTTTGACATGTATATGATCTATTTTAAGATTATCAGAAGTACCATATCAGATCCTTTTCAGATAATTTTTTATAAGCAAATAATATCACCATTACTTTTATCTGCCTTAGTTCTTTTAATGGAACTTGTTTTAGGTGATACAAGTCTAAGGAATGTTTTCATTACATTACTGGCAGGATTTTTTTTGTTAATTTTTTGTATGGTGAAGAAGTTTTCAGATAGAGGCATGCAAAATGTCTGTCCATCTCTTTAGATTGAAAAATCTAGAACTCAAGACAAGTTTTAATGACTGTGATACCAGGCAGTCCAGGCAATTGCAGGAGCAGCACCGGTCTATGCTGATGGGGAAGTAGATGAGAGAATTCTTGTTCACATATCTTACAGTCCACGAAGGTTGCCTTTCTTTTTACGCATTCTGCTTCGTGTTTAATGATTCAACCTGCCTTTTTGAGTTTTTGTACATTTATTGTTATGAGCATTTGGTTGTGTAACTAGATATGAAGGGTAGATGATATGTTTTGGATTTCGTGTTTTTATTGGATGACCAGTGTTATTAAAGGGCTTAAATAAAGTTTTGTAGTTGAATGTTTTTATTAGAGTCAACTATTGTTAGTTTTTTTATTCGCATATTTCAGTGCAGAGCAAATGTGTGATAGAACTAGAAAGGGAAACTCTATGTAAAGAAAAACTAACTTAATTTGAACAGTGTACTTGTTATTTAAAATCTTTGGGGTGGTTCACGTTCAAGTTGAAATTAAAGGTATACATGCACTTGTTATTTACAATCTTTGGGGTGGGTCATGTTCATGCTGAATAAAGTTAGAGGTATGTCTTGTTAAATTCACCTAGGGCAAAAGCTGACACATTTAACTCAAGGCAATTTTTTTTTTTTGCTTTTTGATTGAAAGAAAACTTGATGATTACTACACACTTACATTGTTCAACTAAAAGCAGCTATTGAGCAGTGCCAAGTACACAAGGATTGAACAAGCTTAAACACAAGGACACATATGCTTTCGTAGATTGAATCAACGAGTCATAAAAAGCCACAATCTCCAACTTCAAGTAAACCTGCAATACAAAGTATGTAAAGTTGCTAAAAGCAATTTAATCTACCTTAGGACGCAACAAATAATACATAATATCTCACTAACAATTTAGAAGCAAGATAGACATTACTAAATTTTATTGAATGAATAATGAATTCTAGATTAACAGTATTGAGTGAACAACAATATCAGCTTTACTATTGATCCAGGTGGATTTTCTCCAAAAAAAATTGAAGTTATTCAAATGCTCTAGAAAACGGTACCAAGTCAATGTACTCGGCGAAACGAACCCAACACAACTTGTTGATGAATGGTAGCTTCGGTCAGATATAAATAATGATTGCTGAAAATCAACATCATCATTTATATAAGATCTAGGCTATTCTTCAGAATAATCAAATTAGGAAAATAAGTGAAATCGAATTTATGAGCATAGATAAAATTCAATATATTAAATGATGTCGAAATTTTGTATTTTAATAAAATCGGAATTCTATACATATCTGCCACTTTGGTTTTGTGTGTGTTAAGACACTAACCTTTTGCCATTGATAGTGAAGGGACCCGCACGCTCAAAGAGACACGTCCCTTGAGCGGACGGGTCTCCACTTGTGGAGACATGTCCTCTCTTGAGACGTGCCTCGTAGAGGCGGGTCTCCATCATACTTATGGTGGCTCCCCCATTGATATGCAAACATCGAAATCAATTAATGTTCTGCAATCAATACATTCGACATTTAGAGAAGAAATCTGGAAATCGTATTTTGACTTAAGAATTTTCTTACACAGAATTTCAGACCTTAGTTTATTCTTAGATTTTAGGATCCTATTTGTGAAAGATTTGGTTACATTTACATGGTATCAGAGCCACGTTGTGTGAATCCAAATCAAATCTAAAATCAGTTTGCTCTAGAAAAATTCGTATTTTTCAAAATCGAATTCACATCACATTCTTCATAATGTCAAGTGTGATCAGATTTGAAGATCGTCTTGCAGGAGTAGACAATTTCACATCATGAAAATTTAGAATCATGATGATCCTTAGAGAGAATAAACTAGACTCACTTGTGAGAGAAAATAAAAGGGAACCAGAGGCTGAACCTGAGAAAACTCAATGGATCGAAAACAATGAAAAAGCCATGAAAATCCTAGTAGATGCAGTTAGGGATCATATAGTGCATACCCTAGCAAAACATGAAACTGCATACCATATGTACAAATCTCTTGAGAGTACTTATGAAATCAACAACACCTGCAAGACTCTAGCATTAAAAAGGCAAATCAACAATGCTCAAATAAACAAAGGAGAATCCATTAATGCATACTTCATGAGGATTATTGAACTAGGGGATCGATTATCCACAATTGGATATCAGATTGACAACAAAGAATTAACTCTAATTGCACTAGGAGGCCTACCAAACTCATGGGAGTCATTTGTTCAAGGAGTAAGTGCGAGATCTAAACTCCCTAAGTTTGACACGCTAAGAATTGACTGCCTTCAAGAAGAAACAAGACTTTCCACAAAAGAGAATAAACAAAAACACACAGATGAAGACATTCATGTTCTCCACACAACATCTAATAAGAGGAGTAAGAAAAAATCCTACAAGAGAGGATCTTTTAAAAGAAAAAGAAATTCGAATGGAAAGGAATCTTATAAGAAGAAAGATATCTCTCAAGTACAATGCTTTAGATGCGATTAGTATGGTCACTATGCAATGAAGTGCCCTGATAGAACTAAACAACAAGCATCCTTTGCCAAAGTAGAAAAGTCAAATTCAGATCATGAATCTGAGAAATTTGTGTTCTATACAGCCCTTTCTAGTCAAGTATCTGACAACACTCAAATTTGGGTAATTGATAGTGGTTCATCCAGACACATCACAGGGTTCAGAGAACACTTGGACTCCATGACTGAAAAGTCTGATGAAGAAGTAACCAACGGGGATGATTCTGCATACCTTGTAAAAGGGGTTGGAATGTGTTCCATCAAGTTGAAATCTGGGATTTCTCTGCAACTCACTGGAGTCTTATTTGTACTTGGAATAAAGAGAAATCTTATATCCATCTCTGCCCTTGAAGACAATGGTTACGGAGTTATATTTATGGATGGTAAAGTTCTAGTATGGCCTAAGAACTCAACTATCAAGAAAGCCCATACCATAGGCATAAAACAAGGGTACCTTTACAAACTATGCACTGAGGTTAAACAAGCCCTTACCCTTGACACTGTTGATACAAATGAAATCTGGCATAGAAGATTAGGACACCTCCATTTCCGTGCCCTACCTTCTATGGAAAAACTTGTTACAGGCTTACCCAAGCTAAAACCATCTTATGAGGGAACTTGTAAAGGTTGTGCCCTAGGAAAGAATACTAAGGGATCCTTTCAAAATAGCCTGAGTAAAACCTTTAATGTGTTAGAACTGGTTCACTCTGATCTTTGTGGACCCATGTCTGTACCTTCTAAAGCAGGATTTCTATACTATGTCATACTTGTAGATGACTTCTCTAGGAAAACCTGGATCTATTTCCTTAAGTGTAAAGAGTCAATAGAAATCCTCAAAAGATTCAAAGAGTTTAAAGCCCTCACTGAAAACTTCTTTGGAAAGAAAATAAAAACCTTAAGGACAGACAATGGGAAAGAATATACCTTTGAGATTTTTAAAGAATTCTGCATGAGTGCTGGAATTAAGAGGGAGTTCACAGTTGCCGACAACCCTCAACAGAATGGGGTTGCTGAGAGAAAAAATAGAACCGTTGTAGACGCTGCTAAGGCAATGTTGCTGGACCAAAACATTCAAACGTCTTTCTGGGCAGAAGCCTATAGGACTGCTGTCTATATCCAAAATAGATGTCCTCATTCTCATCTTGATAACAAAACTCCTGAAGAAGCCTTTACCGACATAAAACCTGACATTAGTCATTTTAGGATTTTTGGCTGTCTATATTCATGTACCCAAAGAGAAGAGATTCAAACTAAAACCTTCTGGAAAGAAGGGAGTATTTGTGGGTTATAGTGAAACCTCCAAAGCATACAAAATATTCATACCCGGACAAAAACAAATTGAGTTGAGCAGAGATGTCATCTTTGAAGAAGACATTGCATTCAAGAGGGCAAGAAGTTCTAGTGAGACAAAAACCTATTCCCCTAGAGTACCTGAAATGGAACTTGCTTCTGAGATTCAAAGGGAGCATCCTGAGGAAATACCACATGAACTTCCTGCCACTTCAAATGAGGATACAAATGACATCGGCAGAAAGAGACCACTTTGGGCTGGGAAGATGATCAAAGAAGCAGAGCATCATGCAGCACCTAAAGGAACGTTCAGGGAGAGTAAAAGAGCCAAACGGTTCTCTAGCTATGTTGCTTTAATGAACAACATCATAAACTCAGAACCTGCCAGTGTTACAGAAGCCTTTAGACATCAAGCTTGGAAAGATGCAATGACGGAGGAATATCAGTCCATCGTAAAGAATGATGTATGGGATATAGTGCCTAGACCAAAAGAGAAATCTGTTGTCTCCTCTAAATGGCTCTTCAAAATCAAGCATGCTGCTGATGGCAGTATAGAAAAACATAAAGCACGTTTTGTGGCTAGAGGTTTTTCTCAAAAGGAAGGCATTGATTATGAAGAAACATTTGCACCTGTTGCCCGTTACACATCAGTGAGAGCAGTTTTAGCCATTGCAGTAGCTAAAAACTGGAAGATCCATCAAATGGATGCGAAAATTGCCTTCTTGAATGGAACCATTGAAGAGGAAGTCTATCTGGAACAGCCTGAAGGTTTTGTGATACATAAATCTAACTCACATGTGTGTAGGCTGAAGAAAACTCTCTATGGACTTAAACAGGCTCCCAGGGCCTGGTATGAAAAAATTGACAGCTATCTCTTGGGATTGGGATTTTCCAAGAATGATGCTGACTCCAATCTTTACTTCAAGGTAATCAAAGGTGATATGCTAATAATTATTTTATATGTTGATGACCTGCTGATAACAAGAGAAGATCACCTCATTGCTTAAGGGAAGCAGGATCTAATTTTTGAATTTGACATGAAAGACTTGGGCATTCTACACTATTTCCTAGGTTTAGAAGTATGGCAAAAATCAGAGGGCATTATATTAAACCAAGGGAAGTATACAATTGATATTCTGAAGAGATTTGGAATGTTGGATTGTAGACCGATGTCTACACCTATGGAAACCAACCTTCACAAATTAAAAGAAGTAGCAGTAGAATCCAAATGTGCAGATCCAACCCTTTACAGATAGATGATTGGATCTTTGATGTCTCTGGTTAACACTAGACCTGATATTTGCTATGCAATAAATGTTCTCAGCCAGTTCATATGTGAACTAAAGGAAATTCACTTAATGGCTGTGAAACATATTTTGAGATATCTTCAAGGCACTATTGGATATGGTCTTTTTTACAAGAAAGATCAACTAGATCTACATGGGTACTCTGATTCAGATTGGGCTGGAAGTGTAACAAATCGGAAAAGCACATCAAGATGTTGCTTCAATTTAGGATCGGCTATGATCTCCTAGATTTGCAGAAAACAATCTTCAGTTGCACAGAGCTCAACAGAAATTGAATACATTGCAGCCTCAATGGGAGCAAGAGAAGCAGTTTGGCTTCGTAAATTGCTTGTGGGACTCTTTGGTGAGCCCTTGAATCCTACAATTATTCATTGTGATAATCAGAGTTGCATAAAACTCTTTGTGAATCCTGTCTTTCATTACAGATCTAAGCACATTGAGATCCTTTATCATTATGTAAGAGATATGGTGGAAAGGAAAGTGATTCACTTGGAATATATCAATACAAATGATCAAACTGCAGACATTCTCACCAAACCTCTCTCCCGAATCAAGGTAGAGCACTTCAGGAAGAAACTTGGTATGGTTGAAATGTAATTTGTTATTTATGTTTGAAATACAAATTGTTTATAAATTGTACTAATATATAAAGATGTTTAATGTGTAAACTCTTTTGTCATGTGTGTGACTCCATGACTTTATGGGCCTACTCCCCCTTGTGTACATTATTGAAAGGTGACGATCTTTCTAATAATGAACACTTGTATTTGACATTGTAAAGTGACGACTCTGCAATGCTAAACTATCATGATAGATATCATGTGACTTGATATCTGTGGACATGTCATGATAGTATCTCTTGGACACATTGATGGATATCATGGGACTTGATATTTGAAGATCATTGTGATCCTTAAGAGATAATCATGGTGGATATTTATATCCATGGATATGCCATGAATTATGGTAGACATCATGTGACTTGATGTCAGTGCACATACCATAATGAAGATGTGTATGAAGAATGTCATGTGACTTGACAATATTGAGAAAAGCATACCATGTTTTCGATATCACGTGTGAAGGTGATATCTTCACTAATTTGATTTGAAATATCTTCCCTAGCTAAGAGGGAGTGTTGATGAATGATAGCTTCGGTCAGATATAAATGATGATTGCTGAAAAGCAACATCATCATTTATATAAGATCTAGGCTATTTTTCAGAATAATCAAATTAGGAAAATAAGTGAAAACGAATTTATGAGCATAGATAAAATTCGATATATTAAATGATGTCGAAATTCTGTATTTTAATAAAATCGGAATTCTATACATATCTGCCACTTTGGTTTTGTGTGTGTTAAGACACTAACCATTTGTCATTGATGGTGAAGGGACCCGTGCGCTCAAAGAGACACGTCCCTTGAGCGGACGGGTCTCCACTTGTGGAGACACGTCCTTTGTTGAGACGTGCCTCTTAGAGGCGGGTCTACATCATACTTATGGTGGCTCCCCCATTGATATGCAAACATCGAAATCAATTAATGTTTTGCAATTAGTACATTCGACATTTAGAGAAGAAATCTGGAAATCGTATTTTGACTTAGAATTTTCTTACACAGAATTTCAGACCTTAGTTTATTCTTAGATTTTAGGATCCTATTTGTAAAAGATTTGGTTACATTTACACAACTTAACAGAGCCAAAAGGAGCTCGTATGCTCAGTCAAAGTTCGGGTCAAACTGGGTATAGAGGCTAGTTAGAAAGGCTAAAAAAAGATCATCTCAAAATTGGTCAAATTTGGCGTCATGACGAAGATCTCGTCGCCACGAGTCCAACATCGTTTGTTTCATCGAAAACAGAGCTCAAATGATGAAGTTATGCCAAGTCAAAGTTTGCAGGCAAAAGGGTTGAGCATGCTGATGTCAACATGACATCGACATGGTGACATGGTAGCACATTGATGATGTGGACGAATCAGGGGTTGACACGAGGCAGGCCGTGCATATGTGGATACTAATTGTACAGAGGGGACGTGGACCAATAGCAACTTGAAATGTGTCGTCATCGGTGAATGAAATTATGCCACGTGGCACCTCTATCAACGTATTTGACCGATTGACCAAAATTTGAGAAGGGATGGGATTCGAACCCATACCGTCTCACTTGCAAGCCAAGAGATAAACTGTTGCACCACCGCTCATTGCGCCACCTTATAGGGCTGTATGTGTTTTAATTAACAAGAATCGACCAAGTTTGGGGGGCCGCGGGTTGAACCCGCGAAGCCCGGGTTGCCAGCCAGTGGCCTAAGCCGCTAGGCCACATTATGGCCACAGGTTTAAACTTTAAAGGGATGAAAGACCTTTTCAAAGACATTTTAAATCCGAATACCCATAATAAATTTTAAAAAAACTAATAACTCCCCAAAATAAAATATTTGAAAAACCAATACCCTTTTAAAGAAAAATTAAGCCGATAAGATAAAATTTCTATAATGTTGAAGATAATTAAAGGAATTTTTGAGATTTTTAAAAAGGGGATATTAGTGATTCTTGTTGTAAATAGGAGATATGGGTTTATCATGTAAATCAATTGGTTTTAGGCCAAATTGAGTAAATTTTATGTATAAAAGGAGGTATGGGCTTGTGAAAATTAGTGGAGAATGGTGAGAAAAATTCCTTTGTGATAGTGATCTGTTCAACTCTGTGCGAGAGGCATTATGCTTGTTTGTACTTGAAGGAGGAGAACTATTTGTAATTTCATTATCAAGGAGACGTGAGGAGACTCTGTTCAGTTGAAGCCTTGTAACCATTTTTAGGAGCATAATCAAGGATCGGTCGCTTTGTTGGAGAGGGACCTGAAGACGTACCTATCTTGGCGAACTCCGTTATCAACTTGCGTTTTGTCTTCTCTCTCTTTTCTCTCTTCTATCAATTTCTTCACTTTAATTTGGTTATGTTTATTTGAGCATTTCAATTATGTTTTAAAGACCTTTAATAAAATCATTGTAATTCGTTAAAGCATTCATTGAGCAATTATTATAGATCCTAACATAGATCAAGTTGGTATTAGAGCTTTGTTTGACTAGTATTGTAAAAGTGGATGGTAACGTGATCTAGGAGCCGATGAGGTGAAGGCACGCTTGCAGAACACAATCCTGAGATCGGTAAACGAAGAACTTTGCCAAAGATGGAAGAACCAGAAGCTAGAAAAAGTTCTGAGCTTGATGAGAAGAGTTTTCAACGAGCCTTTCTTGACATGAAGGCTATGGTGGAAAAACTCTATCAGGAAAGGCAAGAACGGAAGAAGCGCGAAAAAGGAGATTCGTCGAAGCAAGAAAAGCATGAAGATCGGAAGGACAAAGGGAAAAAAACAGGAGGTGGTGTATTTTCTCAAAGCAAACTAACAAGTGTTTAATGAATTTCAAAAGTTTAAAACATTAGTTGTAAAAGAGTTTGGATGTCAAATCATCACTCTTAGGACAAATAATGGGGGTGAATTCTATTCCAACCAGTTCACAAAATTTTGTGCAAAACACAACATTAGACACCAGCTTACCACACCATATACCCCTTAGCAGAATGGTGTTGTTGAGCGGAGGAATCGTACCATCACAGAAATGGCCTGCAATATGTTGGAGAACAAGAGTGTTCCCAACAAATTTTGGGCTGAGGCAAAATATACTGTAGTATACCTTCTTAACCGGTCTCCCACATAGGTCGTTAATGAGATGACCCCTGAGGAAGCATGGTTGGGAAGCTAAACCAAAAATCACCCACCTTAGGGTTTTTGGTTCAATTGTGTATGTTTGGATTCCAGATGCCAAAAGAACCAAATTGGATTCCAAGAGCCAGAAGTTGATGTTGATAGGATATAGTGACAATCACAAGGCCTATTGGCTGATTGATGTGGCTACTGACCGCTTGACATTCAGTAGGGATGTTGTGTTTGATGAGGAAGGTGGGTCCTTTTTGTTCCCTTCTTCCAGTCCTGATGATTAGCCTCTGAAGAGCAAGGATTTGGGAGCTAAGCTTTCAGTTGCTCCACCTGAAGGGAGGGATTCTGATGTTGTAGAATCTCCCACACTAGATCCTCTACCAGCAAGGAGGGACTTTGATGATTCTAACATTGTGGAATCTCCTTGGCAAGATTTTGTCTTAGTAGATTTTCCTTAGAATAATATGGATGGTATTCTTCCAGGTAGCCCAAGTCATGATGATGCTCAGTTTGATTTGGAAGATGATTTTTCTCCTCCTCGTCCTAAGTGGTGGGCGAAGCTCATTGGTGATGTTCATAATGATGAGCTTGTTGAGGGACGATCGTCTAGAGGCAAGAGCTAAAAGAACACAGTAAATTCTGCTCTTATGGCCAACCTTTAGAGTATTTATGAGCCCCAACAGTATTTAGAGGCCAAGGGTAAACCTGAATGGGAAAAGGCTATGGATTTTGAGCATCATTGTAATATTCCCCCTTTCTTTTTTTTGATTTTAATCAGCACAATATCAACACAAAACCATTGATTAGCTTTAGCTCTAAAGATAACCAGCTTGGAAAAGTAACCCTTCACCAAGATCCCAATGTGGGTGAGGTGATAGCATATGGTGCTAGGGATCGGTAGCAACTGGAAAGAAAGTTACAAAACTGTTGTAGGCGGCTGGCCGACCTTGAATGAAATAATTACAAAATAAGCGGATAACTGACTATGAATTCCGCTCTACCACTTATTCAGTGGGGGGAATATATTCCACTCTGCTACTTATTCAGTGGGGGGAAATTAACAAGTGCTGAAAGTAAATTATTTAATTGAACCACTTCTTTAGTGGGAGTAATTACAAAACTAAATTGCAACAAATAAGATAAAACAGCTGTTAGTACTACTTAACCAACTTTACAAATAATGAGTTTCAGCTGCAATCATCAAGAGATATTCAACTATAACAACATGGAGTTAGAGTATAAACATCTAATTGATACAATATGTGAATGATATGAAAATTGAGCTCAAAACAACAGTAACCAAAAATAACAAGTCTGATTAGAAACAACATGAACAAAAAATCAGACCAGTAAGGTGAGAATTCACCAAAATGGATGTAGCACTCCACACACAACCTGGAAAGACTTCGTTCAACAGTCAGTAGAAGCCTCTCATCATGGCGTCCATCCTTCAATTGAGAAATTCAAACCAAAAACAACAATATACAGTCGACACGAACTCCAAGGCAAGCTAAAATGGTACGGCCTCTCAAGGACGTTGACTTGCATATAAAAATTCAATCTTCAGTAATAAAATCTGCAAACTTGCTGACTTGGGCATCCTCCATAGTTACACAGCATGGGCCAGTACCCAGAAAGAGATAAAATTCAGAGGCAAAGCTACAAATAGAAATTCGCTTCAGCCATTGACATCAACAGTACAAACATATTATAAACCAGCAACCTGCCTGTAATTGAAATCAGAATTTGTGCTCTATCCACACTCCTGAATGAAGCATGGTCTTCAATCACCTTCTAGGAAGCCATAGTTTCAGGCCCGAAGAAAGGTAGTAAAAAGCTAGGAAGCTCGCAACCCCTATAGCAATGTCCAAACTCAATTCAATAGCATAACTTTACAAAATTTCCAAAAGATCCTCAACTCTTAGAAAAGCATCAATATATAGGCACAAATGGGTGATTGAAGCAACCTGTAACTCCAGCCAAAAAACTCTTCAACTTGTCCAAGGGATGTCCACCTCAAAAGCATTTTAAAATATTTAAAATACTTTAATGTTCTTTTCCCAAGTCGTCCCACCTTGAGGCAATATTTAAACTTTAATAAAACATTAAAGATCATTAATGAGGCGTCCAATTCATGGCCCCTTTTTAAAAACAACTTAAAGTTCAATGACTAGGCATGGGGTACAAACTCCAAAATATAAATTTGACAAAGTGTTGAAACTCAGTCCAAAGGAGAGAGAGAAACCAAAGCCAAAACCAACGCCCAAAACTAATTCTGCCAAACTGCCAGAAATAGCATGATTACCTGAGCTGACCTGCAGATGATGCCACTGCCAAAAATAGACTTACTAAAAATAGCCAAAGCCAAAAATAGTAAGTTCACTTCAAACTCGACAAAAAGCCAAATTGAGTAGAAAACATGACTTCTATAAATAGTAAATCTCTAGGAAGGCTGCTAGGATGGCATTGCTATAAATAGAACTTACCAAAAATAGCAAACTGCTATAAATAGTAAGTGTTCCCAAACGCCTTTTGAGCATAAACTGGGCAATCGTCATGACTTACTAAAAATAGTAAGTGCCTTGACAGATTTAGATGCATGTCACATCACCCTAGAGATCTCTGAAAACCCAAAAAAACCTAGAAACCTTTCTCGCATGCAAAGTATCTGCCAGAAATGCATGTTATTTTCTTATCATGCATGTTACCTCATCCTGAAGCTCTCCAAAAACCCATAAAGCTCCACCAGACTTGCATCAAAAACTATCGCATGCAAACCTTCAAAACCTCATATAAAAATGGAAACCCTAATTTCCATTTTTGCTTAGCCTACGAGTTTCTGAAAATAGGCTAAAACCAACTGAAGAGCGTAGGGCTAAATTGGGGACATTACAATCATAGTGTTCTGAAGAACAACACATGGGTTTTGTTACATCTTCCACCAGGGAAGAAACCCATTGGTTGCAAATGGGTCTACAAGGTCAAATACAAGGCTGATGGAATGTTGGACAAATACAAGGCTCTGTTGGTGGCTAAGGGGTTCTCGTAGAGAGAAGGTATTGATTATGAGGAAACCTTTGCTCCCATAACAAAGATGAGCACCATCCGATTTGTCCTAGCCATGGTAGCACAGTTTGGCTAGAAGGTCCATCAAATGGACGTGAAGAGTGCCTTCCTCAATGGAGATTTGGAGGAAGAGGTATACATGCCGCAACCTCTTGGTTTTAAGGTTGTAGGACAAGAGCACAAGGTGTGCAGATTATGGAAGGTTCTTTATGGCCTCAAGCTGGCACCTAGGGCATGCTACTTGAAGTTTGATAAGTACCTGGTTGCACATGGGGTTCATAGGAGTCCCTCAGATGCAAATTTGTATGTCAAGAACACTAGCAGTGACATCATCCTTCTTGTCATCTATGTGGATGATATCATCATTACTGGCAATAGGTTACATTTGATTGAATAGATCAAGTCCAATTTGTGTCAGGTTGTAATGTCCCCCTTTTAGCTCGTTCCGACTTCTTGGTAGATTAGCCTATTATTTGGCCCTTGTAGGCTAATGCAGTT
Source organism: Sequoiadendron giganteum (assembly GCA_007115665.2). Classification (NCBI taxonomy): domain Eukaryota; kingdom Viridiplantae; phylum Streptophyta; class Pinopsida; order Cupressales; family Cupressaceae; genus Sequoiadendron; species Sequoiadendron giganteum. Next base: position 525,830,456 of record CM021109.1, on the reverse strand, counting down.
GGTTAGAGGGTCTTGTTTGGTAGGTATCAGAGTGTTTTCTTCTCCCGAGCTTTGGGTAGTTTAGGATTGGCCTTCGTTTGGTGTTTCTGGGCTCAGTTGTACACAATTACTATTTATAGTAAGCCACCTCGAGGTTGAAGTCCAGTATTGCTATTTATGGAAAGGCACCTGAACGTGTTGTGGATGCAGTATTCGATCCCCTAGTTCAGGCGACATGGAAAACAAATGTTTATTAAGAGAGTTATGATATTTTTAATTGTTATTAAAGTTAATCTTTAATAATAATTAATTTTTTAAAAAGGGTTGCTTATATTATAAAGTTATATTTTAACTTTATGTCAAAAAGGGGCCATTAATGACTTAAAAGATAATTAATTAAGTACCTAGTTGTGGGTGCCCAATTAAGGATATATTATAAAGTCAAGAGCAAAAGCGAATGAAATTATATTTTAATTGATTTAAAAGCTTTTTGGGGGTCGAGCCTTTTGGAGAAGATTATTTAAGGCTTCAACAAGAGCTATTCATTATTCATTATGCATTTTATAAAACTTGGCTCTTGTGAGTTTGGCGTATGAGAAGAAGAGACCTAGGGTTTCTGCCTTTTCTTGACAATGGAGAACGTGGTATCTTCATTGATCAGCATTTTGAGGTTGTGAGATATCAGCTATATCAGCTGAAGATTGTTCAGTGAGTGGGCTTCATCCAGGAATCGACATTGTGCTAATTTGTGGAGTTTTGGTGAAGTTTTTGTGAAGAGATTGAAGGAGAAATAATATAAAATCTTTAGACACCTTTGCAGTTTGAAATCTTTAAGTTTACCTCTTGCTGGGCCGTACAGCTGCAATAATCAGGCCGTACCATTCTGTCACAGCAGGCCATACTTCTCAGGGTGGAGGGTGAGTGAATCTGAGGCTGAAATGCCTCTCTTGGACTGCATATCTTCTCTAACAGGGGCGGCTAAGGGTCTAGGAAAAGTTTGAAGCCTCTATTTTGTGGAGAACCCTTTCATTGCTGCAAAATAACCCCTCAAGGGTTTTTACCAGTTGATGCAACCAGTTTTCAGAATTCCTTTGAATGAAGTTTATCCATGTCAGGTATGATATAATGAAAGACACTCATGTACATTCTTATTTGCAATAAAGTTGATTTGCTCCTATAGTTGTCTAGATATTTGCTTCAGATTATGCATATTCCTCTTATTTCCTTTCCAAGCATTTTAATTTCAAAAAATTCAAAAAGCATAAAACTCCAAAAGATACAAAACCCACGAAACCCTACAAACTCAGAGGAAATCAGTTCAACAGTTGCATATTTATTATCAGCAATAGAATAGAGGTTCTTACACAGGTGTTTGAGATGACGAACTTGGGTCTCCTACACTATTGTCTTGGTGTAGAAGTTTGGCAGACTAGTGGCAGTATCTTCATTTCTCAGTTGAAGTATGCCAGGGATTTGCTTGAAAAATTCAGGATGGAAGATTGCAAAATCTCATCCACTCTTATGCAGAAGGGGCTGAAACTTTCAGCCAAATCAGACTCGCCAATGGTAAATGAGTTTGCATTCAGGCAACTTGTGGCCAGTCTCATCTATCTTACTGCCACCAAACCTGATCTCAGTTTTGCTATGAGTTACATTTCTCGTTTCATGACTGCTCCTAAGGCGAAACACTGGGTTGCCGCGAAGCGAGTATTGCGATATGTCAAAGGGACATCTGACATTCTGTATGGTAGATGCAAAGATCCTAGGCTGGTTGGCTTTATAGACTTAGATTGGGCAAGTTTAGTGGATGACAGGAAGTCCATTTCTGGGTATGCTTTCAGTCTTGGTACCAGTGCAGTCACATGGACAAGCAAGAAGCAGCAGGCAGTTGCTCTTTCCTTGATTGAAGTAGAGTATCGTGGAACAATTAAGGTAGCATGTGAGGCAGTATGGCTTCGAAGGATGCTTGCTGACATGTAGATGTCTCAAGTAGGGCCTTCACCCTTGTTTTGTGATAATCAAGGGGTTCTCAAACTTGCTAAGAATCCAGTCTTCCATGAGTGAACCAAGCATGTTGAGCTTCATTGTCACTTCATCAGATAGCTTGTTGAAGATGGCTTTGTGATGTTGCAATATGTTCCAACCGAGGATTAGACTGCGGACATTCTCACCAAGTCTCTCAATCCAAATCAATTTGTAAAATTTCGGGATAAGCTTGGTGTAGTTAGTAGAATGACCATTAAGGGAGGGTATTAAAGTATTATTGTATTATTTAATGGTCATCTTAGCCTTTAGTTAGTCAGTAGTTTACTTTCAGTTAAACTAGTCTGCTTCAGTTAGCTATTGGTAATTTTCCGTTCTTTGCTTTTGTTAATGTCTGTTTCTTTTTAGAAACATCGTTCTGTAATATATTATTTATGGAGCTTTCATCTCCTTTGTAAATACGCAATAATGAATTTCAATAATCAGTTCATAAATTAACCCTAGAGCTGACATCTCTTGCCTGACCAGAGATCCAAAAATAGATTATCTAAAAACAACTAACTTCTAAAAAAGCTCATTGGGAAAATTAAAGGCAACTAAAAATTGCATGGGCTATAGATAGATCACTCTAAAAATAACAAATCTCAAATATGTTATTCCCTTAGAAAATGGTGAGTGCTAAAAGCTTATTTTTGTGTGGGCTAAAGACAAGCAGCTTTGGTGTTGATTTTGATGAAGCCTTTTCTCTGTTCATGGCAAACTCTTTGAAGATGTTTGAAACTTTGAGATTCTGAAAAGTGATACTTTTAATTTGATAAATCCTTTGTTTTTTCGGAACTCACATCAAACACTAATTTGTAGTATTCTGCAAGCTGCTTAAATGACCCCTCTCACCAAAGAAATCCACTGCACTTCTTTTCAGCTTGCTCTCACTTCAATTGAACTTCCAGCATTCAGAGAATTGGATCTCATTCCTCTTATACGTAATTTAAAATACTAGATTTTAATAACACAACACTCAAATTCAAATAATGGATTCTACAAGTGATTGCAATTTTTATATAGGAGACTGTCATTAATCAGGGCAACCAAGAAATGATAGTGCTGCCCCTTGATCAGTCAAATCAACAATCCTCTTTCCATCATAGCTTCTCACCTGCTTTCAACATGCTCTGATACCAAATGTTGAAACAAATTTAAGAAAACATATCAGCATATAATATTGTTCAAATAGAGAGGTATTTATACAATTTATATAGTTTGTCTCACAGGCTATTTTCTAGGATATCAACTATTTATTTAATCAATATGTTTATATTTATTCAAACATTAATGATAACTAACACCCCCTAGCCAAGTATATTAAACATATGGTGTACTAAACTTCCTAACATCCCAGAACTCCATGTAACACAGGTTATGAGTAATATTGACTTTGCGCTCCATTACATAAATTTTTTTGGACATATGAGTTGAGTACCCTAGCTTAGTGAATCAACAAGAACAATCCATTCTATACAAAAGTTACCAGAACTATATCAAAAGTACACAACAGATACCATTTTGATCAATGATAGAAAGTCATAGATTAGACACATGATAAACAGAAATGGCGTTATTTTCACTATGATCATCTTTAATATACAAGTTATCTACAATACATGCTAATATGATTACACACAAAATTAGATAAGACTTCCCTTGATATGCGTCAAAAGATGAATGCATAGTTATGGCTACAATGGGCATGTTGTTTTGTAACAACTACCCAAACATCCTGCATACAACCACCCAACATAATAATAAACAAAATGTAGTGACTTGTATGCTTAGCATGTAGCTCTAGGTTCAAATGCAACATGATCTGTCTTTTTCATTAATTTATTAACTATTGTCACAATTACCAATTTGTTTGGTAAGAAAGTAAATGCTTGAGGATGGCTGTTCTTGTTGGCAAGTTGAAGGCATAAAATGAAGAAATAGATGTCAAATATGATAGCTACAAGTGTTGGATGTGATGAGCACATAATTATACTGAGAGGGGAGGGCGGAGGGAAGGGGGGGGCGGAGTGTGAATTAGTATAATATAACTTTTTCAATTTTAAACTTAATTGATCACAATAACAACCAGGAAGAATTTGGCAATTAAGAACATGATAACACCAAGATTTACGTGGAAACCCTTACGGGAGAAAACCACGGCACAAAATATGCATTTTATATATTTATTTCAATTACAATGATTGTAGGCACCAACCTACTAGAGGCACCAACCCCTAACTGATTTTGTAGGCACCAACCTACAGGAAGCACCAACTCCCTTCTGATTTTGTAGGCACCAACCCCTACTACCAAGCACCAACTTCTCAAAAGATAATAACTTCAAGAACAATGTTCCACCTTCAATGTTGCTTCTTCAACGAATGATGGACATTACAATCTTCTTCATTTACTTACTCCATGATTTCCTTTTCATGATTGATATATCTTTCATTGAATGATGTTCACATAAATCAGCATATGATAATCTCTTCACCTTTCCTACACATACAAATCTGCCTCTTATATTCTCTTCACAGTTCTGATCTAACACTGCCTTATGAGTACTCAATGTCTGATTCAAAACCTGCTACAAATTAGGCACAAGATCTGTTCCAAATTCTGATCCAACTTTTGCTTCAAATCAGATACAAGGTCTGCTTCACTTCTATTTGCTTTTTCTTGATGATCTTCATATATATATTTTGTTTACTTCAATCTGCTTGAAAATCCTTCACAGGTCTGCTCAAATATGCTTCATTATTTGCTTCATAAGTCTCCTTAAATCTGCCTTGAATGATTTATCCTTTGTACCTCATAAATCTCACATTCATTCATATGTGCATCATGATCTTTATTGATATGTCTTCTTAAATCCATGCTTTCTCAGATATATATATAAACTTTGTCAAATCTGCTGGTGCATAAGATTTATCCTTAATACTACACCCTTTACACTTCATTATCTTCACTCTCACATTTATAAATCTATTTGTATTAGATATCACATTCTCCACGCCACCTCTATTCCTTTTTCAAATTCGATTTATATCTCTATGTCTCTATGAAGAGAGACATCCTTTGGTAAAGGAGATAACTTTTGAAACAGTCATGACTCCTCTTAATTAACCACAGCCTTTCTTCTAATCGCACCCCTCACTTCTATCAATAATTTTCATTGCTTAGTAAATCGCTGCCTTTAATAAATAATTACTACTGCTTCAATAGTAGTCGCTGTCCTTTCTAATTTCTATCATATAGATCGCTGCACCTCTTAATATATGGAATCGCTCTTTTCTGATTTTTGGCTTTATTTGACTTTTCATCTTTTCTTAAAAATATGAATCGCTGCTTATTATTTTGTCTTCATTCACAAGCATCTTTGTCTTTTCTGATTTCGTCTTTATTCACCCCACTTTAGATTTGTCTTATTCATGAATCGTTGCCTTATTTTTGACTAATATGAACCATTGTCTTGTTTTCACTAATCGCTGCCTTAGGTCTTTTTGTCTTTTATGGTTTGTCTTTTTCTGTTTTGTCTTATTCAGTTTTATATCCTTTTAATTTGTAAAAGATTGTTCATTGATTAATCTGATCCAGAAATATATTCTTATATCTGATCTGAAGGATTATAAACAGAAATTTAAATGATCGATTGTCTTATCTGATCTAATGCTTTTAGTTGATCTGGTTGCTTTGATCTTATGCAATATATTTGGTACAATTCATCAATGTTATCTTCAGTTGTATTGGTCTTATCTCTTCACCTTCAGTTAAGTAGAGTTCCTTATTCTAACTTGAGATCAATGACAAAAATTTCAACAATCTAGAATAAGCGCCTTTGACATCAATGACAATATTTCCAACAGGATGGTATATTTTAGGCTCCAAAGTTCTCTTCAAACATGGGAGACAAAAGGAGGTGGAGTAAGAAGTTATGAACAAGATATAGTTCAACCGTTGAGGCCAAATTAAGACCAACTTAGAGAGGTGTTGGTTACAATGATACATGAACCATTGAAATAGGTAAATGTTCCAGAAAGGGCATAGATTTTGTGAAAGGTGTAATTTTTAGCAATGAGAAGCATGAAACAAGGAATAGCCAATCTTTAAGGAATTCAAAATTGAGTGTGATAACTGTGTTAGGATTGAACATCTCAAAATGAAATGTTATAACCTGGACCGTTTCATACATCAAACTCAAATATTCTTCACACTTTTAAATTTGTTCTTACAAATATTATAATATACACACATGGCCTTTGGAAAGGATAGTAGTTCTAATTAAAATTTCAAGGCAAGGATATAACAGCAGGTGAGGTTGACAAAGGTATGTTTTTCCAAGAGGAGCTGTGAAACTATGGTAAAGATAAAATTTTGAAAATTGAAAGATCATGACTACAATGGCATGCCAACATTGCAAATAATTAATGTAATTATTTTCTGTTTTTGCAGAATATATATGATACTAAGGGTGTAGAATACGATATTCCCTAGGTTACTTCAAAGATTGATAACTCTGTTTACTGCTTATTGCTTCAGCAAGTACTTAAAAGATTTTTTTGTTCTTGTACTTTTTACTGTGGCCTTTATTGCCAGGGGGCCAGGAAATATGTTTCTTGTTTCTATTATATGACCTATTCTTTGTAAATTTATTAAATTACCATGTTTGAGTATTCTTGTCTTGATTAGAAATGTCCAGTTGGAAATGTTTCAGAATTCTAAATTTTCTTTTTTCAGATGGTCATGTCGAAGTTGTAACCTGGATTCCAGTTTTACATCTATGTCATTTCGACCATGTGACCTGAAAATGACAAAGCTTTTATCAACTCTCCAGACTTTTAGATCCACTTACAGCTTTGAAGTAAGGTAATTGAAATCTGTAATGTATGCAACCACCCTCAGTATTCATCTTGATATTGTTCGTACTTTGTCACATGCAGTCATTTATTCTATTTAATGTATGTCCTCTTTAATACTTGTTAATAATTTGTTTTCTTAAAGCTTTACATATTATCTTTTGTTATGTTTGATAGAAAGTGTAGTATAATACATCTATAAAGTCCACAGTTGAGATATGTATAAAATTGATCATGAGAATTGCAAATGTAATTTGACCACTATTTTGATTTTGATTGGTAAGTACCCCTTGCAGTAAGTCCTTTGGCTTAGATGCCATGAATGAGGGTTATCTCTTCTGTCAAACTCATCTTGCACTTGCACCTGGTCTTGTCCGTTGGGGTATGCCACACCCAAACTTGGATGTGGCAGTTAACCTGATCAGTTTAATCAACAGATAGTTTGACCACAATTTTTTTGTTATAAAAACCTGAGCTATTTCTTTGACTGCACTTAATTTTAGTGTAGTCACACAACTTCTTGTTATTTAGTTAAAAAGATCCCATTTTCTAGCTTGGGTAGAACTTGTGTCAGTTTGTCATATTAAAAGGTTGGTCAATATTTGTACAATTTTCTTCTAGATGTGTCTCAAAATCAATTTTCTGATAAGAATACTGAAATATCTAGTGATGCAAACATCAAATGTTTTATCTTTTCTTAATAAAAACAATTCTATGGTAATCCTTTAGAAATTTGTATTCTCACCATATTTTGAAGCTTTGGTGTATGTTATAATTGAATATTTTCTAGTGCATTGCATTTTAAAGAGATTGCATCTTCACTATTGTATAGATTAGAAATGCAAACAAGAGAAATGATTTAATTGAGGAGTTTCATGGTATACTTATAGAAAAAGGTATAGGTAGCTACATAAGTAACAGGTCCTGATGGTCATGTCATGCTATTATTCCTTACCAGCTACTAAACCTCGATCATTCTAGATTTTCACATGTAAAGTTTTTGCTTATGTGGAATTTGGCAGTGATGGCAGATTCATAACTCCGACTCTTGTTTTCTAAGAAGCATTTTGCTGTAAGAGCAGCAAGGCACCCTATATCATTGCTATTTTCTAGTGTGCACAATACAACATGTACATCTATGTATGTGGATCACATGTCTTTGGTTTGTCAGTATCTTTAACAGCAACACCAATGCATCTATAGCATCAAAGTGCCTTGATGTGGGTAATCTAGTTTGTTGTTGACATGTATGGGTCTTTCTATTCTAAGTGATTTTAGCAGGTTTTAAAGTTGTCTATATACTCTCTTGTTATTTGACCAAAGGGTCTAAACATCTGGAAGAAACCCATCCCTTGGAGCTGAAAATGAGTTGCCCTAGAAACATTCAAATGAAATTGACTGCTGGATGCTAACTGACTATATTAGAAGTGAGACTTTAACATGGATTTCCATTACAGGCAACATTGAACAGGAGGCATCTGGGTAGAGGGTATTATTTTCTGGCCACTGTTTAATACATCATTTTAAACCAATTATATCAGGAAGTTGAAACTTAATATGATTCTTGAGACATGACAACCAGGAAAGCTTATCAATTTAGCACAAAACTGCTTCCACTAAAGGCCTTTTTCCACTGGAGTGGTGTAGGAATAAAGAGAAAGCACTTGGAATATTCGGATGATATAGAATTGTATCTAATGACTATAGGAGCAGATAAGCCCATTTACTTAGAGATCTGTAGGGCTTTAGCTCAAGACTGCCTTTTTTCAGACTGCAAATGGAGATTCTAGGGCTTTTATGGCGAGATTGGAGATGGAACAATGGAGAAGCCTTCTATTAATATTGAACTAAAGATCTTTGGAATAGGATCAGAAACATTTTGATGTTTCCTGTTGAGTGGATAAAAAGTGTGTTCCCAAGATCATGAGGGGCACCTCTATATAACTTTCTTGTTGTAATGAAGTGATAGAAGACACATTTTTCCAAATGAAAGATTTCTTGTTCAATCTGCAGAGGTGAGAAAATTTAAAAACATTTTGGGTTCTATGTTATAAATTCTGATTTTATCTGTTATCTAATTCACTTAGCTGATTAAGTTTTCCTACATTCTTTTTAAAAGAATAGCTTGTTGTACCCAAACCAAATTTTTTGCTTCATTAAGGCATTTTGCTTAAAGAGTCTAAACCTTGTGAAAATGATGTCAAAATACAAGTTTTTGGGCAAGTCAAGTATGGACTTTGGTCAGTGTCATGTCGGTCGTCAGCAGCAATTGGTCAGTACCTGGAGGTCAGAACTTGAACCTGGGATTCAGAGTGGAGCATGTGATGACGGAGGAGCATTTCACGACAAGATTCTACTCTTACGAGGTCAATTCACTGGCCGAAGGAGTGTTTTTCAAAGCGGAGACAGATGAAGATTTCAAGCAGAAAGCAGATTTGTGCCCCTGTAGCCTAGGGGCGCCCTTCTTTATGGAGGCTCAGATCTTGTTGCATGTGTTTGCAAATGGATTCAATCTCTTCAGAATCAGCCCAACTTTCCGACGAGCTATCAAGCGAAGATGTACATAGTGTAGAACTCTGGTTATCAAGGTTAGAAGCTGAGGGTACGAGGAGGTTGCAGGTTACAGAGGATGTCAAATTCATGGTTTCTGCGCCCCTGTAGATCAAGGGCGCCCTTGAATTTGGCCCTCCAGATGTGTGAATTTGCAGATGGGGTCTTCTTGAGATCTTTTCTAATCTAGTCTAGCTTCGCAATGCATCAGTTCGTGAGGTGATCCGATATTCCGAGTGACTGTGACAGAGGTTCTACCGAGCATGTAAAGCAAAGGGAGGAGAAACATGGCAATACACACCTGCACTTCTATAGGCCAGGGGCACCTAGCCTTTAGGCCTGCCAGATGGGGTTTTTAGCATTCGCAATTTTCACGAGACTTGTGTGCAATTACTACAGCTATCCAACGAGTCCAGTCGTCAGCCTCCGGGATTTGGCAAACGCTCGTACGTGCAAGGTCAGTGTGAGAATGCTGAAAAGTGAATGCAACCAAAAAATGGCTAAGTATGGGAAGTACACATCTACTTGAAAAAGGCGCCCCTCTTGTTGAGGTCTTAGAAGCGGTTTTCTCGCTTCGTCACTTCTAGAGACATCTCTTGTAAGTTGATCCAGCTACACAGAGAGACAAACAGTGCGCGAATCCGAGCACTCCAGCTCTCGGTGTCAGGGGTCAAAGTGTGGTGTCCAGATGAAAGTTATACTTTTGTCAAAATGGTGTGTGCGCCTTCATAAGCCAGGGGCGCCCTTGTTTTTGGGGTTCCTGATGCAACTTTCAGATGCCTTACATACAGTCATTGGATGCGGAATACTTTCAGTCACGTAATGAACCTATCATCTAGTCAACAGGGTTCATCATTCACTGTCACCGACAGTTTGAAGCGTCAAATGGCAAAACGGAGAAATGGCTAAGTTTGATGACCTTGCATCAATTTAATCAAAGGCGCCTAATTTTTTGACGCAAATGGACACCTAGAAGGTCAAATTTGGACTTTCTAAAATCAGTGAAGTTTGCCAAGTGCATTTAGATGCTGTATATTTTTGGCTAAATAATTAAAATAATATTTGAATATTTGTTTTGCATGCCTTAGTATTTAATGGCCATTTTCTTCAATAATTTATTATTGGCGTCTTTTAATGCTAAGTCTTAAGTTTGCATGTTACAAATTAAATATTATTTTAATTCACGAGACTCAGAGTCAGTGGTGGTTCAGCTGGTGGAGGGCCAATTGAATTCTTTCCTTCTGAGTTAGGGTTTTGAATCTTTCAGTCTTGCTTTATGGTATGATTTTGGCTATTTATACAAGCATGGCGCCATTTCTCATTCATCCAGCTTAGCAAATTCAAAATTCTTCAAGAGATTGGCGAATTTTCATTAGATAATTAAGTTCGAAGGCAGCAGTAACTTTCTTTTGCAGGTACAGGTCAGATTCAACAGCAGAATTCAAGATAGAGTGGCGATTTTGACGGAAGAAGAAAGACGTTTTTTATCTGAACAAAAAAAATAAAAAATATAAAAATAAAAATTAACAACACAATCTAATCCAGAAAACAAATTCAGATAAAAAACGTCTTTCTTCTTGTCTAAAATTCTTCCATTTTCTCGTCTAAAATTCTCTCACATGTTCAAAGAATTGGCAAATTTTGGCAAAACAAAACATATGGATTAATTCAGAACGATTTCCTCAGACAAACCCATGTGCTAGAATTTTTCAGGAAAATTTGTTCTAGAGCATCAATTCTTGAGGCTCTGATTTTCTTAACTGAAATTTCTTTGCATGGCTGAGTAGAAGTCGAATTTTTACATTTATGATGTTTTGGGTTGTCTTAGAATCATTTTCTGAGCAAAACACATATCTCAAAATTTTCCGTGAAAATTTACCTCCAACAAGCTATTTTTAGCCTCAGCAGGCTATTTTTAGCTTTCCAGAAAAGTGGTCAAAATATAGCCGTGTTCACAGTCAACAGGCGAGTTTTTCAGAATGCAGTTCACTCAGCTCGAATTCAAGACCAAGTCGGTCTTGACTCATGACTTCATCGGGACAGTTGATACGAATCTACATAAGGTGCTTCCAGAAGCAGTTTTAAATCCAATCAAGATAAGAGATTCGATAATCCAGAACATTCAGCAGTCTGGGTTACTTGAGGCCGCTTCCATACCTTTTTCAGTTCATTGCGTAGAGTTTGTAATGTCTTGTATTAAGCATTACAATTCTGCTGCACGGGAGATATAGTTAGTAGATGGGCATGTCATTTGCAGTCTCAAACCCTTGGATATCGAGAGAAGTCTGGGTATTCCTTAACATCCAGATGGTCTGGTCATTTCTATGAATTAGAGTGAACAAGCGTTCAATGCTGAATTGGATAAGTGTCAGAGTAAGATGATAGAAAGGTGGTTGAAACATAAAAAGACCAAGTTGCCGAACAATGTAGGTCGTGGTGAATACAAAGATGAGTATGCAATTCTGATTACACCGCTTAATCGTGTCTCAGGTCATGCAGATGCAAATAAATTCCACCCATGGATGTACTATATCATTGGTCGAATCATCTCTGGGCAAGAGCATTATGACTGGGCATCCTTCATCAGCGATGCTATTCACGAGCAAATCACCGGTTTCCTAGTTGTGCACCAATTTCATATGTGTTCCTACTTCGTGTACTTGATCGCCTATCAGGGTCAGTTTAGAGGGTTGAACATGGTGGGCATACTCAGTGCACAAAAAGTCTATCGTTGCTATGATCAACTCGAGTTCACGAAGGTTGAAAGACATTTGAAGCCTGTGCAGGAGGCTTTCTTGACATACACAGTGAGAAACTTGGACCGGGAGTTGCACGTTCGTATCTCAGAAGTTGCTAGAGCAGCAATGGAAGATTGGGCGGACTGGTTCATTTAGTTCCCTACATACACCTACATCCGTGTCTATAGTTATACAGGAAATCCAGCTATGCTTCCACGCTATCCTTCTAATAAGATAGTGTTCATGGAGTTCCTGAGGCAGCTGTATGAGGTTCATAAATGTTTGCGCCACAAGCGTAAACAGGCTGCCAACTTTCCAATGCAGTTCAGAATATATTGGTGCAAGACAACAGTTGATGCTAAGATGCAAGACAAGAGTTAGAGAATTGCAAACTCAAGTACTTGGTTGACACACGCACATATGATCCTTGGGGTCATTACGTAGCACACCTTGGTAGTCGCTCTTATCACAAACCTACAATGGAGGACTACTGGGTGAATTGCGAGGATGACTTTGAGGTACACAGACGCAACTACAATAGGTTCTCTCTTCCGCAGATATCTGTCTTCTTGGCAGAAGAGGTGGAAGGTTTGAGAGAGGATGAGGGAGATGCACTTCCTCAATTTTACAAAGAACAGGTTGATGGGCAACCACTGCCAACTATTGATTGGTACGCCAAAGAATACTCATCAGTGAAGGAGAGGTCGAGCAGAGTCATTCAAAATAGTATGCTTTATCTAGAAAGCAGGAGGACCGGGAGGGTAACTATGCCTAGAACAGAGCCGCCACAAGTGGGAGTTTCACCACCTTCCTCATCTAAACCCAAGCAGAAGAAGAGGAGTAGTCCTCCTAAGAAGAATTAAGTGCCTAATAACTCGAGAGGAAAGGCACTTATTGCTGATTCGCATGAAGGGCCTGTCAGAGTAGTAGTTCAGAGTTCATCACAGCTTGAGGTTCAATCATGCCTGCCGTCACCAACACTAGAGCAGCCTCCAGTTCCAATTCATATTGATTTGGACTTGGATTTTCCACCTCGCAGTGACACCTCTACACATTCGCTTTCGTCAGAGCCTCCCATTACTAGTACAGATCATTCCAGTGGGATTAGTTGAGATTCATCTTGGCTTGAGAGTCAACTGGGAAGAAAGAGGAGACAACCGTCTTATATGCTTGATCATTCAGATTTCGATCATGCTTATCAAGATGCGCCTAACAAGAGGATCAAGAAACAGGTCCACGTTGAGAGGAATGCAGGTAAGGAGATCATCATTGAAACTGCCACGCCTCTAGAGGATAAGAGTCTAAACAAGATGGAAGCTCAGGACTTCGAAGTGATCAAAGTCAACTTCAGTAAAAGTACTCGCCAGACGGAGATTGATCTCCTACAGGTTGCTACAGATAGTGCAAGGGATAGAATGGTGAAGGATGGAGAAGATAAGTCAGCCTTCAAGGCTGAAATACAATAGCTTCCCCAGTATATTTCTAGCCTTGTGCATAGAACAGGAAATGTTGTCAGCGCACTCCCACCGATGTTAGAACCGCCAGCAGAATAGGGTCAGCTTGATCACTTGGTGGCATATGGCAAGCGGTTAGATGAGTGGGAGGAGGAGTTTGTTGCTAGAGGCCGCCTTGTACTTTCAAAGTTATACCAGTTGCGGTACAATGCACGTGAGCTCCGTCTACAACTTCAAGAGGAGGAGCGTGACTTGGCTATTTGTAGACCTAGGGATGAGATCCTGATTGCTAACTTGGGATTGTCATATGAATTAGTCACAAATGCAAAAGATAAAGAGGCTGTCTACAGTTGGAGGACATAGTTGATCTTCAAGGCAAAGATAGAAGGAACGATAGCATCAAAGTTGGTTGAGTGTAGAGAGCATGTCACCAGTGCACTCCGCTATGTGAGAAACTTCGTGTCTCAACTACCATGCCAGTATCAGCATGTGAGTGGTGACTATGTTGAGCTTGTTGACGTTCATTCAGAGCTCCAAGCACTCATTCACGGTATTTTTAGTGGTGAGACCATTGGCTGTATGATGAATCAACTTACAGTCATGTCAGCATTGTTTGATGAGGCAACCAGGAGTAAAGGCGAGTTTCAGTGTCAAATCATTGGTGGAGAAGACATGCTGAACAGGCACGGGATACTTTGTTGAAGCTTTAGTTCTCCAGAAGATGACACAGTCAACAACCTCGTGGATGGGTTGATTGCTCGAGATCAAGGCTAGTAGACTTCAATTCTAGCCTTTCGGGATAGACTTCATGCACGACAGTTAACTTGACGCTTCTTTCCAAGTTAACTTGCTGTTTCACTTCTCACGCATGTCTATATTGGAAGTATCTACATTCACTTGGAGTTTCATCTAGGTTTTTACGTTAACTGATGGTAGTATTCTAGTTAACTTGCTTTCAATACGGACGTGCATGCTTGGACATTGTCCATTTAGAATAGATGTTTCGGTTAATTGATGGTAGTTTTCCAGTTAGTTGTACAGTTTGCTTTATTAGGGTTTAGCAATAAAATCTTGCATGCATTGCAGGACTGTAGTTGACTCAAGGTGATTTTAGGGTTGCTTACACCTTTGATGTTTATAAATAAGAGCTTTCAGCTCATTTGTAAATAACTTTTGCACGTGATAGCAATATATGCTGAGCCTACCTTGCCTGTAATATTGTTATTCTGTATCTGTTCGCGAGTATTTGTTGTAATGATGAATTGTTATGCCACTTGGGTTTCATGTAGTTACGATGGTGAATGCTCATCTTAGTTAAATGGGGTTGCTGGTTTGATCGTTATTGTATGCGTGTCTCGTCTATGCAATACATTGTCCAAGTTGCTTACCTTATGTTTTGTGTCCAATAAGCCTATTCAGAAGAGCAAATAGTTGAGCCCACCTTGCCTTCACGTTGCGAATCTGTACCCAAAGCTTATCGTTTGATGTGTGTAATAGTAAACTTATTCAGCTAAGCAAATAGTTGAGCCCACCTTGCCTTCATGTTGTGAAGCTGTACTCGGTTTACCGTATATGTCGTTTCTAATAAACTTCTCCCCAGCCAAGCAAATAGTTGAGCCCACCTTGCCTTCACGTTGTGAGACTGTACCTGAAGTTTATTGTATAGAATATTCTTGCTCCATTTCCTCATGCTCTGTTTTCTTGAGGAAACTGGATAGATTTAAAGTAGTTAGTTTAGTTGTAGTTAATGATCTGTGAAACCAGAAAATCCTTAGCTGCAACGTTCTAGGTTTTCTTAACCTTGTGCCTCTTCTAGCTGAGATCAAAAAGATAGGATTTATAATACTTTACTTTTTTCAAGCATATCAGCAAAAGAGGGAGCTTCCCCTCCTAATTTGAAGAGCACTCATTATGTAGTGTGCATAGCTGTCCGTACTAACTTATACTCCAGAGGTGTTAGTTATTACACCAACATAGCTGATGAGAGACAATTAAGTATTTTTGTGGCTAAGTTGGCCTCTATTAGATTTTCTTTGAGTAGGGCTCTTTTTTTTCTGATTGCAGTCTGTGCCATTTTCCAAGTAAAATATGTTTTTAACTGGTGCTTTTTGTAATTCATTTGTCTTTTGGTATCTGTTGTGTGAGCTTCTAAAGTGGTAGAATGCACACAATATGATGAAAATATAACAGGGATATGTTTTTATCTTGGGTTATATTTTTATTTAATTGCATTTACATAATCATAATTTGAGGCCTCAATTCTTTTGTTTTCCTAAAATGTGGGCAAAAATGTAATTGGTCTCCTCTCATATAGGGTTATTTATTTGAGATTGTTAAGGTTGAGATCTTATCAATGGTCCTTTTACTTGGCTTGTGTTTACGAGTCCTAAGAGACTTATTGAAGTTCTTATGTTGCATAAATGAAGCACATTCCAGAGAGGTGCACCTTCAGTGATCACCAAACTTGGATGAAGCTGCCAGTCAACCATATAATAGCTGGTCTATTTGTGAGAAAGAGGTGTATCTGTATAATGTAGAAGTTTTTATCAAGATAGTAAATTTAGGATCTTATATAATACCCTTTTGTGTTGATTTAATTGGGTCTTTTTAATTAATATCACAATCATGTTGTGTTGGAGCATGAGAGAGGGTGGGTTATGTTCTTGTCTTATATATATGTGGATTTGTAGAAGGTTGTTTCATTATTTTTTCAGATGCCTTTAGTTTACTGTGAATAACAACATTTTTGTAAGTAGGTCTTATATATATGTTTCAAGTCTAGTACTTTGTGTAAGCTTCTCTTTGACAGTCTATTTTCTGATTCTAAATAGACATATTTATGATTTGACCTTTGAAATGGAGAGTTAGGATCACCAATCAAATTGCAACTGTCAGGCAATGGAAACAGAACTGTACGATTCATACAAATAGGCAGGCAATAATATTGGCAGTAAGCAGAAGTGTAATTGATTTGGGGAGGCAGGCAAAGAAAAATGCAATTAATTGGGCATGATTAGAGTGCTGCCTATGAAACTAAGAACTGGGAGGTGACTAACATACAGAGAAGCACTCTTACAAGAAGGAATGCAATGGATACTGATGGTGGAGTACGAAAGAAATGCTGCATAGCAGTGGAAATTATCATTATGTAGATGTGGAAATGATCATTATGTAGGTTGGTCCTTATAACAATGAAGATATGTCAAACAATACATACAAGTATTTTGAGCAAACTTTTACCCTCCAAAGTTCCAAATATTGAATCTTAGGATAACACTTAAAGAGTTTTTAGTACTCTTGGATTTGATATGAATTGGAAGCGAGATGCAAAAGAGTTAAGCATAAGCAAAGAATGCTAAAGAGCATATGATTTATCTGGTAATGTTGCAGCTCAATATAGCCTGAACCCAATTTGAGAGAGATGGTTTCCAATACAGACACAATAGATGATCTCTATAGGGTGTATTTTGAGATGTTGATCCCTCAGTGTTTGTCAAGAGAGTAGTCACTAAGTCATTTTCATTGGTCCATATGGGATATAAATATTTAGGGTTCATAACTCTTGTGTTTTAGTTATACATCCAATTAAAATCTGTATGGTTGCAAAAGAGAAATATTGGAGTTAGTAATGTTTTGAACGATGATGGGCAGTCAGATATCTGTACACATTACTCTTATCTACTTTAATTGTCCGTATTCTAGGAGCATAGCTCTAAGTCAGAATGACTATCCCTTCTTCATGCATTGCTGACACAGAACCAAACTTAATGCAGGTATGAGAAATAAAAAAGTGTCTCTAGATCAACTGGCCCCACATAATGTTTTTGAAAAGATAACACTATATGGGACTGTTTGTTTACATCGGACACTCAAGCATTATTGATTGCATCCTCTCATATATATCCATTCTACATGTCAAATGCATGTGCCTGGGACAGAAGCATAAAATGTTTCAGTTTGACAATGGCTCCAATCTTCTCATTTTAGATGGGGTATTCTAGAAGTGCAGCTGAGAGAATCACTTCTCTAAATTCCTTGGTATGTTATCCTTACAAATCCTTGTCTAACAATAGCATTTTTATTTGCACCTTTCGATGTGACACAAAATAGAACAGATGTACCACTTTTCAAATTATAAGGGTAAGCTCCTTGTAAAATAAAACTAACCTAAAACATGAGAATATATACTTGCAATTTACAATCTTTACATTGATTTTTTGGGGTGGTTCATGTTCATGTTGAATAACCTTTAAATGTGTATCTTTTTGGGTTTGCCTAGTGTAAAAGGTTAAGACACTCTTTCAACACAAAGGATTTTATAGTTTTTTGACTTGAAGGAAATCTCTATTGCTACACGCTTGTATTGTTCAGCTAAATGCAGAAATTGAACAATACAAGTACACATTCAAATTGAATAGGCTAATACATAAAAAGCACAATGGCTTTGGTAAAGTTATTGGAGTCAATACAAAGCCACAATATCCAACTTCAAAAAGGCTTGCAATACAAAGCTTGCAAATTTTATAGAAGCTATTTAATGTATCTTAGCACACAACAAAATGTCTCAATAGACACTTGAAGCAAGATAGGCATAATAAATTCTATTGAGGGAATAAACATTGAATTTTGGATTATCACAAATTCTCAGTGACCAATAATTTGAAATTTCCACATAATGTAGGCATGAGAATTACCATTGATCCCTTAAAATCTCTCGTCTCTTGCATGATGATAAGCTATTTTTAGCCCAGGCTGAAAATAGACTTATGGAGGGTGGCTTTGAATGATTTTGATTTGATGATGTTTTTCTTTGTTTTGACAAAGTCTGGCAAACTTGTTGATATTTTTGAAAATTTGTTTTATTTGATAAAGATTCTGCTTGAATTTGAACATCCTCTTGTTCACTCTTCACTGAAATCACCACCTTCTTAGCTTGATCACAAAAGTTGGATGTTGAGTCCTTTATGTAACTCCATTGCTGAAAACAATAGTTTTTGACTGCTTGAATCTCTAGAAAATGCACCAAAGTGAGAACACTTATTTGGTTGAAATAAAAATCAGAATCTGGAAATTGGTTGATCAGCAAGAAATGCATTGAATGATGCAAAACAAATGTCAACTTTGAAAATCTTTGACTGCTGCTACTACAACTAATTCTTTTTTGTTGTGATGTTCAAAGTCAATTATGATTTTTTAATAATAGTAATTACTAATTAATAAAATATTATTAATAATTATCAAGCCCATAATAGGCATGCTTTTCATTGTATGCTGCACTTTTCTGATTTACAAATGCTGATAAGAAGTGCACTTAACTTCAAATTGAAGTAGGTGCACATTTTCTCAAACTTCTTTATTGTTAGAAAGGGATGAAACCTTATAGAAAGAGCACCTCACTTTAGGCTCAGTTATGACTTGCTGACCATAACTTTTTGGGTATCTTTTGATTTGAATTGGCCGCTGATCTTTTTGCCTCATTTTTTGTCTTTTCGATTTTGAATTTTGAATTTTTAATAATAATAATTTTATTAAAATAAATTTATATTATTTTTATTTTTAACAAATAAACAATGATAATAATTTTTAATTAAAAATAATTATTAATTAAAAATTACAATAAATGACAATAATAATATTAGTGAATAATTAATAATAAATTGTTAGTTAAAAATTTAATATTATTGTATTAAATTTTTATCTAATTTTTTTAATTTAAACTATTTAATTAATAAGTAATAATACATTATCTATTATTAATTAAAAGCTGAAGTTAAAATCAATGGACAAATTACAAATGTTCGATGACACTTTTTGGATTTTGACATGACAATTTGATTGGGTTGAAAAACAACTTTTTTTGACAAAACACTTTTGAACAAAAAATAATGACAAAGAAGTTTCATGTAACACAATCAAGTTTCGGATTGGGTGGTAATGCGAGACCATTCTCATGGCGTGCAATAATTGTGGGAACATTTTAGTGGTTTGTGGTACACTAGAGCATCTCTTAGAAGCTTATAGGAACACACAGACTACCCAGGCATCTCTAGGAAGTGCAATACATGATCCAATGATAGCGTAGATCACTCTACACAAGAGCAAACACTTTTGTGATAACCACAGTTTATCCAAATACTATAGTTTCTACCACGGCTTCAACACGGCCCAATACAACTCTAGACCAAATTGCAAGGTCTAGTTCACCAAAATTCTTACTACAATATCTTGAGGCTCACACTATGCCAAGTCATCTAGGTCCTCATCTAGATGACTACCAACAAACGATTACACTCCACAATTGTTTGGTGATGAGAAATCAATCAAGGAAACAATTCCACTTCTGTAAGAGATGGTTCAACTTCCCAGTAGTTGTTGGCATTCATGGTATGAATTTGTGTAACTTATATATACACATATCTATATCATAGCTTAGTAGAATGCAATTAGGAGTTAGAAGATAAACAACCATACACTTTTCCCAAGAGTATGCCATGTATACAACAAATAGCTATATAAAATTACATTTCAGTTCTATCTCTTTCTATTTCTATTTTGGATAACTATTTATAAGCTTCCGCATACGCTATAACTCATCTAGATCCTCATCTAGAGTGTTGTCCTCCAAGAGTCAACATGGGCCTTGGATCAGTGGTATTAGATTAGTTTGTCCTCATCTTGCTTGTCTTGTTGAATGTGTTAAAAGTATTTGAGCCTTTGCATCTTATTGTGAGAACCATCAGATTACTTGTCAACTTGTTTCAAGATGGCCAAGCCAACACAAGAGGAGATACCCACAATTATCAAGAGCGAAATTGAAGTATTTATGGATTAGTACAATTTCTCATTCAACCAATTTATAGAGGTTTTTCAAATGGGCAACCCATTGGACTCATCATCAAGTAGAGGTTTTGACAGTTGAGTCCTCCCTAGTTTTTTTGGTAAATGTAGATGTTCCTATGTTTGAGGGTAAAATTGATGCAAATCCTATAGATAACTAGTTACATTAGTTAGATTCTTGTCCATGAATGATTTCATTGATGAGAAAAAATCAAGAGTGCCCTCCTAAATGTCTTCGAGTACTTGTCAAAAATTAGTGGCAAGCCCATCCACTTTGGAAGGTAGATTAGAGTGGAGAAAGGTTTGAACCAACTTGGGATAAATTCCTAGAAGTCTTCAAGGATATGTATTATCTTGAAGGTTTTAATTGTGATTGCTAGATGTAGTGGTCATAATTGTGGCAGAGACATGGCTAGGCATACATTGATGCCTCCAACAAGATTTACGCAAGGTTGGGTATAATCTAAGAATACCAACTACAACATCGAGTTTTCAAATACCACAATAGCTTGCACCTAACTATCTAGTTTAGGATGAAGTTGATCAAGGTCAAAAGGGTGGTAGAAGCTTATTGCTATGTAAAGACCATTGAGGAATTAAAGGAGAAGGGCAAGTGGGAAGCAATCGATGCACCAAAGAAGATGTCACCTTCAAACATGAGCAAGTTGTCCATGATAGGGAAGTGGTGTGACAAGGACAAGAGTTCCAATCATTCCAATGTTGAGTGCCATGCTGAAAAGAGTGTTCTACAAAGGATGAAGTAGAGGATGTGACATCAAGCTGTAAAATGGAATTGTTGATGATAGCAACATAAATCTTTTGGGGAATAAATCGGCAAATCAAAAGTATAAGATTTTTTGAAAAAATCGGATTTGAAAAAACGTAAAAAATTGTAGAACAAGAGATCAAAACTATTTTTTTTTGAAATTGAAAGGCATTTCCATAGCATAGAGATATAGAGAGCAAACAAAATAAAGAGTTTAACTAATAAAATGTAGAAAATAGATTTTTGTAGTTTATATTCGTATCGCTGATTACATTCATTGCATTGCACATCTTTCAAACTCAAAGCATTACTTCACATTGCATAAAGAATGACTAGATGCTAATAGATGACAAAATTTCAATTGCAATATAGCTTTTTGCAAAGTCAACCTAAGCAGTTATGCAATTACTTCACATTGCATAACTAATAACTAGGAGCAACTGCCAATTGCTTTAGCTTGTCATGGCATTCCATGAGACCACATTTCTTTGAGGCATTTTTTCAAACAGTTCACTACCTTGTCTATGCTACGACATTTTTCATACTTGTCTACCAAAGCATTTTATCAAACAGTTCACTGCCTTGCTGCTATGGCTAAAAGCCTAAAACAGGTGCTTTTGAACAAGCTATGGATGCTTGGAAAAAATCTATAAAGCATAATAGTAAGCAATAGCATAGACAAGGCAGTGAACTTTTTGAAAAAATGCCTCAAAGAAATGTGGTCTCATGGTGATGGAATGCCATGACAAGCCAAAGACAAGGGAGTGAACTGTTTGAAAAGATGCCTCAAAGAAATGTGGTCTCATGGTGATGGAATGCCATGATGCTATGGTGATGGATTGTCATGGCATTCCATCACCATGAGAACATATTTCTTTGAGGCATCTTTTCAAACAGTTCACTGCCTTGTTTGTGGTACGACTTTTTTCATACATATCTACCAGAGCATTTTATCAAACAGTTCACTGCCTTGTTGCTATGGCTAAAAGCCTAAAACAGGTGCTTTTGAACAAGCTATGGATGCTTGGAAAAAATCTGTCAAAGCATAATAGTAAGCAATAGCATAGACAAAGCAATGAATTGTTTGAAAAAATGCCTCAAAGAAATGTGGTTTCATGGTGATGGAAGGCCATGACAGGCCATAGATAAAGCATTGAACTGTTTGAAAAAATGCCTCAAAGAAATGTGGTCTCATGGTGATGGAATGCCATGACATCATCACCATGAGACTGCATTTCTTTGAGGCATTTTTTCAAACAATTCACATCCTTGTCTATGCTACCACATTTTTCATACATGTCTACCAAAGCATTTTGTCAAACAGTTCACTGCCTTACTGCTATGGCTAAAAGCCTAAAACAAGTGCTTTCAAACAAGCTATGGATGCTTGGAAAAAATCTATTAAAGCATAATAGTAAGCAATAGCATAAACAAGGCAGTGAACTGCTTGAAAAAATGCCTCGAAGAAATGTGGACTCATGGTGATGGAGTGCCATGACAAATGCCTATGGCTATGGATTTTCATGGTATTCCATCACCATGAGACCACATTTCTTTGAGGCATTTTTTCAAATAGTTCACTGCTTTGTCTATGCTACGTCATTTTTCATACATGTCTACCAAAGCATTTTATCAAACAGTTCACTGCCTTCCTGCTATGGCTAAAAGCCTAAAACAGGTGCTTTGGAACAAGCTATGGATGTTGGAAAAAATCTATCAAAGCATAATAGTAAGCAACAAGCTATGGTCTCATTGTTTTTTTCTCGCATGAAAATCAGCACGATTTTATTCGCATTTTTTCGCAGGTTTTAAACACATTTTTTGCTGATTTTGTAGTTTTAAATGGGAAAAAATAGTTGACCAAAAAGTCAGATTTTTTCAAAAAATGGGGGAAAAAATCGTCCAGCCTGCAGATTTTTAAAAAATCGGGATTAATCGGGTTTTTTTGCAGATTTCTGTTACTATGGACTTGATGTAGCTCCCAATGTCACACTAGCAAAAACCCTCATTTTTAAGGAATTTGAAACAAAATGACTATTCCATTTGCAAATGTGGGTGAAAGGGAAACGCATAGACTTCATGATAGTTGGCATCAATATGAATAATCTAATCTCTTCATAAACTATTGAAATATTGAAGTTGCCAACCATGCCTCATTTGCATCCCTACAAATTGGGAAGGTTAAAGGCCTGCAACACCCAATGTAAATGTGTTAGCCTCTAGTGTTGCTTTTCATATACTCCATCATTTTTAGTTGGAGGTAGTCTGTGATGTGGCGCTAACAAAGGTTTGTAAAGTGCTCCTTAGACATGTCTATATGCAAAGTCACAAGTGTGTGTACAATGCCACTACCTGTAGCAAAGTTGTAATAGTGGGTAGTAAGAGATATTGGATTTTAAAGTGTATTCATACTCTACACATGCCGCATCAATGCCAAAGAAGATCGTGTCATACAACCATACATACTCACTGTTTTGCATCTCTCTTTCAACTAAAGCACGACGTATTGTAGCAAAGATAGATTCTAGAAACCATTTTTACCTAGAATTGTTCAATGCTTGTATATATGGTTGTTAAAAAAATTTAGCTCACATAGCAAGCCAAATTGTTCATCGAACAAGAACTAGAAGTCAAGGTTTTGCACCTACTTCCTAGACTCCACACAATTGGGACTATTGCTTCACAAGGAGTGATTGAGCGAGGAGGATTCACCAACAATTGTACCTGCAATAATGTCAAGGCCATTCTCATGGCTTGCAACTGCTATTGGAACACTTTAGTGGTTTGCGGTACATTAGAGTATCTCCTAGAAGCTTGGAGGAACACAAAGATTACCCATCCATCTCCAACAAGAGCCACACATGCTCCAGTAGTGGCACAAAGCACTTTGCACAAGAAAAGGCACTCCCACGGTAACCATGCTTCATCCAAGCACTTTTCTGTTCTATCATGGTTTTAGTAGGTTGTAATACACCTCTAGGGCAAATCATAAGGTCTAGTTGTAAGAACCCCTGCTTATTCTGCCCTGATTTTTCATTTTAGGTTGTTTGACATTTTGTGAAACACTTGGCATGCAATCTTGTTTTTCTGAGTTTTGGGGTTTTGTTTGTTTGATTCTTGATGGATTTCAATACCAGAATGATCACATAAAACATAGGAATGATAGACAATGTTTGCATAAACCAATAACAAGAATTTGACATGCAACGTCCACTTTATTGAGAATATATCAGATCTGAGTACATTGATTATCAGGTCTGGTACAGGTGGTATCAGACTGAAAATACTTATGAAATATGTCTACAATATACAAACAAACTATAAGATTGGGTTTACCACATACTTGTTTGCTTGTTACTTCATTTAGGCTCAAAGTGAACACATATATGGCAAGAAATTGCTGATGTAGATGCTCTCAAACCCTGCTGTTAATGTCTGAAGTATTTGCTGATAATAATGATGTAAATGGTTGCCAAAACAAACCCTAAACTCCTCCAAACGAAGGCAGATAGGTGTAGGATTGGAACAATGAAACCCTAGATTAATGTGATGTCAAAACAATGCCAAAGTTGACGACTAAACCCTTGGATCTGCAATCTGATATAAAACTGAAGAGATCTGAAACACAAATCTGCACATGAATATATGTTGTCATTGACCAAAGATTCCTTCCAAGACAAGGCACCTCACTCTCAAACCCTAGCAATGCATTTGTAGGATGAAAATATGCCAATATAAGCTTCAGATCTGAACTCTTTTGTCCTTAATCTGCAAATATAACTTCAAACCCTAGCTGGAATGATGATTTCCTTCAAACCCTAGCTGGCTGAGCTCCAAAAATGCCAAAAACACCAAAATAGGGTGTAGAAACCCTAGCGCCCAGCAATGTAAAATAATATCAGCAATAAACCTGCAACCAATGCATCAATATGGAAGCCAAAATACTGCCATAAAACCCTCAAGGTCGAATCTGCAATGTCTTCCCCAAAATCTCAAATACCCAACCTGGAAGTTTGCTTCCAAATCTCTCCCAAGTTGCTCCAAACCCTAGCCAAAATTATATTAAACCCTAGTTGCTGTAAACCTGCAAATAAAATACCATTTCCAACTCCTTCTCAATGGAAAATACCTGCAATAAGCTCAATGGCAAACCTTGGGCAGATTTACCTCTCAAAGTAGAGTTGGGTTTTTGTCCAACGTACTAATTCCTGAAGGTTTTCATCCTCAGAAATTTAGCTGAATCTGAGATTCAAGCCTTTGCAATAATGCATAAGAAATATCAACTCAACAATGGATGCCCAAATGCGTTACACTCAACTCCTTTTAAAGACTCAATTGAATCTTCTAGTAGAAGCTAATTTGTAACTAACTCTAGCTTCTAGAAGAATATTTTAATATTTCCTAAAGTGATTTTATAATATTATTTTATTTTTCACTTAAGTTATTTAAAATATTTAATAAAGTGACTTTATAATATTTTTTTCTTTTATTTAAGTCACTTTAATTAAATTAATTAAATAAAGTCATCTTTTTGATATTTATTTAAAATAGACAACTTTGAGATAATTAATTTAATTAATACTCCCTTATAACTCCATTATTTAGCTTATGGAACTAAAATAAGCTAAATATCAATGTCTGTCATTACTCAGAAAAATAGGGCATTACACTAGTTCACGGAAATTCTTACTGCATCATTTTGATCATGAGCTTGTAGACTTCATACATTATGGTTGATTTGACAATGGTGGTGGCACCCTTGAGGCTCGTGCTATGCTAAGTCATCCACTATCTCTTCAAACACCTACCAATAAATGGTTGCACTCCTTAACTGCTAGGGGATGAGAAATTATCAAGGAAACGGTTCCACTTCTATAGGAGATGGTTCAACTTCCCATCAACTCCTGGTCTTCATGACATGAATCTATGTAAATTATATATACATATGTATTATTGCTTGGCAGAATGTAGTCGATAGGAGATAGAAGATGAAAAACCATACACCTTTCTCAAGGGTATGCCATGTATAGAATGGATAATTGGATAAGATTACATTCACTATTTCAGTTCTATATCTCTTTGTTTCTGTTTTACTTAACTGTTGATAAGCCTTCGCATATGCCACAACTCAGGTAGATCCTCATCTTGGGAGTTTTCCACTAGGACTCAATCTAGGCTTCAAATCATGAAGCTAGGGCCTAAACTAGATATAATTAATAGTTGCCTAAGTTATATTTTTCTTATGAAGGTATAGTTTAATCTTTAGATTTATATTAGAAAATGTTGTTGATCACCACCTTCATTTTATTGAGATTGACCTCCAAATATTTGGGATTATTGAGTTGTGCAAAAAGTTTGGTTACCATTTCAATCCTATTTAAGAGAAGATTAAACAATGCCATTTTTAAGTAGTATATAAATCAAGATCCTAAGGAGTTTCCTTTGTAATCCTACTTGAGCAGAAATAAAGCAATGCTATTTGCAAGAAGGATAGAAGTAAAGCTCCTAGGAAGGAGTCATCTATTCTATTTATAGAGAAAAGTGCATAGGAAAGAAGATGCACTCCTTGAAATTTATGGTGCTTTTAGTAAATTGAGAAAGGTGTTAGTTTTGAATATGAACTACCCTTGCCTAATAGAATGTTGTAGCCCAAATGACAAACTCATTCACCCAAGGACACAACAATTTTTCAATTAGGAGATGTCCAAGGGAATCAAACTATTTTGGTTGACAAAGCCACATTGAATATGTAGGCAATGATGTTTAGCTTCACAATCAACTTTCTTAACGCGAAGACACTATCTACGCCTATGATACTAGAAATGCCATGGCAAGGTTGTGTTTCTTGTTTAATCTTTTTTTCACAGTTAAAATATAAAATAGAATATAGTTAAATATTTTTTATAAATGTAGAATATATATTTTTTTAGGGGTAAATGCTTTTGACTTGGAGCTATGAACCAGTGACATCACAAATGAGGGAGCTCATCCCCAACATAAAAACTCAATAATAACACCTCAATGGGGTTTGAACCTTGGTGGCAAGAACAACACCACATTAAACCATCACACTATGCCAATAACCGCAATAAATTTAGAATATTATTATAAGTTCAAATATGTAATTATTTTTGTTTAAAAAAAAATTGCTTTAAAATATTCTTTTTTAATTTAAAAAAATTAAAATTTGGTTTTAGATCATTTAGTGGGCATTCTATTAGGGACCTTGCTATTAAAATATGAAGTTCAATACGTCGATAAACATGAAAAATATTAGTTGTATTCAAAACTTGAGCGATCAAATGTCAAGCACAAACAAAAGCAAGACAGATACATGTATTTTGCACTATAATGCGTAAGAAACCTCTAGACCTAATATTACAACTAAAGTAAAACTACAAACACCACTTATGACAACATATACTTACACCACCCCTTCATCTTTCTCCACTCATGCATGATCTTTGTTGGGTCGAGTACCTCCTACACTACGCCCTTCACAACTCTTGAGCCTCCTAGAAACCACTAGTTGTTGAAAGCTCTTGTCGTGAAAGGAAATTGTATGCCATGGCACAATTCTCTCAAATGCCTAACCTTGTGTATGAAGCCATTGTAGAACATGGGAATGGTGATGTCACTGCTAACTTTAAGCCTTCCATTAACATGCATTACATGAAGATTTGTTAGAACTTTGCCCATGTCACTGTACTAAGCCCTCAATATTCCAATTTCTCTTCTCAATGCTTTTGTATCCTTTCTCTCTTATTGCATTGGTAAGAATGCCGAATCCTCTTCTTCAACTAGCTTTCCTGGTATTTACAACATAACCCATACCATTTCCAAGTCCTTAGATGTCTCCATGTCACCAAATTGATTAGGCAAGAAAAGCTTGAGCAGCCAAAGATGCAAATTCGCATCCACCATAACCATGCCTAAAGTTGAAACAAAGTCATCACACATTGAAGACTTGGGCCTATTACCCACCTCTAAACCTCTTTTACCTAGCATTTCTCACAAAAACCCTAGAACCTCAAAAGATTCGTAGGCAAATATTTGCTTCAACCTTCTATCCAAGAATGAGGCTCAGCACTTTTTCTCCTTACCCTTCCCATTATGATTGTAACTCACCATCCTTTGTAGAGGCCTAAAGACACTTATCACTTCCTAGAAAACCAAACTAAGAGCACCAAACAATCCCCACAATCCTTGCATACTCTTTCACAATAAAATTAGCCTACATGTGTGATCATTGAAGCCATTAATTGCTAGAACCCCTAGCATGTAACTCCACAAGCACCAACACCATCCTTACATCCAATACATGCTTATCACGCTATGACAATTTATCGTCAATGACGTTGTAATGTACACCCATGCTGGGCATATATTGATCTTTTGGCACAAGTAAAATACCAACAAGCCACTACACAATTCACTACTGAAGGACTTGTAACAAAAAATATCCCTCCTTTATATAACACACATTTCTATCACATATAATTCGTAAATCAAGGTGGCTAATACCTTAGATACTTATCTAGATCTTTCCATGAGATTGATATATGAATTTAGATTGGTATAATGGGCTCTTGATCAATGCCTACTTTAGCCAAATGATTAGGTGCTGAGTTTAACTTCCTCTTACAATGTAGAAACCTGATCTCAAATCTATTCTTCAACCTTGCCATTTATTTTGCATATCAATGGAGTTTCCAATTTGGGCTCTTTCTCTTTATTAGCACATTGATAACCACCATCGAATCTCTTTCTACCATGAGTTTTGACACCTTTCAAGATGCTGCTACCTCCAAACCTGCTAGTAGCACTTCCCATTCTAATTATTTATTTTTATCCTAACGAAAAAATAACCACCATACAATAGATCCCTAGAGGAGGTTCCTAAGAAGAAAGCTACCACTTGCTAAACTTGGATTTCCTTTGTAGGCTCCATCAAAGTTCAATTAGATGAAACCCTTTGAACGGTTTGACTTTTCCTTGCCTGCTCCCTTAATCTACCTTTCTACTATTTTAATCTGGTCTACCAAATAAGTTTGCTCTTAGCCCTTGTATGGGGGAATATTCTTTTTAAATTTTCCTACCTATATTTTTTTATATTTCGTTTTCACTTTTTGCAAGAAAAAAATGATTAAAAGCAATTTACTAAAAGATTGATCAGAAGAGTGGAATTTGTAAGACAAATTTTGTGACTAGAAGTTGATAGAAAGACTAATAGGAAGACCATAATTAAGAATTTTGGTTGTAGGGTCACACTCTAGGTATGTTTATTTCTTTCATCAATTAAAATTATTAATCTTTGTTTTTGTTATTTTTAAAATCATAAATTAGAACACAAATTGATTCTTTATATATATATACATTTATTTTTATATTAAGAGAGTTTGCTTTTAATATATTTGATACATATGTATTATGTTTTTTATTTTGCAAATATATGTGCTTTTAAACATGTTGGGACTTAACCTAAAAAGTGCAAAATTGTCTAGATCTTATACCTCTTTGTTACCTTAGCCCTTGTTGCTCATCATTAATATCTGGTTTGAAAAATCATTTAGTGGTCCCCTTGATCAAATTGTGCTAAGTGTTGTGTTTCACCTCCCTTTGCACCTTAATTATATCTTGAAGTCTGAAAAATGAAAAAAACTCTTGAGTCTCAAGGTTCATTTTGTATCTTTTGGAGAGTCTCAAGGTTCATTTTGTATCTTTTGGAAGTTTTTAGGGGTTCGAGTTTGCTCTTAGCCCTTGTATGGGGGAATATTCTTTTTAAATTTTCCTACCTATATTTTTTTATATTTCGTTTTCACTTTTTGCAAGAAAAAAATGATTAAAAGCAATTTACTAAAAGATTGATCAGAAGAGTGGAATTTGTAAGACAAATTTTGTGACTAGAAGTTGATAGAAAGACTAATAGGAAGACCATAATTAAGAATTTTGGTTGTAGGGTCACACTTTAGGTATGTTTATTTCTTTCATCAATTAAAATTATTAATCTTTGTTTTTGTTATTTTTAAAATCATAAATTAGAACACAAATTGATTCTTTATATATATATATATATATATACATTTATTTTTATATTAAGAGAGTTTGCTTTTAATATATTTGATACATATGTATTATGTTTTTTATTTTGCAAATATATGTGCTTTTA
This sequence comes from Sequoiadendron giganteum, assembly GCA_007115665.2. NCBI lineage: Eukaryota > Viridiplantae > Streptophyta > Pinopsida > Cupressales > Cupressaceae > Sequoiadendron > Sequoiadendron giganteum. Next base: position 525,800,082 of record CM021109.1, on the reverse strand, counting down.
AACATGTTGGGACTTAACCTAAAAAGTGCAAAATTGTCTAGATCTTATACCTCTTTGTTACCTTAGCCCTTGTTGGTCATCATTAATATCTGGTTTGAAAAATCATTCAGTGGCCCCCTTGATCAAATTGTGCTAAGTGTTGTGTTTCACCTCCCTTTGCACCTTAATTATATCTTGAAGTCTGAAAAATGAAAAAAACTCTTGAGTCTCAAGGTTCATTTTGTATCTTTTGGAGAGTCTCAAGGTTCATTTTGTATCTTTTGGAAGTTTTTAGGGGTTCAAGCTTTTCTTAATTGGAGTACTTGTACAAAAGAAATCTAGCTTTTTGTTCTTTGCCTTGCCTTTCCCTACTCGTCGAGGTTTTGGGCTTTTGCCTATAGGTATCCTCGCTTTCATTTCCACACACATTCAGTTTCTCCACTTTGTTCCAAGTTTATGTTGTCAGGCCCAAACCTTTGAACATTCAATTCATCTTGTACCTTGAAAATAGTAAGCCTGATCCTCAAATGTCAACAAGCTTTCCTTCCCCCAATACTTTGTATTGGATTTCTCAATGTCTTGCATCCTCACTAATCTTTTTGAGCTGTTCATGGGTATTTAGAAGCTTTAGTCCCTTGTTCCTTATGGTAGGTGGTATCACACATTCTTGTTCCTTGATTCCCAATGGGATCCCCATTCTTCTTCTCCTTCCCTCACATTGCCAGTCAGGTAGTTTTCCTTAATCCTTAAAATCTTTTGCTTCTATTGTGGGTTTTTAGGCATTTCCATTCCATACACCCTAGAGTGCACCTTGTACTTGGTAACCTTGGAACCCAACCTGTTGACGGGTGTTTTATGACCACACCAACACAGAATAAAGTTTCCCAACGATTACTCTATCCTCTCTTGAACAAAGTATTCTGCATGCTAAGATTGCTAGAAAGATCATACATTCAACTCCAAGGTTCCTTATGCAGCGGATAGTCTCAGTTGGCTTGATGTGATTTGCTGGTTATTCCAAGGGGACTTACACAATTGGTCGATCAAAGAGAAAAACTTGTAGGACTTGAAGGATTTATCGATGATGCTCGGGTTTTCTAAACTAATCGGGAAAATGCTGAAATTAAAAGGATGTAGGGATTAGAGATGCTACTATCTACTCTAAATGTGGGACATGGAGATCAATTCTTGCAAACTTCAACCAAGTTCTGCTTCGCCTCACTTCGGACAACTTCCACAAAATCGGTGCAATCTTCAAAGGAGTAATGAGAGATATTCATACCACAACTCAACATGCAGATACCATCACAACGACGCATACCAACATATAAACCGTAATTGAAGTTAAGTTCACAATGTTCCAGTTGACCACTCAAGGTGAACCCCGCGTCAGTGAGCCCGCTAGTGGTATGGATAAGCGAAACTTGCTCAAATTAAACACCACATTCCACAACGACCAACTACTTGCATGAATTGAAATCTACTTTACTTTAAGCTACTTTACGATTCTAAGTGCATTGGAAAGACGAAGAAGCCTCGCTAGCTACCCACAACAAAAGATGGAACCATCAAGCAATGATAACTCTTTATATTATGATAGTGTTCACAACAACTTCTTACAAAGTATTCAAATGGAAAACTTTCCTTCCTCTTCAATCTATGCTAACTTCTATGCTCTACTCCTTATGCTATTCTCTCCTCTATTCTAATCTCTAATGTCTAATCTATGATACAAATGAAGGGGGGATGCCCCTGTTATAGCTGGCCCAGTCCAATGGACAGCCTAGATTCAATTACAATGAAGGGTTCAGATTGAGCCACTTAAGCCCTAGTAAAGTTTCGGCCCTAAAAACCGCCACAAAGAGGAGTGGGGTAATAAATGAACCAAAGATCCTCCACTACTCTGCAGAAACCACTATGAGCAATTAATGCCCACTATCATCCAAAAGATTCTCGTCCAAAAACATGATCCCATTGTTCTTCTCCCTAGTTGCAAATTCAATGAATCTGGCTATCACAGCTTCAACCTCCTGAACTGAAATGGGTGGAATGTGGTTGAGCTGGAATTCAAGCACTGTGACTGCCTGCACCTGCCAGATGCAAGATTTTATCCAAGTCTCTAAGGAATCTTGAGTACTCTGTATGATGTTGGAGAAAGTTGATATGTTTTCAAAATCCACTTGCACAAAAGATCTCACATCCGAGAAGAAGGGTTCCAACTTGCTTCTTAGGCCATCCGCAATCACCTCCTCTAGGGTTAGCCTTTTAGCAAATAAGGCTTCAAGCATGTTGAGGACTCCCTCCTGTAGGTTTCCCATGGCTTTTCTAACCTTGACCGATTCCGTTTGCGCTCTATCATAGAAGCCTCAGCCAGTGAATGCTGAAGAGTACCAACCTGGGAAATCATATTTGTCAACATCTTGGATTACTCCTCCTCCAACCAGCGTTTGCATAGGTACTTGCATCAAAGCGGCCAAACGTGGGATAGTTTTATCTTGATACATGTGCGTTTCACTCCAAGCTTGGCCAATATTTTCCATGCGAGAAAGAATGCCGGAGGCTTGCTGGAAAGAGTAGACGAGATCATCAATGGACTTTTCTGCTTCCACACGAATACCACCAACCCATTTATCTGCCTCCAACGCCATCTTCCTTAAATCCTCCAAGCTGCTGATTGATTCTCTGTGAAGCCTAGTTGGGAGATCAACTGCCGGATTCCTGCCCAAACGAACGTGCAAGGTTCGGCACATATCCAATCAATGTTCTATGCTCCTTCTTCAATCTTTTGTATTTTCCTTCTGTATGGAGCAATTTTTCCTTCAAAGCTTGGTAGGAGTTATCACACTCCTCAATTATCCGGGCTCCCGTGGGGCGACCCAACTCAACGGTAGTAATCACATAGTTCTCCAGCCTCTCCTCATCTCGATCACACTCTTCCCTCAGAACAATTACCTGAAGCGTGCGAGAGCCTGACTTATCTATTGAAATCTTTGAGAACTTCCTAGCTCTCTTCTTCTCCGGCGGTGCACTAATTCTACTGAGGAATTCCTCCATTTCGATCGCTGGGTCAGTATCATCCTCAGGATCCTTCCTCATTCTCTCCGTGAGCCAATCGGGCCTTGCTTGCCGCGGATTGCAAACAATGAGGGCCTGTTCCTCAGTTGCTTCTTCTTCGCATGCTTCCTCCCTAACAATACTTTGCTGAGGCTCGCCACCTCCATTTGTTGAATACCTTCTCCTGAACCTCGAGCCTCTTGACTCGTAGTATTTTCTTCTTCTAGGGCTGTGCCAATCATCTGCTGGAAACGATTATTTGTTGCTGTTTCGTCTTCCTCTTCCTGCTGGCTCTCCCTTTTGGGTGCGTTGACACTTAAGCTATCTGATTCCCTGAGTGGTGGCTGGTTTACCTCAAATTCTCGCTCTTTGTTAGATTTACTTCTCTGGCTTCCAAATAGTGGAAGCTCCCTCATACTCGAAGATCGAGTCTGTGGTTGTGCGGGTGATGCCTGCTCTACCCTCTGAGGCATTGGCTGAACCAGTACTTCTCTTCGTGGCTCAACAACTTTGGCAATCTGCTTTCTTTTCTTTTGCTGATGGCAGCCTCTGATCGCCCATGAGATTATAAGTGTGAGAAATCGACTTACTTTTAAGCCTACTCACGTGTCTCTCTACCTAGCTCCTCGTGAATGTCTACACCGGTATGCATAGTGTGTCCAAGTTCGTGATTTCCGACTCGAACCAATTTGGCGGTGGGACCGGTGTGTTCCTTATTGACTCATAGTCAGGTTGTATGACATTGACGTCTTTGTCCACTTGATCTGGAACTGGAATGACTTCACATTCTCTAATTAATTTCAATGGTAGCCTGGTGAACATTCTCCTCCTCACTTCGGCATCATCAACTACGTTGACCTAGAAGTCCTTGATATGAGCCCTGTGCCTGTACTCCACACCTTGTATCATCCAGATATTATTGTAAGGATCGAAATCCTGCCTGCCAGTGTGGTATGAAAGGTGAAAGAACTGCAACTTGTCTTCAACTTCGCCTATGAGGAAGGACAAACTTCACTTGAATTCCCCATAATGATAGGGAAGTCCAATCCTCCTTTCTTCTTCTTCTGAATTTTATCATAGGCAATGAGCTGCCTAGATACTTCTAACATCACCATCCTGTCAGTGGGATACCTGGGCCATTTGTATGGATATGAGGTGAACCCCTGTAGCCTAATATATGTAAACTTCGGAAATTGGATGAGCTAATATCCGTAATCTTCAATTAATTCCTGTGCCTCCTTGGATATTCTTTGCTGAGTTCTCCGCTGAAGAGTTCTTGCTATGTGCATGGTGAAGGCATCATTCACCCGTTTGTAGCTGGTAGTGTTGGTCAAGTGCAACTGCGGGCAAGCCTCATAAATTTTGAATTGTTCAGGACCACACCCAATTGGTTCCTTGTAGGTTATTCCTCTGTACTTAGTCATTCGAGCCAGCATATACACAACATATGAGCTCATGTAGAACGTCTTTGTTCTTCTCAGGCTCCTGAACTGCTCATCTATATTGCCGCTTATCATTCTCGCCCAATCAACACACTCTTTCCCTTCCATCACAATCCTGATGTAATAAAATATCCAAGGCTTGAAAATGAATGCTTGAGGACTTCCGTTCACTCAGCTAAGCATCATTATCAGATCACAATATTCTTGCTTCACATCATTTGAGAGAATCTGTTTAGGAAGCTTGGTGCGAGGAGGTCTGGACTTTTGCATCCAAACTGAATTTACAATACTAGCACATCTCTCAAAGGTGGAGGCGTACATTCTGTCAGCTCTATCTTTCATTTTGTACACCATCCTCTCAGAAGTGGGAATCCCAAATGCCTCTCCAATGGCGTCAAGCATGAAGTTGGAAAGCAACTTGCCATCAGGAGAGACGATCGTCCTTCACTCCAGCTTGTAACAATTTGCGCACTCCATGGTCAACTCCGGACATTGAATTGCTGGTGGAAAACCAGCAGCTGCATAAATTCCACTCTTCATTATCTGGTGTGCAGTGATTGATGGAGGATGGCCTCCCAACCCGTACATTCTTCCTTTGAATGCCCCTAGATTGAATGAACCGAGGTTTCTATCACTCAATCCTGCCAGCTTCAAATTGAACTTTGATTCCGGAAGAAATGGCTTGCCTAGCTTCTTTACCACTGCCTGCCTAGACGCACTGGCCTTGCTTGCTTCAACATTTGCAGCCTTGTTTGCAGCCTTGCTTGTTCTTGCAGCATCTCCTCTTCTTGCTTCAGCCATCCTGCAAAATAAAATGTAGACGTTAAATTCAAACTTAGAAAAATAAATCACCTCGAGATGGCCACAATACGGAGTTAAATTCGAGAATAAAAACCTTCAACATAAGAAACTTCTAACTCCAAACCTCAAACTTTTAATTTTGAAGCTTGATACTTTCAGCAATGTAACCTTCGGCACTTAGAAAAAAATCGCACCAGCTTTATACTTCAACACTTAGAGAATTTCGCTCAAGCTTGATACTTTCAGCAACTTAGCTTTCAGCACTTAGAAAATTTCGCACCAGCTCACTTCCCAACTTTCAAGAATTTTCTTCACTTCAGCAACCTCAAGAATTTTCTTCTCACTCTTAGAAATTCGCACGTGCAAATGGTGAGAAGAAATGAAGAACTTCGTTGCTTAAATAATCGTGCTAGAGAATCTTGCTAATTCGTGCGGGAGTTTATTTTAGCAACTTCATTAAATTTCTACTCGCACTGCTTAGAAATTTTCCGACTTTGGCGAAGTGATGGGCGAGTTGTCAGCCAACCGTCATAGAATTTTCCGTAATTGGAGATTCCTTCTCATGCAAAATTCGAATTTTTCCCTCCTAATTGCCAGTTAACACTTTGTTATTTAAATTACTCGCAAGGGAAACACTTTGATTTATTTTGAAATTTCCATTTTGACTCCAATTAAATCAACATCTATGGGGAAATTAAAAATTTCCAACCCATTAAAATCTCCAACATTCAAAATTTCATCTCCATGACATACGCCTTAGAAAATTTTAATCTCCTTCAAAAACATTTCACCACGTCGATTAAAATCACAAGCCAAATCCAACTTCGAAATTTATTTCCTCTTAGAAAATAATCAAGGCAATCTTAGAAAATATTTCCCCTCATAAAAATATTAAAATTCCCATAGAAAAATAATTCCTAACTTCATTTATTCATGGGGCATACTTGGAAAGGGTTGATTTAATTTTTCACCTTATTGTACCCCTTTGGAAATATTTCACCACCTTGCGTTTTTATTTCACATGCCTTAGGCGTTCTTTCAAACTCATTCATCTTTGCTAAGGGCGCATTCCATCTAGTGAAGTTTTATTTCGCTTGCCTTAGAAAATTCTTCTTATCAACTTCTCCATGTCAAGGGCGCATTTGACCCCTTTCACTTTTAATTCCCACGCCTTTGAAACATTCTCAACTTATTTTCTTCCTGGGTGCGTTCATCACCTTGTGCTTTTATTTCCATGCTTTAGAAAATTTACCCTACTTTATGAGGTGGGTGCATTTGCTAGGCCAAGCTTTCACTTTGTAACTTAAATTTTTATCACCCCCCACACATCTTGCGTGAGGGCGCATTTGAGGGGTAACACTTTTATTTGCATGCCTTGGGCGCTTTACACCTCCCTTTTGCTTGTGATGGGCGCATATGACCCCTTGTATTTTCATTTCTACGCCTTAGAAACTTTTTGGGTTGCCTCTTCATGATGGGAGCATTTGACATGGTGTGCTTTTATTTTCAGGGACTTAGAAACTTTTACCATCAAGACTCCTTTTTGGGCACGTTTGAGGGTATGGGCTCTCATTCGCCCAACACTTAGAAACCTTTTAACTTAACTCCTTCCAAGGGCACACTTCAAGGGGGGGGGGACTTCCATTTGAGGGCGCATTTCATAGGGTGAGCTTTCATTTTCCACGCCCTAGAAGATTTTGATGTTACTTCATGCTCATGGGCGCATATGAGGGTATAAGATCTCATTTCTTCATGCCTTAGTAAAATTTCAAGCTACCTCCACAACTTGGGTGCATCTGGAGGGTGGAGCTTTCATTTTTCACGCCTTAGAAATTTCTTCAAGGCATCATCTTATCAAGGGCGCAAATCACCCCTTGAGCTTCTACTTCATGCCTTAGGAAATTCTTTGCATGCCACCTTCTACTACTTGGGCACATTTGGCTTTGGGCTCTTCAAGTTGTGGTCGCATTTCATAGGTGGAGCTTTCATTTTCCAATGCCTTAGAAATTTCTCAAGGCATCATCCTCCCTTGGGCACATATGACCCCTTGTACTTTTGTTTTTGTGCCTTAGAAACTTTTCACACCTCCAGCACAAGGTGGGCACATATCATAGGGTGAGCTTCCATTTCTCATTGCCTTAGGCGTTTTTTCAAACTTACTTGACTTGGGCGCATTCTACCCTGTGAGCTTTCATGTGAGGGCGCATTTAGGGGTGGCTACTTCGATCTTCAACCCCTTAATGTTTTTTTTTTACCTCGACTCCCCTAGGGCGCATATCGGGGGGGGGGGCTCCTCCCATGTTGAGGGCGCATATGAAGGGGTCTACTTTCATTTTGACTTAGAAGATTTTGATGCCCTTACCTGACTCACATAAGCCTTCTATTTTTAGTAAATTCTGGAGGCTTGTAATTATTCATGGATTTTCAACTGTTTTGATCATGAAGCTGGCTTGATGTGGCCCTCGTGGCTTGATCAACCTATTTATACTTGTCGTCCATGCTTGCATGCTATTTTTAGTAAACCCTTGATTTCTTTATTTCTGCAGCTCCTCTTGACTTTAAATTTGCTCCATGTGTTTCTGATGACTTGTTTGACTTGTTCACACTTGCCCTTCCGTTGACCTGCTATTTTTAGCCCTGAAATGACTTACTAAAAATAGTAAGTATGCGGATTTTGCTCAAATTTCACCAATGGATTCCCTAAAAGATGCTGATCTCGGTGGGATATGTCAACTTTTTATTTGCTTGAATTTCACCCCCCATTTTAGGCATGAAAGTAGGAAACCCTAATCTTGTTTGAATGTGCCTCAATCGATCTCCGTTTGACTCCCTTTCTATTGCATGCTGCTCTGTTCGTGAAAATGAAGTGCTGGGAGCTATTGGAGTGAACCTGCTAAAAATGGTAAGTGTCTAAAAAGTGATCAACTGCCTGCCGGATGTATTTGCATGTCAAACTGCCCGAGAGATCTCAAAAAATCTAGAAAAACTAGAAAACTGGTCCACATGCGAGCACCTGCTAAAAATAGCAAGTCATCATTTTGACTTGCATGTCACACCATTGCGAAGCTCTCGAGAAACCTAGGAAGAATATCCTGACATGCATTGAAAAATCTTACATTCAAACCCTGAAAACTGCCTCTGAAGCCGTAACTGCTAAAAATAGAAAGTTGTCCAAATCTGTTCAAATTTTGCGGGCGAGTACTTTGAAGTGTCCTGAATGTGGTGAAGCAGTCGAAATTCCAAAATTTTGAGGAAAAGACCTCAAATTGAGTACTTACTAAAAATAGTAAGTTGTCACAATTCAGTGAAAATTTAGTGGGATCCTGCCTGAAGCCTCCCAATTATAGTGCCAAGCTCAGATTTCAATTTGCCAACTCAATTTGACCCTAAACAAGCATGAAGAATAAAAACCCTAACTCATCCAACTGCACTTCAGACTTAGCCAAATTCCCAATTAGGTCAAAGATAGGGACATCCCCGGAAAGACAGAAAGATCAGAGAGAGAGAGAGACGCAAAACCAAAGCCAAAAGACCAGAATGGAGCAAAAAATTAGGTGGTACCCATTTTGAATGGGTGATGTGTGAAAAGGTCACAACACAACCCTTGCCACTCCACTCATGGTTTCTCCTAGCGCCTTTGGGATCTCCTTTCCCTTCACACATCTCTTGATGTGGTAACGGGTATGCAAATATCTTGATCTCCGTTTTTGTTCACACCTTCCTCTTGTGGACTTTTAGGGATTCTTAGGGTCACTAAATCTAAAGCTAATTGTCCTTCTTGGTAGTAGTTGGTCAATGCATTGATTATGGCGAGTAAGGGGTTTGAGGCCCTAAGCCATCATGAATTGAGTGGCCCATTATTGTAGGATGAGGTTTGAAACACATATGAATTAGTATAGGAACAATAACAAATTTGGAAAAGGAAAGGCTTCATCATTTGATTTGATGGGTAGGTGGATGGTAGGAATATGACACTCGTTAACTTTTTAGTGGCTTTGGGAGGATAGTTAGTCTCTTTGAAGTCACTTGAGGCCTCTAGTGAAATAACAAATGTGGAGACCTAGTGCGGTTTTTTGGATGAGGTGGTGATGGAGGTGGAAGTGGAAAATGTTTTCTAGATAGTGTTGACAATGCAATTTTGTATGTGGCAGCCAATTGACTTCTAGAGGTGAGGCACATAACATTGTTTTGGAGCTCTTGTGCCACCCACGACTTGGAATTACTGGTTGAAGATTGTTGGTGTTTCAATTAGTACCTTTGGAGTGGTTATTGGTAATAGACAGCTATTGCAAGTGTGTTAATACATGCTCTTCGGATTATAGAGAGGAAGATCTCTCTTTACTGATCATTTCTATGTAAAAAAGGGGGTGTACTAAGATTCTTATCTTTTTTACACAGCGGTAGGACACAAGGGTGCATAAACACAATGCGCCGTAGCTAAGCTTTTTCTCTGGTTTCCGCAAATTCTCAACTACAACTAACTAGCTTCTAGACTATCCTACCTCCTCAAGATAAACAAAGCATGAGGGTGTAGGAGCGAAATGGATGGGTTGGATTACTTGAACCTTCTGTCTCAGTGGAAAATGGCCGAGGCTCTGAACTCTCGGATATATACCAAGATAAGGTTTGATGCAAGTAAATACTCTATACGATAGGTTGGATTTGAGACTTGCCAAGGAGAAGGAACCCCTGTCCGAGGTATAGGCTTGGAAACAACTTACTGGAAACAACAAAGTACGATGATTTGGCTAACAGGATTCCCGAGGAGGTGACGACACCTGTCCAAAGTGTAGGCTGAAAGACAACTCATTCAACAACATCAAACGATAGTAACTGATAACAAAATATCCAAGGAGGTGATGACACTTGTCCGAGGAGGAGATTGAAACAATACACTATTTAGAACAAGACTTTGAAAGAACAAAAATATTTAGATCAAGCAAGCATGCGCCATCTGATTTATTTCTTCAAGCTTCTCCAAAGAATTACAAAGGTTGGGACAGCAAAGTTACGAAATCATCCACAATTACGATCAACCAACAAACTCTCACCCAAGAGTGAACAAATATGAACAAGCTAACTCTGGAAACAATGGCGCAACAATTTTGCTTAGCAAATAAAGGTTAAACAATTAATGAGCCCAAAGCTCTTATTTATAGAAACTCAAAGGAGTAGGCAACCCTAAAATCTCCTTGAGTTAACAATCAGGTCTTGCCAATCAGCAAGATTTATTCCTATGTCTAAAAGTAGGTGAGCAAGCAGTTAACTGGAAAACTACTTCAGTTAACTGATACTAAACAAGAGTCAAACTGGGAGTCTACCTCAGTTGACTGACACCTAACTAAAATTGAACTATAATTACAAATGTGTCTCCAAATAGACATCCACCTTTAAAGGAGATCTGAGATCCATAAATCGTGGGAGTCAATTAGACGTCCTAGATCAGTGGGATTTGGAGTCAACTTGGAAAGGGGCATCAAGTTGACTTCAGTCATATTTATTGCTATTTTGGAGGGTAGGACGTCCTTCTTTGGTGCTTTACACCTCTTCGCCACTAGTCAACAAAGTCTCAATCCAGTCATTGACCTCTTCGGCCCTCGGGCAATTAATGCTTCTCAAGATGACTGCGTGGCGTCTCAGCATTTCTTCGCCTGTCACAAGCTGTTGCTGATAGTTTATGCATTGGGCAATTGCTTCATCCAACTGGATAGACATGGCTGCAATTTTGGCTAACTTGCAACCATTGGGATCTTCAAGGAACGAACTATGAATGACGTCTTGAAATTGTCTTTGTACCATTCCTAGCCCAATGTATTCTCCTCCCTCACACTGATATTCTAGTTGAGGGAAGGATATTACCAACGTTCTTGCGAAATTGATAATATTAGCGACAAAGTGTCTATAGTCAATCAACTCCACTGAATTGGCATCGTAGGCTCTCACCTTGTATGCCAATTGTTCTTTCCAATCAAAGAGATGGCGTTTGTTCTTGATGGTTGTAACTGACTAATATGCTAGTTGTAGATCAGCAACTGTCACTTCCTCTCCCGGCCTCTCTTGAGCTGCCTTCAAGTCTGACTGTTGGATCTTTGCTCAGAGTCCATGTGCTCTATCTCTCAGCTGATATGCTTCTGCTAATACACACCGCCCTCTGACAACAAACTCATCCACTTGACATCTCAAGTGTTTTCCGTATGTGATCAATTGGTGATGGTTTCTTTTTGCTGGGAGATCTAACAACTCTTGAGGTAAAGCCGAGGAATTGGGAGTGCCGTGCGTCAAGCTAGAAATGTACATTCTTAATTGACGGTTTTCAGCCTTCAAGGCTGTTTTGTCTTGTCCATCCTTCATCATTCTTTCCTTGATGCTTGCTGAGGCGATTCCGAGAAGGTCTGCCTCCACCTGACGAGTGGTCTTTCCATTGTTCACCTTTGATAGCGTGAAATCCTCAACCCTCACATTGTGTATGTCTTTATCTTCAGGTGGGGCAGCAGTCTCTATGACAACCTCGTTCTCTGCATTCCTCTCTACGTGTGTCTGCTTCTTTAACTTCTTAGCCGGCATGTCTTGAGGGACATGGTCGAACTCTGTGAAGTCAAGCTGATAAGAAGGTCTTTCCCTTTTCCTTCCAAGTGAATTTTCTAGCCAGATAGTATCCCGGCTAGCTTCGTTGGAAGGAGGAACATAGGCCCCCTGAATGCTGGAAGAACGAGATTGTGCCGTGGCGATGCCTTGTGGTGGTGAGTCCAAATCAATGGGACTTTGCGACCTCTGTGATGGTGGTGAAGATGGCGGCTCTGTTTCTATCACAGGAATTGTTTCTGCAGTGATTATTTCAATCACTGGTTCTGGTGCAGCTGCAGCGTTCTCAACTATTTCAGGTAAATTGGTGGCTGTCTCCACCTGTACCTCTTGCTGATTTGTACCAGCAATTCCTTTTCTTCCCCATGTGCTCCTTGACATTCACATTTCTTTGGGAAGGATGCTCATCTTCTTCTGTTTGGGTCTCTTCCTAGACGTGGAAGGTAGTGTAGACTGAACCATTGGCGGCTCTGATCAGGGAAGTACTACCTTCCTTGTCCTTTTACTGTCAAGGTAGAGTCGATTGTGTCGGACTACTCTACCAGTTCTTTCCTTGATAGATGTACTCTCTTTTGCGTATTGATCTACTTTGCCGAGTGGTTGTGCATCCACTTGATCCGTGAAGAAGGAAGAAAGAATGACTTCTTCATCATCAGATAAGCCCTCGATGTCTTCTGACATAAAATCTGCAATCTTTGAGAGCTTGAATCTGCTGTAGTTCCTTCTTCTCACTTCGAACTCATCTTCGCAGTTGACCCAAAAATCCTTTATGAAAGATTCATGTGATGATCTTTGCTCAAAATGTGCTGCGAAGAGTCCTCTTGGATCATATGATGACCTCCTGTCAATGAGGTACTTGAGATTAAATCTCACTATTTCCTAGCTCATCAACCTAGCATCGGCTGCAGTCTTGCATCTGTAGAGTCCCATCTAAATAGGAAAGTTTGCAGCTGACGTCTTCTTTTGGTGAAGGTAAGAGTGAACCTCGGCCAACTGCCTCAGAAATTCCATGAACACTACCTTGTTTGAAGGGTAGCGTGGCATCATGGCGGGGTGGCCATTGTAGCCGTACACACGTATGTAGGTGAAAGTAGGGAATTGGATGAACCAATCCACCTAGTCCACCATTGCCGCCTTGGCTGCTGGTGAAATATGCACGTGCATTTCATGGTCTAGCTCGCGCACGGTGTGCATGGTGAAAAGGTCGTTCATCTTCTTGAAGTGTCTTTTCGCTTGAGTAAACTCAAGGCGAGGAAAGTATTCTTGGACCTTCTGCACACCCAAGTTTCCCACTGTGTTTAGCATTCTGAATTCGCCTTGGAAGGCTATCAGGTACACCAAGTAGGAACACATGTGGAAATGGTGCTCTTCTAGAAACTTGGTAAATTGTTGGTGGAGCGTGTCATTGATTAGAGAGGCCCAGTCGTAATGTTCTTTCTTGCTGATTATTTTGCCAATGATATAGAACATCCACGGCTGGAAGTGATGTCCCTCTTCTTGTCCAGTGACTCTGCTGAGTAGAGTGATTAACACTGCATACTCATCTTTGAATTCTCCTCGCCCAACCAATTTGGGCAAGCTGGTTTTCTTCACTTTTAACCAATGTTCAGACATTAACAGTGAACACTTGTCCTTTGAAGCCTCGAATGCCTCTCCGCATTCTGTCACAAATACAACCTTACTGGTAGGACACAGTGGAATTGCAAAACACGTTTCTATGTCCTTCGGCTTTAGGCTGCAAATCACCTTTTCGTCCACTGACATGATTTCTCTTGTGGTGGGGTTGTAATGCTTTGTGCAAGCAGTTACAAGCTCAATGCTTTGTAAAGTGATTGGAATGGATGCAGCTTGGAATAAGCCAGACTCTTCAATTTTCTGCAATGTAATCTGGTTTATGCCCTCCAAGTCCTCAGAATTGACTTCTGGGTTTTTCTGCCATAAGTCAGTGTCAGTCGTCTTCAGATAATCATGGTACAAGACTGTCTTGGTCTTGTATTGTACCTGGGAGTACTTCATTATGCAAGACTTAAAGATTTACTGGGCACTTGACCTTGTTCTGACACTTTCCCGAAACCCTTAAATATAGCGCCTGCCGAGAAGTATTTTTTCGGTAAAAATCTGGCATGTGGGTTTTGTTCATGCTTGGGAGCTAAACAAACCCAGTTCCTTGGATTTTTGATCTGGAGACTTTTTCGGAAAGATCCCTAAAAATAGGGGCAGCAACTTTACTGATTCTGGCAAATTTGGGAAGATGGGTTTCGCTGGAAAAATGTGCTGATCATACCTAGTTGGTTAGATCTGAGGTAATCTGTCATTTCCTGTGACATGCAAAGAATTATAGACATAAATAGTGGAAGTAGACAGAAGGTGGATTGGAAGTTATTAATTGCCACTTTGCAATAATCTGCCTCTAGAAACAATCCTCGGAGAAGAATACTTTTACTGCCACTGATCTTTAGAAATATCGAAGATCCGTCCAAAACCTCTGCCAGATCTTGAAATTTTTTTCTTGGGAGCTATTTGCTGTTTTATCCTTCAACCTGCAAAAGAATAATGAAGAATGGGACGCCTAGCAAGAATATATGATGATTTGAGTTGAGATCCACCAAATATGGATGCCAACTCATGATTTAGGTCTAATTTGGAGTTCCAAAAGGTGACTTCCACTGATTGTGGAGTGTTTGGCCTCTTTTTGCCTCCAAATTTGGTAACTCAAGTCAACATTTTTGCTTTGACTTCCTTTAGGCGTCCATCCTTGGAGTTGATCTTTTTTGTCAATTTTGCAAGCTGAAGTGCCTCTATTTGATCTTCGATTCTGGTTGCTCAGTTGATCATTGGCAATGGTTGGTAGCTCCGTTGTTGAGATAGAATTGACCTGACGAGATATGTCAGGGAGAGATCAACTCAGAAAACTAAGTTTGGGCCTCCAGAATGAAGGGCGCCTTTCCTTGAGAGGGGCGCTTTTGACAATGCCTTAGTCAATTTTCATTGACTGTTCTTCGTTTTGACCTTTTCAGACCCTCCGTGCTTCGATCTGACGTTCCCGTTGACAGATGAATCATATGATTGCTTGATGAGGCGTTGGGTAGCCAACTTAGCTCTGCACAAGATGACTGACTTATCGACTGATGAAAGTGAGTTTAGGTCCTTGAAGTTAAAGGGCGCCCTTGCTGGTTGATGTAAGAGTTATTGATGAACTCGAGCACCCAGGATCACCTACAAAACCAAGATAAACCTTCCACACGAGAGCAGCAAGAGATAGAATGCAGGAATATAGTGCAATAACAAAATGATGTTATATCACACACTAAATGATACAATATGCCTCAACTCTCCCTTGAATTGATTGAGTTAATATGAACTCATCTAGACTAGATAGGAGCTAGACCTGAACTAGTTAGGAGGGAGAGGTGAGTGTAGAATATATAGTAGAATATGGGCAAATAATTCCAAGAGGGGTAATAACTCCCAAATAACCAAATTAGGTGGGAGTTATGCCTACTTGGAAAATGCCAAATAGGTGGCATAACCTACTCAAAAAGAGACAGATGAGTGGTTTTGTGAGGTGGCATATAAGGCCAAAAGAGGGTGTGAAACTCAACCACCCAAGTGTGAGTGGGAGCAACACATGTAATCGATGGATTATGCCACGTGTCCTCACATGAACCACATCTCCTATAACCTAAGGTATGCTTAATAATGTGTAGGAAAAATAATATTAAAAAAACCTACACTAACAGTTGACTGGTTTGGACTGTGTTCGAAACTGCTTGTCTTGACCTCTTTCATCAGGTGATTCAGCTGTCAGATGTCTTTGCTGACCGTCTTGTTTGACGAGATTGATCATAGCTGAGAAGGGCATCTTGGGAAGCAATGAAGATTCCGATTGAATCTGAATGCCTTCAAGAAAGGGCGCCTTTCTTCAAGAGGGGCGCTTTTGGCAATGCCTTAGCTAGTTTCTGGCTTGTCTGTTTAGTTCTTCAGTTCTGGCTTTTTCGGTTTGATCTCGATGGGTGATCGTCTGGCGTGTCCAGTGAATGTGTTATCGAATTGATTACGTAGCTGAGAAGAAGCCAGAAAGGTATTGTGTATGAAGCAGCTGGTGACAGGTTCATCTGGTACCTTGAATTGAGGGGCGCCCTTGGCCAGCAGGGGCGCTTTTAGCTTGATGCTCTCTATTTTAACATCTTTATTGCTGATAGATTCTCCATACTTTGCTGATGGTTGGCCGTTGATCTCTGAATCAAATGATTTGACTGATGGTTGCGTTGTCGAGACATCACGAACACGAAGGAGGTGACTGAGCTGAAGATGCAAAGTGATTATGTTTGCCCTCTGAGATCGAAGGGCGCCTTTCTTCATGAGGGGCACCTTTTTGACCTTTAAACTGTGTTTTGCCTTGGCAGCCAAAACGTGCACCTTCCAGAGTTAGTCAAATTTTGGCCTTTTTCATTTTGAGAAACTCCCTCGTTATAACAACATATTTTTGACCTTTTCTGCCATGGCTAATTCGTTGGAGCTTCTGAGGTTTAGCTTTCAGTACCTGGGACTAGCTAATCTGCCATTAATGGCTGCAGAGCTCCTAACTTTATTCTTGAAAAATGAGAATAGACCCACCAGAGTAAAACATGTCTTTTGATGATTTTGACTTGATCAGTGTGATCGTGAAGTCAATTAACCCTATCAAAATCATTTTCAATCATTTCCGGGAAAGTCCTATTTTTAAGGGTTTCCCTAAAAATAGGGGCATAATACCCTAACTTTCAGATTTTCAGAATTTTAACCATAGGTTCTGTTGTGACCTTTTTCACACATCACCCCATCAAGATGGGGACCCCCTAAATTTTGTTCCATTCTGGTCTTTTGGCTTTGGTTCACTCTCTCTCTGGTCTCTGGTCCTTCCGGGGATGTCCTGTCGTTTGACCCAGGTTAAAGTATTGTTCAAATCTGTGAAATTAGGGTTTCCCGCCATCCAGGCTTTTAAGGGTCAAACCGAGTCATGAAATTGAAATCCAAGCTCAATACAGCAGTCAGAAGACTTCCAGCAGA